>OY979717.1:2883227-3608227 GCA_963855995.1 Muricea muricata
CTAGTCCTCAATCTTGCTATTGCTGATCTGTCCGTCGGCGTTATCGTAAATCCGCTATCCATCATATACCACTTGGACGAGGGGATTAAAAGTATAAACCTTCCAGGGTTCGGGATTGAGATTGAACATGTTGCATATCTAATAGCATGTACTGCTTCAGTTTTGAGTATGGCCACTATGACTGCAGACAGATATATGGCTGTCGTTCATGCTACTCGATATAAAATGTATCAAACCACAAAACGAGTGATTATCACGTGTATCATCATTTGGTTACTGTCTAGTTCAGTCTCATATTTATACTTTGTCATCGGAGACTTTCTGTATCGCTTCGTCTTTGCAAATGTTGCGGTAATTTTCACGTTTTGTATTCTCGTGTTTTCGTTCTTTCGAATTAATCTAACCTTAAGACGACAGCGAGCAAGATTAAATGTTCAAGCCGTGGCGTCAGTTGCTACTCCTACTGCCAGACCTTCTACTTACACGCCTAGCATGAAGCATGAAGTTCGCGTTACAAAAATGTTCAGTGTTATTCTCCTGTGGTATGTCATCTGTTACCTTCCTGCGTGTGCCGCAATTTATCTCGTAAACTTCTGTCATATTTGTAGTTGTGACGTCATACATTGGTTACGTGATCTGCAACTTTGTTTCCTGTTACTTTCGTCAGCGGTTAATCCATATGTCTATGCGTGGACATCGCCTCGATTTCGTTCTGCATTTCTCAAGATTCTTTGCTTAACTAAATGGGACAGAAGACTTCAGCATGACACAACCTCATGTCCTGCAGACTATCAGATGACATTAACGAGATAGACAAAACACCTCAAAAAGGTTACGGAATTGCAGTCATCCATTGACAAAATAACAGTGTCCCAAAGATTGATGCTTTTATGTTCGACTTCAAAAAGAATCTCATGCTACCTGATTTAGGGGCTGATTATATGGCCCCGCTTACTCGGGATTAAGTGAAGCGTAAAATGATCTGGTGGTATTGAAAAATGTCATTTTATGAAACGAAACTACCAAAGTTTGAATACTTTCAGCATTGATCAATACAAAGATAGATTTAACAAATCTTCATATTTACTTCATATTTCGGCAAAACGAAAATCTCAAGCAATCAAGGATTAAGCATTTTTTACAACATAAACTATGACTTATTTCAATACCTCAAAATCATGTTACGCTTCACGTAATCCCGGGTAATTGGGATCATATAATCAGCCCCTAAGTGAATCAATCAAATAAGATAGAAGAAAAAGGAAAGTGATTTTGAGTAAGGGAACATGTATACGTGAGCTAGTTGAAAAAAAGAATCAAACTGATGATTTGAATAAACAACTGAAAAATGAAAATGACTCGAATTTCGATAAAAAATTGGATTTCCTAAATTTATAGACACTGATCAATCTTGTTTCTGTAGTGAGATGCTCGGCGTATATATAGCTCATTCAGGGACCTAGCTCTACTATAATTGTAAATATTTTTCATTCATATAAATAATGTAACAATGTAAGTTGGGTAAATTACGAACTAGCTAAAATAAAAATGGTAAATAAAATTTGTTGTAATCGTCGCTGTAAGACTTTGATACAAAAGAAAATCGGCCGGCGGCGGTAGTTAGATTAGATTGTGCATGCGATCACAATGTTGAGAAATTCTACTAGTGGATATTCTCGATGCAAATTCAGCACGCTGGAGCGTAATTCGGAAATGAACAGTTCCATGAAAGAATAGACGGACGGACGGACGGATACTTAAATAGTTTATTAAATTTTTTACATAGCAGCCTACAAAAGGCTGAATTGCGTAAATTATATATACAAATGAAATACATTATTTTACACACACACACGCACACACATAATATAATTTATTGTAGCAAGGTTCATATTAGACCTATACACAACCACCACCGCCACAATAAAATTTACCACAATTAACCGATACTTGGGACTAAACGATAAACCAATCGCGTGCATAATATAAGTCAGCGCCAGACAGCGGTAGCTGTGGTGAAAGTGAAACTGAGCCCCACCACCATGATATCCAACTACCCTTTGACATTGACATAAGTGTTTGTAAACCGATTTGTTCGTGTAGTAGGACAGTCCAAACGACGCTGTTTTCTTAGGTTATATATAGAAGTGTTTTTGGGGTGATTGAAGGTGGTAAAGCTTGTGATGAGTATCGGACACAACTGCCTGGAAGAGTTTCTTGCAGAGTTTCTGGCGTCTGTCTTTCAAAGTACTGATATTGTTGGTTGTAAGGTTGTCCATGTAAAATACTCCTGAAGAGATAATAGACAACGCTCGTTTTTGAACCCGCTCAAGATCGTTAGATAAATATTCCGGGACAGCATGATGAAATACCGGAGCACAATTTTTTTAAGTACAGGTCTGATGCAAGTAAAGAAGAAATTATGTTTGAAACTCGTTACAGTGAAATCCGGTGTTCTGTTGCGAGCAAGATTGCAATATTGCGATGCAATGTTGCAATATTGATGTGTAAGTTGCTCGGACCAAATTGCAATCGTTTTGACAAGTTGCTGTCTTAAAATACAATGTTTTAAAAATATATTTGGAAATTTTCGTTGTCAAAAACGTGTACATGATTTATAAAGTTCATGTTGGAAAAATAGTAAAATATGTGATTTAATTTTTTGAAGGTATTTGATACAAATTTGACGTGTAATTGTAAACAAGCTCACATTCCAGTTGACGTATAGGCGATAGAACATTTAGAATTAATTTGAAATGCTTAAATTTATCTTAAATTTTGTATATAATAAACATTGAAAACTGTAGTAACGGTCGACCGGCAACTTGTCAAAGCAATTGCAATTTGGTCGGAGCAACTTGCACATCAATATCGCAACATTGCATCGCAATATTGCAATCTTGCTCGCAACAGAACACCGGATTTCACTGTAATAATTCATAAAGAAAACACAAAAGAAATCATGAGCGTGAAGGAGTCTGTATATATTCTGATAAAGAATTCTGTTGATTTTCATAACTTTTAACTTTGATTTTCTCTGAGAAGCAATCGGAAGAGCTTGACACGTTGGAACCTGTTCGAAAGAAAGTCACACACCCAGTGAGCTGCACCACGAGGCATTGAAAGGGATTGAACCTTGTCAACTAGAATCTGATGGCCGGTCAATGAGATCAAATGCTTTTCTGTAAACCGTAACACGATCCTCGCGGCTGCAACTGTTTCGTCAGTGGCAGAAGCAAACGCATGCATCATGGAAATAAGTGCCTGCGTAGTAGATGAATTTGGAACGCCATGGGCGGCAGGGCCACCATCATTTCTTATCGCAAAGTGCTCAACTAACTTAGGTAGAGCCGGGCCTGGGCTGGGGTTAGTGAGATGGCTCTAACATGCTTTGCTATCATAGTGACCGGGGGTTTTCAGCAGTGGTGTAACATTTGCGTATTTCCATGATGCGGGAAGCGCTTGTTCGTCGAATGAACTGTTCAGGATGCTACAAACGGGTTTTGCAAGGAAGTGGGAATATCCTTTAAGCAACCAGTTTGGTACCTCGTCCGGACCTGACGCTTTGCGAGGGCTCAACGTTAGTAGAGCTGAATACACTGAATAGTCGTCGAGCCTTCGTACCTTGGAATTTTCATCGATTGGAGGAAGACTTTCAAGTGATTGGTATGCTTGCATAGGTTCGAGCAGGGCGGTGTTGATTAGTTCTGTTATATCTATATATGACTTCCCATCGATGTCATTGATGTCTTCCGGCCGGGTTGGCGTCGCTGGAACCATTCCTGAAATCTTTTTAACCTTGTTCCACCACTGGTTCTGTACTATAATATCATACAGAAAAGTTTTAAAATTTTAATACTCTTTTCTGAAAATCTATGAAAAAAAATTTATCTTTTTAAGAAAACCGAGCGGTTTCTTCTTTTTGTGATATTTTTGTCCAGAAAAGGCTCATGGGATAGTATTTACGAATCAAATGACGTCAATGAATAGCAGCTGTTCGCTGTCGTCAGAAAACAGTTTTGTCAAAATTTTGTCAAAGTAGTTTTGTAATTTGTGAGTTTGTCTTGTAAAAAATTTTACCTGGATCATGGCAGAACGTACAAGACGGAGCAGCATTTTTGAGGTGGGTTTTCCAATTCAAAAAGATCAAGGTTCCAGTATTGTTAATATTCAACCAAGTGTTTTTGAACATCGACCACAAAAAGTCGTTTATGAAAACACTTACAAAATCGAGCCAGACAAAAAACTCGATTTAAAAGAAATTGAAAAGCTTCTGGAAAACACACTGGAGTCATTTCTTCAAAATGTTACATATGATCCTAGTTACTGTAGAAGTCTTGTGAACTCCTTGTCCTTGACAATTCGTGAACAAGTGAAGCTTCTGGATTATAAACGTTACAAAGTTACCTGCTTGGTGAAAATTGTGGAAAACAAGTGCCAAGGTGTTCGTATTGCAAGTCGTTGTTTGTGGGACGATAAGAAAGATAACCAAGTTTGTGTTGTGTACTGTAATTCTTCACTGATATGTTTGGCAAGTGTTTTTATGGTTTATTGCGAATAAGAACCTATTTTCCTAAATCAATTTCCTAAAAACATAGCCAAACGCTTGCACTAAAATAAAAAATTAAAAACAAATGTACTTGATGCCTTATAAATGCTCATTCTCGCAATCAAATTTGACAGTAGCTTTCCAGATAAGACAATATGTAATTCAAAATACGCTTACATCGAAGACTAATATAAGTTATAAAGGGACAAACGTAAGGATCGGTTTGATGAGAACTTTTTGAATAAAATGTTTTAATAAACCTACTAATTCAATAACACGATCATACACAAGCTAATTGTTGCTGCAAACTGCAATGCAATGACAGAGCAAGCAACGTTACCTATTAAAAACCATCTACAGTCTGCTTCTCTGCTCGTAAGCGGTCATTATCTTTTGATAAAAAAGTAAATATCAAATATATATAATGACAAATGCTGGTCATGGTCTAGATATTTTTCTCTATTGTGGAAATGTTTGTGAGTGTTTCACGATATAGGCACTTCAAGCTTTTCGCAAAAATTGGCTCGTGTAACATAGTTTTTGGGAAAACAACAAAATTAACTTTGTACATTTATATACATATACGTTTGTGAACTACGAAAAATTGTAGATTGAAATGTTACAGTTATCATTTGTTCGCATTGATATATAACTTAGAGACTTTGATTTCACACTTTTGTGTACTTTAATTGTCGCACATTACCAGTGGACATTTACAGAGTTTATCTGCATAGTTTATGCTTGGTGAATTAAAAAATATCAAATTACGTTTAAACGTCTCTGTCCTTTTTGCCTCTGCCTTTTTGCATAGGAGGTCCAGACGGGGGAGGGGTGCCACATACCTATACTACAATTCAGCTGGTGTGATTGGCTGATGAGGACATTAAAACGTGTTCATAGTTAGGTGGCAATTTAGTATTTACTGCAAGCAGGCATTTAAAATATCGGTATCACAGAGCGACCGGGGTGCGCAATATACATGGCTCTGAAACCAATTTTATAGCCAATTTTTAAAATTTTACTTCAGGTGTTTTACAACTTTTTATTCAGGTTACACTTCCCTTAAAACCAGTTGTATCTGGGTTCATATGCTTGGGTGCCATCAGTCTCCATAAACAGGTCTTGACAGGTAAAAAACAATGCGACTTTGCTGTTCATTAAAGGGTTGGTGTAAAGAGAAAGTATTGCATCAATATTACGAGACTTGGCAAGTAGGCCATGAGTAGGCTCGATTCCTACCAGTAGCCCCCCCCCCCCCCCCGCCCCTCCCGGAATCAAGCCTAGTGCATGAGGAGATGAGGACAATAACAGTCCTGTTCCTGTCAGTTGGCAACATACCCTATAGCCTACTAAATGAATTCTTCAAAACGTCGCTCTCCGGAACTTGTTACAGAACTGGAACACAGCATTTTGGCAAAAAGTGTCCATTCAACAAAGTGTCTTCTGTCTGTTGGCAAACTGTCATCGTTTGGCAAAGGTCGTCTAGCAAACTATGTTACATGGGGTCTGCATTATACTTAGTCACACACTAAGCATCATATAAGAAATTTCAAAGGTGATTTATTGATGCCTAATTTTTTACTAAATTTTGTTTGTCTTCAAAATGAATGCTCAAGCTGATTACAAGAAATAGACATTAGCTATGGTTCACACACAATGATCATTGATACAGAGAAGATTTTATAATTCTTAATAGTACTATAATTCATGGGTTCATCACAGGTTGCCCAATAAGTGGTTGCACATGCTGTCAGAATTCATTTAATTTGTTCAGGAATGAGTTACCAAGGTAGGGTACACCCATTGTACTGTAAGAATGAACCTGTTTTTGCCAGATCCAATGATCCAATTAACTTCACCAATGATGGTATTGCTTCAGGCAGGGTAAGCGGGGCAGTTTTGCCACCCATGTCAGTTTTAATCCAACCTGGATCAATACATACCACAGTTATTCCATCTTTGGCATAGTCACGACTGAGAGAAACTGTTAACATATTTACTGCAGCTTTAGAACACTTGTATTGATAAACACCACCTCCATTTAGTTGAAGTGAACCATCCTCCGAAGACATGTTAACAACTGCTGCCTGTGGTTGACATGGTGAATCTTTTGCAGCTTGGCGTAACAATGGTAGAAAAGCCTTTACAATCATAAGAGGTGCAACTGCATTTGTCTCGTATACTTTCATCATCATTTCACGAGTAACTTCATCTAGTGTAGCCGAAACAACGCCATATTCAGAGTTTTTTAAATCGTAAATACCAGCATTATTAATAAGGAGATTCAAACCGGAACCAGCAAGTTTTGCTTGGACTTCTTTAACGACATTTTCAAGTTGCAAAGCGTTAGTAACGTCAAACTCTAGAAGATGCAGGATTGGGTTCTTTTCGGCAAGCTCGCGTAACTGTTGTGAATTATCAGATTTTAAAGAACGACAAGTCGCAAATAGCACTCTTGGAGAACCTGGCAGAGATAATATTTCTTTCACTAAAGCAAGACCAATGCCGCGGTTACAACCAGTTATGAAAATTGATGTACCTTGGAACGCCGCCATGATGCAGAGGAATGCAGGAGGTTGGGCAGCTGTCACATGACTTTCTCAACCAATGCGTCATTTTCGCGTTGTTTTTACCAGAATTTTTGACATAAAAATGTAGATAGGCATAGCGCACAAAAATACTCGAATTTTGAGTATTTTTATTAAAATTTGATTGTTCATTTTTGCACCTATTCTGGTAAAGGAATAATTGGACTTTCGATTTCTGAAATATTTAGTAAGGTAAGCATTAATTGCTGCTTTATTTTTATGACCAATGTTCGTGGTATCGTTTCAACATAACCTAATTTTGTTTTTGTTTACAATTTTCAAGATAAAAAATCTCGAATTCCTGTGGTTCGATTTTTTTAATTTTTCGTACATAACAAGACCAATGTATAATATTCAAATTGGCTGGCAAGGCTTCAAAAGGCCTCTCTTTGTAAAATAGATATTTCGCTTCGAATTTACCGTACCTGTTTAGACACCTGTAAAAATGGTGCTTTCATGTTATGAGCCGTATTGTACTACGAAATGTTATTTTGTATAGTTAGCTGCGTCATTTTGAAGCTATTTCTCCAGAAATGTGGAAAAGATGTAGCAACGATGTGTAAGTATGTTTATCAACAACAATCTGGTCCAATCTTGACCACATGGACATGGTACACAGACTACCTTTCCCCCTGCTTACCTCTCCCACCGCTCATTATTTTGTAACGCGATTGGTTAATTTGATACAGATAAATACTAGGCAAGCTACACATAATTCAATTGTCTGCATGTTGAGCTTGTGACATTCAATTTTAACGCAAGATTTTCTCTTTATGGTAATTACTTTTTACTTCGCAATATATAACAGGACAATTATTGAATTCGGTTTTTGTGATGTGGGAATTGTCTCGACTGGTATTTCTGCATGTAACAAAAAGTTCATCAAATAATTGTTTATTACATACAGTTTTCAATTCGCTCATGTCTAGAAATTTTATGTGTGTTTATCGTGCCAGGGTAATCATGGTATACGGCAAACTGTATGGTGTGCATGGACCTTTAGATCCTTAAAATGGCTGCCTGGACTCAGACTTCATGCATTGTCAACGTCATGGTCAATTGCAAGCAGTTAGCATATTTACAAAATAATGAAATTATTCCATTATTATGTATTGATCTGTAGTTAGCGGTTAATAATGCAATCTCGTACCCAGGGCCTGCATTCCTTGCCAAGAGGAAGACAGGCTCTGGGTACGAGATTGTTAATAATGAGATACGCGTCAAAGTGTGCCAACATCTGTGAAGGTGCATCATCGTTATGTGCTGTTTCATAACGGCAACAGAAACACCTCAATATACGTTATATACAGTAGATCAACAAGGACAAGCTGGACACCGCGATGATGTTCTTGCAGAGGTAGAGAAAGCAGACAACTCAGTTCCATCTTGATTTTTTAACTTTACGTTTTTCTTCCTTGTTAAGTGAAGCTTGGTCATCTAATGGGTTTACACTCGAGTGTTCTTTGGAAGCGTCCCACTTGTTGTTCGCAGTTGACGGAGTAAAATGACTTCTGTACTGCGACTAATTCAAACGAGAACATAAAATATGATTGAATCGTCTAATAGACGATTTTCCAAAATGCCGTCAAATGCAGAAAAATTAATACTACATAAAATTTGATTGGCACGACATTTTTTCAGTCCCATTTCGTGGACTATCTCGAATCCGCATTTACCTCATTATGAGATAGGTATAATACAGGCCCACACAGACCGGGCGCGATTTCCCAATGCGACGCGATTTTCCAATTTTCAAAAGCACATAAAACCATCAACGGAAAGAAATTTTGCCACATATGTACACCAAATAGCTTAAATTGCTCTAGTTTTTCCGAAAATTAGAGAAAAATAGAAAAGGGTTATTAGTTCAAAGTTAGAAGACGTTGAAAATCGAGAATTCGCTCGGCGTTGCCACATCGCGTCCGGTCTGGGTGTGGTTTAATAATAAATATCGATTTCTACTTCATGTTTACGGGACAAACGTGCTAGCCAGGCATTGCTTCAATACTTTTGTTAGCTACCAGTTATTACGGCTTCAGCCAGTTATGTGAGGCCGTATTACCTACCCCCGCCCCCTCCAGTACCCGGAGAAAACACAAGACGTTCGGCAGAGCGTTGACTCTTTATATGAGGAAAGGTTGCGAAATTTTGTGACCGATAATCCAACCCACGACCTTAGAGGTGAAAGGGAAGTGGTCTAGCCACCGCTAAGCCTTAAAAATGTGCATGTAATTTTCCACATAAACATATTTAAAGGGAAATAGCAATAATTTTTTTATCGTCTCATTTGGAAGAGTGTCCAAAACAATCTATTGAAGCCTATCACAGAATTTTTATACCTGCCTTATTTAATGAGATATTTTGATTAGAAATATTAAGTTGTCCGCCATCTTAGATATTTGTTGATATGCATAATACGTCACAACTGGGGTCACGCAACTTTATTTTCTGATGAAACAATAATTAATATGCGCGCATAACCGCACGTACGGCACGTGCTCTCGACCAAAACACGAAGTAAAAAGGTTTTAAACAATATTTGTAGGTATTTAGGAGTAGCTTTCAATGGCTTATCCCTGTTGTGACGTCACCAAAGCATAGTTAATGAGGGTAAAAATTGATCCAAGATGGCGGACAGTTCGTTGATTTAGTTAAGAATATCGCCCGAAATGAAACATATATAAAAATTTTGTAATAGACTTCTACATGTTGTTTTTGAATCTCTCTCAAATGAGACGAATCAAATCTTTAGCTATTGCTAGTTACTGTGATTTCTTTGTATATAACTGGTAGACCTTTAAACGGACCAAATGTTGCATTGCAAAGAATGACCCAGCTGCCTTGCCACTTACTGAGAATGCAGCTTCAAACTGGACCAGATGTTAACTTACTACATTACAAAGAATGAACCTGCATGCTTTGGTACTTACTGAAAATGCAGCTTTCAACGCATTCAGTCTACTGCTGCTTGGACCTGAACCCGCTGATGCCGACACTGAGGACGAATATGATGATAAACTTTTTGCTGATCCCATTGGGCCAGCAGTTAAGCCCTTGAAAAGAAATAAAATCGATTCTTCAATTCTATACAAAATTACACAATATGCTATATATTCCTGTATATTCCTGCTTTATACACCTGCCAGAGGTGGGAGTCAGTGAGCAATACATAGCAAATGTCAAGGTGGTAACAGTCATCTATAGAAATGAGAAATGTGTACTTACAGCTTCAGATGCTCCTAACCCAGGTCTTTCACGTACTCCACCGCTTCCTCTTTTCCCCTTACCACCTCTGAATCTGGATTTTTTGAACCATGGGTTCTGCATGGGGAAAAGAGAGAATATGAAATATTAAAATGCTTGTTTTCATTCGAGTCTTGAAATCTGCTAATTCGCCTGGGATGCATTGTTACACTAAAATGAAGCTGATGGTGTCCAAAATGAAAGCAAGAATTTCTCTGGTGATTGTGAAGCAATACAACCTCAATTTTAACCGTGATGATAATGGACGACGTGATCAACATGCCTTTTTTCCGTGTCAAAGTGTTCAGCTTCATTTGTTATGGAAATACCATGGTTATGTAGTCAGGCGGTATCTGTGAGTCTTAGAGAAGAGTGTCTATTTTTGTGCGCTACTCACATTCACATTCGAAATTTGTGTTTGAATCAAAATTGAGGGGAAAACTTGCGAACTTCGGAAATAATGTGGTCATAAAAAGTTAGTTAATAAACTAAAAAAATTATTGCATAGAAAAATTTGAAACGAACCTTCATTGCTAACTCCAGTAACTCTTCAGGAACAACTTGATTTGCTATTTCCTAAAATATTTGTTGTAGTTGAGCACCTTTTAAAACGACAGCATAGCAGGAAAAATGCAGATTTCTTGAACCGAGTTAAAGCTGCAAAACAGCGTGTAACTGAATGCTTCCAAATTTTTAGGTTGTACAAGTTCTGCAGAAAAATTATACTTACTAAATTCCGTACAAGATCTCCAGCAAAATTTTGATCTGCGGATGTCATCAAAGTGTAGGCAACTCCCTTTTCACCTGAAAAACGAAATATGGGATTGAGCAAATTTTTGTTGCTCCCGGGATAGTCAATTATCCAGAAACGATAAGTGGTCACTTCAGTATTAACTCGGGCTTACATTGCCAGAGTAGGTAGTGCAGTTAATAGTATACGAAAGGTGAAGATTCTTGCACTACGTGAAACGATAAAATGGAAATTGATGTTCGTGTAGAAGTACTGGGATGAGAAGATCAAAGCGAGGCTAGTGAGGTCTCCTAGCGCACGCTCTAAACGTCCTTCCTTAGGAGTTCCCAGTTCATTGTAAATAACGTCTATACACTGCACTAACGACCATTGACAAATATACATCTGGACTGCCTGCTCGGCTTCAAAAAGCGTTATCAAAGATGCCGAAATATGAGAATGTTTACTCATGAAGTTAACTGTTGACCAGTATTGTTTTGTATTATTTAAGAGCCAGTCATGTCCAAACACTCTCATTTTCGTCAGAGATTCATCGGTATTCGTGATTTTCAATTGATAACGCAAAATCCAAGCAAAAATATCGCGAGCAGGCAGTCCAGATGTATTTATGTCAATGCTAAACTGTCAAATTTACTAAATTTCAGACCATCCACACGTTGTAACCCAATAAGATAGTATGCATGAAAATAAAATTCCAGTAAGCTATTTGAACTGTTAAACGGTATCATTAATAACCTTATTGGGTCACAACGTGCAGATTTGGTGAAACTGCTTGTTTTTTTATCTAATCTGCCAGTGGCAACAGGTACTCGACTTAATATCACGAAGACTGACACAACACGCTTTATAAAAAACATAGAGAAAAGTACGTAAAAGGGAGCAAATGAATCAACTACCATGACTGATTTTCTGACAACATTTGGAAGTAACCCATTCAAAATTGTTGTGAAGGGGGATCTATTATATACACCTGTCTGATTTCAGAGAAAAACTGGAAGATATTTAAAGTGACAAACCTGCACGGCCAGTTCTTCCAATCCTGTGTGTATGTGTTGTAATGTCACGTGCAACATCGTAATTAATAACAGTTTTAATTGAAGGAATGTCCAAACCACGAGCTACAAAATACACCAATCTTCAAACATAGTTATACGCCCAATCTTATTGGATAGACGTTCTATTTGATCCAAAGGTTAAAAGAAGTGTTTGGATTGAGGAAATTTAATCACTGGTTCCATTAACGCAGCAGATACTATATATAAAGTCCTGAAGCAGGCCTGTGTTTTGAAACAAGATTATTAACTCCTGTTAATGTTACGAAAGGACTTACAACGATATAGTATGCATTATCATGATGAATTATTGTAATTGGAAATAGTTATATCAGCGAGTCTTACTGTACCTGCGACATCAGTCGCCACAAGTATCGGGACTTCCTTTTTCTTGAATGATGTAATTACTTTGTTTCTTTCAAACTGATCCATATCACCGTGAATCAGCAAAACTAGATGCATATAGGTAATATTCCTGCTCTTCAGATAATCTTACAAATAGATCTACGCAAACTAAGCATTTAACACAAGACATACGTTCAAAGTCATTCTTCTTTAGATTCTGTGACAATTCTTCACTATTTAATTTTTTTGTAACGAATATCAGGAGGCTTCCCTCTAAAAAAAGGAAATAAATACAATTTTTATTTCAGTATAGCCCTGCTGAGCTGGATTTTTATTTTATTATTTCTAGCATAATAATATTAATGACCTTACCAGATGTAAAGCGTACAATATTGGTGGTTAGCCATTGCCACTTTCTCGCACCGTCATTAAATATTTGTACAACTTGTGTAACATCTTCGTTAGCCTAGGAAAAAATAGAAGCGCCAAAGCTCGTTCTCCACTTCAACCGTATCGTAGCAAAATGTAGCGTATTTCATTATCTCGTGAACACTCAATAGAATACGCTACGTTTCGCTACGATACGATTGAAGTGGAAAACAGGCTTAAGCTTACACTATCTGCACAAACTTGTCGAAGTTGTTAGCTCAAGTTTTGATTGAACGAGATTCCTGAACGGCTGATGCTAGCAGTGCGCACTTGGTATTGGTTAATGCAAGAGTTACAAGTGCATACTTAGGAATTGAAGAGCAATCACAAAAGGACAGTTAGAACGTTTTTATGCATGCCTTTTATGATAATGAACAGTAATTGACAAGTAGAGAAGTTTCAGAAGTACTGTTTTCTGGGTCGGTAGTGCAGTCCAAAGCACACAAAACACAGGACTTTCACTCGAATTCACATCGAATTCTATTTAACCCGTCTAAGTAGTGAAAGATTGCTATGTTTCTGTGTATTTTTATACCGTGCATAGACCAAGTTATGTCGTCCCAAGGCCTACCTCACCCAACTCCCCGATAACAATCCGGATTGGATCCGTCAATATGTCCCGACAAAGCATTTCAACTTTTTTCTTGAACGTTGCGCTAAACAGTAATGCTGCAAAAGCAACACAAACGACACATCATTTTGTGTATGCAGGTACGTTTTTAACTTTTTATGCTATTAGGCAAGCAATGGACAAGACTCAAGACAGCGACAATTACCATTCAAGCAAATACAGGAAAACATCTTACAAACTAAAGGGAAATATCTAAATAATCTAGCTAACAATGCACGCGATCATTGAAAAATACACTTACTTTGTCGATCTGGGCGCACATGATTTGCAATTGACCGAACCTGAGGTTCTGTATAAAAAGTAGAGGCAAATTAATTGAATGAATTAGCCGCTACCGCGAAGGAAAAATTTTTCAAAGTATCGCCATTTTCTTTCTTTTTCGTGAAAGAGTGAAATCAACCAAGACATGAGTTTTACATCAACTATGGTTACCTGTTGTAACTATTTATAAGTATAAATTGTTTACTATAACTATAATTGTTAGATATTATTATGACCATTGAACAAATCACCATAGGAATACGAACATTAGCATTTGCTTTGGAGAATTTCCTAAATTTTTGAAGTGAAATCAATGACTTACCGAAGCCCATGTCAAACATCCTGTCAGCTTCATCAAAAACCAAGAATGTGACACGTTCAAGATTTGTAGTCTTGTCCTTAATGTGGTCAATCAGTCGACCCTTGAAAAAGACAGGGAGGCCCAATGTTGTACTTGCGGGTAATTGTCAGCGCAAATACTGGGATACTGCGATAGTAGAAATACAGGATCAAGGTTTTAAAACTATGACCATGCACAACATTAAATTAAATAACGTAGTGAACATGGTATGGAATCATTTAGGTTTGAAAACGCTCTGTACGACACATGCAAATTTGTGAGTTATCTTTTTATTTTTCAATTGTTACACCCTATAATTTATAGTTCTTCCACGCAAAAACTGTCAGGCAGCCTCACAACTAGTATTGTACTAAACAAGTGACAAAGTCATACCGGTGTTGCGACTACAATTTCAGGACATTCCTTCAAAGCCTTTGATTGTTCATATTTATTTCCACCACCGAATACACAGGCCACTCGAATGTTATAAACCTTTCCAAACTTCTTCGCTTCTAAATAAATCTGTTGTGAGAGTTCTCGGGTTGGTGCACATATTAGCCCTATAGGACCATCACCTTCCTGCATTTCCCTTTGATCCATAATGTGCACCAGCATTGGCCACAGGAAAGCAGCCGTTTTACCCGAGCCAGTTTTAGCTATACCAAGGATGTCACGACCACTTATCGCCGCTGGAACAGCCTGGGTATAGAAATGTTAGCACGTAAAATTTCATCGTTCCACATTGGTATGGTTACTTGAGGACGTCAAGGTGTTTAAGTAAAATGTTGATAGGAAGCAATAAAGTGGTAGTCGATGGCGACATGCATACCTCTAGGCCTAGCTTTTGCATGTTTTCGTTTACATTTTTAACAAACCTTAGGGTATTTAAAATGCAATTCAAGTGTGACACTTAACCAGCTAGTTATTAGTTAAACAACTAAATAGAATGAAACTGCTTCGGATGCATTTTATTTTGAACAATAACATTTCGTCTAGAGACCAAATTTTGATCAGTTAAAAAAACCAATTAACTACATTATGTCTAGCCCTGTAGATTTGAAATTCAGACACGCGAACGACTACGCACACTTGAAAAACCTGAAATATAGCATATTTTTAAGTAAACTAGAGTGTCACGAGCACTTGATGAAACACCAGTTGCGGCAACGTATTCATTTTTTATATACAGTAGTTTGACACTGTTGTTTTAGTAACTCAGGTTTCAAACTGTACTGCGCATATATTGTGTATAACGATATTTTCATTGGTTACAGTCTCTTTCCACAACATATTATTGTGCCAACAATAGTTTGCAAACACGTGATACAAATATTATAATAAAATAATCACCTGGCTTTGGATAGCAGTTGGTTTTGTGTATTCAGATTTTCGTATTGCGCCAAGTAATGCTTCATCGAAACAAAAATGAGCAAAACTAACGGCTGGTCGTGGTGGTTGAGCTCCGGATACCTGAAACAAATTCTATCAATTTATCTTCCCCCAAATTTAAAAAATAAATCGTGTTAACATCAAAGCCGACCAGTGCTCAGCAGCATCCTCATATTTTTTACTTAAAAGTAAAAGTTAACAACACCTCAATTTTTACTTAACTACAGTAAGTCACAAAGTACTGACTAAAAGTTTTGCTTCAGTAGATAAAAAGTACAGGAAAAAATACTGAAGCGAATGTACTACACCTGAAATAGAATTTAATATTTATTTGGGGTAGAGGCGTACCGTGACCAATATTTTGAGTTCCGGCCGGAACTGGAACTTGCCGGAACGAAAAAAAATCCGGCCGGAACTTACTCAACCATACATTGATATCACTGCACATGCGCATATATATGCCAAGAGCACATACATAATGACTATATGGTTGTTATATTGTTGTACGATGAAGTATCTCTTGTATTATGTTGTTGTAAGCAGGGGCGGATTTTCTGGGGGGTGCAGGGGGGTGCGCACCCCCCCCCAAAATTTTCTAGCACCCCCCCAAGAAAAAATCGAACGAGATTGGCATAGATATTGGCAATTAATAAATTATTATATAACTAATAAAGAATAGTGTGATACTTTGCAAATATGCCGTGTGGGACTTAATTTAGCAAGCTACTAAAGTATACTAGCACTACCAGAGCATGTTATCATTCTGTTTGACCATTTCTGTCCCAGCTCAGGGACATAAATACATGGCAGGAATCACAAAACAGGGGTTAAGACAATGTGGCCAAAAATACAGCAGCCCAGGCGGCCCCTTTGGTAGCGCACAAATGCACCCCCCTAGGAAAATCTGCACCCCTTCTGTCAGATAAAAATTGATCCGCCCCTGGTTGTAAGATGAAGTATCTCATCTTCCTCTTTATATTCAAACACCGGTCCCGGCTGATCTTTTTACATCGGTTCTGGCCGGACACCAGTTCCGGTGCCCACCTAATTCAGGCGGTAGTAAACATCCCTAAGCCACATCCTTGCGAGCCCAGCACATTTTCACTAAGTTTGCTCACCGCTGACTTCGCTTTGAGATTAAATTTGAACTTTTTTACTTCGCCAAAGTATGACAAAAGTAACGAATTAAAAAAGTAAATATTAACCAAAAATTATAATTCGTTAGAAGTTCATAAAAATTTACTTGGTTAAAATAAATACTGTTTTTTTTACTTAAGTAAAGTATAGAAGTACATTTACTTAGTTAGTGACCAACTCTGAAACCTACACATCACGTTCATACATGTTGACAATTAATATCATTTAAATTACGAGCTCAAGATTTCTATGAGAGAATAGTTCATTCGGCCATCGCTCTCAACAAATATAGTCTCATAGAAATCTCGAGCTCCTAATATAATTATTAAATAGTTACTTCGTAATGAACATTCAATAACTAAAGATGTTAGTGCAACTTCCTAAAGACATTGAAAAGGCATTTTCATTTTCTTAAAAAAGGACATCTAGAATAGAATACTAATCCTGCTGCTGCCACTTCCCCTAGCTAATGTCTCATCATTCGCGTAATTTCCAGGCATCAATATTACAGATCAAATAAACACAAGTTTATCGAACTGTCATATCAAGCAATGTTTCCTTTCAAATAGAATACTTCCAATAAATGTGCTTCTCTTACCTTCACTCCCAAACTATGCCGCAATTTAATAACATCTTCTTCCTTTAATTTTTGTATTTCTTCGTGCTCTTCATAAAAATTTTTGGAAAATTTCTTATACGCAATCTGGAAACCGAAATACATGTAAGAATAAAAACCCCTGTCTGACACGAAAATCTACAAAATTTGGTTAACCTTACATACCTCTGAGTGGTCAATAGGAGGAAGCGGCTCAATGATCTAATAAAGGAAGAAATGCACAGACTAAATTTATAAAAAACAGTGTACATCTGGATTTTAAGTGGAGGTGTGAGGTGATGTACACCACCACCTTCCAGCTCATCTTTCGTAATTCATTTTATCTATTTTAAATTTATATTTTGTAATGATATAAAACATATATACTTTTTCTTCGGTAACATTTCAATTCAGCCATGTATGTATTGATAAATTTTTATTACTAACTTTGTAATCAAGCTTAATTCACAATTATATTGTTACGAATTTACTCATCACATGTACACATGAAGTCAATGTTGTTCGCTGCAGAAAGATACGCCATGAATGGTAAACCTTAAGTAAGAGGGTCCCAGCATTTCCCCAACAATCTCACTAATATCCGACATTGGAAAACATGAAGTGAATAATTCAGAACCGTTAACTTTACACGTTAAACAATGTTTTGAGTAAAACATTACATTACACTACATCAATACCAACTCAACAAAGTACAGAAGTTCTGTTTTTTACGAGTTTACTTGTCCAGGCTGCAACGCAAGATACATTGGAAAAATGGATCGATGTTTATATAGAAGCATAAAGGAACACTCGTTAAATGACAGTTCAGAAGTTCTAACCACATTTCATTGTGCGCAGATTTTAACCATATTATAACCCTTATGGAACTAACTCCACACCAAGACAATAACATAACATTTAACTTATCCCATTTTCTCTTTAATAACTGCAAATGTGCATTATTGTTCAAAGAATCACTTGCAATATGCAGACTGAAACCTAATCTCGATCACGGAACCAAAGCTTCCAAAGAACTAATAATATTTAACTAATGACCGTATATAGTTGTTCTAATATTTCTTCACTTGTATAAATATACCGACATGTTACGTAGCAGTGGTTGCGTAGGACAACTGAATGGATGCTTGAATTTGTAAAAAAGCACCGAGTTTTGAGCTACCTAGCATGATATGTAATAACTTGATTAATTCCTGAAGATGACTATAATTTGGTCGAAACGTAGAATAAACACTTCAATCATGTTTACTGTTTTCGTAGTTGCTATTGTTTTAAGTGGTTTAATACTGAGTGGTTCTCGAAATTTAATTACACTACATGTTGGTTCAGTTCAGCACTTTCTAAAAACAGGTTCACATAACAATCCCCAAAGCGAGTTGTGATAGATTTAGATAGCCACAAGACTTGTCTTGAGGTCATGGTCAATTTCATGGTACGATATCAATATTAATAGCTGAAAGTTGGTTCTTAAAGAGGCGACATGCTTTTAGTAAACTACACCAGGTCAAATTTCACACAATACGCTTCATCGTGTACATTGTGGATCACACCGTGTGTTCACATTGTGGATCACCGTCCATAACAAAAGTAAGCTAGCAGTTTGTGTATCATTTAAACTGTGTAACAATCCACGAGAGCTGTCAACCAGTGAGCACTAACGAGAATTAAAAGTACCTTAGATCTTGGTGGAGCAATAGGATTGCCATCACTGTCATAATCTATTTCTTCATCATCATCAGGATAATATTCAAGTGGAACTTCTTTCATAACTCTAAAGAATGATTCCTGATCATCTTCATCCTCGATATCATCCCGTCGACTTCTAAAAAGCAAGAAAACAACTGGTCGATAATCTCGCTGAAAGACTCAATGAAGGACACGTAAAGAATTGAAGGTGCACACGTGAAAAAAACTGATGGTGCACACGTGAAGAACTGATGGTGGACATGTGAAGAACTGATAGTGGACATGTGAAGAACTGATAGTGGACATGTGAAGAACTGATAGTGGACATGTGAAGAACTGATGGTGGACATGTGAAGAACTGATGGTGGACATGTGAAGAACTGATGGTGGACATGTGAAAAACTGATAGTGGACATGTGAAGAACTGATGGTGGACATGTGAAGAACTGATGGTGGACATGTGAAGAACTGATGGTGGACATGTGAAGAACTGATGGTGGACATGTGAAGAACTGATGGTGGACATGTGAAGAACTGATGGTGGACATGCAAAAAGCACGCGAAGATGTGCCGCGAAGAAGTGACGGACCAGGTGTAAGTGTACAGAACTAAAGGTGAACATGTAAAGAACTGATGGTAGACACGTGGAGAACTGATGGTAGACACGTGAAGAACTGATGGTGTACACATGAAGAGTTGATTGCGAACATGTAAAGAAAACTCGAAGAACTGATGGACCGGCTGTAAACCTAAAGAACTGACGGTGAACATTTAAATACCTGATAGTGGACACGTGAAGAACTGATGACGTACACGTGAAGAACTGATAGGGAAAAGGTAAACGAACGTATCTCTTACTTTTTACTGGCTTTTTCTTCTAGTTGCGCGGCTGATAAGTTTTTCTCCCTCTCAACCTCTTGCTACAAGTTCGATTAAAACAGAATTACTATTTATAATAAGCAGACATCTGTAATTTAGTGATCAGCTAGTAACGTTTCGTTTGCGCCTGCGTGAAGGTCAATCTAATGTCTCTAATTGTTTGAAATTGGTGACTCTATGCGACAACACACGAGCCTTGTACCCAGGCGATTTTCTTAATATACAAAATATTACTTAATCCTTGCACGCTCGCTCAATCTGTAACGGGTCTGTATATATGACACTGGATGACACTGGATTAACTTTGCTGCAAAGAGCCAGGGTACAAGACTGACAACACACCTCAATCCCCGCCATAAACTTGTCTAGTTCATCCTCGTCGTCGTCATTATCCCCACCAATCGGTTTGGGTTCATATACTTCACTTTCATTATCGTTATATGTGGTTGTGGTGTGATTCTCGTCACTGTCGCTGTCATCACCAAAGGTTGCTCTAGAATTAGTCATATAATCTAAAGTTTGTACTGGAACTAACCAACGTTTGCCCAGCACGAGTGAAAAAATCCTCGCTCGTAAATACTTATCACACTGTTAGTTTTTTATTCTCTCATGAACCGCTTCTGCTCGAAGAAGGAAAGTGAAATTTTTTCACATTATGAAACCCTCATTTCGTATTATCAAATAAAATTTTCTAAGGAACATAGAATAATAAAGATGTAATGCGGATTATACAATTGTTTTTATTAAACAATTACATAACATATTGCCCCACGTTAAGCATTGCATGATTTTGAGAAAGATTATTTAATTTCACTCTTCAGAGCACAGACTTTTGAAGTTTAAAGTCTGATATTCCAAGATTTTATCAAACAATGATCTTATTTTTTAAGTAGAATTAATATCAAAGCATGGTATAAGCTTGTATACAATCTTATTAAAGACAAGTCTATAGTAAATTAAAGTAACATGAAGGCTTTCAAGTCCAATATTTACTGTTCACTGTCTACTGTTCAACTTTATTCCATGTTTTGTGGAAGGAAAACTACATTATTAACACGTTGTAGTTTCAACCTACTATGAAAAGCATTAACAATGATCATTGCCTTGCTAAACACACTCTTTGAGGGTACATTTGATACTGGGATGCAAAGACCCCTTTTGCATGCTATATACATATTTCTAAGCAATATCATGATAGGAATCCAGCACAACTAATTTCAATAAATCGTTGCTGAAGTTTTTACCTTTAATACAATAATCGCAATTTAAAATGTCATGATAACTCAAAATATCCCACTGAATACTGTATAAAAAACTTATTGACTGTTGAGCCATAATGTTGTAACATTGCTTAAAGTGAATGTAAACATTATGCCATTAGTCAACATTTGATTATTTTTCCTCATATTGAAGACTAAACAAAGGACTTTAAATAAGGCAACAATATGGTTTATTGAGTTAAGTCTCCAACTCATATGCAGACATTGTTTTCAAAAAGAAAACCATTTGAAAGTATATGGTACTGAGACATGTTTTTACCAAAGTGGTAATTCTTTTGACAAGAAGTCTTGGGTATAGATTGAATAAAATAGACAAGCAATGTCAAGCAATATATAAGAGTAGAAACTATGCTATAATTAAAATAATTACCTATTTCCTAAATAATACACAAGTTTTTGCAAAGCATACTTTATATTTTTGTGGTTTATTTTACATCGAAACGCAATCTAACATTCTTGTTATCATTATTTCACTTCAGCCAGAGCTGAAAAATGACATCTGAGTTCTGGCCGGCGAGCTGGGTCACTCATGCACAGCCCTAGGTGCAAATGTTTACTTTTGATGAAAACATCATTTTGTTTTTACCATGGCAACTTGGGATGTAAAAAAAAATGGACACAGGGCTGTAAATAATTATTTTGTTTGTAAAGACAAGTGTCCAGCCAAAATATAAATTGGCCAGACATTCTGTAATTCTTGTCAGCCATTTTTTCTAAACATAGTAAATCTACACTGCAAATTAGACTGTTTATAGTCCCTTCAGGCACATGTCAGGTCATAGAACAATTTCAGTCGACAAGACGTCTAATTTGCTCAGTAATTGTTTGATGACCGAAACTAATTTGCAGCCTTAGGACATTGGACTTGGTTAGGGGTGAGGTCCATATTCGCACTCCTGTGGTTGTGGGTAGAGTTTAAGCAACACAAGAAAGAGAAAAGGACAGTAGTACACTTAGCTAGTGGGTTATTAATAGCCTATTTTAATATTTAACCCTATTTAATATTATTAATATACTTTAGGCTATGCTGTAATGAAGAACACTTGCAGATATAAAATCCCATTAAATTCAAGAAGCCGCACCAGCGCATACTTACGGTCTTTTAAAACCGATATTTTCGGAATGTTTAGTAGCTCTCTGTTTCACCGCACGTTGTGCAAAGCTTGCTGTTGCAGAAGACGGACGTAACGATGCCTCCTTTGGCTTGCTACTCACTGTAAATCCCCCAAACCCAATACCTCGCGGTTTCTCTTTTGATCCTTTGTGATACATCTTACAAAAAGATTCCTTTTATCACTAAAAAGACTGTTCAATGCTTTTTATTCTTTATTTTATAAAAAAGTGCAAGAAGTCCAACGCTCTGTTTTCGAAGCCATATTGTATTTGGAGTAATGATAGGTCTGGTAACTAGTAGCTAGGAAAGCAATATGGCCGACATCAGTGAAGGGAAAAAGTTTCGAGGTATTGTACATTTTTACCTCATTAATAAGTAGAATTACAAATACATTAATAGTATATATTTTATTTCATACTGTTTCTGTTGTATGTAAGTTGTCATCGAGAAGCTTTATAAACTAACTTTGCTTCATATTAACTAGTCACTGACAGGGTTGCCAGATTGCATGAATAAATTAGCCAAACTTTTAACAATGCTCTTTGTTTTTCATTGTATTTGCCTTTTGTTTTCTTTGTTTTTTTGACAGCACTAATAATGGTTTGGCTTAATTGTTCAAGAAATCTGGCAACCCTGGTCACTGAAACTAGACAATATTTCCCAGTAATTCCCACTACTCCTGCCGATTCTTTTTATTGTTTCATTCATTGCTTAGTAATCCCCCCTGCTTATAGACCATGAAAGCAAACCATTTGTAAGGAAATGGTAATAGTTTCCTTACTGCATAGTTTTGGCTGCCCTCACCAGTCACCACTAATGAAACTATAAGTTGTATATTGGTTGTAAGTTAAATTAAATAAACATTCTGTAAGTAAATAAATTTGTGTTTGACAATTAGAAATGAAGATTTCGAAGAAGGAATTGGCTGATGCCAAAGTCCCTCTTCATCTACGAGACTATTGTGCTCATCTTGTTGTTCCATTATTGGAATGTCAAAAGAAGAATTATTATTTACCATGGAAATGTACACATGAACGTCATGACTGGGAAGTCTGTGAGTACACTGAGTAAGTAAAGTTTATTTGATGCTTCTTGGAATAAAATATGTCAAGCAACAGAAGTAAGAAATGTCAAGCAACAGAAGTAAGAAACACACTCGTTTCTGCATCTGCCCTTGTAATGCAGGATATAAATGTCCTGTAATAGACCTTTCTTATAATGACATCAAATGCAAGTTCAACTGCTAAAAAATGTGAAAAATATTGAGCCAATTAAATTTCACTAGCATTAATTTCTGCTTTTTATGTGATTTTGAAAAAGGTCTGTTCCATGTATTGTAACAATAGAATTGATGTTTTCAGGCATAAAAATGTTTTTGACCCAACTCAGACTCATTCAGCTAAAATGAGGTCGATAACGACCAAAAACATTATCAGAAACATGCCTAAGAACATCAACTCTATTACTATCATAATTATTATTTTAGGATGGTTACATGATAATAGTTGAAAAACAAATTGTCAATTGCATTGTTGTCAGTTTACACTTGGGAGATTCAATTGGGGCTATGCACTGTCTGCTCACCTATCATCTCTGTAATTTATTTTGATGATGAAGTTATTGAACTAAACTAATCTAAACTGAATATTCTTCAAAAAAAAAACAAGAAAAAGAATGAAAAATGGTTCTTTAAAAAGCAGATATTGTGTGTTAAAACAAATAAACATTGGCAAACTTACATTTAACTTTGTCATGTTAACAGTTTCTGGCAAAACAAGTTCTTGTTGTGTTTTTATAGCCATATCTAGTTAAGAGAATGGATTTATTTCATAAAATTACAGAAAACACGCTTTGTGTGTAAAGATACAAAAAATACTTGCTCAAAGCCTGAAAAAAAAAATTTGCGGGTGAATGTAAACAAATTAAAATTCAACGGGCAAAAATGTATTTTAGCCCAATAATTTGTTTATTTTAGCCCACAAAATTAGTCGCAATGCTCGCTACATGAAGTCTAGCTTAATTTATAGCAAATAGTTACAGCTGTATTTTGCAATTTGCAGAAATTGTATGCATAAGTTTTTTATCCAAATTGGAAAGTCTGTCTGCAAAATTGTATCAATAATTCATAATGCTTTGTTTGTTTCAGCTTTTTAATGCGGCAAAGAGAATATAAGAAGCAAGCTAGCAAGTAGATCTAATATGACAATTGGCAAAGAAAGGACTCCTATCCTATCTTGAGAAATTTACTTTCAAACACAGTACAGATTAGTTTGTCTGCTAAGAATGTTTATTTTTGTTATATACTGTGAATATTAAAATATCGCGAATAAAGTTTGTGCTCCTCTTTTTCTGTATTTTTCGTGTTTTATCCTGAAATATCGCCCACACATTCCCGTCTAAATTTGAAAACAGATAAATATCGTATTCGTGTGGACGATGATGTAGAAACTATGAAGCATTATCGCGAACCACGTACACGCATGTCAAGGCTCTTTTTCACTCATCGCAAAAACAACTCGCAAGCTTTGATATCTACAACCGCATAATTCTGTAATATGTGTCACGCGCTACCCAACCACATCAACCATGTTTCTTAAATTAAGTAACATAGGAAGTGATGCCAGGACACAGATGGCCTTTGTGGAACCCCTAGGCGTTGTATAGTTAAGTGAAATAACTTGTGCGCAAATAAGCGATTATTTTTCCTCTCAATAAATTTTCGTCTAATAATACATCACATAGCATGCATGCACGTTTCAGTCACCGGTTGAATACTCCATATTAAACCCAGTCAGTAGAATGCGTACTTAGAAAAACACGCGAATGAATACAAACTATTCGCTGAAGTTTTTTCGCAAACCTTGCAAGACTTACATAAACCACTCAGATCAGATAAAACGACGCAATGCCAAAACGCTTGTCTTTTAAATAGCTTTAACGTTGCAACGTTGCTCCAACGATGTAAAAATGTTTCAGTTGATTTAACATCATTGAAAGAATGGCAGTCAATGTCGTCCAGGAAACTGCTGGCCTGTGGATACAATTTCTGAAACTCGACGTTATAACACATGGAATCGATTATCGATCGCTTCTGCTCTTTCCATGCTCGTCACTAGCCAAGACCCTTAAAAATTATTCCTGTTGTGAAATTCTGAACGTGCTACTGTCACCCAGATGACGGCGTATAGATCTTAAGTTGTCTAAAATATCGATGTACCTTGTTTGACACGTCTCCTAATCGCATTCCTGACAGTTTGCACCCTTTTATATTTGAAAATAAGCAGGGCTTTTTTAACATATAGACAGGGGGATTCCCCCCTCTGCTATGTTGCTCCCCTCAACTTTTTTGCCCCCCGGCAAAGTCCCTTTTTTGAAAGGTATGGACAAAAATGCAGAAAGATTTAGTTGAAGACAATGCATTAGCTAAACATGAATATTAGCTGTTCTTCGCAGTATTCTGTAACACAACTTTTGTTGAGTGTAATTAAAATTTTGTCAAGCTCGGAAAAGGCTGAAATTCATTAATTTCATGGGATTCCACACACGTGACAAAGTAGAAATAAGATCTGAATGCATTTTTTCTCCTTCTTGCCTCATGTAATTGACAGATAAAGAAGAGTTCATCAATGCGGTCTGGCCTTTAGAATTAAAGGTCGACAGGCGTACAAGTCTGGGGCGAAAAGATTAGGGAACGCTATTTTTTCAAGCGATTTTCCATTTTTCCTCGGTCTTTTTGGGAAGTTTAAGGCAAATCTTAGTCAAGTTCAGTGAAATTTTGCGAAATTTCTAAAATAATCTCAAATAGCAAATTTTATGAGAAATTGTTAGTTAATTTTTAACGACCTGAACATCTATGACCTGAACGACTCTATTAAAAAAGGTAGATGAAACCCAATAAATCAGGTTGTTTTCGACGATCTAGAGGGTCCAAATTTAAAAATTTTCTCCCCTCAAATCATCAAATCTTGAGTAGATTTCTACACCACAGTGGAATGATTACTATAATGATACTATTCGACTTTCTAAAGATGTACTTTCATAGCTCGCGATACAGCAGGCGATATACTTAAAGTTTTTCACCTAGGATTCTTGGTAAATTTGTGACGATTCAACACAACTGATGGACAATCGTCAAAGTTTAATATCAACGCATTTCACAAATACAACCTGTTCAGTTTTCAATTGTTGCAGCGATGTTGCAAAATACTCTATACATATATGCACTTTCAATTTGTTGGTTCGATCATAATGCTCCATTAAATATGTATAAAATACACCTTACAGAAATAAATTATAGTGATCATGATGTTAGTCAGCGTGATTTGTGACTCGAAGACACGATAGCCAATTTGCCAATATAACTAAAGGTAAAGGCTGTTTCACACGTACACAACCTTTGAAAGTTTGTTAAGAAAAAAGCATTTCAAAATCTGATACGTGGATACCTGGACCTACCTGATAACGTTCATATCAGATTGATGTTGATAGATCTCTGACTTCTTTTTACCTTAGGGGTTGATTATATGATACCACTTACCCGCGATTATATGAAGCGTAAAATGATCTTGAGGTATTGAAAAAAAATAATTAATTACGAAACAATTTAAGTTAGAATGCCTTACAGTATTGACCAGTGAAAAACATATATTTTACAAACATTTATGCCCAACACTATTTTGTTTATTTTATATTTCGGCAAAACGAAAATCTAGAGAAATCAGGAATTAAATATTTTTATATCATGAACTATGACTTATTTCAATACCTCAAGATCATTTTACGCTTCATTTAATCCCGGGCTGGCGGGATCTTATAAACAGCCCCTTTTAGTCTGGTGGTTCGTATATTACCGATGATCGAATATGCAAATCATGCGTAGGAAACGTTCATGCATAGGTAAACCATTTCGTGCGATGTTACTCGTGCATGTAATGAGCGAGGGATTTATTTATTGTATACAGTATAAAGACCCCAATTTAAAGGACAACCGTGGGCAGGGCCGTAGCTTGAACGTTAATTGGGGAGAAGGGGGTTGTTCATATTTTTGCGTTCTGTCCGACGAGCTTCTTTTCAAATCAAATTCAAATTGTCAATTTGAAAAGAAATTCGTCGGGCAGAACATGAATATATGCATATACAATCCCCCCCCCCCCCCATAATTAACGTTCTGACCACGACCGGACCCTTACCGTAGGCCTGAGGAGATTTTATGGTTAGCCCGAGGAGCAATATATATAGCATTGCTCCGATGCAGCTGGTTATCTTATTTCTGTCGAGAGGGTTCTTTCCACTTTACCTGAAGAGTTTTCGCTTTTTCAAGCTCAGCTTAAAACATCAAAGAGACCCAAATATACACTTGATCATGAATTAATTATACGGTATTCAAACATTCAGTAAAATTATTTAAGTGGATCGTAGACCAAGGTCTTGTGGTTAATGACTGCGAGAATAAAAAGTGTTGCTTCCAACGAGATGGCCACTCATAATGGTTTAGGCTGACAAATAAATCTAGCGCTTTTATTGGGGGTGCTATGACATTCAGCCCTCCAATTATCGATACTGTAGATACGGCACTGCTGACTTTTGATTTATTCAATAAGGTATGCTGGCACTCCACATTATTAACTGTTTCCTTCCCCAGTATTTATCGAATTTCTCTTTCCTGTGTGTCATTCCTGAAGAAATCACAAATGACTACAATATTTGCAATATTTGTTGGTTCAAGATATATCTGGCACAGGGTTACGGTTTGGGTCAGGGTCATTTTATGCATGGCATAATAATTCCAATAAGTATTGGCATTATTAAACGTAACCAATAATTTTATTGGGTTACAACGTTCGGATTGGCAGTCCTATTTCGCAAAATTCCCGCTGACTATCCCGAGCGCATGCTCATGCAAACTGTTTGTTTGTGTCGCCCAAACGAACAAGCGTGGCAAAGAGTTTTCCATACCAGAATTTATTTTTTATTCAGTGTTTAAACATGTCGCAGAATTATCATTTAGAAGTGTAATAGATAAATTTACAAATTGAATTTGATTTGGCCGGGAATTCGTAGGTAATAACAAGTGCCCACGACAGGGCTTGATTGTTTTCCCTGTTTTGACCGTCATTAATTAAACAACCTTTCCCCAGTTCATCTACGTTTTTTTATTACTCGTGTACAAAAATATATGAGCACTTTTATTATTACATCGTGTGAACTGTGATGAGTTCTGAATAACTTTAGATCTGAGCAACTCGTTGTAGCAAGTCAAAAATTTTCAATAAAACCTGTTATAATTTCTTGTGTTCTTTTGTTGCCTCAAAGCCTCTTCAACGTAAACAATCTAGCACTAGTGCACATTATGAAACGTACCAATGACAGTGAAAAACGATAAACAACAAAAAGCAACCTGTTCTTTAAGGAAAATATTGTAACAAAACACGTTTCAATGATCACCACAATAGTCGTTCCACTTGAGAAGCTGGGCTAGTACGAAGCTGAAACAAGGTGCGTGAAAATATCTTTTTTTAATGTTCTTAAATTCTCTTTGTTCCTAAATGTGTTTATAAGTTGAATTAATCAACGGATGATATCGTTAATTGTAAGGAAATGTTAGGGTTAAAAGAAATAAAAATAACTTTGTTTTAAAATTTTAACTTGTTGCGAGCATGTGGTCTAGCAGACAATAGACTGATCTTGAAAGGCGCACTTTGCAAAATCGAAAATTGTTTTTTGCAACTGCACTGGAATATCTTAGTGTCATTGTATGGCACATTGGATATAAAATTTTGCCTTCAAAGGTTTGGCAATCACGGTAAGGCGTTCTGGGAGCTTTTTTGAATGAAAAGGACAATTCGAATTTTCCTTTTCGATCTAGCTTAACAATGATATACATCATGTCTTTGGTTGTTTAGTAACAACTTCTTATAGAACTCCTTAACTGCAACGGCAAGAATCAACAGACAATAGTATAAGCTATATAGTAAGCATGAACCAAACATTGTATACTAGTGTGACCTTCATTTGTATGCCGCTACCTCAATTGTAGACATTTCTAGCTCTGTTGGCACATACAGTGTGGAAGCCATTAACAATTTTTATCGGGTTTTTTGCAGGAAAATGGAGATTAGAATTTCAAATTGCGTCTTTGTCCTTTTATTTTTTGTTGCGTGTGCGTGGGCTCTAAAGATCGGTGAGTATCGTAATACTAAAGAAACAATGACAATGTAACAGTTGTACACAATGTATCTCAGTTTCCCTTGTCAAGGTTTTAGTTTACCCTCCAATGTTCAAAGCGTTACAACAATTATAACACGTGTTTTTTTACCTTTTTTGTGTGTTATTAATATAATAATATTATATTGTAATGATTTTTTTAATATTTTGGTTAGTTTTATTACAATTTTACATATGACAGGAACATATTATGTTAGACGTTTCGTATTTTCGGTAAATTGAAATGTAATTATAGATTTCGTGAATGAAAATGTGACATTTACCCGGTAACATTTATTGTCGTGTCAAGAGAAACAACGATACACAGATGCTACTAGTACACATGTTCCACGCAATATATACCGCCCGGCTAGCTTAGCTAGCTCCTATCAAAGCTGCTTGTTTAGCTATCAAGATTCTCTCGTGTCTGTGCATGTTTTTTGCTAAAAGTTCTTGCTAGGTTTGAAAAGCAATAAAATCAAAATAATTTAGGGTCTGATACAGTAATTATTCCATTTTTTTATCTTCGCAGAAAAACGTTTCGTAGACTATAGTCCATTACCTCCACCTCCTCCAGGCCCACCAGGTCCAGATGGCCCTCCAGGATTTGTTGGACCGCCTGGACAAGACGGTCCCAAAGGACCCCAAGGTATACAAGGACCACCAGGTCCCCCAGGCCCACCTGGCCCTCCAGGAATGCCAGCTGTTCCTGCTGGACGTCGCAATGCAATGCCAGCACGAGCTCATTCGCCACTACCAAGACGTGCAGCACCTCCTCCACCCCCATCGCCAATATATGGACCCCCAGGTCCTCCAGGCCGCCCTGGTCCTCCTGGACCCCCAGGACCACGAGGAGGACAAGGAGCACGTGGTGGAGCAGGACGTGCCGGGGCTCCTGGAAAATAAATGACCTGAATATCCTGGCAACGATTGTAGTATATTTAGTGTTCATGGCAAAAACGAGCAGCTGAATAAGAATTTCATATGTGGCTTCTGTCATACAAAGCGGAATAGACTTTAGACAACCGAGGCCTTGAGATTTTTCATACTATAACTGATTGTTATTTGATATATAAACTTTACTTATGCAGTGAATGTACTTTTTTATATATTCAAGTGATATTAGAATAATAAAAGTAACACTTTGAATGCCTTTTTACATTTTTTGGTGCTATAGATCTTAGAGCTAGGGCCTTATGTACGATTATAAACGTAGCAGCCAATGCAAACACTGAGAAAAAGGGGGTATGGAGAGAAGGAGATTGTTGAACATAATTGCAACGTAATTGATTCATCAAAGCGTATAATTATTGGCCATGAACAGAGTGTTCTAAAAAAAGTGGAGTTCTGCATTCAAGTTGACATCTTGCAAAGAATATTAAGCAATGAGGCTATAGTGTTTATATAACTGATTGAACTATCAAAACTGATTGAACTAAGAGTAATTTCCATAACTAGTATCAGCGAATAATAATAATAATAATAATAATAATAATAATTTATTCTTATATAGCCCTATTTACAATTACAGATCAATAGCGCTTAACACAACATATATCCTGTTTACAATTCTATAAATTACAAATCTAAAATAGCAGTTTACTATTATGTTAAAAATTGTTGAGTAAAAAGATAGGTTTTAAATGATTTCTTAAACTTCTCAATTTCAACTATTGTTCGAATGTCAACTGGAAGGCTATTCCATAACTGAGATGCAGCAGCATAAAACGATCTGCCACCCAATGTTAGAGGCATTTTCTCACTCGGAGGTAGTAGCACAATACCGCCGTTGGATCGAAGACCGTAGGATGACTTGGATTTGACTTTAATCAAGTCTTGAATATAAGAAGGTGCTAGCCTGTGGATGGCCTTAAAAGCTAAGAGTAGCACTTTGAAGTGAATTCTTGAATGTAATATTTTGGTTTTGGTGAATGTAATATTTTGGTTTTGTCCAAGCCTTTCTGGGACTCTGACTGCATGAACAAGATTTTTAAATTATATTTGTACGATGTAGTGAGACTCTTCTTCCTGTTCAGGCTTCAGATTCTCCTTTCTTAAATAATTTTCATTTGATTCTGTATGTGATCTGGTTGCATAATCGATAAGCTGGGGCAAAACGTTAGACCTGCAGTAAAAGCAAATGCGAAGCTTGCGTGATCCTAGTTTTTAATCTTTTGCGGAGCTTACATTAACCTCTTTTCTATCACAGTCAAGCGAAAGAAATAGCATAAGTTCAGACTGAGGCTAAACTGATCATGTGCCATCTTTAGACCAACTTTTATGTAAACACACTCTACACCTTCACTGTGGCCAAAATGTGACCGTTTAAGGCAGGTCACCTCTTACAAGGCTAGTTTAAATACTAGGTGGTCAAGTTTTCCAAGTTTTTCAAGGTTATGCAAGTGGTCTCCCAAACCCTAACCTTAAGTCCAAACAAACACCCTAATACTAATCCCTAACCCTTGCCCTTACCCTGACCCTTGTTTTCAAAATTTGTCATAGAATGAAGCATTTTGATTGGAAACCACCAAGACCACCGCTTATTATTGTTAGCCAATCAAATTACATCTTCTAAGAGGTGCGACTCACCTGAAATGTTTCGCTTTGACTAATTTGCCCCATGCTATCTAAACGATAGTTCGCAGTAACAAATATTTATCTTAAATCTATGCACACCAATACTCAATGCTCTTTCTGTGTCATACGTACATATCTGTACAATTGTATGTCTGTAAAGTCTTATTTCAAAACATTTTGAACATGTCAAGATTCATCAAATAAAGTAAAAGGTAAACTACTTGCTCGACTTATTTATGCACCGGCATAAGTACAGCGTCATTTGCATGGGCGGAGGATTCGGGGGCTTGCTTATCCATGTATCCACCTATTGTCCAGCGAATTCCATTTGAAATCGACTAGATTTCAAAAGACATTTATTTGGCAGAAAGTGAACATATGAACAAATAACCTTTCCTCTCCAATTGTCGCTACAGTTACGCCACTGTATTTAGGACTAAGGCATTCGACGTTGTTGTGTCGAATGCTTTATGATGATGCTGTATTTAAACTGAATGGATAATTTTGGATAGAGACCATGCAGTTTCGATAATAACTAGTGATAGTCGATAAGCCCAATATATAGTAACGAGTTAGGTGCCACCATGCTAGTGTTCTGTAACAGTAGATTGATTTATTGTCATAGTTTTAATCACAACTTTTCTTATCATCCACGGAATCTGTTCAATTAAAAAAATAAAATTCTTGTACTCACGAAACAGACATCTTCGTTGCTATATTTCTTTGCGCTGTGTTTATTTTACACCATGAATTTATTAATTTATCAAATATTATTGAATGCGCAATGAATATTCAATAGTCTTTACTGCATGCTCGTATGACCTCGTCTTCATTTCGGCCTTCTTTGGTAACGCAGGCTCACACTTCAAGGCCAAGAACTCAAACCATGGTACTAACCGCTTGCGCACGAAATGGGCATGCAAATTATCTACTATCATAGACAAAGCAAAGAAACTAGTCGTTGGAGTACAATTTCGTCGCCAAATTCAGCTGACTTGCAATTAGGGCATAGAAACTCGAACGATCAAGTCCAATTCGAGTCCTTATATATTGATCGCACTTTATTGATCAGAAAGAACATTAATCAAAAAGGTAAATTAATGGCGAAGTTTTTAAAGTGCTATCACAATTTACGATATATCAGAATTTACGCTTTAAATGTGATGTCTTGCGTCAGGATACCCAAAACACGTACATATGACGGACGTTCCAGTATTTATAGCTACTAATACAAATATCGGCGAAAAGCGACAGCAAAATTATTATTTCCCGACATACAGGGCGTTGTTTCGAAACGTTTATGAGTTCTAAGTTTCGTATATGAACACATTTATGAGGCTGTAAAGCTACCTGCCTCTCGCAGTTAATATTTTGTAAATAAATTTAGGTGGCGTTCTGTATTTAAAGACACGGTAGTAAGCATCACTTATCGTACGTTACAAAACAATGATACGTTTACTGCACAGACAAAAGAAACATTGGCTGCAACAAAGAGATTTCCTGTAGCACCTGACAAAACCACTTACTTATTTATAACATTTAAGCAGGCACCATATTGCAGTGAGTTCAAGCGTTCATCATTTACCGTTGGTGTTTCGTATACGAAGGAGCTCAGAACTGATTCAGTAAGTTCATTCCAGCTAAAAATCTTTATTTGGTTCGGTTATGGATTTCACTTTCTATACCTTGTTAGGTTTTTATTTGTTCATAACTTTTTCTTTCTTTTTCAGGTTAAGTTAGGAATCCAAGATGAATTGGGCTCTTGTGGGCCTCTTTATCGCCGGTGTAATATGTCTAGGGGAAGCTAATATTATCAAGAAACGTGTAGCAATGAGGACGGAAAGTATGTATCTTGCAATATATCAATAATTTTGAATTTAAATTCAAATTTGCGCTAAAGTCTTGACATTTTCCCGAAGCTTTTTCGAGCGCAGCTTCAAGCGATACTAATTGAAGGTACCTGCTTCATTAGTTGCGAAACTGAAGATAGATGAATTAATTTTGGAATAAATTGCGATAAAGTTACAATGAAATAGAGATGAAATTAAGTCTACCAATTATATTTTCCGATTTAAACTTCGAGATACAATCATTTTTCTCATGTACTCAAAGTTTCAAGTAATTTTATTCCAATCTTACGGATCTAATAAATAATCTCACAAATAGCAAAAACTATGCTTTCCTATTTTATGGAAATTATTCTGTTGAGATTTTTATGGACACGAAATATGAATCAGCTAATTCAAGGCAGTAATTTTTAAATCAGAATACATGAATATGTATCCCAGCATCCTCTCACTCGTATAGAGAGGAAAGTATTAATCAAAGCGCCAAGTTTCTTTTAAGCTCTTCATCTTATTCCTTGACAAAAATATTAAGATCAACCTACTCAGTATCTTTAATAAATGGCAAAAATGTATTTAATTACAAAATTACCTGCTAGTGAAAGAAAGTTTTAACCAAAAGTTGCAACATAATTGTAAAGAATCACAATTTTGAGTGTTTAGAATTTTGACAACTTGAAATTAACTAAAAATGGATGGGTGGTCAAGATAAATCGTTCACTTACGATTAGGTAAATTCTGGCTATGACAAAATATTACTGCAGATACAGTTAAAGCAACCAAGTACACAATGCGAAGCTGTCGTATTTGCCGGTGACAAATTATTTTTGCTAGTTTACTGCTAGAAATGAACAGTAATTTTCGTAAACACAGTAATTTTAAGTAGGAATTTCGCGGATTCATTTTTTTTATTTTCAACTGTAGTTAAACTGTCAATTCTTGCCGTTTTGTTTTGATAAGTACTTGCTGACCACCAGTTTCTTTGTATTTCCTAAGTAGACTGTGTTATTTTATGTTATGCTTGTTTTCTTAAAAGCATTTTGCTTTGAAAGCTTTTCTTTCTTGTGTAAAATCTTAAATACTAAAGGTCTTTCACAATAAACGCATATTAGTAGTTAGATCACCTAGGCGTATAAACTCAAAAACAATTGCAGCAAAAGCAGGTTGCATTTAGCACATTTTTAAAGCATATAATTACAGTGATCTTCGTTGGGAATATGTTTCAACAATTCGACTGTCCAATGAAACAGCGCCAGTGCCACTTAATTAAATGCACAAAAATCTACGAAAATACGTGATGATGTTGCAATGTAATTTAGTCATTTAGAATCAGTAATGTGTTCTAGACTTCCTTGAAACATCATGGCGCATCATCCGCCGTATGCTAGATTTCACTGAATAGTAACGGAAGTTGAATATGTGCCTAGTACAATGGAGCACTAAGCCGTGATGTAATGCGCTATTGTTCAGTGAGTGTGAATATCGTCATTGAGCTGTTATTTTTTTAGGTGCTGTAGTACGAAGTCCAATCCCTAGCCCATGTGGTGGTGGTTGTCCAGGCTCCTGTGCTCCAGCGTGCTCTCAAGTATGTTGTCGCCACCCCCCGCCCCCACCTCCCCCACCACTTCCACCTCCACCACCACCACTTCCACCACCACCACCTGGACCTCCTGGTCTAGATGGCCCTATGGGTCTACCTGGACCAATGGGACCTGATGGACCTAAAGGACCACTAGGCCACCCTGGACCTCCAGGACCTCCAGGACCACCAGGACAAGCCGGTGCCCCCGCAGGACCAGGCGGACGTGATGGACCTCCTGGACCACCTGGACCACCCGGACATCAAGGACCTCCTGGCGATCCAGGTATAATGGGACCTCTTGGTCCTCCCGGACCCCCGGGTAACCCTGCTCCACCAGGACCACCTCCTCCATGCCCTCCAGTGTGTGCTCACACCTGTATCCGAGCTTGCCCAGCACCATGCTGTCATGGTCGTTAGAATAAACCCAGAACGAAATATCGAGAAATACGTGAACAGAATCCAGAGGGAGCAAAATACAATACATGTATTTTTTAAACATGGACAGTTTCAAGACTATATGTATTGCTTGTTAGTTTATATTAAGCCATTCTGAATATAAAATTTCTGTACTAAAAAGAAAAAAATATAAGTGTTGAGTGTGTCAAAAATTTTATTTAAAACATGATTTGTAGCCATATACTATTTACATTTCTTTAGCTTTCACAAACTGCATGTCTGCAATGATTAGCATTTAACAATCTTTTGCGCGATTATTAGTAAAGAAAATAGATGCAGAAATACATCGCTGATGAATTGCGCTGAATGAGGACAAAGACTTTAATTGTTCAACCAAAACTATTTACAATACGATCATTGATTTAAACGTCCTCCAAAGATATGACTTTCGTTTGTAAAACGAATGGACAGTCAGTTTAATTAGGTCAAATCCTATAGTCAAATCGGTGCCTTTCTAGTCTTTGAGATCTAGCTTATTTCAAAATGACTGTTTCGCACAACGAAAATAATCTACATTATTATTTATTGAAAATAATTCAAAAGTTTTGATTGGTTATGGGCGGTGGATGAAATCGTCATACCGCTTGGTAGTTGCCCAAATTTAGAGTTATGTTATCAGACTATTGAAAAGACACATTTGACGTTATGACGTAATTTGTTCGGATATTGAACACACATATTCCACATCATGACGTCACACTAATTTATGCTGTTTGTACCAAATGCAAGGAAATATAATTGGCTTCTTCAGTAGCTTGCGTCTTGTTTACAAGTCAAGCGTTTATTTTGGGTCCGATATGAATACAAATAAATAATAAAACAATCGTTGAATTCGGTTCTCGAAAGTTATATCTGAACCTCTATCTTAATTAATAATTCCTCAAATCGTACTCGTCTTCATTCAATAATTGTTTATCATTTATTCGGTTTGTGCACTGCCTACCGTGTCTAGCCATATTTTCGTATTTCCTGTCACGTGTCATTAGCTACAACAGCGGACAGCTTGATATAATACCTTGAACTCGTGGTCAAAAAGTGAAATTTTTCGAAAACAAACAAAGGAGTGAACTATTACAAATTGACGAACGAAAATATAAAAGTATGCAAAACCTGAAAAAATTACACTCTAATGACAGTTCATGGGACAATAGTCCCAATTAGATATGATAGACCTAAAGGACCACTAGACCAGCATGCAGCTACAGGACCACCAGTTAGTCTTAGTTCTCTAAGACCTCAGGAAGATATTGTTTATGTACGGACCTTCCAGTCGGAAAATAACATATATTTTAGTCTAAGATATAAGTCAAAGCAATGTTGATGAGGATCAGTTCAAAGTACCATATTCAATAACATGACAACCAAGCCTGCGCGCCACTCTATGAAACTAACGGAGCTCCTGGGTACGAGGCTGGTAAGACATGGCAAACCTATATATAGGCCTTATACAACAGCAAAACAATATCTGAGAATGTAATGAAAACGGTATTGAATTAAATATTGTGTAGTAAGCCCAATTAAAAAAGACTGTGTTCAACTGAACACGGTGAACAGGACCAGCCACGGCAGCCCACGACCAGCCACGGCAGCGCACGACCAGCCACGGCAGTCCACGACCCGCCACGGCAGTCCACGACCAGCCACGCACGGCTATGATGAGGTGATTTACTTGGCTAAGTTTTGCTAGTTAATTAGGCGTGGTTGCTGCAACTGCACTACTTTCCTGGTGGAAGATCGCCAGCAACAGTTATCTTGCAGAAATACGCAAATATACGCAAACTTTTACTGGCTGAGCAACATTTGAGTTCCTTTGCGGAAATTTCGTGTTTATAAACCTGGTAACTAGTTATTTCACGTCCTTTCATTTTGTAACAACACCATAGTAATTGAACGTGTTTTATTACATGACCTAATGGTTTGGATTAATCTTGCATCATTTGTAAATCATTGGCTCGAACCCGCTTACTAAAGGACTAACGTTATCGGTATCGGCTGTGCACTCAAAAGTAAAAAATATAGGTTCTTTCATTACATGAAACGCTCATAATGAGATTTAAGCGAAAGTCCTCCGGGGGGGGGGGGTTATATTCCCATTTCCCAGTCCAAATTATGACTAAATGCCATTGTCTAAGACCACAAACCACATAGTCCTAGAGGCTGTCTTGCTCAAATTTGAATTTCATTCCCATTTTCTCTTGTTTTCTGACAGTTAAATTCCAGTCCAAGTCTATGGGATCCCATTAAATTTTCCCAGCAAAAAAGACAATTCCGAGCTCTCCTTTTACCCCTTCAGAGTCCTCACTTATCTCTCTTACGTACTAATTTGCGATGAAAGAAGCTCGCTCGAAACTGTAAATTTGTTTTATCGCTTCGGGTAGTGAACTGTGAACGAATTTATATAGAGTTCTTTACTGTAATTAAGAATTGTTTTAGTCGCAAAGTTATGTTTTTACAGTAGCATCAGACTCATAGTGACTTCCGTAGAATTCGGCTTTGTTAAAAATTAAATTTTATCAAGAACGTACTTAGACTACTTTTACAGTTTGATTTTTATATAACTTGGCCTAGTGCGCTCATGTTATAAGCGTGATTTTTCATGCAATGGGAGTTACTTGGGGTGTAATGCTCAAACACTACCAATTACGAATTACCAAGTACATTCATATTCCAAGGACGTTGTGTGAAAAAAGGTAATTTATCCACCGTTTAAGTGCCTTTGATACAACCGGCCCACTATTGACATTGTATACTTGTATGACAGTTTTAGTATTCTTGAGTCAGTTTTTCAAAGCTGGTTTAGCCCTAACCCTTGGTTAAACCCATTGTTTTGGTTTCAACATCTCCGTTTCTTTTAAAACTTCTGGAACGAAAACTACTAAATGATCTAGGCAAGATTTTTCAAAAAAACGTCTCCAAACGTGTAAATAAGCAAGAGGAAAATTAGCCATATGACATATAACAATGTGTAGTTCTGCAGCTCTCTTGGCCGTTTTTAAAACCGTACCGTAAACGATTTTTCAAAAAATTCGCTATAACATGTACTTTCGTCGCATCGAATGCAATCAGTTCAAACAAGAGATAAATGAGATAAATCCGTCTTATCATATGTTGTTAAAATTGGATTCGAAGGGATGAAAATATGATGTTTAGGACGGCCAGGCCTTTATAAGAATTCTATATAAGTAATTGGCGTAATTAACGACAATTAGCGATATTAAATTATTACATTTAAACGATTCCTCCGTCTCAGGGGCCTGGATCAAGTTGGTGACATCTTGCCACGTTTCTTTAAAATGCTTCATACACATTAGAAGTAAAAAATATATATTATTCTGTACTTTTGTCAACAATATTCATTAATTTCACAAAGTTGAAATTCCCTAGGAGTTATGCTTCCTTTACATTCTAAAGATGGCGTTAAAAGTGACGATTTTAAGCCGGGAATAAAGATCAGATCAAAACTAGCGACATGGATGAGGTATGTTTTGTAAATTCAATAGTACTGCAGTTCGGAGGAGATATGAAAATTATACTCTGATTGGAACAATTTGATTTAGACAAATTCTGTCAGATAGTGGTTCAAGGAACTTATTCTGCTTCCTTCTGCTGAACTTGTCCTTCGCTTTTGTTGAACTTGCGTACGGGATATGGACTAACAGGTCAGTCATTCATGAATTACCTATTATATAAATAATATTTCATACTTCTGAGATTATAATATGCTACAAAGCACCAGGGTGCATTCCGTATGAAGTTCACGCCGAAGATTCGTGATTGTACGCCTTTTATTATAAATTATATTATGATTTTTGAAACTCCACGCCGGAGATATCCGAAATTTTGTGCATGGAATGCACCATGGCAAAGCAGTAATAAAATCACTCAATACACATGCCATAGATTATGCTGTAATTTTTACTATGGTTTAACAAGATATTACTGATATTACTGTGCATGCTGTCAGCTAACCATACAATACATACTGACATTGACTAAATTGGCAAAGTGACATTATTTGAAAGTTGAAACCTTAGGGAAACATTGTTATGAAAACATGGATTCCTATTAATGATTTCTTATGTTTTGCAGTGTGCATGGCATCCAGTCATTTCACCCCCAAGTTGTTTTGCCCTAGGTCAATTTTACCCTCAATTTTTAGTTAGGCTATGTAATAACCAACTGGTTAACAGCTAGGTAACCAGACCTCGGTACGTCAACAGGGTCACGTGTAGTGTTGGGCGATATTTCGATATTTTGATTTATCGTGATATTTCCAATCGCGATTATCGTATCGAAGCTAAAAACTTGAGTGGCGATTTATCGAAATTATCATAAGATTATATATACCGGTATACAAGTTTATACATGCTTTGACATTAATTGTACTTGAAATATATGGTCATTTTTTTTATTTCATTAATCGCAATATTATCGATTATCGCGACATTTCCCATGACAATAATCGTGAGTTGATTTTTTAAATATCGCCCAACCCTAGTCACGTGACCGAGAGAGGCAAGTAATATGAGAGTGGCTTAAGGCCTGGCATCAGTATCGGAACATGGCGAATAAGCGTGTTAGAAAGCTTTCTTTTTTCTTTTTTTAATTAAAATTGTATTTGATTATCTTTTTTCTCCTTTTCGCATGTTCTCTTTAAATATCCACCAATTACTTTAATTGGTGTGAAGGTGTTAGTCCTTTGAAGGGGTGGTCAGCCTAAGATACCACTGGCATGGATCTTAACCTGAGTCCAAGTAACAGCAATCGCCCCAGGCAACCCCTCGGTCACCTGGGCTAACACCTCACCATCTAAATGGGTAAGTATGATGAACGAAGGTGTTAATTCAATATCAAAGCCATGTGTTTACATATTGCAAAAATATAAACATATAGACATTGTTACAAACTGTATTTCATTTTAAGAGATATTCTTTAAACCAGGACAACATAAACAGCAAAAATTATGAACCATTTTTCATCTATAATGATAAATATTTCAAGTAAAAGTCCAAAACAAAGTAGATCTACTAACTTGTGCTGACTCAGTTGCGTCCATGTTGATTATCATTGAATGAAAATTCAGGCAAAACCACTTGGGGAAAATTGACATCAGTTCGGGGATGAAACGACTTAGGGTGAATAGACTTGGGAGTGAAATGACTTGAATTTAGTACTTTATGTTGTTTAGGTATGCACAATTAAAATATGTGATGCTTTGGGGGATGGCAGGATGATTAATCATTTAATCTTATGTTACACATTAGGAACCTTAATAGAGGGTGAAACACAAATGTGACTTTGCATCACAGGAAAAAATCACATATTTTGAGAATGACTCCTTGTGCTTGCAATGCATGAAAGCATTGTCCACATATGCCCAATCTGGAAAACAATATGGGGAAACTTGGGAACATAATCTCGGGAACATAACAAAATGTTTGTGAACTTGCTAAGAAATGTTTTTTCCTGTCTGGCAAACAAATGTGGTTTCTGGACTAATGTTGTACACGACAGTGGGGGATGTACTTGTATAGGCTTAGTTGGTCGAGGCACACTTTATAATTGTATAGCAGATTGAAAATAGTGTGATAAAATGCATGATTTTAAATGAAAATTATATATTTGTCTAATAGCCAGTTTGTGTTTTCTCTTCCTATCTCACATTTTTTATTGATGGGTTCTTTGAGCATGTTGGCCATGAAGTCGGCAGCCTTTATTATATTATGATGAGTAGATGCTCAAAGTGCCTGTCAACAACAAATGTGAAATAAGAATAGAAAACACAAACTGGCTATTCAACAAGTACAGGGCCGAAACTAGAACGTTAATTGGGGGGGGGGGTGTGTATTCATATATTCATGTTCTGCCTGAGGAATTTCTTTTCAAATTGATCAATTTGAATTTCATTTGAAAAGAAACTCGTCGGGCAGAACATGAATTTATGAATATGCACCCCCCCCCCCCCCAATTAACGTTCTAGTTTCGGCCCTGAACTAGTAGTTGTCATTTGAAATCATTTATCGCATTATTTTCAATAATTATAATAATGAATATGTTGTTGTATATGCTATACAATATCTACAGCACGCACCTGGGCTGTAAGATGTTAGGCACCTGGGCTGTGTAGTCTTGTAAGGTGTTGTATGGTAATGCACTCTACATATAAAAACTTAAGCTAATGCCGGGTAATCTTACCTTTCAATAAGATAGCTTTGCTTAATTGAACCCAATTGGGCTGTAATGCACACCAGTGTTATACTTTTCTCTACTGTTACTTGTATGTGGTAGCTACATAAAGCCTCATTTTTCAAGTACAATTAATCAATAATGTAAGTCACTATGATTCTATTTGTTCTCTAGTCTTGGTCTAATATCAGATTCATTTCATATGTTCTTCGACTGCACTGCACTTCTGGCTGGTTTGATTGCCTCTGTTATTTCACGATGGAAGAAAAATGAAACATTTTCTTATGGGTATAATTGTAATTAATTGTTTGTGACATCCTTGTTTGCGAACACATGAATGTTATTAATGTGAAACTAAATCAATCTCAGGACTATTGCATGAATAAAAAGTAAGCAATTAGCATGTTTTAATTTAAAGAAGAGAATTAATAATTTTGAAGCCATGGCATTAGGGGTTATTCTGAGGACATTTTATCACTACACAATTTCTATACTATTAACATGATAGCAAATGTTGGACAAGGGCTATATTATATATTGAAATCACATTATTTATTTTCTGTAGGTATGTAAGGGCAGAAGTCCTGGCTGGATTTGTCAATGCATTGTTCCTTCTATTTATAGGATTTTTTATTCTTTCGGAAGCTGTTGAGGTTAGAGCAAACAATATATTGCATAGAACAGTAATAATTATCTCCATCCAAATATTTCTATAATAAAGCTATAAGAAATTTCTATCTAGTAGAGCACTACAGACCACCATGTTAACATGATGAGTTTTGAGCTAACTTTTTTCTTTGTTTTACCTTTCAATGATACAGAGATTATTCCACCCTCCTCATGTTGAGCATGAAAGGTTATTTGTTATTTCTGTCCTTGGATTTTTGGTGAATTTAGTTGGTATCTTTGTTTTTCATCATGGTGGAGGTACTAATTCATTATTTATATGTAATTGTTATTAATTTATTTAATGATATAATTTATTAAAATTCATTGCTATTAATTACTGTGCCTGAATTGCTGCAAACAATTTCATACAGTTTATTAGATGCTAGCACTCACAGCTAGCTTGCAAGTTGGTTTTGTGATGAATGGAAAAGAGCCTTGAGGTAACTGTTGATCAAATATGTCCACACTCTTACAAAGGTACTTCTCTCTGTTCCTAGCAAGTCATGGTCACTCGCATGGTGGTGATAGTCATGGACATTCTCATGGAAAGTCTCATGGTCATTCTCATGGTGGTCATGGTCACAATGATGGACATGGTCATTCACATGGTCATTCACATGGTCATTCACATGGTCATGCACATGGTCATGATGATCATGAACATTCTGCCAGTAATGCTGCTCATCATGGTCATTCGCATGGTTTAGGTATGACAGCATGATGTTTCTACTGTACAGGTCATTGATTGTTTTCCAGGAGAGCTGTGTTTATAGGCTATTTGCCATGTCAGTAAATGGCAAAACTGCTTATCCAGGGAAATAGTTATGTATTGTGAAGTTTTGATTTCATCTTTTTAGGATTTGGTGGTTCATGTAGTCATGAAGATGTTCCGACATCAAATAATCAAATAATGCAAGGTTTGTAAACAAAAGAAATGTATATCACCCTGCAACGTGTAGATAGATTGTGCAGTCAAAAGTAAACGAAAGATTGAGACTGCAATTGGTTCTTTCACTACCTGGAACCGAACTCAACGTTTCTAGCGAGCTACATAAACTACCTGGCTTCCCTTCCCTTACTGTCCGATGAGGAACCTTCACTCAACTGCAACCTCGCATTCTCTCGTTTCCCATGGTAAACGAATCTAGTCATTTAAAATTATTTATCGTTCGCGTTCGTAAATTTTAAGACAGTTTTTCTGATGTATTACTAAGTGATGCGATTTTAGTGTAAAAGTTTATGATTTCACAAAAAATACGTCGGAGTCAGCGGCGTGCTGGGACACACAGGGCATGATAGGCATGGGCTGTGTGGTGCAAGTACACTTCCAAGTTTCGGAAGGTTTGCAATTAAACTGAAATTGTGTAAACTCAAAAAAAGTGTTTTGTCGATAAGTTCGAATCGGTAAAATTCAATTCGTCGATGAAATGAAGACGCGATAGACACAAACACCCCTCGGGCTACGTTGCTCTTCAAACGGTTGAGAAACATATAATAGGCAGGAAATCTGACCTTGAAAACGACCTATAGAGTGTAAAGATGCACCAGCACTCAAATATTCATGTATTTGCAGGTGTATTTCTTCACGTGCTGGCTGACACTTTAGGAAGTGTGGGCGTTATTATATCAGCTGGACTCATCCAAATGTTTGGTAAGAACTTGTGAGTTGCCATGACCACGATCAACCATCCCACTTGATGAAATGTTCTAAAAAAATTGTTTATTCAACCTTGCTTTTCATTTTCTTTGTCGCATTGTCATATCCAGAGCCATTTATTTTGTTTTGATAATAACGTAATGTTTGAGAATTTGTACTGTGTATGAGGGTCCAGTATGCGTAGGAGATTTCGTTTCCAATCATTTTTATTTTGAATCATTTCAAAAAGCTCCCGACTTGTTAACATAATTTAAAGGAAACCAACATACACTTTGTCCGTTGACTAATACTAAACACTTCATGCCATCACAATAGATATAACAGCTGTATAATGTTTCCTCAGTTTGTTGATATTGATCAATAATAAGTACAATAAATTAAAATAATGTTTAATGATCAACGGTGGTAATAACGCATCTTTTGTAACCATTTTTGTTGTGCGATTTAGGATGGATGTTGGCAGATCCGATATGTTCATTATTTATATCTGTGTTGATAACAATCAGGCGAGTTACTGTCTATTTGAGATATTTGCTGCTTTTTTAGTGTACTGACCTTTATAGTTTATAATAGACAATTATTGGATGAGGTTTTTGTGATATGCGGAATTATCAACGTCGAGATAAGAGTTATCAGCCGAGCCGAAGGCGAGGCAGATAACTCTTACCGAGACATTGATAATTCTGTATATCACAAAAACCGAATCCGATAATTGTTTTATTACACATTGTAAGCGGAGAAAATAAACATGGTAACGAAAGAATAGATTTCTCTTTCTAAAACCTTTTTAAAACTCGAGCAATTTCGCTTTTCTCTGTTGGTTCTGCAATCCCCTTTTCCAACAAATATTCATGAAACACTTGTGAGCGACTTTGTATGTTCTTTTTGCATGTGATTTTGGAGTCTTTTTCCTCAAGCAATTGACGAATTTCGTCTTCAGCGAGATGCCATAACATGAAACAGAAAATATAGAGAAAAAAATGTTGTTGCCATGCCAACCATCGATGCCAACGAATACCGTAGACTCAACATGCAGGTAACTCAGTTATCTGCTAGCAGATAACTGAGTTATCTGCAGATTGCGTGATAGTCGCATTTATCTGCATGCAATTGACCAATCACCGCGCATAAAGCAACTGCAATGTATAATAATGCGTATTATACAATAATGAGAGTTCATTCTGAATTTTCATTGGTCGAGAGGGGCCAGTTGTTCAAAAGTCGGTTAGCTTATGGGTTAAAGATTGAATTATAGTAAAGATATGGATTGAAGATAGCTTCAGACCAGCTTGTTTCTAAGTCTGGGAATATTTCTACAGAAATCTTGTTTAGATCAACAGTAGTTTTGGTTTCTGAAGTCTTCAAATAAAGGGATGTGTACACAGTGTAAGTGCAGAAACTAAAACAGTGACTTGACCATTAACCCAGGGTCAGCGCTAACCTAGCTTTGGACAGCTCGCCCCAGTGTCTTATTATAGTACGCACGCGCAGATGACATCATCCAATGACGTGTCTACTTGCGGAAAATGTTTTCACGGAGGTTTCCCAAGTTGAATTAAGCATTTTTTATAACAAATAGATTTTATTGTTTGTGCTTCTGTACTGTAATAGATCACAAAAAACATTGCTTGCGAAGCAGTAAAAAAATCAAGGCACTCGACTATGTCTTGTGTCATACTTTTTTGTTCTACGCACGTCATGACGTCATTTGTAATCTATTACAGTACAGAGCGTAAAAATGAATTCCAATTTTTAAGTATAGATTTTGTATGTTGTTCAATATTCTTATCAGCATGGTTTTCTCTCAGGGCTATTGTCTTCGCCAGCAAGCCTCGCATTGACCCATATCTTCTCTTTACATCCAAACGAGGCTTGGTAGTGAGAACAATAGCCTTAGGGAAAACCCACGTAAGTGCTATTCTATGCACATTTGTTGCTATCACATTTTGACCAACTATATTTTTTCACAACAGTGTAATACCTCTACTAAGAGAATCTGTTGGTGTATTAATGCAAAGAATTCCTACTGGTTTAGAAAAGAATTTACATATTGGATATCAAAGAGTTAGTATAATTACTATGCATAGCAAATGCATAATATTATATACTTTAAAAGCAAAAATGTTAAAAAAAGATTTAACTTGCAGTACTTTCTTATTCTGTGTATACATGGTGTATCAAAAAAAGTTTACAGTTTGGAAAAAGTCCCTAACTTAATCAGCGCACGAGGTTTGCGAAAATCTTTTGTGAAAATAGGTAGTTCTGACAACGTCCTGTGGTTTATCGTAGAGTAAAATTATTTCGAATAATAACCAATTTTACACCGAAAATTCTGTTGCAGAAAAGCACTAAAAGGACACTTTTAAAACACAATTTGAAAAGATAAGCTTAAAATATGGCACATTCTGTTCAAGCACACAATGTTTTGAAAAGTTTGATCAGTGCTAACGCAAACGCGCGGCGTCCAAATCTCGAAATATTTACGGTTTTTCGTTTTTAAATGTCATTTTTAAAACTCTCATTATTTAGGCATTTTGGAACGATATATATTTTGGACCGCCTAGATTTTTGCATAAATTAGAACACGAGAATTCACAAGAGATATTGCGTTAATTCGATGATAATTTTTCCGCGTTTATTCCTAAAAACTGTTGCATTGTGGAGCTTTAAACATTTTTCATTTCTCTGTTTCCAGTGTTCAGGTATGGTAATTGTGTTGTGACTAAGCACGACGAACCACATCTTTGTCCTGCCTGATACTATCATGTGTCCTTGATTATCTATTTTGACTTTAGGTTCGTTTTCGGTGCCGCATTGACGTTTTTCCTTTTCCCAAGAAATTTTTAAAAAATTGCCTGTGATTGCAGTTGTTTTCTTACCCTTTTTAATCATGGCTATACCACAGTTCACGCCTCAACAAAGAGCGTTTTAGTAAGAGAGTATGATCGAAGCAACAGGAACGTTGCACGAGTTCTCGAAAGGTTTAGAGACTTACTAGTATCGTGACGTGCATTGCCCATCCCGTGTAGCTGTTTACACCGTAAACGTGACAAAATACACCGTAAACGGGACAAAATACACCGTAAACGAGACAAAATACACCGTAAACGGGACAAAATACACCGTAAACGGGACAAGCTGCAACCTAAACAACGGCAGGTAAGTTTTGGTCAATGTAAATTTTGAAACTTTGTGACCTTAAACTGAATGTTCCATATTTTAAGCTTATCTTTTTAAATTGTGTTTTAAAAGTGTCATTTTTGCGCGGCAGCTCTTTGAAAAGTGCTTGTTTATGTAAAATAGTTTTACGGTCAGATAAACCACAAGACGTTGAACTACTTATTTCCACCAAAGTTTTCCGAAAACTTCGTGCGCTGATTTCCCAACTGTAAACTTTTTGATACACCCTGTACATCAGTGAATAATAACCAGATCTTCTGCATGTATGCTAGAATACTTTCTATTGCTTGATTGCTTATTTTTATGTTTACAGGTTAATCAAATTGAAGGTGTTTATAGTATACAAGATCCTCATTTCTGGACGTTATGTAGGTAAGTATCTGTAGCTAAGTAACAAACTGCAGTAGTTTCCATGTAGCTGCAAACTTGTTCTGATTATAGTCGTAATCATAGGTTTTTGTGTTATTTCTAGTGATAACTGGGTTGGGAATTTAAGATTATTAGTAGCACCAAACACGGATACGCAGAGAATACTAAGTCAATGTCATAACATATTTTCTCAGGTATGTTTCTTTTATGTTAATTACTATAAGTGTGCATATGGACGGCTGACTTGAGTCAATTACGTAACGAGAAACTGCTTGGACGTCGCTTTCTGTCTTACCTGTGCTCGCACTTTGCATATTTATCAAAATTTACCAAAACAACCCCTTGTTATGTCACCAACAAAACAAACCCACGACGTTGTCCACTATCAAGTAACGTCCCAATGTCGGGTTTTCTCCGTAGAGAGTGCCACTCACAGTCCAGAGTAGCTCTCTATACGAATGACTCATTTTCGTCTATATAATGAGTCATTGACTGCTTTAAAGAACTTTCCTATCCTGCTGTTTTTTTTTTATTTTTAGCTTGGTGTAAAGCAGCTGTATGTTCAAGTTGAATATTCGTCTTAAGAATTATGAACAATTATAAACAAGAATGAAACAAATTTAAGCTGATAAACCTAGAGAACTGTTATTTGTACAAAGAAAAAAAATAGTATTGTATTATACTTGCACGGCTTATTGCAAAGAGAGATATAGTACCTAAAAAATGGATGTTGCATAGAAAACAGGGGTGTATATTCTTTGATGACCTCACCCTCTTTGAGTTTTTCCATATTTTATGCAGATTGGCGGTAATATCAATTTCGCCGTGTCGAGCCTGAGTTCTATTTTTACTATTCTAGTATTTTTCCTTCAATTTTGATAATTATTTTTGGGAAAGAAGTTTGGTTCAAGCTACAAAAAAGTGCTACAAAGCAGTTGATCAAAAAAGGCAAACAATTTACATATTGATATAAGATATTCCCCCCCCCCCCCCAAAAAAAAATACTCTTCATCTTCCAATAGCTCAAATTCCCATCTCCTTGCCGTAAAAGTCGCACTTCAACTGTTGGCCCACATCTATTTGGTAAAATGTTGAAATATTAGTTGAAATGTTATTCTGTAAGTCATATCAACCTGCAACACAGATATTTATGTATATGTAGTTGCTGGAAAGCATCTGAAAGTAACTAGGGCCATTACATGACATGCATTGGTTCTTCTTGTGGCTGTTATACTACAACTGTACTTGCTTGTTTTGTATTCCTTGCCGTTTGCCTTTACCTTTCTTTTCCTATTACAAAAGAAACTTGATTTGTTAGAATATGTACCCCTGATGACAAGTGCATGCGCAATGAAAAACAAATCGCACATTTTTGAGAATATATGTAGCTTATCGTATAGATAGTTTTTATTAAATATTTTCGAGCTCAAAAGTATGTAAAATAGTATTTTAAGACGTTTCAAATAAAATCATATGTTAAGTTCCTTGTATGTTTGCATTGTGATTTTCAAATTAAAATATAATTTTGGGGAAACACAACGTAAATTTACTGTCGCAAAGCTTTAGATCTGCAAGCTCGGATCTTCATCAACGTTATAATGATAATCTCGGATCTTCATCAGTGCTAATAATAATCTTGGATCTTCATCAGTGCTAATAACAATTATTATGCGAATCGAAAGTTTTGCGATAGTAAATTTACGAGTCGTTTCCACAAAATTATATTTTAAATCAAATATTGCATAATATGATGTAACGATATAAATGTAACGAAGAGGATGTATGAAATCATGAAAATAATCTGGCATTCAGCTGGATCTGGCAAGCATTCCTTTTATTCAGAATATAGCTAGAGATAATTCCTGTTTGGGGAGGGTAAATTTTAATTGCATATAACATAATCATGTCAATAGGTTTCTTTCTGCTTTTCCATTTCTCTACAATCTGTACATGAGGACAGTTCAATTCAAATAAGGTTTAAAAACCCTGTCCTTACAACAATTTACATTGTTTTTATCACAACGATTGGATAAATTCTTTTATTATATACTGAATGTCAAAGTTCATTTATTCCTGTTTCTTATTGGTTAAGAACGTATCACGTGATAGTGGAGAAATTCTACTGTCTCCCTGGCAACGTAGCTAAGCGGTGGACATTACTTTTATTCACCGGTAAATAACAAATCCACAGAGCCTCACGGAGCCATGTCAGGTAAAAGGTAATCCTTTTTATACATGTTTGATTGATTTGTGGTACTTTTCTTCTCTTTTGACATTCAGTATATAATAAAATACTTATTGACTGAGACCTCGGGAAAGCAGTATGTTTTGTGGACCCTCGACTGTCGATGTTTCCCTCGGCTTCGCCTCGGGGAACATCGACAGTCTCTGGTCCACAAAACATACTGTTTCCCTCGGTCTCAGTCAATAAGTGTTAAATATAACAGCCCCGTGATGTTTTCCAACAAAAAAGTCTTTTAAAACAGCCTTTGTATATAAACGGTTTGAGTATATCTAATTAATGTTATAACTAAACATGCTAAGTTTTCTGGCGAGTTTATACTTAGAGTGACTCTGACAAAAATGTTCCTGAGAATTAAGTAAGGATATAACGTAAGCGCGTGTGTATAAATTAAACATTATGTTTTTAGATTTGTGGTTACACACTTCTTGAAACAGTCTTTGTACAGTTTTAACGATGACCATTATATTGTAGCTCACTTTCAGCATCTTCATAATCATCTGACATTCTGTCATGATACCTTGACGCTCGTTTATTCGGCTTGGGCAGCTTATTCAGAGTGTCGCCATCACTATAGGGTCGACTTTTTCGTGAAGAAGGGTGTAAGTCATTTCTTCTTTGTGCATTCATTTCTTTAATCAGCTCCCAGAGTTCTTCATTTCGTCGGTAAGTCTCGTCCATTGCTTGAGCTATCTCATGTTTAATGTTTTTCCTCAGTTTGTCCATTTCTTCTCTTTGAACTGCCATTTCTTTCTGAATATGTTGTTTCAGTTCAGTGATGTTTTCTTCTCTTTTGTTTTCAAGCGGTACGATGGCTTTTGATGAAATTTTATCACTCGACCCTTCTTTGGATTCACCATTTCGTATCTTTTCCTCTAATTCCAACTCGATTTCTCGAATTCTTTCCTCGCGACCTTTCAGATGCACCATTCCCATCGTTTTCTGAACTTTCTTTTGAACGTAATCCAGCTCTTCTTGGAATTTCATCTCAGCCAACTTTCTTAAGAGTTTGTTTTTCTGTTCTCCCGCCATCTTGCTAGCAGCTGTGCGAACACGTTCATCTATCTCCAGATCGCTCGGAATCTCGCATGCTACAATTTCCAGGGATGTGTCTGGCGTCTTCTCTGGCATAGGTTGACGATTATTTTTTGCCAGTCTAGGAATTTTACTTTTTCTCGGTGGTTTAAGGTTCTCAGTTGGGCTAGGTATAATTTCCGGGAGTTCGTTATCATTTTCATCAGAAAATGACATTTCTGTTGATCTTTCATTTGCTCGTCGCTCGGCTTCTTCCAGTTGTTTGTTGCGGTTGATTTTCTCCCATCTTTCGTCTACATTGAAACCAAATTAAAACTTAAAGTCCATCAATGTGCGTCTTCAAACTATGTTACCTGAGAATACACTGACATGAAAAATAACATATTAATCTGATACTGCAGATGACAACGAAAAATTTGTTATCTTGAGCCGGATTGAACTTGTATCTACGGGTTTGTAGACCACCGCTGTAAGGCTGATTTCTATTCAGTGAAATTTTGCGATCGCGCAAAACTTGCTCGCTACCGTTTGAAATGTGTTCAGTCAACTATATCTAATGAAATTTGTTCAACTTGACAACAAAAAAGCGATCGTATACAAAAATTTGCCCGCTAAATTGCACTGAATGGAAATCCGGCCTTAGCCATGGAATCACCCGCGCGTCCTCAAAATCCCACTAGAGACAACGAATTCGTTTCAGATAAGTATTAGTTTAGTTTTCGTATATCCAGCTGAAGATGCTTCTGAAATTGAATTGATGTACGTAGTTACTAAGTAAATGTTTTAGGAATTAACATACTAGACAAGCACAGTGAGAGAAGTGGTTTAAGCGCGAGTAATGTGCATGAGGATGAGTATACTTGTTCAAGGACAATGGAGCAGGTGCGGGCTACTGTTTTGTTTTGTTTGTAGATTTATAGGCTTCAATTCTTTTGCCGCCATTTCATTAATTTTGACTCACACATCTTTGCGGTAGACTATGCATATAAACAACATGTCTCTTCAGGCTACCTAGCATCTATCAAATGACTCAGATTTGGAAAACGATATTAGATTGAAAATGAAGCAAAGTAGATATACCGATGACATGAATCCGGCATCTGTTTTATATTTATTATATAGCATCGGTTTTTACCCAGTGACAAAATAAATTTGGAAAACAAAATTAAATGATCTACTACTGTTTTAGTAAAACCAAACGGAGTTGCTCCTTTATTTATAGCTCAGATGCTCAGATATGAGCGATCTATTTTGACTTCCTGATGCTTCACCTTCTGTTTTCAATTTGTGGTTGGAGTTCATTTGAAGGATTTTTTAGTTCGTTGTAACAGATCCTTGACTCTGACGTTGCTATGAATGTCATTTTCAAAGACAGACACAATATATATAACTGTCTGGTTTAAGCTTTTTGTGTATGTTATCGATTTTTCATGCACCTTTGAAGCATAGGTTAATTCTGTTCCATGCAAGGTTGATGTCATTTATAGTTCAAACCGCGTTTTGATCGACCGCGCTGCAAGCAATGTGTTTTTCACTTTCCAAGCATAAAACATTGAATAGATTCATATTAATCTGACACTGGAGAGAACAACAAAAAATTCGTTGTCTCGAGCGGGATTCGAACTCGCATCTTCGGGTGTGCTGACTGCCGCTCTACCAACTGAGCTATATCGAGTCAACTGGGATTGGCAGCGAGTCTTATCCAATTTAAGTGCACGAAATATTTTTGTGACGACTTAACGCTTGTCCTTGAGGACGCGCAGTGTTTCAGTCTTCAGAACCATCCTCAGAGATATGAAAAGCTAGATTCGTATTAATCTGACACTGCATGCAGAGAACGGCGATAAATTCATTGTCTCGACACATGAACTGATAAAGAACACAATAAGGATATCGCCAAGCTAAAAACTAAGTATATCTGCACGCAATGCCAACAGACTAACGGCGTACTGCAACACCGAGTGACGCTTTTCTGGTGCCTATTTAATGTAATCGTAGTCGTGGATACTTGTCGAACATGAATGATTCCAAGAAATAGGGAACGGCTGATATCGTCTTATTGTGTATCAATAAATTTTCTATTGTGAAAACAGCGGGTTAACATATACAGTAGGCCTGCGTGGTTTGGCTTGGGACCTGCAACTAATCAGTTTTAAATTCTAAAGATAGATGAAGACTGCATGCGTGATTTGAAACTTATATATACATATACAAAAAACCCGTGCAAACATCAATTGATTTAAAAGGTTTAATATATTTCCCTACCTGTCAGTAATCTGTATATCCGTTTTTCAATCGGAAGACTTATGTTTTTCCTTTCGTAATCATTCCACTGCCGCTGTAAGTAATTTGCACAAGAAGTGCATACAGGGACGCGACCGTTACTGAACCATCGAGCGTTCTCTTCATTCTTCAGCCTTTCCAACAGTGGGAAGAATGGCCCATGAAGTCTCCAGCGATAATACAGGAGCTTTATGGGTCCCGGACTGGGATTTTCACACGAAACACAAACGCGCTCTCGACCTGCGAAGCCATTTCGTGCCATGAATGAGTTTATTTTGAAGTCGGTGACCTATAAAAGTGAGCTATAAAACAAAACAATCATAACTTTTGAAGACAAGTCAGATTTCACCAAATGAATAAGCGAAATTATAAATGAGTCTACTCAAGCACGTATTATATTATACCTCGCACTACAAGACACAGACTGAGACGTTACAGAGCGTCTCTAAAAATCGGAGAAAATCTTCTGAGCAGTACATGTCGCCCAGACTCGTAACAAATAAAGACTTTTTAGGTCTTTACGACCTTATGCTGTTAAAACACAAACAATCATACAATGTACAAATGCTTGTGAAAATTATTCTAGATCATAATGTATTAATGTTTTAAATCCAAATCGTTTGTAACCTTGACGATTACAGTATTGTTATGGCATGATCCAATATTAATTACTGCTATTATCTTCTTGAAAATTTAAATATTCTTTCATTTGGATTATTTGCTTACTTTGGCAATACACGCTAAAAAACTAGCCACACACAACATACTTATAAGATCGTCGTCACGTCCAGAACATCCCCAAACCTGTCAATTCTTCTTAAAACGCGAGAAACTGAGATGTGCAAACCCACTACAGTTTTAAGTAATCCAAACCTTTGATGCAGTCTTTGCTAGACTAATCATGTAAGCCATGAATAATATATTATCGGTTATTTTAATGAGAACGTCTGACGTCAGCGCATTCGTTATAGCGCACACACGAGATGATGACTTGCACGAAAAACGAAGTGAACGCAAATATGTTAGACTTAAAGTTAGAAAAGACATAATATCACCTCGCCCTCCGTTCGTAGCAAGATAGGTTCAGATCTTTTAGCCAATCAGATGTGCTGGACGATGTAATTTATAGCCAATCGGATTCTTTTAAGATCGGTAAAAAGGGCATCCAGCGTTGAGCCTGGTTCACACTTGTCATAAGAGTCGGGAATGACTTCTTCAGGCCGATGTGATTGAGTGAATCCTATACCATTGCAAAAGCAATCTAATGTTTATTCTATTCATTCATATACGTTAGAAGACGAAAGTGTAAATCAGGCTTTAGTGTATCTGTAACAAGTTAAACTAGCCTCATATGCAACAACACGCACGCATAGAGTGCCAATCTGATTATTTAAGCAGCTTTACATACAATAAACTTGATGCAGACTTGTGATGTTACATGCATATACGCCCAGTTAACTATGCATTTCCCGATTCAACCCAAGGCGTTGTTACTTTCATTCCATTTTAGTTGGGTACTATCAGTCCCCTTCGGGTAACGGGTAATTGTACCTAATTTAGTGTGCATTGGTATAACTTTTTGAAATACTTGATTATTTCTACCATCATGCTATAAAAATAATAGGAGCAGGAGCTTCATATTTCCATAGTTAGAGTTGTCAGACGGTACATTTCATGAATGGCAATACTCAGCAAAGTAAAATCTAATAATTCAGTCAACCTAGGCTCAGGTGAGTAGCGAAGAATGGAGTGCTGGGGGAGGGGTGTAGAAACCCCAAAGTTGCAATTGAAAACTCATTACGTAATATTCGGACATTCATTCTAGGTAGGATTCCATGACATACTGTCATATCGTCGCATGCGGACACTTGAAAACTCCGTCTGCATAAAATATCTATACTTTGTTATAGGAAATTAACGATGCACTTTATTAACGCAGGTTTTAAAAATTTGCGTTAATTCAAAGACCATTTATACAGTTTAGCAACCATTAAGCAAACGGGTCTTAGTGAAATAAAACACAAGAGCAACACTGATGTTTTTTGATTATGTTAATATTATGCTGCATCCTTTAATAAGGTAATTGATTTCGTAATAATTTCGAGTGGTGATGTTGTTACCGGCTACTCACTCTATCGTCAATACTGTCTCCTTATTAGACTCATATATGACGTTGTCGTCGACGTCAAATGAAATCCCAGAGTATTGACTATTGTCTGCGTGGGCGTACCTGCCAATATTTGGAGAGGGGCGGTTGGTAATCCCTAAAATTGCCCGACTTCTATTTTGTTTCTGATACTTCATACTTGTATAAATGTAATTTCAATAGATTTAGGAAGTGCTAGAGGTGTGTCCCACAGGTTTCCTATAGATTGCACAGCAATTTATTTTGAGGCGTTTTTCCAAACGCTGAAATGGAGCAAGGCCACAAACTGCCTAGACTGTGATAGAAAAAGAAACGTGCACGGGGGTTTGCGTATATACTAGAACCCTACTTGATTGAAGGTTAAAATGTTAAAAATCTTAAGATATGTCTATCGTTGGTGATCGTAATATGCTAAAAGAATATCAAGATTTATAAAAAAGTGTTTTATGATTTGCGCTCACACTTAAATCTGAAATAGCTAATAAATACCTCTACTACTGATTTAATTATGATATCCAACAATACATTAGTTGTGGAAAGTGGACGAATTTAGAAAACCACAAATTGAAGCTACCTAACCCAACCTAAAGAGATGAGTGCCTCAAATTACAGACATCATAACCCGGAAAAGTTTCGGGAACCCCTGGCCCATGCTCCTTGGTTTAGTGATCTCCACCAAATGGATGACGTAAATAAAAAATTAAGAAGCTCGTTTTGATTCTCATCTCTTAATACTTTGAGAAAGCATGCACTTGTTAAGAAGATACTATATCGCCAATGTCCATTTGTGAACGACGAATGTATGAAACTTATGAATAAATAACTAAGTTGCATAAATTTGCGCGGCAAACTCGGATGCAAAGTGACTGGGAAGAGTTCTGTATGTGTAAGAAAGCGTAAAGAAGACTACGTGAAACATGTCCGAAATGAAATATATAATGGTGATAAAAGATGATTTGTGCGGAAGGTCATCAGAGATTCGGTTCCGCGCAAAGAGATTAAGGACTTAAATTACTTAGGGTTGCTTTCCAATCCGTTTTTTTAAATTTACACGGGCATGCATGCACATAAAAGTTTAAACTCTCCTAAGTAGTTTGTATTTAACAAATAGAATCACTAACGTATGCTAACTCGTAGCGAATGCTGAATTTTCTCCATCAAAACATTTATTCATTTCAAATGTAATATTGAAATTGATTTAGACTTTTACGTGCGTGAACGTACGTGTGAAAAACGCGTAACTGGAAAACAGCCTTAAGAAATGTTGAGGAATTAGCCGCGGAATTCGCCGTCTTAATTTTTACATAAACGGGAGTTAGCGCAGCAGAGGTTGAAGCTGAAATTGCTGCCGAGCATAATTTACCAACGTTAGAGCCACCCGCACCAGCGGATATTCCAGAGTACGTCAACGGCATTGTAAGCATGTACAGTAATTCGAGGGCAGAGTGGCAAAAAGCGTTCAACCTTCCTCCGAGTAAAATTTGCAAACATTTCTCAAAATATGTAAAGTTAGGTTTTCTAAACTGAAGATCAGAATTAATCTTGAGAATGAATCAATATTTTTTCAGGAAGAAGGCATGATTTTCTGGAATATATATTAATAGATCATCATCTATTATTTTTTTGTCGTGTTAGTGTTTAGGATACATTATGTAGTGTGTTTACATGAAACCTTCCTCACTGACTGCCCATTTTGCAAACCTTCCTCACCGGTAATACCCGCATACCCGTGGCTTTTTTGCAACTCTGCTTGAGGGGTTCCGCAAGGTTCGATTGCTTTCTAATATATACACTAATTATCGGGGAAATGTGCCTAAGTGTTGTCGCTAGACTCACTCGTGGATAGAAGTGAATGAACAGAATACGCATTTGTACGTGTTGTTCCAACAGTGTTTTTGTTTTTTGATTCAGGCAAAACCATAGACATAGTAGGTCTAGATCGCTGACTCATAGAATCGGAGGCGTGACCTGTATGATAAATCCAAGATGGCGCGGGAACCGGGCAAAAAACTATAAGACTCTACAGGGAAATCAATGTTTTTCGCGACTTAAAACGTCTCGTTGCTTGGAATCGCTTCGAATCAACATTTTTTGGAAACAACTAATTATTGCGGAAGTTTTGAGCACTATTTGTATAATTTCTGCTGAATTCCTCGTGAAAATCTCGCTCGTGAAATGTGTTGTGAATTGGTCACTTGGTCAGTTCGAGACATTTGTTATCCAAAATATGTATTTTTGACCGGCTTTGCCCTCTTGGGTGTTATTGTGACCTACAGCTATCCTAAATTAAACATTTACAAAACGATGGAGCAAGATCTTCGCGTACAAATCGATTGTTCGCTTGATTTGTGTGGTGTGTGATACCTGATAAGTTAGTAAATTTACTACATAGATACGACTTCAAGCCAACGTACTGTTTTCGAACTTCAAAGACGGATAGGTTATCAAGTAAATATTGTCTGAATTATGTAATATGCATTACCAAAATATAATCGAAAACTGGTGCTACAGCTGCTAGTTTCGTTCGTGTGAATCGTGTGTGAAATGTGGGTAGAATTAACTGAACAGTCCGCAGTTTAATGACCGAAATTTTTTTATTTGAATTTAAACTATATGTTTCCTTTACATTAACATAATGGTAAACTTTGCATTGGCATACTTTTGCAGACACTGTACATAGAATGCAACATGCACCTGCTTGCTAGCTTGTGCAACATTAGACCAAAGTCTGCAAACATGCAAGTATGGTAAAGCAATATTCTAATGCCCATTTGCTATATTCCAATGAACAATTAGTCGTGATTATAAAATCATTAATAATTCATGAAGAAACTGCACAAATCATCAGAAAATCTAGGCTAACCTGCCAACTGCGCTCAATATTGATAATGATAAATTGATGATGATAAATTTATTTATAACTGAGTCTGAGGGTCATCAACTAAACTGAACCCAGACCACCTGATTAGACTCTAGAAGGTTTCTACATTTCTGCGCAAAATTCTCTGGTGAAAAGGTCTTTTATGCGCAAAATAAAACTTTTCAGTCTGGGTAGTTTGCACACACTCAACACAAATTTAACCTAATTAAGCGTGAAAGACATTGTATGAAGTGAACACAAATACCGTTAGAATAATTTTCAAATTGGCAACGTCAAAAAATGTATCATCTTGCTCCATAGATTCATCGACACACTGTGACACTGCATTACAGTATACATGATTGTAAATGAAAATCACACACCACACAAATCAAGCGAATAGTCGATTTGTACGCGAACATCTTGCTCCATCGTTTTGTAAATGTTTGATTTAGGATAGCTGTAGGTCACAATAACACCCAAGAGGCCAAAGCCGGTCAAAAATACATATTTTGGACAACAAATGCCTCGAACTGACCAAGTGACCAATTCACAACACATTTCACGAGCGAGATTTTCACGAGGAATTCAACAGAAATTATACAAATTGTGCTCAAAACTTCCGCAATAACTAGTTCTTGGGAAAAAATGTTGATTCGAAGCGATTCCAAGCGACGAGACGTTTTAAATCGCGAAAAACATGGATTTCCCTGTAGAGTCTTATAGTTTTTTGCCCGGTTCCCGCGCCATCTTGGATTTATCATACAGGTCACGCCTACGCAATAGTAATTATGCTATGAGTCAGCAATCTACACAGCAAAAAACGCACAACCTGTTCTGGCCTGATGAAAACAGCATTGAACAATGTTGTGCTGCCCACATTGTTCAAGGTTGTCAACAATATTGTTCAACATTGTTACACCTGACTGCAGGCTAATTCAGGCTCATCAACTTGTTCAGTATTGTTGACAACCTTGAACAATGTGGGCAGCAAAACATTGTTCAATGCTGTTTTCATCAGGCCAGAACAGGTTGTGCGTTTTTTGCTGTGTATACCTACTATATCTATGGGCAAAACCAATTTGATTTCATGTAATAAGCACGAAATAAATGTTAAAGCGATTAAAATGTAGTTAAATAACCTAATCTTCTTATTAAAAGTAAATATAAATGATGTAAAGTTAGATATAGTTATAAACTATAAGTTTAACAATTTTGTAATTTGGGAGAATCTATCAAGGTTTAATAATAATTGCGAAAATTTCTAGGTCTTATAATGTATCTAAGTTATAAATAACATTTAAAATACGGTCACAGATGATGAGCTGATAAAACCATCACACAAATAAACTTAGGGGCTTCTTCAGCTAAAAAATTATTTGCTAACGTTTCTTTGCTACATCGCAATATTCATATTAAACTACATTTTCCACCTGGTATTTCAATTACACTATATATTCTGAAAGAAATTTCCTGCAAAACCAAAAATCGCTGCAGGAGGATGGTCAATATTAAAACTTTTTAAACTTCTTTCTCTCTCTCTTTGTAAATTCACATTCCCTCACATCCCCCCCCCCCCCCCCCCCCCCATCAGGCCATGCCCCGTTCAAACATGTTAAGGAAGCTGTGGACGCAATCCCGTGTCGTCTGGGCGGTCTGGGCCCATGACCGCCCATCCGTGTCCGCGATACTTCAACTCTCGTACTCAGGCGCTTTTTGTTTTGCTGCACGGAAATACCAACAATGCACCACGATTTTTATGACCTTTTTCGACGCATTGGAAGACAAGGAAGACGCGTGTTAAAAAAATCTAGAAGAATTTTAGGTTCGTTCATGCTTTCTTTTGAAGAGTTAACTATTCCAACGTGTTAGATAATTTCGATTTTATTTAGCTGTTGATTTTTGTTATGCATGCTGTTTATATCGTTTTTAGTTTGTGAGAAAGGAAAGATGAGTCTACTTGACGACACGTTTAATAAAGAGCGAAAGGTACGTATACGCTCTTCTGTACGTTACATCTTTATACATACTATGTTGCGAATCAATATATTATTCCTTACATCAAGATAAACAATGTTATGTTTGCATACAAGTTCAGAGCTGATTCAGCTGGATGCATTCCTTGACTATATTCAAATGATCCCATCACCGCATCAGCCATGAGGCATGTTCACAATGTGAGATGAACTCTTTGAACTGTCTCCAAGCTGAAAGTTCTGCATAGACAGGTAGCAACATGAAACTATCAGTGCAGAATTCTGTTTCCCAACAAATATCAAGGGCAATTTGCTAGCTATAACTTGTTTCTCAGCATGAGAGACATTGGATGCAGTCATTGTTTGGCTCTAATAAGAGAGGTTTAGCAAACACGAGGCCATGTCGCCAGGACGTGTAAATGGCGTGGACCTTCGAAATTCCACACCCGATTTAGTCTTGGATGTTGGCTGCGTCCTAAAGAGGACGTCAGTCGAGTTGTTTTCATGTCGTCTTCAGAACGTCAAAGTTTTGTTCTTTTTATTAAAAAATATAATGGTAGGCATCCCAAAAAACACTCTATTTTGTTGTCCACATGTTGTTTGTAGTTCTAGGTAAACATTTTGTGAAACGACAAGGTTGTTTCTTAGTATTTTGGTAATTTTTGGGTCTATCGGGTTTTCACAAACACTTTCGCCACCATAACAAAACAACAAAATCGCAAGCAATGTTAGTACTTCAGTACTGCTAATATTCTTCATCAAGTGATATATTTGAGGGCATAGAAACGAAAGATATAATAGCAAGTATTTTCTTAAGAAAGGAAACAAGGAAATAAGCAAGATTTAACATAGTCAAATCAGTCAAACCAACGCAATCTTCAGAGACAGAAGGCCATCCTTAGAAAGCTTTCCTGGCCCATATCTTGACAACTAATTGAAATATCCAACGAAATAATCAGGCGGGGTGGAAACACAAAAATGCTTGCAAAGAGACCAATCTGACATTTTAGATCAAAGTAGATGACTATTGTTTGTACAATATAGCAACATGCAATACTTTGGTGAACTTTCATTGGTTTTTGAGTTGTTTTCAAGCAAAAAACCTGCTAGAGGAAGCATGTAGAAACATCAAATTTTATAGTTATGTTGTTTGTTTTGTTTTACCTGGTAAATTTTCATTTTATTTGATGATATTCTTGAGTAGACAGTAAAATTATAATAATTTGTATTTAGTTGCCAACTTTATTAAATTAATATATTTATGGTATTTGGTCCTTATGTAGTGGTATCTTGGGAAATGGAAATTTACACATTGTTATTGGTCACTCATCACAAACAGTGACCAATAACAATGCATAAATTCCTGTTTCCTAGGATACACGGTCCGAATCACGATTTATGAATAAGGTCTATAGAACTATGCAAAAACTGTTACGCCACAGACCACAATATGAAACTGAATGGGTGTTTGAATGTATAAAACACTGAGCTTTTGGGCGGCCTATGTTTGTGTTGGACAATTCTGTGTCCGGTCAGTACAGTTAAACCTATGCAGTATGCCTTAATTGATATGTCTTCTAAAATTTACAGCGAAGTTCTGACCACTTCGGCTTGGATGATGACTTTGGTGATAAGCGGGTAGGTCATGTGGATAAATTTGGTTTTATATCTTGGAGATTTAGTTTTGATTCTTAAAACTTTGCCCCTTTTTTCCAATAAAAAGTCAGTTACGTCAGTTTGCATGGAGCCTACGAAGTGATTGATAGATTGATATTGCTCCCTTTATGGCATGCTAGTATCACCCCCCTCCCCACCCTACTATAGGCTGTAGTTTTGTTTTTCTAAATGTGAAGTAACGGCAGGTGTCATCTTTACATTGTTTATTTGGTATTGATAAGGCTGGCACAACCAACAACTTTCCACACCTGAGGTGCACTTCACATTTCAAATTTTTCTCTGCTTTTAAAGATGAAACATGATGATCCTCCTCGATCGAAAGTCCTTCATATTCGAAATCTACCAGAGTCTGCAAGTGAAGCAGATGTAAGTGTCATTTTAGTTTTTGATAGTTACTTTTAAATGAAGCTGTTTCAATCTTAATATATTAAATAATGTATTAATCAGTTTGTAACTTTATTTGAGTTCTAATTTCTAATCATTCCTAATTTGTATGCTTGATTGTTTCCTTAGATTATCACACTTGGAATACCTTTTGGAAAGATAATCAACATTTTAAAAATAACAAAAAGTCGAGGAAGACCACAAGTAAGATGAATCTGAAATGTATTTAAAGTAGTTTGTGAAATAATTACAGACATTAAGGGATCTTTCACTGCCCAAACAATAAATTAAGATAGAACTTCATTACGAAGTTTGTTTTCGTCCTTTGCTCACAATGTTGAGGTTCTGTTAACTTTCATTAATATTCGTAACTGTAACTATCAGGCATTCCTTGAAATGGAAGATGAAGTTAAAGCAGAGGCAATGGTTAATTATTATCAATATGCACCAGCAAAAATAAAGTAAGCAATGTATTTAGAAATTTTCAGCCTACAAAACCGTTTGTAATTCCTGACCATGTTTTATTTAATTTACATTAGAGGTTCAAATGTATATGTCCAGTACTCGTCACATAAAGAACTGAAAATAGAAAAACAATCTCCGACAGTAAGTCTTGCTTAATTGTGTTCTTGCATGTGTTAGTAATAAAGGAAAAGTATGCCTTTGGATGAGTTTAAGAATTAGCATTGTTTCACCATAGTCTCACTGCATTCTCTCAATGTCTTAAATCTCAGGAAGTTGATAAAGCACTGCTATTTAATTTAATGATACTGGTACACCAATATTCATATAATTTTAAGTTGATGTGGTTGGGAGGATAAAGTAACATAATTTGTCAATCTTGTTTAGATTGCAAATCTTCTGGCTGCTGCAGCATTAGCATCTTCAGGAGATCTATCATCAGCGCTGGCTGGAGAAAACTCAAATAACTTTGGTTTGAACAATGGTGGCAACAATGGGGGTGGTTTACTGCCAAATCCTACAACGCAACAAAGTGCTTTTATACCAGATGGAATGAGTAATGTCCTGAGAGTTGTAGTGGATAACATGTTGTATCCTGTGTCCATTGATGCCCTACATCTTGTGAGTACAAGTGAATTAATAATTTGGCGTACAGTATTTTAGTATTTTCTGGGTGTTCAATGGAGTTCATGGATAATTTTGTACATTTTATTTCAATTTAGATATTTTCCAAATATGGGACAGTCGTCAAGATTGTTCTTTGCACCAAGACAAGTATGTCAATTAATGGTTATTTGCTTCAAATGTGGTTATCATTAATATGTATTTGCATTCTTTGTATCAGCTGAATGAGTTGATTATGTGTTCTAATGAAATATTTAGATCAGTTTCAAGTGTTTGTGCAGTATAAAGATCATGTTCCAGCCAATGCTGCCAGATCTGTAAGTATGGTGGTATATCATAGTGAAGATAAATAGTTCATTCCAGAAAAGATCCATTTTGCACAGAGGAAATTTCTGATGTACAAGGAGGGGAGGAGGTGTCTAAAGAGAGTTTTAAACCTCTCGGATGTATTTTAATCTGTATGAAATGTGTTATTTGGCTGTTTATGAAGTGTGCAAGATAAATATTTCTTGTTTTGTCATTTGAAGTGTGTTTTTCACTTCATCTGTCAACTACTCTTCGATCAACAATAAACCAGCCATAGAAAAACTCGAACTTTCATAGTCCAGTCAAACCTAATTCCCAGTTTGCTGGCTCCAGTAGTTCACACACACGTCTGTATTCTGTGCATGATGCTAGAATGTTTGGTTGTAATGAACAATATAATTTTTAGGCTAGTATGATGTATCCAGCTAAAAATAGAATCAATCTTTTTAAATGTCAATGCTTGTTCTTATTCTCCATGCAAAATGATCTTATGTGTGCATCTCATTCAACAACTATACTGTATACAGTATTTCATACAACAATATGTATCATTCACTATTATGCTATCACTTTACTGTCTTATGAGAAATATTTGGTTACAGGCACTTGATGGACAAAATATCTACAATGGATGTTGCACAATGAAAATTGGTTTCTCAAAATTCAACAACTTGAATGTGAAATACAACAATGATAAAACAAGGTACACGTAAGCATATTTGCACAAAACATGGAATCATGATTTGCCACCTTAATTATATACAAGCCTGAATTCAACATATTGAGTGAGTCCTAGCTGGTGGAACTGATTTGTTTTAATGCTGCGTTGTGTATTAGGTTGTTAGCAATAGCTGTTGTCTGTACAAAATCAAATACTTAATTAATTCACAAATTTGACACAAACCACTTAATTCAACTATTGACATGAACAGTGTGACATCTCAGCTAGAACAATGTTTTTTCTTGCAGGGATTTCTCTCGTCCAGACTTACCTTCAGGCGAAGGGCAGCCTTCCTTTGATCCAAATCTTGGTTTATCTGCATTGGGTGTGTATACAGTTTTTGTTGCTGGGGCAGAAAGATTTAGGCAGACTCTGATATAACACTTCAGTTCACAATATCTTTTGCAAAATATTGCTGTTTGTTTAACAATAAGATTATTAATTCCAGCAGGTGCAGTTTTGAGTAATCCCTTCCTAAGTGCTGCAGCAGCGTCAGTTCCAAATCTTGGTCTTCTGGGTGCAGGAAACATGCTTCAAGGTCAGCACAAAATGTTGGAATCAAACTATAGGGCTGTACGATGTGTAGGATCTGTTGTCATGCGGATTACTATTTATAAATACCCCATTTATACCCAAGTCATATCTGGGTTGTCAACTAAAAACGTCATTGCAAATTGATTACCAATATGCAAAAACCATTAGGGTTTGTTTGGATGGTCCCTCTTTGCCAGTACAAGCCAAGATATGGAATGATCTGAATGTATTGATTTTAATGGGCTTCATGGTTCACCTAGACTGCATTATTTTCCTTTTGAGAAAATATAGTAATAAGCGGAATAATAGACATTGAAACAATGGTAATGTTGAGTATTCGATGTTCTTGGCAACGATTTCATTCACAGCATGTTGCTCTCATGTTTTGAACTTTAGTTTGATCTTGTTGACTTATTTCAATGTATCAAAATCATCCCCTTCTGTCTGAGCCAGATCATGTAAACAGCCAATTGCACGACAGCAAAACATACTTGTTTTATGGTAGCTGTCTTGTTAAATGATTGCACAAATAACATATATATGGCGACGGTGAAAATGTATACATATTCGATGGCTCTAAAACATTTTATCAATTGTGTTGTAGGGTTAGGAGCTGGTAATCCTGGTATGCAAGCTCCAAACGATGACAGACATGGACCAAATCGTGATTTTGATGAGAGAGGAGGAGAGAAAACTATTTTACTTGTCAGTGAATTGGATCCCGAGGTATGTATTTACGTTTCTGTGTTTTATTTTCTTTTAATTTTAGGTAATTAAGCATTAAAGACAAATTCGTAAGATATGAAAGTTGATTTCTGAAATAATCTTCGTTAATTAAAATCAAAATCTCCTAGTATCAGCAAAGTAACACTCTTTATCAGCAAAGTTCACTCTTTATTGAAACCTTCCACAAAACCTTGATTATAAATGTCTTCACTTCACACTGTTTGATTTACTCTCTTTTTTTTCTAAATTTCGTTAGATAGTCTTGAAATCTTTGGTCACTTTTAAATCATTCGGTCTATCTTGTACTTTGCAAAATTTCTTTCAAAACTTCAGAGTTTGACCAAAGAATTTATTGTCTGTGCAGGCTGTGTGACAGACAGAAAACCTTCTTGTGAAACCTTTAGAAGCCAACTTGTTTTGATTCAAATTCATTTTAAAAGAAAACTGCGGAGCATGCTAGTGTAGTGACAGTCTTATCATAACGTATTTAAACTTGGTATCGTTTAGCACAGGCAGAATATTCTTTGACAATTGACGATCAGTTGCTACTATTACTATACATTAAATTAGTAATATTTCATGTTTTTTTTAAGTTCTCATATACATCTTTACGTAAGAACGTCTGTCAAGAAGCCACTGAACAATTCTGTCTTCGTTGTTCTAACTCTAACTTTTCTAGGTTTTGCTATTACTACCATTTGATTGCTAACCACTTGAAATTGTTTCTCTTTCTTTAATGCGCTGGTTTTCGTCTTGTCCCTGCTCTGTTTCCATATCCTGCTTGCGAATTTTTTAGAGGATCAAATGTGATGACCTTTTCACTTTGTTTGGTATGTCTACATCGAGCCCTTTCCTCTATCACGGTTTGATCGTATTATATTTCGTTATCTTTGTACTTTATTGTATTTTACTTGTACTCTCTTTTGTCTTATTGCACGATGTAGGTGGCGGGTTATTCGACCTTTTTGGGAAGGGAAGAAGGATAGAATAGAAAAGCGGGATGGGGGGGGGGAGTCGCTTTAGATTATGCTCTCCAAAATGTTTTGAAATGCTTGTCTTTGGGCTACTTCTATTTGTGTTTGTTTGCGTTTCAATATATTCGTAATGTCATGTGGTGTTTTGTTTGAATTCCAATGACGTTTGTACAATTTCATGGTTTAAATCAGCTACTAAAAGTACATAATTAACTGTATTTTGAATAAGATTAAGTATACTTTTGCCTCCACAACAAATATTTTTAAACAATCCAATGTCATCAGCCTAATGGGCATGCTAACATTTGAAACGTTATGTTTCAGATGTAAACAAACACAGAATAAGTTTGAACGTGGGTGAAAGTGATTCTTCCACATTCCCGCCGCCTATGTTGTGTTAATATAATTAATAATGTTAGAAATGATATTTAACAGGCTAAAATACATTCAGTTTCTGCTTCTTAAAATGTATTTTTTTTCCGATTCATTGTTTTATTCAGTGTCAGGGAAATTTCTTTTGATAATGTTCCCAAATACTTTATTTCAATATATAATTTCAATCTCAAATGTTATGGCCACCATATTGTTGGACCAGGACAAATTAATCTTAGATTCTTTTACAAGGGCCACCTGCCTGGCTTGTCAACTTCTTTGGTTCTATAGTCCCTCTTTTCGTGTCAACATTTTTTGTCAGCGTAAACTTTTTTTTGCGCAGTTTCTTTTTCATCTAAATGTTCGTTGCTTTATAATTATATCTTAATTGCTATGTACTTTAATTATAAAAGAATCTTGGACTTTTCTTGTGCTAGGTGTACTTACTATGAAATCAGTTGGTGTACTGGTATTCAAATTTCTCTCAAACTTTTGAATCATAAAATTGTCTAAAATGATGTGGGGTCCATACCGTATTGGGAAATCTCTCCTTGATTAACCTTTGAATTGCTGAAAAAAAGGTAAATGTTTTTGACGTTGAATTGATTTGATTTTATTTGTTTACCCCAGGTGCTTATGGTGATGTTATGCGTGTTAAGATTCTTTTTAACAAACCAAACACAGCTCTGATTCAGTTTGCAGACTCACAACATGCACAGACAGGTAAGAGGAAACTTTAAAGGAACTTTATTTGCACTTGACGCTAATCCTCAGTTAAGTTATAATTGGTAGTTCTGTGTTACAGTGGGCAGGGGCATCTAAGTATACTAAAGTGCGTGTTTTGTGTTTTTGTTTACCAATCTCGAACTGCAAGGACAATATCTCAGCATAAGGAATAAACATTGGGCCAATCAGCAGTTCAGCATGTCCCCTTATTTCTATGAAATTGAGTGGCCAGAATAATGATAAAACAGCCAACCCAGTGTTTTTATTGGCCAGCCCTGGTGAGGACTTCTGGCAATTGATAGTGGTATTACTGGGTTCCTCCCCCCCCTAACCAAGTCCTCATTTAAAACCCTTATTGTAAACACTAACACTTGCAGTTACCCTAACCCTAGTGGCCAGGTATTTTATAATTGTACCCTCGTTTGAGATGTATATGTGGCGAAGCTAAATAAAATTATAAAAAATCCTTGCCCAGTGGTAGTTTTATTAAGGTGAACAACGTACAGTAGAATAAATGTGCATTATGTGCTGTGCTGAAAACATTTCAAGGCAAGGTGGTATTCAAGTTGCGAGTTGTTTTTTTTGTTCTGCAGCTCGGGAGAATCTGAACAATGTTCGATTTCAAGGGAAAACTATGAGAGTGAGTACATCAAAACACGACCGTATCAGCATGCCAAAGAAAGACGGTGAGGTATGTGCATTAAAAGAGGATGTTTGCAAATACTGATCAAATATGATTGTTTTTCCCGTACATTACATTGCTTTTATTAACTTTAGTCCAATGGCTGATGGAAAGGAGAACGGAATTTAAGTCCCTATTTAATTCCTCAACCAAGACATACATTAAATAACAAGAATGCATTAACGTTAGAACATGTAAAACATTTACCTGTAAACAACAGTGTTTTGTAAGGATCGACATTTACCACGCATGGTTTTGCAAGCTATAGTAACATCAAATTAACTGTTCAGCTTGTCCGTTGAAAATAAGGATAATTTATGTATGTACGTTGTATACAGGCTTGAAAACAACAGATAACGTCTGTTTTTGTGAGTTCATCAACACCGATAATATTGAAATTGCTTAACATAGAGTATAATACACATTCCAATATTATGTACACTCCGGGAAATTCGGTGTTCGGCACTCACGTTTGACGCAGGCCTGGTTACATTGTTCCCGCCTTTTCGATGTTTAATTTGAGTTTTCGTTAGCTTCCGAATCTTATAAGTTTTCAAACATGTTAAACGAAATTCGTGTTGAATTAAACATGTTTAATTGAAATTTGAAACGATGTTAACATCGAAAAGCTGAGAACTATGTAGCCAGGCCTGCGTCGAACATCGAGTGTCCAATAGAGAAATGAGTAGTAAATGTTTTTTTCGGCAAGCAAGGAACTGAATGCACCTCCTTGGCTTGCGTGTAAATTAACCCTTTCCAGATCACGTGATTGTAGAACGGCTAATTAAATTAGACCATTTCAGATCAGATGAGCTGAAATGGATGAATTTGCATGCACGTTGAGAAGGTCTATTGAACGTATTTTCTTATTAGTTATAATTGAAATCCTTTTCAGGGCGCCCATTTAACAAAGGATTACTCAAGCTCTCGAGCTCATCGCTTCAAACAATATGGTTCAAAAAATTATCAAAATATTTTCCCTCCTAGCAGAGTGCTACATTTATCTAATATTCCGTAAGTGTATTGTAACATACTGTGTGTCTGCCTTAACATGTTGTTGTTATTATTTATTTGCATTGCTACAACCCACTATAAGCGCCTCTTGCCACCTGAGGGGTTTAAAAACGATTTTGAATGATAACTTTACGCAGCTTTGGCTGTAAAGTGTTTAAATCTGCTTTTAATTGTTTGGTTGTGCGCATCAATGATCGCATGCATGAAACATTTTGTATGAGCAGAATATTTTTACCTACAGGTGTTAACTCTCGGATGCCGTAATGGCTATCACACCTCCAACCGTATGCCACAAGAAAGGGGTCATTTTGTTTCAGATTTTGTCCAAAGATTTTCCCATTTATCGAGGGTACCAATGGACAATTCGCATTATAGTCTAAAGTTCGAACTAGAAAAAGAACGAAATATTTTACGGCAGTTAGAAAGAGGATCTTTCGTAGAGGTTGCAAAAGTTTGGTTGCGAAATGTTGTAAATTACGGAGACTACTGCAATTCTACTAATCTTAGGACCCTCTTTGCAACTGTAGTAAAAGATTCCTTTCTTCTTGGCTAGTTCAACCTTTAGTCTACAACGCAAATTGTCCTGTCTGTTGGTTAATTTACCGACAAGTCTCTTTTTCCTGCGACCTATATTCTGCTTCACCGGCGTAATTGCAAACGAGGGGGTGGGGTACCCTCTCGGTGCATCCCTGTCACCAGGTGCTCCTGTGGCCCAGTGAGGCAAAGACAACTGTAGCTAATTGTCACATGATTTCTGACTTTCAGAGGAAGTGTGACGGAAGATGACATCAAATCTCTGTTTTCATCTAAAACTGAAGGAAAACTCGTCAACTTCGAGTTCTTTTCGTAAGTTTTAATAATAGACGAGGAAATGGCACATACTAAGTTATTTGCCAATTACGATATTGTGAATGTATGGACAATTTGTTTGTTTCCGAGTGAGACGTTTGTAAATTTTCAAATTTGACCTATTGCATGTTGCGACGCCAAAATTGTTCCGGTTCGTGGATAAAAACGGAGGTGATCACAATTCCAAAGAAGCAATGCATGTCTTGATCGGTGTTTTATCAAGCAAAAACAACTTGGCTTTTTCTCGCCAATAATTTCCTTAAATTCGATGTTAAAATGACCAGTAAAGTAATTTAATATAAGACTAGCATTCTGGTTCCATGACACGCATACGAGTGACCGAGTCAGTCATTAAGTAAGAACGATCATCAATTTAAAACAAATTGCCGATACCCCAACTCGTGCAGCGAATATTTTAGATCTAATTATCACCAATTTACAAGATTTCTCTTGTAAACCTGTTGTGATGGCACCTCTTGGATTATCTGACCATAGTATCGTCAAATGGGTAACAGTACAAAAAAAAGAAGTAACAACTAGTAATAAAACAATTTAAAAGGAACTTCGTCGCTTTCCCCAGTCATCGTGTGTATTTCACACAACAGTTTCGCTCGTGTTAAAGAAATCACTTCCGCGTTCTATCTTAGAACATGCCTGTCCTGTTTGGCACACTACATGACCATTGTATTTATCTAATAACATCGGAAAAGTGCAAAGAAGGCCTTTTCGTATAATATATCCTGGCGTTGACTATACGGATGATCTGAGTATCGCCCAGTGCAAGCGCCTTGTCGAGAGACGCCAAGATATCTGTGGTCAAATTTTTAAGAAAATCTAAGATCCCGATGGTAAACTTAACCGTATTTTACCTGTCTGCCGAAATATAGGACCGAAAGATATAAAAATAGTTTTATTTTCAAGATGTGTTTATTTGCTAACAATGAACATTTGTAGCTTTGTGTCTTTTTAGTTTTTTAATATTCGTATTGTTAGCATATTGCTATTCATCTTTGGTGCTAAAATATGTTTGATATACCATTAATAATAATAATAAAAATAGTAACCAATGAAATTCGTTCTTCGTAATAGGAGGGACTAATCGATTATTTCGTGACTATTATAATTTCTTGTCAAGGAAGTATAGCTAAAGTTTTTCTATAAGCCCATTCTTCGACGTTACAGAGGACATTTTGTTAGACCGTATGTTGGGCTACATAATGATGCAATGAAATATAAATAAGGTTTTTGAACCATTCTAACAGGAAAGAAATTGGACGAGGAAAAAGAATGGCTCTGGCGGAAATGGCGTCTGTCGAAGAAGCAGCTCAAGCCTTAGTGGTAAGTTTGATGGAGTGCTGACGATTATTTACTGGTGGAGTAAACAGCTCTCTTAAAAAAATTCAAGGGAGGCTGGCAGGAATTTCCCATGGATAGATACATAATCAATAATTTGTAAAAAGTTTTCAGTTTTACCAGATTTAAGAAATAGTTAATTCAATGACTTCTCTGTACAACAATCGGTGGATGGTTTGTTTATTTGAAACTCTCAAAATAAGTTAATTGCAAAATAATTGGACTGTAAGAACTGTGAGAAGTTGACAATACAAGAAGAGAGATGTCCGTGGCTAGCACTACAAATCAGGCCTTGTCTATCTCTAGACATTCATGTATATAAAAGCACTGAACTTCGCTAACATAGCGTTTTAAACAACGTATTATTATATGTGTAAATAGTAAAAAGAACTTTGTTTTCAATTAAAGCATAATTGTTTGTTGTTTAGGACCTTCACGATTACCCAGTCGAAGATAGTCATCTTCGTGTATCATTTTCCAAGAAGACGCTACGTTGATGTCGTTTCTACATAAGCAAGCGACGTCCTTGTCATTGGACTGAAATGTACATAGATGTTTTGTGTCCAGTTGAAATAAAACTGCAGTGCTGTAAATAGTTCTATTTTTTAAACATCATTTTTTAAGTTTGCGAACTCTTAATTCATTTTACCGGCTCTGCACCATTGTACTGATCACCTTGTAGTCTGCGTTTAAATAAGCTTACAGTAATACGTAATGTACCGAAATAAAAGAAGCTTAGCTTTGAATGTTTACTTTATTCTGTACACTTCCTGCGCGGTAATTGCTGGATAGTTAACTTCAAATTACTAACAAATTCCTTGTATCAGTATTCCTTTGTTATTTCCTGCTTTTTGACGCTTCATAAATATCTCTTATAAAAAAATTTGCTAGTATGCTATGAAGTATGCTATGTAGAGATAAACAATTTTTCATACTAACAAATGAGCTCCTTGTGCGAAAGTCCGGTGCCAATTCGGATTACAATTTATCCATAAGGTCAGCAATGACCTTATAATGGCAACCATCGCGGAGAGGAACTGAAAGAAGAGCGTCAAAGCGAGGCTAGTGAGGCGTCCTTAGGAAGGGCATTAGAACGTGCGATACGTAACCATTCTCTGTGCGTCCTTTTCCGCGATTTAGAAACAGTGGACACTAAACTTTTTGCCGCTAGAATTATTTGGACACACCTTGTGCAGGACCTTACCATCACAAATTTGCGAAAACTGCGAGTGGTTAGAGACCGTGAGGAATTTTAGATTTCGAAAACAAACGATGAAACAATCCAATGGGTGAATCTCTTGAATTATGTTTTGATGTAAGAAAACCCCCAGACAATTAGCAGCAAAGAATTAATAAAGGTACATAGTTTTTTAGAGGCTCCGTTTTTCATGATGACGTATGCGATCCTCCTGTTTCCGAGGAACAAGTCGCGCGAAAAGTGTTTAGTGGGAGCTCAGGTCCCCTATCAACTGGACAATCCGCTGTTGGGTAAATCATTGAGGGACATCTTTGACAATCACGCACGCATATGTTCATGTGCTAACAGTACTGTGTGCGTTGTTCGCGCCAAGTAAATAATGGATTTTCAAACACTTGAACATCTCTCTCAATACCAATGCACGCCATTTCTGCAACAGGATAGGTCCTTGTTTCTGCCTTGCACTTGTTAAATACTTTCCCCAAAAACACTTGCAAACATCGACGATACGTTGTACTTGTAACGTAATAAATTACAGGATTTATAACTGATGTAGAGAGTGCAAATATCACTGTAACACTGTGCCATTTTGTTCCAATTGTCACCACATCAAACTTGTATAGAAGATAATATACTTGATTTGGGCTCCAGCATGTTAGAACAACAAGTGACGTAGCTGCGCACGTGTTTAGCAGCTGTCTTTCATAGTTGGGTCGTAGGCTGCAGCGAACGTTTTGATCATGCCATTTTCTGTACAACGAACATAAAACCAGAACTAGTACCAGTGATGGTGCGATAAATTTGAATGAAATTTCTACAAATGCCACAATTTTTCTCGTTTGGTAGTCTTTGTACGACCATTGGCAGGGTGTTTGAGCGTTCACATCCTTACTTGGACTCATTTCTGTTAAATGTGGCGCATTTGTGAATAAGCCGAGCACCCAAATGATAAAAACACAGGCTTTTACCTTCAATGAAGATATGACAGTTCTGTATTTAAAAGGATATCGTACAGCAAACCATCTTTCAATTGATAAAAACATCACTGTATACACAGATACAATACCAAACAAAAATATCATAAACTGGGAAAAAAGAACACGACAGTATATTTCTCCCGCTATTCCATCTGCGGAGTCCACCAAATTTACTGGGAGGATTAGAGCTGGTGTAATTACTAGTGCAATGCCTAAAATGTGCAAATGAAGAACGTGGTTAAAATTACAGTCCCCATACACGGGGCCGTTCGCCGTAGTTCGAAAATGTGGCTAGAAAACAAATTTCATTAAGCATGTCGTGGAACTGAGGTATCTTTGCAGAACATAACTTTTTCAAACACGGGGAGCTCGAATCTGAAAAGTTGCCGCTCCTCTGACCCGCAGTTTTTTCATAAAATCCATTTTAATTCTCACTCTTTCAACACGCTTCAAATAATCTCCCGCCATTTTGAATTCTTCAATATTCCGTTTGCAATCGCTCAGAATGATGATTATTCTGTCCCAGATCCCTCAACTCGTGGTAAATTGTCATTCTAACCGATGGAATTGCTAAAATCATTCACTTTGTAAACACATGGCTTCTTACAAAGCTGCTAGTCATGTTTGTGTTGTGAAGTCCATTTCCCCGGCAAATGCAGAAATAAAAGAGCTATTAAAAGGGATATATCAGCAAAAATTATTGAGACATAAGAAAACAGTGCTTAAACCTATTTTTATCATATAAAAAACTCACAGAAGTCGACGATTCAGGTAATATAAGTAAGCTTGAGAGACCTAAAACCACCCTTGCCAATGCTGGTCGAAAACGTTTGTCAGAGGAAAACGTCGGACAACCAGGAAAGTATAACTAATAATAAGTTATCAGCAATGTTGTGCTTAAGAGCCAAGTATAACTGCAGCAAAAATGTTGCCTTTGGCTTTGACCAAAAATAGGTAAAATCAATAATAGTCCACCTTCATCACGCATTCATTAACTGTACATAACCTCCCAGGATAAATGATTAGTTGACAATTTTTAAATATCAGAGAGTTTTGCAACAATTGTTTTCATGTATTCATTAAGCGTTAACGCTTGAAACTTCTGTTTTAAATGTTTTGTTCCTCACTTTCCAATAATATTATTAGAACTACAAATAAAATATATATTGTCTTCAATGTGTCCAGTTACTTCAGTGCACAAGAAACATAAGGTCTGAAACACCAACAGTAACATGCACTAAAACACTTATCAACCTAAGTTGAAAATAAACCGACAGAACAATCTTCAATAAAGGGGGTTTTCATCCAAACCTCCCATAAAAGAGACACAATTTATAGCTCACTAAGTGACCATTAATTTCACTAAGAGGCTGTTCAATATATATAAACAAGGTGACAAAATAGTGCGCCGAATATCGTTTTTACAATGGAGTGTTATTGCAGCAGTTGCGATATCACTGGTGGGGTAATGCCCCCCAGTTACAAGTTGCTAGAGGGGTTTTCTCAAGCCAATGCCTAATTAAATTTTCCTGGAAGGTATCTAGAAGTGAAAGGTGTTTCCAACATGTTTCCAACCTATGTGTTACATTAGAATCACATATACAATTGATAATAACGACTGATTTTAAAAGGGGAATTGTTGGTGTTTCTTGTGCACATTGACCCTAATAACAACTGATTTTAAAAGGGGAATTGTTGGTGTCCCTTGTGCACATTTTCTTCTACTTTTGGCAGGCGAAGTGAAAGCTCTAGCAGGCGTCTTGTTCCTTTTTATCAAAATAATCGAGTTTTTTTTTGCATCAGAAAAAACCAGTAGCAGCTCTACAGTTCTATGCTGGCTATGAAAAGCATGCTATTGTTATACTTTTATCATTACATTATCCCCGAAATCAGAAATCGCTTTTAATAGTTGCTGTCTGAGATACTATGTTGCATTGTGACAACTTCCATTCAAGGTAACCCAGATTGAAAAAAGCCAGATGGAAATGTCATATCTGTGATGTCTAAAGCCCCAGGCTGTTTACAGATTGAGCAAATTTAGGGAAAAACATTTGAAGATGGATAAGGACAATTAATCTATTACCTTTTTCAGAACTGGAAATAGAATGAATTTGTCCGTTGCTTTCCTATTACAAACGTTTTCGTCCAGCATTGGCAAGGATGGCTTTAGCTCTCTCTTTAAAGGTTACTTGTTATATAGTAAACCTGTCTGAATAGTAGACTTTTGCGAGTTCTGTTTATGATAAAGACGTATGTAAGCACTGCTTTATTATGTCTCAAAAATTTTTGCTAATATCCCTTCTAATTTCTCCATTTTTGCCGTGGAAATGGACTTCACACACACAAACATGACTAGCACCTTTGTAAAAAGCCATGTGTTTACAAAATTAATGATTTTAGCAGTTCCATCGGTTAGAATGACAATTTACCACGAGTTGAGGGACCTGGGACGGAATAATCACCATTCTGAGCGATTGCAAACGGAATATTAAAGATTTAAAATGGCGGGAGATTATTTGAAGCGTGTCGAAAGAGTGGAATTAAAATGGATTTTATGAAAAAACTGCGGGTCGGAGGAGCGGCAACTTTTCAGATTCGAACTCCCCGTGTTTGAAAAAGTTATGTCCTGTAAAGTTTCCTCAGTTCCACGACATGCTTAATGAAAGTGAACGATATCGGGTCACGGCGAACGGCCTTTTATGTCCATGGTCACAATGTTACTATCTCTTGCATCATTTCCATGGGCATACTGCATAACCCGGACTCGGACTCGGACCCAGACTCGGACTCGGACCCGGACTCGGACTCGTGAAAAAATTCGTTACAAAAAGAATTCGTAGTTGCAGGGAAATATTTTTTAAGAATTACTATGGTGTTACAAACACAGTTTTCCTGCCAATTTGCAACCAATTTGTAAAAATCTATAAGGCTTATATGTTCCTGATTGTTTTAGGCTCAACATTAAGCTTGGATCTGATTATATAGCATGTAAATATTAAAGCCTTTCATACAAGATCTTCTTCTTAAGCTATTTGAAGGCAAGTTCTGCACTTACGCGCAATTTTCGCATCATATCATTTTGCCGGCATCATGCGCTATTTTCTTGGACCACAATACTTTGACAAGCGTACGCATTATACACAACTACTGTTACTACGAAAAACGACAACATTTTTATTGATTCAATGTTTTGACCTTATTTTGTCATCATCTGGAATCTGATGATTACGCATTATAAGGTTCCAAATTTCGCCCAATTTTCGCACAGGAAATATATTAGCGATACAAAAACTTTAACCGACCATATGTTGAAACACAACACCTTGACAAGCTTTGGGCGGCGCTTTTATGTATTGCAAGGCTCCAAAGTCCAAAGAATTTATTGCAATACGTGCGATCATCCACAGAAGATTATACAAGCTTTCAAGCGATGCGTTAGTTACAAAATTTATAAAAGTATTTCGTGTTTGTATGGCTCACTGCCTCACTTGTAAAAAAGAACGCGCAAATGCGCTATTTTACCCATGTAAAGATTTAGTAATTGTCGCCAGAGCAAGGAGAGAATATTGGAAAAACGGAGAAAAAGTCATCTCGAGCGAGCTGTCTAACGTATATTTTCATGTCAATCCGAACTGCGTTGCTGTTAAAAATGCATTTTTCGTGCCCGGATTGGTACAAATTCCTCCTGATTTACAACCTTTTTTAAAAGAATCGCACAAGAGGGAACTGAAGAGGAAACTTAACCTTAACTTTTCGTAGTTCATATATTGTAAATAATACTTTCTTTGCACTGGCACGTTCGTTTATCCTGATAAACATTTTGTTAATTTTTAATGGAAGATCTTGTATGAAAGGCTTTAATATTTACCTGCTATATAGTCAGATCCAAGCTCAATGTTGAGCCTAAAACAATCAGGAACATATAAGCCTTATAGATTTTTACAAATTGTTTGCAAATTGGCTGGAAAACTGTGTTTGTAACACCATAGTAATTCTTAAAAAGTATTTCCCTGCAACTACGAATTCTTTTTGTAACGAATTTTTTCACGGGTCCGAGTCCGAGTCCGAGTCCGGGTCCGAGTCTGGGTCCGAGTCCGAGTCCGGCTTATGCAGTATGCCATTTCCATGCACAGTATCTGAGACAATGTTTATGCCTCAGTCATTTGGAACCACGCCCCCCCCCCCACCCCCGGGACATAGCGGGGATGTTCAAAAATATAACAGGGATTTAACGCCATTTAACAGCGCAATATGCCCCGTAGTGCCGTGGAATTAACTACGAATTTTAACACCGGGGAATCAAACCAGGATTTAACAGCCGGTCTTAAAATGGCGTCCCACAAAACAACTTGTAGAAAAGTATGTTTATGTATCCTTAGCAATTCATAAACTTACAGTAGGTATACATTAAATCAGGTTTTACCTTATTTATTTCAGCAATATTAAAAGATCTATTTGAAATTTGATATGAACGCATTGAACGCAATTTATAAAAACGAGCTTTATATATTTGTTATATTAACTGTTGCTATTTTCTTGTTATATTGGCGTAATATTTTTAACACTTCATAAGGTTTTAAATTAATGTGTGATCTGGTTGATTTGGATGTTTTGAGGCCCCGCTATACTGGGGGTTTAACAAGTAACTTTGCACCAGGGGTGGGGAAATTAACAGTTTTTAACACTTGGTTAGTGTTAAGTTCCCCGCTATGTCCCGGGGGTGGGGGGGAGGGGTGGTTTTACAAATGACTGAGGCATTACTCACGGGAGCCGAAATAATGCCGGTAAAATCTACTTGCGTTTACAGTACGCCGTTACAGTTTTGTAACTTGTTTACAAGCAATCATATAAACCCAAAATATTTTTAACAAAGCAAAGAAATTTAAACGAAAAGCATTCAAGTTTGCTGTTTTGAGACCTGAGATGTTTCATTTACAAGCGGCACCAAAAATTAACGGCGTTTGTGTTTACACAACACCGCGTAGCGGTCCGTTTTCGTTCGACCACGTTTATTAGAAAGCGTGGTCGTGTCGCTACCGCAAAAGTAACGTTTTCAAACAAATCCGCTCCGGTGCTGTGTAAACGGAACGCCGTTTTGTTACTTTTTTCCGCCGTTTTCAGACCGATCCGGAGTAGTGTAAACGTAGTCTGAGTATCATGTTTGATATGATTATTGCTTTAGCCCTTTAGATGTATGATCATGCATTTATCATGACAAATTACTCCAGACCTGTATTTAAGTATTTTGATTCACAAGCACTGAATCACGAGTGTCTAAGATAAGTATCTAGTTATTTTAGCAAGTTAGTAACCACGTTTACGTTCATGTACATGAACTGACGAAGTACTGTGGACAAATCACAACATTATTAATTATAATTTATTAATGGACATAGTTTGCTTGTTATCATGTTGCTGTTGTGTACTCAGATTGCTGTAGCATATCATCGCTAAAATGTGTATATCATTGTCTCTAATATTTTTTGCATTATCATGAGAACAGCATCATCCCCTTTGGCCAGGGTCAGGTTGGTGCGCACCCCCTCCCCAAGTAAATCCATCTCAGCAATATTAAACGCAGTTCAAGGTTATCGTGTTTCACGGCATGCATCGTTTTTGGACCCATACGGGATCGATATTTCTGTATAGTTGCAAGATGTCCCATGCAGCTACTTTTTAAAACCTAAAGTGGTTTGCTTTTCCCCATAACGCCTCTGCTCTATAACATTAACTATTTCCACTCAATACGTAAATAACTAAGAAATTGAGATTATCAGCAATTATACTGAACTTTCTTCGCACGAACTGTCTATTAGAAAGATTAATTGATAATAAAAAGCAGATGCTTGATATAGATCACAGGAAATGTCAATAAAACTGAAATTTAAGTAATAACATTGCCAGAAATCCTGCATCGCTGCAATTATACTTAATAACGAAGAGATATACAAAATACAGTCAGTAACTCCTTAACAGCACATTTAAAAATAACGTGTTAACTCATTCAAATCATTTTGGTTCAATTTCTTAGATGTTCTTTGTTGTTTTATTAGCAGATTGACATCTTGACTACAGACGTATTAGCTCAATGGCGGAATAAAATTATAGCGATTACTACTTCTTGGTATTCATGCCATAACCATAGGTCATCTATGCTGCTAGCCTGTGCACAGACGCAACACTCTCTAATATAACGTGCCACATTAGTAGCGCGTTTCAGCCTATACCAGGTTTGTAATCCATACAATAACGGATGTTGTGACTACAGCTCAATCATTTGCCGTTCCTGAAGTGAAGGCAAAAAATCTGAGCAAAAACGCCTGAGCAAACATTGCTGAATAAGAAACAACTTGTGTGCGACAACCGGTAGTCCTACATTTTATAACCAAGTTAAAGTTTTAATAAAATGGACAATTCAATATATATAAATATGTACAAATTACAAAATAGACGCAGGAGGCAGTCTATTTACTCGATTTCACTCTGCACTATGCAAAAGCAGCACAATCGGTTACTTTCTCTTTACTCCCTTCACAACTCTCTCTTCCTTGCATTTATTATTTAACAAGATATATATTATACAAATAGATTACCTGCGAGCATATCAGACAGCATAATATTGTAAAGAAGGATATTGTGATGACCACGTTTTATTTTCTTATAGTTTATCAACATTGCTATGAGAAATAACCCATTAGGTACGATGGATCCTAGACTGATAATTGAAAATATCACTTTCATCACGTTGTTGGAGTCCGTATGACTATTTCTTGCTGAAGCGTTTCCATCACTCGCTGGAACAAATGTTATGTTAAAGATTGGAGCTGTCATGTTGAATTGACTTTTAGTTACGTTGTCAGTGAACCGAAGGCGAATGTGTGTTTGCACTGTGTCTTTGTTTACTTTCGAAACTGTTGTTTTTTACATAAATTCAAACTAACCTTCAAACAAAATATAGTTTTAGTTTGTTTTTAGAATAACATTCTTTTAAATTCTGCAATTTTTCGTTAGTTAGGCAACTGCACATAACCTTTAGAAAAGTTGTTTTTATTTCAACTACCACATTATCAGTTTTACGAATGAATTTTATACCTACTGAGCAGCAACAAGTCATTATCTCCGTGATAATGAATGACGCACTAAAAAATACTATAGCAAGGATTACTAGTTATGAGTTATTTGTAACGGTAATGATTTTGATATTAAAATAACATTCGCTGAAACGTAAAGAGCGTTCTGCTCTTCTGTACAGAGCAGCAGATGTGCAGATGCATCTCAGTTTCTGCAGGTGTTGCAAGGCAGCGGATAGGATTATGACGTTTTTTACTGTGAGGGTTTTTTGTCTTAGTTTTTAATTTCAGGCATGCGATAATTCACGTCCGTGCTTATTAAGATTTTTGACATTTTGAATATTAGGGATGTTGAAACTACGTAAGTAAAACGTAAGTGGTTTTAATTAAATAGACTAAACAAGGTGCCTCGAAACTTATTCATTTGATAAAGTTCAACATTTTATACAAACTTTAATAAGTATTCCGGAAATTCTAAAGAACGAAGTGCATTATTATCGTATGAAGGTAGATTGTTACGAATAGATCATGATCATGCTTAACTGCCTGTTTGACATTGCCATACCATTTGGAGACATAGTAATACTGTTTTTTTAATACTGTTTTTTTTTCATAGAATTAGGAATTTCAATTACTTCTACTGTAAGATGAGCTTTTCAATTTATTTCAAGAATAGTTTTAGATCTGGAAATATTTCTTCCAAAGTGCTCGCCCGGCTACATAATGGGGACATCACACAGGGTATAAATTATGTGACGTCATGGCCGCCATGTCGCTGAACTTGGACCATATAGGTACACCATTACTCTCCTCTGCAGAGGCTTTTTGTTTCTTAAGCTAGTGCCTTTTTATTAGTCTTCGTTTTATTGGTCGACGTTTCCCCAGGTTCACGGAGGATTATTGGAAGTTGAAATTTATAGCTAGGCACCAGTTATAAAACCAAGAAGCCTTTGCGGGGAAGAGTGCATGATAGACCAATATAAAGATTACTTCGAATGCTCCGAGCTAATTATAAACAAAAACACTAGATCTTGTAGATCCTGAAAATTAATAATAACGTCATTTTTCAATTTTGATATGCACAAACCCGAATGTCTCACAATTGCTCAACTTATTGAGAATGTTCCATGTCCTCTCAAGGCCATCCTCAAACAACACTCTGAAAAACATCGGACGGGGGGAGAGAGGTACTGAAGTTGGCAGCGTATTATTGGTTTCAATGCATACATTACATGCGACTTTCGCTATAAATGCAGGTTCGTCTGCTATTAATCATTAAGGATTTTGAATAAACACTCGGCGGATACGATGAACGTATGCCAATACATGGCGTGTATACGACAGATTCGAGAGCTTTAGATTTATCACGACAACAATAATTTGTCGTTGAGAATGAAGTTTTGTAAACTGGATAACATTCTGACGCAATGATCCAGAGCGAATAAGAATGCGGGTTTGTAAGAGGCAATTTCAGAAAGAGAAATCTCTTAGTTCTACTCGTTCTCGAAGTCGTACTCAAATTTGAAGCTCCCAATTAGTACGAAGAAACCATACGTTCTTGAATGCACTCGTTGAGAACATATAAAGACCATAAAGGGGAGGGGCAGACAAACTTTACGACATTAAGATTTAATAAGATTATATATACTATTATTCTTTAGTTAGTAAAAAGTTGTTTTTTTCGCATATATTACAAGAGCCCACAGACTATATATGTCCATCTATAAATTGAGATATCATGACAGAATAAAACGTATTCATACAACAGCCACAATATAGAAGATGGACACCTGTGTAACAAGGCGCCCAATTATTATGCAGTTTACTGGCCGCCACGAGCCAGTTCAGGGTTCTTATTGGCCAGAAAATGCAGTTGACTGGCTGGCATAATGGTAATGAGATACGTAATGCGATATACGTGGACACACAAATCTCAATTGAGTGGCCCTACTGTCTATTCCCTATTCTCTGCAACAGCTTTCAAATTGTCCCGATACGTTTCCTTCAGCTAACATTTTCATTCGAAATACGTACACATTATATTAAAATAATGATCTTCACGTTCTTGGTTTGACGAACTGGCATTATTGTTAGTCGTTTTGCAACTGTTATTAATATGTTTAACAAACTTTAGTGTGTCCGTGTCACGATAGACCAGTGCCAGTGAGTTCGAACATGGGTATATTGTCAACAACTAAAAGAAAAATATTTCGCCTATTAATTGCAACTGCCCCTACACCTAGACAAAACTTGAACATTGTGTTCTGCAAGTGGAAGTTGGTGAAATGTGACATACAATGCACTCAGACTAACAAAAATTTAAATAGAATCATTCTTAATAAAGATTTTTCAAAGTCGAACATTGCTAAGGTATTTTGTTGTTCACTATAGCATTGCTGTTAATTTGAAGAACATTCATCAATGCATCAAGAAATATTGCCTTTTTATTCTAAACCACGAAATGCAGCAGTCTAAATGTGATTGCGGCAAAAAGAAAACAATGTTCAAAATGTTTAATCCTCATTCTACATCATTCTACATTACACATCATTCTCAGTAGTAAACTGAGCACAAGACATTTTGATATAAAAAGAATGTAACATTCCCCAAAATTGAATTTTTGACATGCTGAGTTTATGCAACCTCATTTCACTTTGCTCGTTTTGGGATTCGAGCATTTTTGAATTTATTGCAACCATTTTGGAACTTAAGTTATTGAATAGTATACACTTAACTTTCTGTAAACATAATTAACTTAATTATTGGGAACTGTTAAATTTGAAGTCTTTTATATACACTCGAACTCTCGTTTTATCATATCTGTATGACAAAATCTCCTTCTCATGCATTAAACACAAATCATAATAGCCTCCCTAGTACGATATCTCAAATCCCGTACCTCTTCGTCTTCCTCTCTTGCCACATAACTTGTATAACCTCCAAACTCTTCATTCCATCCTGCAGCAAGATCGAAACATTAGATTTCATCCAAAAATATATAATTCTATGTCAACTGTTTTATGATAATATAAATCTATGCTCAACCAATTTCAGCTTAGCGTTTTTTTGTCAAAAATAATACAAAAAAGCTGCACTGAACGTTTCTGTAGCTGTTGAGAACTTTAAAAACTGAGAGTAAAAACAAATTTTTTATGATTGAGTGGAGATAAGTATAGTAATACTGAGTGGTTCTCTGCGAAGCAACATTTTTTATAGGTTATTTTTTAATTTCTTTTATTTTATAGCAATTTTTCCGTTAAAGCATTTTATATTCATAGTAAATTCTTTGACATTACGTGAAGAAGAAATGAAGCAAGCCGATAGTTGCGAATATAAGAAACAAAACATAAAACAAGATCCATAATCATTTACTATTTAAAATACTGACTCACCATCACAACCAAGATAGAACAAGGCGTCCAAAGCCATCTCGGAAGCTTCTGGATCTTTGTCGTGTATCAGTGTATAACAACCATGTGACCAGTGACATACGCTACCATGACAACCAGAACTTTTTTCGTTATTCTGTCTAGCCTGAAATTATTCGAGATAGGTCAGCTAGGTTCTCGTTCATTACAAATTGTTGGCGATGTCTTTTGCTGTAATTACCGATACGAAGAATGCTTTGTCTTTCTGCTTATATTTCTCCTTCAATTATAATTTCCCTTTGCTGACGATTTAAAACGAATTAGAACTAACGGCTTTGCTGCCATACTGTGCAAGTGTAATTTAGTGTTCTCATCATGGTGACAACATGACGTGCATCTAGAAATTTACTAATATGTAGGATAATGTTCCCTGTTTGATTATTTTTTCTGAAATACAGTAGGCTACGTAAGTCATGTAAACTGGAGTGAATGTTGTAATTAAATTACATGTTACGAGCCATGTTACGGTTATTCTTACATGTTACGAGCCGCGAATGTACAGTCATTAGTCTTATCACGAGTTTGAGACTGGGATCAAAGACCGGAAAAATCGTATAATGAAACTGTTTCATTATTATTACAATAACCGAAGTTATTTTCAATGACATTTATTGAAAACAACATTCCAATCGGCAACATTACAATCCAAATTTCATCCGGGTATACTCTGACACTATTTTATGGCACTGCACTGTTGCAACACCCAGCAACTTCTCAGTTGAAATTTTAATTTTAAATGTTGCAGTGTCTGATACTCTCACCTTCTCTTCATCTGCTGTTTCTTCTTTATTTTCATCATCATCGCGCTCTTCGCCTTGCTCAGCCACATCGACATTAGACAACTTTAGACCAGTAAATGTAGTAAGAAGTTTAAACATTGGCTCTGATTTAAACATTTGAAAACATTCTTGAAGAAGGCCAGTGAGACTGTCATCAGTAGCTTTATCATACCTCCTATATATATACAATTCAAAAAAGGATATAGCTGAGTATACCGTTGTCGAGCCAACTTCATCCGACTTACTTAATACACAAGAACAACAGGAAATTCTCCTGTCACTCCTCTTACAATAATAAAAAAAACTAGCAAATGATCCTTGACTGATAAAAGTGGTAAAGATAGCGAAGAGCCGTCCGCAGTCTTCTCTATGTACTGGAATCATGGCTCAATGGTACAGTCGTAGATGGTTAGAAATAAAGATTCACCTAACATGTTTTGCAGATAATAACAAACCACCTGAGCTTATTACCTCTTATTAGCAGGTCCAACTGCTTGCCAGTTAATTCCTTCTTTCTTTAATTCCTTCAGCAGTGGCTCGTACTTCTCTTTCTGTTGTGAGAAATCGATAAATTATTTCAAAGACACAAATCACAATCATATTTAATCACGTATCTAACCAGGCTTACCGTCTAAATCATCCAGAAGCGTCATAGACAATTTAGTAGAGCGAGCATATAAAAAGGGATGCAAGGGGACTAAATACAGTTAAGGCAATTTGACTTTCCTACCAATAAAAAATCTTTCAATTCAATTTCCGAGTTTTCTTCAAAACCTTCTCGTATGTCTCTGACAATGTCAGGCTGCAAGTAGATCGGGTTTATCCAAGAAATTAAAATTTCGTCCTAAAATATTCCAGGAAAAAACTGGTTAAAATACATTTAAATTTAAATATTCTACATTCTTTGGGAGTTGTTATTTTAAATCAATTTTACTATTTGTGTCATTTAGCATGCGTTTAGCATGACAAATTTAGCATTCAAAAGAAATTTTAAAGTGAAACTTGTGAAACGTATGCGTTATTCATATACGTATTGAAATTGATAAGTGCTTTTTAAGCAATCTAGTTCTAACGTACTTGAATTTGAAATTACTCTATCAAGCCGCGTCATGTCGTTATATCGATTGTTATATGTTTTACAACACATTTTATACTCTTGAGCATCATGAAACCAATCAACTCAATACAAAATGTGTCAGCAGTTTCAGCTACAACTAATATAGGTTATACAGTAATTGCCCTCCGGGGCCAATTGCTTCCGGCGCTCCCTACACAATCGCCCATGCATTTTTCCCGTTTCTAAGGGACTGGACATTAATTACAGGGGAGAGGACTGGTGCAAAATGGGAGAGGATCAACATTTTTTGTGGAATGGAAAAGGAGGTAGGGGGCAGATAATTTTATGCGAGCAAAAAGAAGAGCATTAAAGATGCCATGTACCATATACAAATGTATTTTCATGTCCAAATTAAAAAGAATAATTTTTTCAATAGGTTAAATACCTAGTAACACCAAAGGCTTAGTACAAATATATATTATAACATATTAAACAGGAAGTATTCAATATTATTAGGAATACATCCTTTGACTGGCCTACTTTCTTTCTTTTCAGTTCAAACAAGGTAGTAAATAAACTTCCGGGTAGGGAGTGGGGGAGGGTCAGTGTAAACTCTGCAAAACTTTAGGGGAGGGTCAGGAGAAACTTGTACACGGTATATCCCACTTGCACCAGCCCTCCTCCCTGTAATTAATGGCCAGTCCCTAACCTCGACAAGAAGCGGAAGTTGTGTGGCTGGTGGCAGTTCTTTATGAGGAGATGGTCTTTCGACTGGCGGACCATGAAACCAACCACTGACTGATAATCTTGTTTTATCTGACAACATCTCTGATACCTGCAGAGAAAACAAACGAATGTTGGGCAAGAAGACATAAACTGCGTCCTTCCAAAATTTTCAGACTAACCAAAACTCGATGTGTTCATCGTTGCAAAAAACACAACATGGGGGCGATATTGGGCTATGCTCAGAGAATTTATTTGCATAGAGCTTTCCTCATAGGAGACTAGGGGAGGAGGTTGGAGCAAAAAGAAAGAACTTTTGACAAGATTCTGTAAGATATGCTTTTAATACCGACCCCTCCCAGTGATGGTCTTTTTTAATGAATTTCCTTACAAACTCAGAGCACTGATATTGTAGGCCTAGATTTTGAAGCTGTTTATCTTATTACAGGTGATATGTATTTTATCAAACTGCAACAGTTGAAATTGTATGTAACGGAATATTTACCTAATATCAACTACATAAACTCTTACTTTATTTAATGTATATTACTTTGTCCAAACATATTTTTTATTTATAGTTCAACTTCAACCGCTTACTATTCTTGATGTACGAAAAACTATTTTTCGCTCTTTAATATTTTTCTTCTTTACAATGTGGAGCACAAATATATACTCAATATGCTTATTAACTAACATATCAGGGCAAAATTGCTAAATAGTGCTCAGGATTAATAAACAAGATAGGTAAAACTACTGCATAGTTACTAAAACGTAACTTCAACCATGTATTGCTCGGTAGTTACACGTTAAATGCTTTCACTGTCATATGGTTGTAAGAGGATCGTTTCTTTCTTCGCGTATTTTTCAACATGAATTTCTTCCAATAGCACATCACTAACGTCATCATCTTTCTCGACACTTTTGGAACGTGAATACCTGTCAAAGAGCCATTCCTTGGCTTTCTTCACAACTTCGAGCGTAGGTTTGCCATCCTTAACCTCGTCAAGAATAGCTTTAACTTTTCGTTCCCCTTCCTTTTTGGCAAGAATTTTAGCCTCGGTCTTAAATGTTGAAATTGCAGTTTCCGCTTCAATCCTTTCGTAGTCGCAAACAACTGTCCGTATAGATTCTTGATCATTTAAAAAACAGCATTTGTTAATGAAACTATAAATCAAGGACAGTATTGCTGATATAAGAAGCATAGACCAAGCTATAATTGAAGAAAGTCTCTGCATTTTAATCGACTCGATAGAGTCATTAGGGTTATTACCAATAGAGAAACAAACAAAATAATTGGTAGTGGCAAAAGTAAGAATAAGCCACGCAAGTGCCACTAATGCTGACTTCATCAAGGCATGACAGGTAGCACGACACACGACGACTCGGTCAACCTTTCTTCGTCGGAAACAACTAGTTACGGAATCCCAAAAAGAGTTGCTCATCATCAGAGTTATCGAGAATAAACACAAAGCAGGAGCAAATAAAAACATTCCGCCATAAAGGGCATATCCTTCGTTAGGGCAGTTGTAATATGTCGTGTTTTCCAACAACTTTTCCAATGCCCACAAGCCAAAGATTGAAATTAATGGCTTTAATGATTTCTTTTGCGTCGAAGAGAATATTTGCTTCTTAGCTAAGTCGATAAGTGAACTGGCCATTGTTGAAATGATATTGTCGTAGTTTGTCAGTTGCAAGAATTTATAAATCATGAGTAAATACTGAGAAAATGAAAACAAAAATGAAACCGGAGGAGTAAAGCCAAAACTATATAAATACCTATCATCATATCTCACATGTGCTCCCACATATTATGGAAAGCCATAGCTGTCTTAAGTGATAAAACGTCCTTTCATTAGGTGCTTTATACATTATATACGGTGCTTTAAACATGACATGCGGTGCTTTGAGTATTATACGCGTTTCTTTAAACATTATATGCGGTGCTTTAAACATTATATGCGGTGCTTCGAGCATTATATGCGGTGCTTCGAGCATTATATGCGGTGCTTTAAACATTATATGCGGTGCTTCGAACATTATATGCGGTGCTTTAAATATTATATGCGGTGCTTTAAACATTATATGCGGTTCTTCGGGCATTATATGCGGTGCTCTGAACATTATATGCTGTGCTTTGAGCATTATACGTTTTATCACTTAAGACAGCTATGGCTTTCCATATTTCATTATAAATTAATATGTTGGCAGGTATATCGTGGATGTTATCTTGTAACGCAACTATATAAGTCACTTTTTGCGTATATAGGAAGAACATTCATTTGTTGATAACAATATGATCTGCTCGCTTCCTGAATCTATCTCTTTGGCTATATGCGAATCATAATGGTCTTGCATGGGAATTCACTCGCTCTCATTCTGCATGACGAAAATTTTTATCGGAGTTCATATCCGTCAAAACATAGGATATTAGGATCTTGATTTCTCTGATACGTTCACGACAAATAAATTTACATTTTGTTGGTATATTCAACAACAAATTTAAAGTAATTTCTCTGAAGCATTGTTACAGTAATTATATTTACTGTCTTTTATTTCAATGAAGAAAACGACGATCGATTGATTTTCGTTTTTACATACTGTATTTTATTTTAATCAACCTCATAATTTTTTAAGTTTAGTAAAATGAGCAGATTTTGAAATATGACGGTAGATCATGCACTTTGAACCCTGGCTACTGCTATTTCGCGAACTATTTACATGCACGGCCAAAACACAACACACACTGTCAAAACACAACACACACTACAAAAACACAACACACACTACCAAAACACAACACACACTACCAAAATACAACACACACTACCAAAACACAACACACACTACCAAAACACAACACACACTACCAAAACACAACACACACTACCAAAACACAACACACACTACCAAAACACAACACACACTACCAAAACACAACACACACTACCAAAACACAACACACACTACCAAAACACAACACACACTACCAAAACACAACACACACTACCAAAACACAACACTTTCATGACATACTTGTCTTCTTTGAGGCTGGCTCAGATCCTACATGACAGATAGAATTCAATGCCGCCAGGTGGGGGGTTGCTTGTCTGAATCATTGAGTCGGTTTAAACCGAGACAACACGTCAAATGCGTGCGCTACGCGCGCGAGCGTCACGCAAACGCAAAATCTTTTAATTTCACGCGTGTGTTTGCTTGCTTTTCAGCAGGGAAAAGTTTTGAGAAAACATTCAAAACTGCAAACAACATTGATATTTGGACCGCCTGTGGCAATATTGCAATCTTTGCTATCCACACGTTCATACTTCATGTAGTTTTTTAATTAACATTTGTATTTATGTGTGTTGTGTTTTGGCAGTGTGTGTTGTGCCTTGTTAGTGTGTGTTGTGTTTTGTACTTGTTGGAGTACAATCAGTCCTTAAATTTATAACACTTTAAAATTACGTATACACAATACTAAGAATTACCTGATGAAAGGAAACTGGAGTGACCTCAAAGAAAACTAAACTATTCCACTCTGGAACTATTGATTTCACTATTTTATCTGGTTGACCAAACTCTATATTAAGAAACATTTATTTTTAAGGTTATGAAAATTGTTAACACTATGTGCAAATTCTGTAAAAAATCATGTACAGTTACACAGGAAGAATCATTTTAGCACAGAGCGCTTACCATCAATATCAAATAAATCAAGTGAACCTTGAAAAAACAAAATAAACATGTCCATTTCTGGGATAACTAATACAAAATTTTTTTAATTTTACAGGCTTATTTCCGGACGAGTCCCTGATAGTTTCTCTAATTGGCTACAATAGTCAAAACATTATTTCTTAGTACGAGCTAAAGCTATCTCCCTTAAAATCCGTAAATGCATGATGTAATCATTTTTGCAATTAAAATATACATTTACTTCAAATCAATCTCACGACACAGTAGATGTCTTAAACTTAGTATACTAGCGATTCTTTCTAGACTGTGTTTTATACATAGTACTAGCGACTTCGCGTTCCGGACTAGCGATTTTTCTTTTAAGATCCTTGCTGTGAGATCAATTGAAAATTACATAGTTGTATAATAAGTGCTACTCTGGTTTTGTCAAATGAATAAAATCACCGAACAAAGATTACATTCACGACCCAACGTTTCGACACTCCGCTCTAATGTCTTCATCAGGGGTGGTCTGATGTTGAAACTCACGACCTTATATGCTGTCAAGGTGACGTCATCTACCAACAAGATGTAAATACTCTTTTGGTAAATGACTTCCGTCATCCCTATTTAGCCGGGCCCTTGTGCCTTAAATAGGGATGACGGAAGTCATTTACCACAAGAGTATTTACATCTTGTTGGTAGATGACGTCACCTTGACAGCATATAAGGTCGTGAGTTTCAACATCAGACCACCCCTGATGAAGACACTAGACCGGTGTGTCGAAACGTTGGGTGGTGAATGTAATCTTTGTTCGGTGATTTCATTCATTTAACAAAACCAGAGTAGCACTTATTATGTCGGATTATATACCTGGTTGCGACATAGTCACAAATTTCAGTTCGTTACTTAGTTGTAGTTACTGATTCATCTACGAGCGAGCCACCGAGAGATTACCTCCATCTTTCTGAGTCCATGTAGTTGGGACAAGATAAAAAATGTAGGCAACACGTCTTCCCTCAAGCTCATCATCATGACAAAGAAGAACATCTGGACAGCAAAAATTCCAATTAAGATTAGTTATAATGGAAAATGTGAACTTATAAGAGCTGCAAAATTTGATGTTTCTGTGTACCACAGTAACTGTACAATAGATAGCTTTGTTTATCAGTTAATACATTTCATTTTCACTCACCCGTGTTAGTATACTTTGCACAAGACATGTCTATAGCACTTTCATCCAATGAGATGTTGGTGACAGTTCCAATCCAATCAAGACAATCTTTGTACAATAATTTCCTGTTTGTGTTAAAAATAATCAACGTTACACGCCCCGGAGTAGTTATAGAATACCTTGCCAGTTTCAAACCCTAACATAAACTCTGACCCAAATCCTAACCCTAACCCTATGTACCCAGGTATTGACGTATGTGAATGAATACGTGAACAAACTAAAGTACAGACTAGACAAATATGAAAGTATAGAATTCACATCAGCCATAAGTAGTCATCGCCGATTCTTACGACAAGTGTGAAGCAGGCCTTAGTTTTGCTTAATAAGAGACTACCTTAGCTTGGAAATGCTTTCTTTCTTCGATGCTTTGAGGTCATTGCTCTACAAAGTTTTGTAAAACAGATTGTCATTCATAGCGTAAGTCGTAATATGCAGTTCTTATTCTGGCGTATGTAACTGAGTAATTCTAAACTGCATGTAAAGATGTCACATCTCAGATTTCGCCAGTGACTAATGAACAGAAATCAGGGACGCCCGAAAGAAAAAAGGACCAGGCGGGCATTTGTGGTTTAACATCGTGTCTCGAACGCAAGAAGGTAAAGGTTTTTTTAAGGCAAAAACCTACTCTTCTATGATAAATGTAGAATACTGAAAAACATCGCAAACGTTTCCGATGAAACAACGTCAAATGCCCACAAGCACAATAGCACATATGTGTTATTGAATGAGGTATAGAACGAAGCAAACTCCGAAAATCATCATCTTGTAAACTTAAGATTTGAGTCATTTGAAATGACAAGATACAAAAATTTTGCTCATTAAATCTTGCTCATTGCCCAATAAAACTAATTTGTTACGTGCAGGACAGCTTTTGAGTAAGGATACTTGCACTCGCAAACAGAGAGTACTTGCAAGGTCATGGCTTTATAGCATACCCTAAAGGTCGAAATGTCGAGAGAGCACTGGGACCGAGTTGCCCCTGTGTTTTGTGTATCCCCATACATATAATAACTATCAATATCGAGTCATTCTTGGGTTGTCACATTTCTCACATACTGGGGATATATCTACTTCACCAAATTTAGCTAAAGACGGAGCGCGTAGCGCGACAATCATTACTCGCCCTTCGGGCTCGCGCTTTAGCTAAACTTGGTCAAGTAGATACAGTCCCAGTGAGTGAGAAATACACAAAACACAGGGGCAACTCGGTCCCAGTGCTCTCTCGACATTTCGACCTTTAGGGTATCCTATAACGCCATGACCGTACTTGTACACCCTGCTCCATTGTGTCTTGTCTACGCCCCCACTCCTCTCCCCCTGCTCATCTGTTATGCACTGCGGATCTAGTCCCTCTCCTTTCCCCCTGCTCATCTGTTATGAACTGCGGATCTAGTCCCTCTCCTCTCCCCCTGCTCATCTGTTATGAACTGCGGATCTAGTCCCTCTCCTTTCCCCCTGCTCATCTGTTATATGCTGCGGATCTAGTCTTTCTCCTTTCCCCCTGCTCATCTGTTATGCACTGCGGATCTAGTTGGTAAAGCATTCAGCTTTGCTATTAACAATCATATGGCTCAGTATGGTGCTGAAATACATTTGCTGTTTTTCTGCATCTCTTAGTTAGATCATCCAGTATGTCTATCTCCACTCTTTCCTCTACATAGATATAGTAGGTCTAGATTGCTGACTCATAGTATAATTACTATTGCGTGGGCGTGACCTGTATGATAAATCCAAGATGGCGCGGGAACCGGGCAAAAAACTATAAGACTCTACAGGGAAATCCATGTTTTTCGCGATTTAAAACGTCTCGTTGCTTGGAATCGCTTCGAATCAACATGTTTTGGAAACAGCTAATTATTGCGGAAGTTTTGAGCACAATTTGTATAATTTCTGTTGAATTCCTCGTGAAAATCTCGCTCGTGAAATGTGTTGTGAATTGGTCACTTGGTCAGTTCGAGACATTTGTTGTCCAAAATATGTATTTTTGACCGGCTTTGGCCTCTTGGGTGTTATTATGACCTACAGCTATCCTAAATTAAACATTTACAAAACGATGGAGCAAGATCTTCGCGTACAAATCGATTGTTCGCTTGATTTGTGTGGTGTGATTTTCATTTACAATCATGTATACTGTAATGCAGTGCACAGTGTGTCGATGAATCTATGGAGCAAGATGATACTTTTTTGACGTTGCCAATTTGAAAATTATTCTAGCGGTATTTGTGTTCACTTCATACAATGTCTTTTACCCTTAATTAGGTTAAATTTGTGTTGAGTGTGTGCAAACTACCCAGACTGAAAAGTTTTAGTTTGCGCATAAAAGATCTTTTTCACCAGAGAATTTTGCGCAGAAATGTAGAAAACTTCTAGAGTCTAATCAGGTGGTCTGGGTTCAGTTTGGTTGATGACCCTCAGACTCAGTAAATAAATTTATCATCATCAATTTATCATTGTCAATATTGAGCACAGTTGGCAGGTTAGCCTAGATTTTCTGATGATTTGTGCAGATTTCTTTATGAATTATTAATGATTTTATAATCACGACTAATTGTTCATTGGAATATAGCAAATGGGCATTAGAATATTGCTTTACCATACTCGCATGTTTGCAGACTTTGCTCCAATATTGCACAAGCTAGCAAGCAGGTGCATGTCGCATTCTATGTACAGTGTATGCAAAAGTATGCCAAAGTTTACCATTATGTTAATTTTAAAGTAAACATATAGTTTAAATTCAAATTAAACTGTGGATTGTTCAGTTAATTCTACCCACATTTCACACACGATTCACACCAACGAAACTAGCAGCTGTAGCACCAGTTTTCGATTATATTTTGGTAATGCATATTACATAATTCAGACAATATTTACTTGATAACCTATCCGCCTTTGAAGTTCGAAAACAGTACGTTGGCTTGAAGTCGTATCTATGTAGTAAATATTACTAACGTATCAGGTATCACACACCACACAAATCAAGCGAACAATCGATTTGTACGCGAAGATCTTGCTCCATCGTTTTGTAAATGTTTAATTTAGGATAGCTGTAGGTCATAATAACACCCAAGAGGCCAAAGCCGGTCAAAAATACATATTTTGGACAACAAATGTCTCGAACTGACCAAGTGACCAATTTACAACACATTTCACGAGCGAGATTTTCACGAGGAATTCAGCAGAAATTACACATATAGTGCTCAAAACTTCCGCAATAATTAGTTGTTTCCAAAAAATGTTGATTCGAAGCGATTCCAAGCAACGAGACGTTTTAAATCGCGAAAAACATGGGTTTCCCTGTAGAGTCTTATAGTTTTTTGCCCGGTTCCCGCGCCATCTTGGATTTATCATACAGGTCACGCCTCCGATGGAGAGTCAGCAATCTAGACCTACTATGTCTATGTTCCTCTACCTTTCTATAACTGATTTGGTTACCTGTAAAACAGTATAGGTCAGCGGTTTAAACTTTATCCGGCGTGTACGGATAACGACTTAAACGCCTTTCGTACAACCCTGGTACAAGCGGTCCCAGAAACCAGGGTGCTCTAACTTGCTAAAAGCGAGTACTCAGAAGAAAAAGGAGTACTTTTGACGCGTTATGCATTCGCACGCAAATACTCGCTTTACTCCTAACTTATATACTTGCTAAAATCACTAAATGTCATCAATGTGAGTGTTAAGCAGTAGGTAAAGAGATAACTAAAGTATGAACCAAATTGTTGAAAAATCTTAGACTTCAATACTTTCCAATATTTTGGATTTTGAAAGAATACCTACAATCACGTGATCCGTGATGAGGCGAGGAGATTCCGGGCGGTGCGAGAGAAGCATGCATTGATATTTGATTTGAAATTTTGACTGAACCCATCACGGCTGCATGAGCAGATTCATCTGGTTCCATCACACAGGCATGAGCAGATTTCCATCATGCAGAGGTGAGCAGATTTCCATCAGGTAGATGTGAGCAGATTTCCCTCACATAGAGGCGAGCAGATTTCCATCACGCAGACGTGAGCAGATTTCCAACACGCAGATGTGAACAGATTTCCACCACGCAGATGTGAGCAGATTTTTATCAGGCAGACAGGAGCAGATTTCTATCAGGCAGGCATGATGGGTTCAGTCAAAATTTCAAATCAATGATCAATGCAAACTTCCCCGGCATCTTCCATGGTTATCAATTTATGTTTCTCCCAGGAATGTATCATTCAAACATACATTGAAGGAAACATACATTGATAACCTTGACCCTATTCTTTCATATCATGCGGACAAATGTCCATTTCTTTCATCCCAGTCTAATATTCGTAATGAGATTGAAGATGGTACATTTATGACTCCTAACAGGAAAGAATACAATAAATAAATCTTCCAAAGTAGATAACCTTCCTATTAGTTGTTACCCTGTTACCTTGGGAATTTAAATTTGCTTTTGAGGAATTTAAAAACTAGCGGGAGAAAATTGATGTTTAGCAGAAGTGTTCTGTGTGTTTAAGAAGTAAAAAATACACTAATTTTACTTTTTTTGCTAGGTCCTTTCCTAAAAATCAACAATTACATAACAGTCAGTCTATCCACTTCCTGTTATGTGAGTTTGTATGTTGCAATTCTACAGCTCTGCGTTGATCTTTAAGATTACCTGAAAAAATTTATACAAATCATTAGATTTTTCAGAAAATTCTAATTCGAGCAAATCCTCCTTTAGATGCTTCAGATAATCTTCATCTTTAACGAAATTTCTCATGACACAATGTTTAAAAGGAAATGTATGCAACAATACACTGCCTCCTAAAAAATTAAATAAATACATTTTTGTTATATATTTCTAATAAACTTACAGCTGAGGTTAAAAAAAGAAAAAGAGATATAATATATATACACTAGCTAAGAAATTCTTACCATCATGTGCAAAGTCGTTATCACTCCTATAATAAAATTAATGAAGCATCAATATCACAATTGAATTAGCTGGGTTGAATATTGAATTGGGGTTGAATATTGAATTGGGGTTAAATATTGAATTGGGGTTAAATTCAAAATAAATTAGTCAAGCACGACTTAACCACCATTAAGACCACTATCACCATTAAGCACCAGCTAACACACCAGGGAAGAGAATCCTGTACTCTCATTTGCACCTTTTTCCTTAATAAGGGCAGCCAAATTTTACCGTAGATGTCAACAGTTCTTTACCTACCTGAATGCTCGCGAGAAATCTTCTTTGATATTATCATTTAAAATATCTTGATTTATTAGACAATCATTAGGAGGTTTTAGTTTTTTCTCTGGAACTTCTCCCTTCTCAGTGTCATGTGACTTTCTTCTAGCAACTGACTTCATCTTCTTATCATATAAACTACTACCATGCCTAAACGCCCAGTTTACTACAATTTACCATCGATCATAGAAGTATAAAGATGAGCACGTGGTAGAAAGAACCACTATTAGTACCAGGAGAATAATACCCTATACGATACGGGATTGTACCGTGACACCGACCGGGTAAAACACCATAACAAATAAAAAACTTCAAACAAAAACATTTCAGGTCTATCCACAGGTCTATCCGGTCGTAACCATAATTGTGGATTTGACAGAAAAAATGTTTTGATTGCAGTATGAGTACGGTGTCTCCACGTTCACTGTTATACTTAACTGTGGATTTCATTGCCACAAATTACAGGGAACTGTGTGAAGTACAGCTACGAAAAGATGCACAAATATCTTTACTTGGCTTCAGGAATGATTACTGGTTACCTTCAAATATTTGTGACTTATTGCTTCAACGATTCTTCTCCCATTATGATAACTGTTCACCATTAGATTTTTTGACATTGTTTACAGATCCAGATCGTTGTCCGTTAAGGAGGTTTTCCATGGGAAATGTATATCACAAATTTTTCTTTGATTCATATCTCCTTATAGTTTTTGAAATGATTATAGAATGTCAGAATTTGCTAGAATTGGATGTTGGCCCATTATATAACCATATACTATTCGAAAAAGATTTTTCACTATCAAAGTGTGCAACTACATTGAAAAGAATCACTATGTTTGGTAGCACACCTGGAAATGTTCTACCTTATCCCAGAGCAAGATTTGAACCATTCATAAATGAAAGTAATTTTTTCAGGAATTTTGGTAACTTGAAACATCTGAGTCTTAGTAATTGTGACAATGTGACAGATAATGATGTTGCAAAACTGGCCTCTAATTTGCAACATTTAGAGAGCTTGGATTTGTCATCAACTTGTGTATCAAGTGCACATGTACTTGATAAACTTGCTACAAAACTCAAGGTGCTTATTCTTCACAATACGAGACTTACAGATACCAACCTAACTGATCTCTTAGCTTTTTCAAATTTACATCACCTTGACATCTCAAGAAAACTTGATGATAACCATGATACCAATTTCGAGCTTAGTAAGTTGTTCATGTCAGAAGAATGTCTACAGTTTTTAACATCACTGGATATTTCTGGAGCTGGAACTATTGAAAGTGAAGCATTTGAAGGTTTTCTTGGTAGACACGAGAAACTTTGTGTATTAGGATTGCTAGATGTTCATCACAGATTGAAAAAGACTGTCTTGGAGAATTTGAAGGTAAAAAGTATCGTTTACATAATTTAGATGAAAAATATCTATCAAATGACATGACATTACATAACATGGCTATTACATAATTGCATAAGTGATTAACATGGTTGTTGCATTTATAGTCAACAGAAAAGCATGTTTCAAAAGTTTTACTCTGTGTAGATAAAATGATCATGGTTGACTAAGTAACAAAACACACCTGCTTATTTACTTTCAACAAGGCAAAAAGCAAATTTGCCTAAAGTTTGTTGTGCAAATCTGTTGTAAATATGAAATTTACAAATTGGTTTGTTTTTGTTCAATTTTTGGATAATGGAACATTGGGAATAAATTATTAGCGCCCCCCCCCCCTCAGCTAATTGTGGTCTAATAATGGTTGATAACTAAGCCGTATCTGCGACGTATAGTTGAGCAATAATCGTAATGCATGATATTAGTACTAGAGTGTATAGCTCTGTTGGAGAAGCCTTAATTATCATCATGGTAGGATCACAATGAGATCATGATGAGGTCATAATAAGATCATGATGAAGTAATGATAAGATTATGGTAAAATCATGACCTTATGACGTCATGGTAAGACCATGAAATATTTTTAGATAAAATGTGAGATTGTGGTAATATCATTGATGGTGAGTGGATCATGATTGCATGCATTTGTTTAATATACATTATTATTTATTATTTACATTATTGACACTCCCCTGAAGGGGCTTTTCAGTGACAAATTCTCATTATAAATCACATTACAGTATCTTTACGAATATTATTATAATTACATTAGCATTAACAAAACAATCTTAAACATAACAAAAACAGATGACGTACGTACAATAACAATAACAACAACAACAACAATAATAACAATAACATTAACCATAACAATAACAGCGACTATGATTGTGACAATGAAAATGACAGTGACAATGACAATGACAATAACAATCATGACCACAACATCAATAACAGTGATACGTTTTTCCATTTAGTTATTGAGATATTGTTGAAGTAGTTTATGTTTTAGTTTTACTTTAAAGCTTAGGAAAGAGTTGCACAGTTTTAGAGCAGGATCAGTGTTATTCCAGAGAGTGGTGGTTTTGTAGAGAAATGTTTTTTGTCCAGCAGCAGTTTTGAATAAAGGAACATCTAATTTATGGTCATTTCTTGTTTCCCAACAACTCACTTCACGTCTAGTTCTGAACTGCGATGACAAATAGTCAGGTGTACAGTTGTTCATACATTTGAATGCCAGCAGAGCATCACGATAGTAAAGATGTGATTTCACAGGAATCCAGCGTAGATCTTTTGGGACTGGTGTGATGTGATCGAATTTCCTGGAATTGTAACATGGAATTATAACATGTTAAAACATGAACACTAACAGTAATAGTATGAACCGTATTTACTATTTTGTTTCTATGAAATACTGTACACATGCATGCAAGTCATATGTTTGTCATATTTTAATTCCAAATGCTAGATTTGTTAAATTGAAAAGTATATTTATTATAAACTAAATCTCAGTTACTGTAGAGCGAGACACACAAACCCAAGCCTGCCATGATTGTGACTAAGGTGAGGGTGTATTTTTGAGTCCTTGTTGAAGGAATTTCATCAGGAAGGGTGTCATCTGCTACAGGCTCATGTTCTGCTGACTTCAGAAGCATTCTTCTATTTCTCCAATATTCACCACCATCATCAGTTGTAACATGGTATGATCTGGTCGTTTCTTCTTCACGAATGAGAACACCAGGTTTCCATAAACCTCTCCTTCACGTACCAATATCTTTAGTAGGAATTTTGACTGAGGATCATGGTATAACTTATGTTTCTGTTGCTTGGGATTCAGTTTTTCTTTACTTCATGAGGATCTGAAACTCAAGATTTCAATTGCGAAGTATTGAGGGATTTTCAAACGCAAACGCCATTTGTAGCTGCGGTGGACTCTCCACATCATCGATAGGAGTGTTTCTGTATCGATAAACTTAAATATGGATCCCGCTGAACTTTCTTCGATTTGACTAGAGGATCTGTAACAGTCATTCCTGCTAAACCATTTGCTTGTGGGTTGAGAGGACTAACTGTTTTATGCTTGAATTCCCAGCTCTGTGCGAATGCTTGATATTCGTTAGAGGAGTATTGTGGCCCATTATCGCTCACGACCTCTGCAGGATTCCATGTCGAGAGTGCATCGAGTGCTGTACGTATAATAACAGTTGCACTCGTTGCTTCTGGTAACTTGACAACTTCAAAATATCTTTCGCTTCATCGGGTTTAACTTCATTTGCTGTCAGCTTGTGTCCGACCTATGTAGTGATCTCTCTTGACTGGAACTTATATTTCTCTTTGTTTATGGTTAGATAATGATCTTCCCGAACCTGTCTAAGACTGACTGAACCTTTCAAGACGTCGATCGTGCTCTTCTTCGGTTTTTCCGTGAATTAGAATATCATCAATATCCGTCTCAACTCCTGTTAGATCATCGAAGTGTTGACTCATTCTTGTTTAAAAAACTTCTTGAGCTGAGGTGATACCAAACGGGGTGCATGATTGTGTAGAAATACCTGCCAAAAGGAGCATTGTGGGAAGAATTTGACTGTCTTCGTCTAAAGGTATCTGCCAGTATCCATGATTGGCGTCTAGTTTAGAAAACCACTTGGCATAATGGCATTCGCCATATGTGTGGTGACATCGTCAATTGTGGGCAACTGAAAATGTTTACGTTTTGGATCTAAGCAAATGCGAAGCTTTCCGTTCCTGTCACCACCTCCTTAGAATTTACCCAATCCGTTGGTTCTTCCAACTTACGAATGACATTTTTTCCTTGCATATCATAAAGTTCCTCTTTCACTGTACTGGGAAGAGCAGCAGGAATGGCTCTAGGAGGGTTGATGATTGGTGTTACTGCTGCATCATGTTTAATGTGGCATTCTTTTTCATTCTTCAGTGATTGTTGTTGAATTGGTTTTATCCGGCATTGAAGAAAAGGTCATATCACTTGAATCATCCAAATCGGGAAGCAACGCACATTGTGTCCTGGTGGCAATTGATTGTTTACCCATAAGACCTTGTGCTGGATGTGACTCTATACCTTCAGTAAGAATGTTGCACCAGACCAACAAAGCCGAAACTCTGGCTGGTCGGAAAAACAGCATCGCGTTGGTAATTTCATCTCGTGTATTGTACATATGTGATACAGATGACATGGAATGAGGCTGACTTGTTTTCTAGCGATCCATGCTGAGTGATAGTGCTAGAGGAGTTTACCGATAGCTCCGGTGTGGTCATTGGGGCGATAATTTGTTGCTGTAGCAGCCTGTAAAGCTCAGTGTGGCAAGTCTTTACTTTATATGTGAGATAATATTCACGAATTAGAATTTAGGTTTCAAATAAATTTTGAGGAGCGAACATTTTTGTGTTATTTCTTTTGTCATTTTATACTCGCAGCAGATACATTTGCTTCCCAACATGTCAGGTTTTTGTACGACAAGAAATCGAACTTCCAAATGCTGTTCAAAATTCACCTGTTATAACAGTATGTACCTGAAAACATACATTGACATTTGCACCAATAACTTCAGAATGGTTGCTAGTTGCTACTAGCTTCCAAAAATATTTCCAGATACTATTTACGTTAATTCGTCACACTGAGTCTACGAAAACTGCAAACTTATTCTATACGTATATAGTCATTGCATCACAAAACTAGCAATACAAGTACCTCAAAACATGCATAGGAAAAATTAATGTTTACAGTGTCAGGAAATGGCATAACTGGAAAATAATGTATTGATGCATTTTTAAAAGGTGTTGTGATGCACTATGCACACTAATAATCTTTAACCGAAAGTTTCGTTTGGTAAAGCGTGTGTTCAAGATAGTATGAATTTTGGGTCAACCATATCAACTAAATCCTATCGTACATGAAGTATACCGCATTCAATTCTGTGGAAATTGTAGGCTCAGTTAACTCTAATGTTTTTCATCAAAATGTGGATGTGAAGTTTTTTCAAGTTGCAACTTCCCACTGTATTATTTTTATGCATTCTTGTGTTTTAAAACATACATAATATACAATCTCGTAGCATTTACATTTTGTTCCTCAAAATATACAGAGAACGTTTTCGTAATGCCCACTATATATCACTCAAATATTCAGTAACGTTCACTGTTACATGAATTGTTTGTGTTCAGACATAATGACTGTATATTATTCTAATAAATCTAAAGTGCTATCTTATATTTACGGTAACAGCATTTAGCACCTTTTTCATGAAACTTTTCCTGGTTGATAAAGTAAAACATACCTATCCGCCCATTTGTTTGAGTACACAGTGATCGCTTCCTGACTTTAGTTGTTTTGGTAAAAGAAATGTCTTGTTAATAACATGTGACAGTTAGTTGTAGACGACTATGTTAGTTTACTGACTTGTAGTAAGTTTAATGTCTTTGTATGTTTTGAGTTGCTCGGTTATTTTGAGGTACATTTACCTGTAATATTGATTTTTTCACCTATATATATTTCGACTTATGGGCAGTAACTGTATATATAAAATACCTTCGTAGAAAATTTAATTAACTGTACAGTCAATATACTAGAAAATTTGTTGTTTAACTATGAACTATATACTTTTTATGATAATTTAACTATGTATTCTTTATCATCTTTTTAATAGGTCACTGGTGAAGAGTCTCTGACACAAGTGCTTGCTTGCCTAAATCATTATAGAAACAGACCTTCGTATTTAACAAAAGCGTTAAAGAGATTGTACAATCTGTCTTGCGAGGATACTTTAAAAGAAGAAGTTGAATTGCGAAAGAGAATTGTAGAGGTACATAATTTTATTACTTTAAAATTACATTATCTAAAGATTATCATAGCTGTCAACTCAAGTAGGGATGGGACATTTGATTTTTGATATGTGGTTACACAGAATTCATAAAAAAAGTACGATCTTATATGAAAACATGATAAGAAATCAAGATTGCGCTATCTGACAGGGTTTTCAATTTTTTTTTTTGTGCGAATGGCAATGCATTATCATAATACGCGTTGAATCTATATCTTCCAATTTTCGAACTTACTTTTATAACTTCAAAAACAAAAACCCCATGTACACTGTTAAAAATAAATGTATTTTTACAGCAACAACTACTGTAATATTTTACAGTTAAAGTACTGTAATCACGGGTAACAGAAGAAAGTACTGTAATAAAACAATTTGTTTGTATTTTAACAGGTAAAATACTGTAATGTTTACAGTATTTACAATGTAAATACAAACTACAATATAAAGTACTTAACAATTGTCTGTAATTTTACAGTACTTTTTTTGCGTCCAAGCTGCCAGTACTTTTTACTGTAAATTTACAGTGATTTTTTTAACAGTGTATAATTTGTTAAAGGAAGTATTTTATATGCTTGGTTTGTGTTTCTCCACTTAGATGGTGCTTGATTTAATCTGGAAGCATATGAGTACGGACAATGAAGATTTACAGACAGCAGCAAGGTATTTAATGCACAAATTTCGACAATGACATATGCACTGCAGGCAAAATCAACAAAGGAAAACGTCCCTCATATAATACAAAGCAATAAACTGAATTTAGTGGCGTACTTTTGTAAATAATTGAAAATGGTTGTGTAAATCTTAAATATTGAGCGTGCTAGTGGTCATGGGTAAGTTATTTTCATCTTTGAACAAGGAAAGATTGTTCTGTTATAATATTAGTATATACAATTAACACAATCCATGAACAACAACCTGATTTACAAAGTTAAAAACCTGTCTATGGCTACATTGGCTAATTAATAGATCTCAGTATAATTTTTTAAAAAATCACTTTTTTGAATCGGCTGTATATAATGAATGTGCATTGTAAAAAAATTAACATAAACAAAGAAATCTCCATCTTTACTGTACATTCGTGTACCCATTTTTTTTAACTTGGATAAAATTGTCGCTAACAATTGTCCTGAACAGCTCAGACTCGTAAACGTTTTCCCCGTACACATGAGCAAGGTCATTTTTTGAATTCAAATTTATTTTTATACCTATAGTGACTATCTTATTTTAGTGCCTGTCTGCATAACTACATCCGATTTGATATGGAACTTGAACCTAACTCGCTTCATGTCAGCGTTCTAAAGTAAGTTTTAAATTGAACGTTATAATGCAGTTATTTTTAATTGATAGCTCATGGAATTGTTATTTTTGTGTTTATATCTTTAGCGATATAGTTGCTGTCCTTATTCAACTTTTGCAAACGTTTCCGAAAGCAGAACAAGTAAGCAAAATTCACTTTAAAATCTTAAAGATAAATCAGCTCTAGTTATTTTTAGTCATATTAAGTTAAAACTAATTACAAGGTTGTCCGTATAGGACGCAATACAATAAGAAATTGCCAGGGGAGTATATAGGACCACCAGACCGACTCCTCCGCAGACGTTTCGTTTAGGGAGGGGGGGGGGGGGCTGTTGACTGGCAGGTCAGGCATTTGTGAAATCTAGATCTGATGTGAATCATGCAGAGGAAGGAGAAACTACTACCTAGAGAAAAGCCCTCGAAACTCAGGACAGATCGGAGAACTCGTACTCACGCGACACACTAGACTTGGTTTAGCTTTCTCAATTTACCATAGATGACCTCAATTGTGTAAAGATTATTTTCTTATATTTATGCCACAACTCCGTATTGAGAAGTTAGCGAATTAATTTCATAGTTACCCATTTCTTTCAAATTATTATCCACGAGAGAGCACGGAAAAGGCATGTGCAATGGCCTTCCAATTTGGACATGTTCCGATTCCACAAGAAAAAAATTATTTTCAACTATTTTTGTTGGGTTTTTTCAGATACAAAGTAATTGTTTGATCGTATTATTCAACAAATACATTCTTAGTGCTGCTGTAAGTACTGATTTTTTCTGTTATAACCCATATTACAAATGTTATTTTTGTGTTTTTATCTTTTGTCCTTATCCCACTTTTGCAAACGTCCACGATACATAGATGTTTAGCATAATTTCTTTAGTAAATAATGGTTTTCAAGCATTTTGATAGGTTGCCTGACCAGTAAATATGAGGATTATTTACTAGTTGGCATTTTTTTAAAATGGCCGCCAATGAGAGTCGTTTTTATGTGTTATACTTTTGCCAAAATTAGCAAATGGAGAAAAATTGCATTAATATAGAATCAAAGAACACAAACAAACTTTGATGTTAAACTATCTTAAGGTAATAGATCATCTGCAAATACCTTATTAAATACTTTTTTCACTATTTAAAAATTACAAGTAAACTTTAGTCTTTACTTAGGAATTTTCAGAAGTAACATGTATTCATAAAAGACGACAGTGCATTTGGTACACGTAAATTTTACTGAAGAAATTATACTAAAACAATTATTCGCCTCAGGCTCAGTGATTATAGTAAATATTCACCTCAACTTCGTCTCTGTGAATATACCAATAATCACTTCGCCTTTGGCGAATAATTGTTTAATATCACGAATGAGTTTTTAAATAAATACATTTCGATTTTTATATATTTTTTTTAAATATGACAAATTTGTTTACTGCATATAAAATTGTTTTGAGATATTCCTTCCCTTTGTGATGATGCTATATTTAGACTTTGATTTCTCCTTCCTAAAGTCTTATGATTTCAAACGGTTGACGATGGCTTTCAAATTCTAATTTGCACATTCAATGAATTTGGTCTTCACACACAGTACTAATGTTATGTTATGTTGTATTATATTATGTAGAAATTTGACGCATACCAGTTATCAGATCTTATTTTCAAAGCGATAATATTGATTCCTGAAGGAAATGTTACTGGCATTGCACTGCACATGTGCGCGCATTTATCTTCAAGGGTACATCAAAATATTTATGTATTTGTTTCGTTTCAATTTTTTAAAACTAATTCGTGGTTAGATTTAGTATTCCGTCTTAAGTTCCACTATTCCTTAATGTAGCTATTGATACTAAGAGTGCAGCCGCGCTTTGTTTTCGTTAAAAATCATCCTATAGATTTCTAAAATAAAGTCAATAATTAAATGAGCAGAAATAAACATATACAGTAGTAACAATGCATTACTGTGTACAGTGATGAACAAATTATTAATAAAAAGAGAACGCGTGATATATCTTAGAAGAAGGAAAACCTTGCTTGCATGTTGATGGCTAATTTTTCTACCATACAAACGGAATACTGAGATCATGATGTTTACTAGGCATTTCATCGGAAATTTCGACTAATAATTTCACGAGCTAGCCCGATTCAGGATTGTGCCACTGAAGCCTAATGTAAAATCTCTAATCATAAGCGCATGTATAAATTAAGAACGAAATCCTGTCAATCATATCGTGTTTATCCTTAAGATTTCTGTGGAGGAGACACTGAAGCTTGGAACAAGACAGAACATAGAGGTATGCGCAAGAAAATACATGCATTCATAATGCAGAGCATTGTTCTTTTTTCTCTGCCCTGTACCTATAAAATCGACAACTGTATGTCTCTTTTACTTTAAATGTATAATTGTACCATGTATACCACATTTCAAGCTATTATAAAAGTAAAATGAATAAAATATTTACTTTTCAGAAATTGTTGTCTATAATCAGTACGCAAGTTGAAAGGGAAGCGGTAAGACCAAGTTAACTGTTTCTTGTTTTTATTCACTGCTGAGAATGTGTCTGATAAAAATTATGTTAACTTGCATGAAATTTAGCCTCGATTTTCTAAATTTAACAATCGCCAATAACTGATTATAACTTGTAAAATTGACGCTTTTAAGTTGATCAAAACGCTCAACTTTATGCGCTGTGTGCTAGTCTGTGTTTCAAATCTAATGAAGCACTCCAACTCGAGTTTTTAAACTGTATTTAGTAAATAATATTTAATGACGAGTCTTAACATTTATTCAGGTGGAAAATCTACTCCTGTCTTCTTTGCGTGTATTGTGGAATCTTACAGGTATAGTAGTAAATTTCCAATTGACCATAACGAAAAAACATGGCAGCATGTACATTTTACCAGAATGCATTGCGGGCATGATCAAGCAGAAACGACTGCAAAAGAAGGTGCCAAGCAAAAAGCCTGAGAAGATAAATCATTAATACCACCAAACATTAATAATCTCCTCTCTTATGCTTGTCCTTTGACAAATGTCAGTTTTCTTTTTGTAACGATTTCCAATCGCAATGCATTCTGATAACATGTACATCTTTTCTGTTCGGCCGGCCAATCTAATATGGTACTTTCAATGAACCGATTGCATTATGTGCAAAATTTTGAGAAAGGTTTAAATAGGAAAATTTATTACCACAGCATTGAAAAGCATCCTAAAATTAGTAAAATTGCGAAGTTTGTTTGCGAAACGTTGTAAAATGAGGAAAATGTAAGACTGTGAAGATTGCAAATTGTGTATACTTTTGTATTACGCACGGAAAATTGATACCAACATCGAGAAAACGGTATCAATTTTCAGTGCGTGATACAAAAGTATACAAAATTCGCAAACTTTGCAAGCTATATTTTCCTCATTTTACTACATTTCGCGACCAAACTTTGCAATTTTACTAATTTTAGGATGCTCTTCAATGTTGTGGTAAAAAATTTTCCCACTTTAACTTTTTTCAAAATTCTGTCCACAATGCAATCGGTCCATTGTTTCAGTAAGACCTAAGCTTTGCTCAAACAACATTGTTCAAACAATTGAATTTTGATTAAGTTTAAAGCTAGCCCAGTTGGAAGTTTTCCTGAATGTAATGAGTGAAGCGAATTTCGTTTTCATCCCAAGGAATATAGAAAATATATACCACATACCATACACAGGCTATACTCCGCATTTTCTGATGACATCGAGTTTTATCTTAGAGTGGGAACCGTGCGTTCAGTCGTTCAATTCTTTGTTTTGTTTTAGATGAAGCGCCACGAACGTGTGATATAGTTCTAAATAATGATGGATTGTTATTGATAATTCGAGCGTTGAAGGTACATTAATGTACAGTGTAATTCAGATATTGTATTGGATGCTAGCAATTAACAATATCTGAAATTGCATTGCAAGTTGCTGCAGCTAGGCATTACTATCAGGAGTTTACTAGAGCTTTTAAATACTTTTAAATTAATACTAATAAATTTTCATGCGTATTACTTTTCCAGACATTTGATGCCAAGAGTGAAGTCTTGACAAAACTTCTTGGTGTTGTGGTTAGTTTTTATATAAAAACTGCATAATTTTAGTTATGAATCCCATGAAATTCGTTTAGAATTTTTTTTGTACTGAGAACATACTCGTTGCGCTGGCTTTTCGATCAAAATTTATTCAATGTCCATTTCCAATATAGGGCCAACTATATCACTTGCTTTTGCAGTATCTCTGAGTTGACTTGTTTCATCGATAACCGAAACTCAACAAACCACTCTGTTGATCTTACTAGAAAAAGGAACATGCATGATATGTAACGATACATAAGTATTCAATTTGACCTTACTGTAAACACCGAGACTATAAACAACTTACAAACATACTTGTTTGCATACCCAAAAGCGGCGGATTTGCTTTTAATATTCATGCAAGACGATACAAATCCCACATCGCGTAAGTTATGCAGAACAATTAGATGATGAGCTTTTAAATTTTGTAAATTTCATAGGTAGAGAACCCAGTCAGGAAGCTTTGTTACATCGTTCTATAGTCCGGCAGATAGGGATACCAAAAAGCATGTTTACTTACCATATCGAGAGGCAATTCCATGTTGGTTTTATCTTGTTCCTTTTAAGGTTAGTAAGTATATTTCTGAATGTTCTGAATGTCTGAATAAGGGTGGCCATTTAACTGTCTTATATTTAGTTTTTTACGAGCTTTCTGTTGATGCAAGTTATTTTTTCTAAAATTGAACTTGAAATATCACCTTTTTTGACAGTAATACAATTTTATAGTAATATCGGCAAAAAACGTGTTGGCAAGGGCCCACAAGAAATTTCTGTGCGAACAACATTCAGAAATATACTTACTAACCTTAAAGGAACAAGATAAAACCAAAATGGAATTGCCCCTCGATATGGTAAGTATATCGGCTTCTATCTGCCGGACTATAAAAATAATCCCAGCAATACATAATCAAATAGTGTTTATTAAACATTAATTGCGGTTTCATAGTTATTAGCTGTACTTCGAAGAACAGGCTCACATAGCTGTCTACAAGTCCTCGGACTTATTTTTCCAATTCAAAGGGGGAATATAAATTTTGGAAAATTTGTTACCGAAGGTTTATGTTGTTTGCGCTTTCTTTGGTATATTTACACAAAGAATGTTTAATCTAACTGGGTTTTTTCAGAACAATTTGGCAGAAGTGGATTTCATCCGACCGACGCTACTGTGTGATGAATTGATATCATTACTGCGGTAATGTAATGTTTAGTAAAACTTTGATGTTGTTGGGAATTGGCTTCAATACATGTGTTTAACATTAAACGCTTAATTACTGGGCGCGAGGGAAACAGTTGTTTTGTGATCCCGACGCCCATGGAAACATCGTCGGTCCAGCTGGGATCACAAAACATACTGCTTTACTCACAAAACATTCTCCAAGTGATTTATTATTATATCAAGTGTCAAAGTGAATGACAGTATTAAACAAGACAAAACACGAAAAACAACTTTCGGTTCATAGGTAAAGGTCACATTTTCATGTGACACTTGCATGACTTCCGGTTTTATCACCGGCATGCATGCAGACCTCATGCGCTTTTAACCAATAAGATACTAGAATGAATGAGCTTTGACACTATAATAATCTGACTTAAGACATGTACGTAGTGGAAGAAAAACATATATAATTTAAGAGGGTGCTAAAGGGGGTGGGGGGGGGGGGGCTCGGATCACGTTTCATGAGAGGAACAACAGTTATTTCACTTTTCACAGGTAAAAAATTAGTAATTTCACGAAATTTAATGAGCTCGTTTTTAACTGTGTAAATTTAATGCCTTTCTTAACCCGTCAGCGTATTTTTACGTTGTAGAAAGTAAAAAGCACCATTGTAAAAACAGCCAATATATGTAGAAAAAAATGAAGAAAATAACTGCATTTAGTAAAATTGTTGTAACCAATGCATTGTACTTTGTTCTTTAGCACTTATCCCTACTCGTCCGGCTGCCAATCACGGCTCAGGAATAGGCATGTAAATCACATTTCACGACACAAAAATTCGTCAAATCTCATTTCACAACAGCAAATATTGGCAATTGACGGCTCACGAAAAAACCCTTTACCACCCTCAATTAATACTCATAAGATTCGAATCCCGCTCGAGACAGCGAATTTTTGTTGTTCTTTCGTCGTCAGATTAAGATGAATCTAGTTTTTCATATCTCTGAGGATGGTTCTGAAATAGAATTAATACTCATAAGCCTGTAGCCTGTATGCCATGCAAACAACGTTGCATCCAAGAAAAGCGACTCAAAATTGACTCATTTTTGTCTGAATTACTACGTTAATGAACTAAATGCATGTTTAATCTATGCTTTTAGAAAGTACTTAGGTACAAACTACACAATGGATGTGAGCTATTTTGCTGGAGGAACACTTTGCAATTTGATACTTCAGTGGCCAGATGGGCTACAATTCGAGTGCGGAGATCGGTGTGATTTTTTGTTGTCTGTGGTAAGTTTCCCTTCCTGTACGTTGCATCACCTTTTGCAATGAAATGTTATGTTTTGAGCTGTACAGTATATTTCTATCTTCACAGGGTAATGCAGTCAACCAGTGGAAGAAGGTTGACACTGTGATGGTTGGATATAGGTACTACAATGATAATAATTCTCCAGTTTTACCATAAGCAATGCATAAAGTAACAATTTATTTACATTAGAGAGGCACTGAGCATTTTGATAAAAAAACAGCACAACGGAAACTCCATAAACTTTTATTTCTACGTTTCGACTATTCTTTTGGATTGAAATGGTCTTTTCTTTGCAACATTATGGGCATATGGAAACATTTTTTGGTTTATCAATGAGGGTCTTTAAAGTAAATACAATATCCGCTGTTAATTTTTTGTTAACATGGATTGAAGGACAAAAAATGACCAAAATACTAGCCATCCACTATCTTGGATTTATCAAAAATCCATAACGTCACGAGCAGAGTAAACGTCTTTTCTTCAAGAAGTAGTCAGAATATATGTTAAAATGCAACTATAGATTTGTATATATACTTACTCCTTACGTGAGTTGCTGAGTGTTAAAGAAAATTTCAGTTAGATGTAAGTCATTAACATCAAATTTTTTACAAACTACCCTGCTTGTGACGTCATTAGAATAGACCTAATTATAAAACAAGATGGCGGATTGCTAGCATCATCTGTCCTTCAAATTTTCGGAAACTAAACAGGTAACAAAAAATTACACATTTACATCAAATACTCTTATCGATAAGCCAAATCAAAAATAAAGTGCCGTATCCCTTCAGAATATAGTTCAATTGTATTCATTTGAAAATCAATTTCATTTTAAAATGAGTTTTTCAGCAACAGCGCGACGCCATCAAGTCTCAATGCATTCTGGTCTATCCAGGGTATTTTAACAATTTCGAACCGCCATAAATAAAATATATTGGAGAGACCGGTACTGATTTTTACGATTGTAAATAACAACAATTCCTCATAATAAGTAATAAGACGCAAAGGAAGCCCTTGGGAAATAATTTAAAAATCCGAAATAGAATTCAACATTCAAAATTCAATATGCCATACATACACAATGGAACAAAATGTTTAAAAATTGTCTCCCATATGTGGCAATATTTTTTCGTATGTTGTGTTATATTACTCCGACGATGGCGGCTTTTAATGGTGTTTCTTCCCAGGCGTCGTTATGGATAAGTTTAATTATACCATCTTGTCCATCAATGGCCTTGATTAACTCTGATTCAAGTCTCCATTAAAATATGTAGTTGATTTTCATAGAACGTTCAAATCTTTTGTTCCGTTGCTGCGTTCTTCGTATCCTGAAGTTCAGTTGTGGGCAATCTGGGCAATCCATCATGTTTGTTCCCAAAAAAGTGAGTTTTTTTGTATGGCAAATATTCTTAACAGCATGATTTATACTTTTTTAAATCTACCTATATACCAGCAATTCTTGAGAATCGTGCAATATAGTTATATATAGTGTCCGTAGCAACTTGTACAGCAGCTTCCACTTAGGAGTTTCCAGAGCTGTTACGAATACCCAATCTTGCAAACGTCGAACCTGCTGTACAAAACTTCTCCAAACTCAAAATTTAATTTTTTGTTTTGTCCTAAATTCAGACGAACGTTATGCCCAGTTGTGTTGCGATGAAGGGGTTGTCGACCTACTGAGGACGAAGGTAACACCTGACAATCGTCTCGACGTGCATAATTTAGCCATTCTAGCACTTGATGCTATTTTGAAAGGTTAATAAATATATTGTTGGTGTCCTCGGAGGTAGTACTGTGAAGTGTTTAATTCAAATTTTGATTTACATGTCTTGTACAGTATGTCTAAATCTATATATAGTGGTACGTTTCCAAAATGTTTGGCTGTTAGTTACCTTTTGTGTTAGGCGATGTTTTTATTTTTGATTGGAATAGATCCTTAAGAAGGATGAGCTGTTTAATTTTTGGGGCACTGGACTGCAGCGTGTAGTATTTATGCGACTACAATATGCGGGGGAGATTATTTTTTCTGCCCGCAATTTGTGCGTATCAACTGCTTCCACATTAAATTTTGATTAGAATTTAATCACTGCCTTGTATCCTGGCACTTCAATTACCTTTTTTTACCAAATTATCGCCAAGAACAAGGATTTTGCCAGTGTTGCCAGCCAGCCAGTCATGTCTACTAAGGTCAGGTCACCACGCGGCGTGTAAATGACTAAAGGCTGCTTTCCAGTTATCCGTTTTTTACACGTGCGTGCACGCAAGTAAAAGTTTAAACTCTTCTAAGTAGTTTGTATTTAACAAATAGAATCACTAAAGTATGGTAGCTCGTAGCGAACGCTGAATTTCCTCCATCAAAACATTTATTCATTTCAAATGTAATATTGAAATTGATTTAGACTTTTACGTGCGTGTACGTACGTGCGAAAAACGCGTAACTGGAAAACAGCCTTAACTTGTAGTTCACAATACTACTTTTGGAAAGTTTCTTCAGGGCTGATTTTGGCCTTTGTGGGAAAAACAAACTGAGCAGATGGTTTATTAAAACCATAGATAATAGAAGAGATAATTTGAAAATTTATTAGAATAAAAAAATTCATCTATGTTTCCCAAACTTTACGTAAAAAAGTTCTTCAGCATCACGTGTATTGTTTGTTTTTTTCCAAATCATGGCCAAATTTATCTGTATAGCAATTCTGGAAATGTTCAATTGTTCATGTTGTGGATAGATAACTACACCAAAACCTTACATTTGTTTGTTAGTCGAGAATACAATACGCACGTGTCAATGAAGAAGCTTATTTCTACATGAACCAGAACAAAAACATAGATAATGACAAAAACATAATTTGTTCTTTGTATGTTTGCATGGTGATTTTTAATCAAAGAATAATTTAGTAGAAACACCACGTAAAATTAGTATTGCAAAGCTTTCGATCCGTAATCTCGGATCTTCGTAAGTGCAAATAATTATACCTTATTACTAGCATCATTATTTCTTGTTATGATGTATTTTTATTAGCACTGATGAAGATTCGAGCTTACAGATCGAAAGCTGTGCGATAATAAATTTACGTGGTTGAAAAAAATTATACCTTGAAACATAATTCTAAATTCTAATGTGTTTCCAAACCATGTCTTCTATGGACTATGAAGTATGGACCATTCTCCAAATCATTCAAATTAATAGAAAATGTGCAGTAGTGTAATTGTATATTATTGGATTCTTTATAAGCGAAGCAAAGTATATTGCAAAGTCAGCTAATATGAAAGAACTTTTTTATATGTGTGTGTGGGAGCGGGGGGGGGGGGGAGGGGTGATAACGAATTGTTCAACTGTTCATTGAAAAAGATTGCATATGAGCAAATTTCAGATCATCTTGAGGAAAATAAACTATTGTGTCCCCAGCAATTTAGAGTTAGACGTGGGAAATGCACGCAATGTGCTGTTATGTTTCTTAATGAACATATACGACAAAATATGGACAAGAGTCGATGTACTGGAGCAGCATATCTGGACGTAAGGACACGGTCGGACATGCTTGTCATGCATGTGTTAATATGTATTTTGCTTTAAAGAGATACAACATCTTGATGTATGCAGACGATTCTGTACTTTATTCTTGGGTTTCTCTAGAACCTTTTTCATTAATTCTGAGTGGGGGTCAACCCAAAATGTTTTGATATTGTACTGCACCGGGGCAAGCAAATCTCACGAAATTGCACACATTTGCTGTCAAACACAAGATCAACACATACAGTGATTTTTTTTTCAGTCTGATGACAGCGTATCGATTTGGAGTTGACCCCCAGTGAAATTTATGACGTCACGTGAAACCCAAGAATTATCCATAAATTGAGAAATCTATTAATAGTGATTTGGAACTAGGTTCTAAACGGCTTGCATCAAACGATCTTATAGTCAACTTGAAAGGGGGAAAAACTGAATTTGTTTTATACGAATCACCACAAAAATTATCTCGCCAACCCGATTGTGACATAATGATATATCAATTCAAGGAACATGAATATCTGGTTGTTATACTAGATAGGCATTTAACCTGGTCCAGCCAGGTATTTAAAGTCTAAGAGAGTTTCGTCTCGCTTGGGAGAACTGTCACGCTTGCGTCCAAACATGAACCCGTAAGTTTCAGAAAAAATCTACCTCACAATGATTAATCCCATAATGTTTTACTGCTATCTGGTGTATCTGAGTCTTAGCAACTCAGCCAACTCCAAGTTACAGAGCAGTGAATATAACTGGTTCAGACGTAAAACTGTTTAAAAGATTCTGGTAATGTCTTCACCTCCCGCAGTCCCGCAATAGGACTTAATTGTTATGGATGGTTTAAAACCTTGCACTCCCTTGGTCCAAATTTCCCTCATATGAAATCTGAGCGCGCTTTAACCACGGAATGAAACCCCGCAGCAACAACTCGCGCTTTGTAGTATCAAAAGTTGAGGCTATAAGAAACTTTTTCTCCGCTAGGAGCAGAGCTGTACTGCATGATTAACTGTTTTCCTACGCGAATTTTAACCGTAAAGTTAAAACAGTTTACATGCTAGGCTCGTGGCAGTAATCGCAGCCACGTCGGTAGTCTGGTCGTTAGTCTTCCTCACTAAAGCCCACGTACATGTGTCTAGCTGGGTCGAGTTGTGCAAAAAGTAGCTAAATTTACTATAGTTAGGGACAGACAAATCGCAATTTGATACTTAACTGCTATTTAACCGCAAACGAGATAAAATGTAGTGAAGAGTTGTGTACAAGCAGCCCCTGTGTGTTGTCTTGCCGACAAAAGATCGCTGGTATATTTGCGTTGGAACTAGTAGCATTGTATTCTCTTAATAACTTTACCAGGTATTTGCGAACAACACACAATAATTTACCACACAAGTCCATACTAATTTTAAATTACTGACGTTTGTAATTAACGATGGTACAAAAAGGCCTATAAATTACATCGGAATAGGGACTGAACGTACAATAAATACCCTTAAACGTCGGAAGAATTGGTTTTTTAGGTTAACGCAGGCCGTATGTCTTATGCCTATTTTTTGGGCTACTTTCTGTCCATTAGAATGAATAATTGCAGACAAATATCGAAATTTTTCAGCCCTCGCTGCATTGTCACTAAAGAATACGATTGTCACGTTTGAAGACGGTTGATGGTTTCAAATCTGCAACTATTCATCCCATGGTTTTGTTTTGATATACAAAAAATCCCAAGTCCTCCTAGTTTAATATAAAGCTTTAGAGAAACTTTTCTTTCATTCTATGTCCAGTTCCTAATTGGGAATATCAAATCAATTTTAATTATCTATAGTTCATCTTTAGGTTGTTCTTCTTCTGTTTCATCTTCACCTTCAACATCGTCTTGCCCATCATCTGCCCCTGCGTCATCTTGCCCTTCCACTTGCTCTTCATCGTCAGCAGCATCATCATCTTTAGCCTGGTCTTCCTCTTCTTCTTCCTAAAGAATAGAAAACAACTCATTTAGTTCCAATCCAAAACTGTGTTTCAACATAAAAAATCCTTCTTCCCATTTTCAGTATCTCTGTTTTCATACAAATTTTCGACCCCAGTCATTTCAAAGACGTTTAAAAGTACAGTCTCTGTTTAATTTGCCATTTCCTAATCAAGACTGCAAAGCATGTATGTATTGTTTAGAATGACAATGTGAAAACAAGATCCATTCATGGGAGAAGGTGCGTGGTGCAAACAAGACTTCCTTATTAAAAGATAGTGAAGAGACTTTTTATTAATTTTTGCTTTAATTTTAACATTTTTAATTTTATGCCAACTTCCTTTGTCCCTCTAAACAAGCCATGAATATTTAACCAGTTCTCAATTTGAAATAGACAATTACAAGTCCAATAGAAGGCGTACAATACCACACCCACTTATTTTTTCATTGAAATAATCAAAATTCAACTTCTCTTACCTCCTCTTCCTCTTCCTCTTCCTCCTCCTCTTCCTCATCTTTTTTATCACCTTTCTCATCTTTCTTCTTCTTCTCTTCTTCTTCACGTTCCTTTCTCTCTTTTTCATCTTGTTCATCTTTCATTTTCTTTTCACCTTCTTTTGTTTTGTCGAATGTTTCTTTTGCAAACTCTTCCGCCTCACTCACAGAGTCAGTGATAATGACATTATCAAAAATTGTTCCAGATTTAACCTGCAATGTAGGAAAAAACATCAGTCAACATATTTCTACAAAAGCATATCAACATTTGTAATCACATATAACTCAATCTCATTTTGCTAACATGCAAATTAAAGCCTGATAGTTCTTAACAGTTCTTTAATATTTATTCTCACTGGAGAAACAATGAATACACACCTGCCATAAATCAAATCCAATGGCTCCAAAATCATCATATTTGTAAAGCTCAGGATCTGGGGCATAGTCTGGGTTGTCAATCTCTGGGTGAATCCATTCTCCTTTATATGCTGGATTGTCAATCATTTTTGGTTTCCATTCACCCTATTTATTAAAGCATACAAAGAAAAAAGAAACTGAGCAAAAACAAGTGAAGTGGATTCTTCATGTCAATTATTACAGCTAATTCTAAATTAATATGAAAGACTTCTGAAACTCTTATTTGTTTAAAAATTTGTTTGAAGTCAGTCTAATAAATACATTATTCTGTGTTTATACTACCTTGTACTCAGGGTTGTCAATCATAGGGGGTTCCCATTCTCCATCAATTTCATCATCCCAATCTTCAGGTTTCTTCGCATCCGGATCAGGAATATGTTGTGGTTTATCATAGTCCTGCAATCATATCATACACATCTCATATTAGATCACTGTATATCAGACCTGTTCTACATCTCACACTATCTCATTATATGCAAGACCAATTTCAGAGGAGCCGAAGTTATCTCAAGCTTCTAAAAAAGTGATGTTGGACCTCAATTGTGCTGACATAACAAGTACGTGAACCCACAATTTTTCCATAAGCAAATAGTTTATTTCAAGCTGAATCTTATCATTTTCAGGCACTCTCATTTTGCAATCACATTATCTAGGATTTTTTTCTCATACTGTTGGTGATTTCAATTATTTCTTTATCTCATCCTAGTTTCATGGGCAAATCTTAGTTAAGGCAATTGGTCTCGATTACTGCTTCAGCTTCTAGCTAGCAGGGGTTCTGTAAAAGGGATCCATGCAAGGCCAACTTACATCAGGCTTCTTGTCTTCAGGATCAGGGATTTTAGCATCATCCACCCAATCATCAGGCTTCTTAGCTTCAGGATCTTTAATTTTCTTGGCAGGTAAGAAATCCCAGTCTTGCTCAAGTTCACCACTTTCAGCTTTTTCTTTGTCAATTCTCACTTCATACGTATTGTCTGGTTTCACAATCAATGTATAAAGATGGGTCATCTCATCATCCTTAACAGATTAGAAGCTCAGCTTCAAAATTTGTTCCAAACAAGAATACCTAACCAGTTATTGTTTAAAGACATTTAGTTTTGCATCCTGTACACAATGAAGAGAGAACCTTGAACATCTACATTACATTCCTTCTAGCTAGCATCCACCTTCAACATGTAAAAATCAACAAACCTTGCACCTAATATCTTTCTTAGTCAAAAGGTTCTTTCCCTTGTAGTTAAAGATTACATGAACTTTCTTTGTTCCAGGTCCACAGATATCAGGTCCTAGTACATGAAAAAATTAAATTGATTGGTTACATTTTGCGGCACTTTAATACAACATATTTAGAACTGAACAAACTGGTTTACCAGCTGGGAATATCTCACATGCAAATATGTAGAACTACCTACCAAACATGATGTTATAAGGCGTTTCACCATGCATATCTGCTTGATCCAAGTTACTTGCAAACACCTATATACAACATGATTTATTTATTATTATTCATTTGTATACTTATTATTCATTTACATGTGTGAATTTGCTCACCAAGGGTGCACTGGTAGATTGGATTAATCTGCTGGGTGCTAGCACTCTAGATTAATCTCATGAATTTTCTGTGCCAAAGCTTTTTCAAATTTACAATTACAAAGCTAGTTTCCCAAGCTGTTCTGTGCCGAATATCTTCTGGAAGTAAACCCTCAAAGGGGGGGGGGGGGTGAATAGAGTTTCGGATCATCGGATTTTCTGAAAAAAAGCGATTCGGAATCGAATATGGCTGAAATTTTTTACGGATTAGCGGATCCAGAAAATGCATCGGATTGCGTATTTATCCAATATTTTTGTTCGGATTGAGCGCTTTTTTGTAGATTCATTTTGCTTTTGGGCTGTGAGGCCTATGAACGCAATAAAAAATTCGAAGCCGTTTTCGCTGTCTTCATTGTATTTCGCTATATGCCCTATATGGCCCTAAGATATTCTCTGGGATACTTATGGCTTTTAACATTATACCCCGATAACATGAAGTACGATACAGCGTTCAACTGCCCTTCTGGCTCCCCTTGATTCGGATTTTTGCAAAAAATGGTTACAGATCAGCAGATTTTTCATAAATTTTCAGCGGATTTGCGGATTTTAGTACCCCTATTCACCCCCCCTCAAATTCACTATGGCCCAGCATCGTACCATTGGGAGGCCCTAATTGCCCCCCCCCACAGGGGAGTTAGAGGGAATCAAAAGGAAGGTGACAATGGGGAGGGGATCCATGAGAAAGCAATTTTGCAGTTTAGGATTGACAAGTTCTGGACTATGTTTTTGATTCTTTGATGTTTTATTAATTTGTTTTGTAAATATTTTGGCAAATACAAAATAATTACAATCATTAATAAAGCGGGATTCTTTCAAGAACATTATATAACCAACCTTGACGTATCCACCTCCACAATCAATAGTTTGCTCGTGTTTGACTGAAAATTGAATCACAAGATCTTTGTCTTTGTTTGAAAATGCTTCATCGAACTTCGCTGAGATTCCGTAAAACTTAGCATCCTGGCTGGTTTGTATTCCTGCAAGAAAACAATGTGAATAACATAAATGATCACAATAATTTACACCTACCACCGCTACAGTAGGTTGCGGTGCACGAAAACATTTATGGAATTAATATATAAAGAAAGTGAATATTGAAGTCTATAATTTTGTACCTTTATCTTGCTCTGGGTCATTGTAAAACTTGCCAGCAGACAAAACAAACTTCCCAGCATCACTACCCTTCTTTGTTGAGCTAATCCAGCGTTTTTCCCAATCCGCATCTAAAAGAAAATTAGTATAGCAGATGAGAAGTTGTACAGTGTATATTACAATGAGCACAACACACAACTGAAAACAATTGAATCTCACAGCTGCTTTCAAAAAAATTAAATGTATGACTTACCTCCAAAAGTCTCTTTAAAATACACCGTTGATTCCACAATGGAAAAAGCAAAAAGAACGCAAATAACTAGCCTTAAAAGACCCATCTTTACCATCAACTTATTACAAAGCGTCTCTTCCTTTATTATGCCTATAATTGTACTCGGAAAGACTCCACTGACACACAACACGTGTTTGTATATTCATCGTCCTTCTGCGTGGTTTGCTCTGATTGGTCGACCGATTGTCAGCCAATCATAAACCGACAATACGATAAAGATAGCCAATCACAAGCAACCACACGTCCAGGGTCAGCATCTTCAGGAAATGGGACTTTTGTAATATATTTGCATATTAATATTGTTTAATTAAACAGTGTTTAATTATTTTATGCTAATAATGAAAATTAAAAAGCAGCTGAGCCACACTTGTATAGGTAATTATTTAAAGTATTTGAACGGGTACCAGCATTTTCGTGTGAACTATAGAACAAATGTGATTATTTGAAATGTTTCAAGATATTCATACTAACTGCTCACTATTTTAAAATAACGAACAATTTCAAATTAATTTCGAATCACATGTCTCGTTTCCTTCATTGTCAAACGAGAATGAGGGCTGGCAGAATCACAGTTAATCAAATTGCCACATTTTAAGTACACACAGAAAAATGAATGAATTGATAGTAATTAGTGTATTGACTACGTTTTCACTTCAAAAGTTGTGTTGAGGAATGAGAATCATCAAGCACAACGCAATATGACATCGCGTGATTGTTTTTAAGTTTTACCGTTATTATGCTAGTGCTGCAAATATTTCGTTGATTTGTTCACCAGTTTTAAGCTTTCACACTACGCTATAAGTACACGTCTTTACACTGGCTATGAAACGGTTACCGTTTTTTACTAGACGTAATTTTCCGTGTAGGCGAGGTCGATCGTCTGTTGTATTCTCTTCTTAGTTGCACTTTATTGAACATAACCACACAACACAAAGAATTTATAACCATTTCACTTGTTGGCGCGAAAACTCCCACAAAAATTCCTTAGTGGAAAACGGCGCCTTTGTGTTTTCAGCCATTTAATTAGTTAAAATCAATCAAGGGCTCCTCAAAGCATAAAAGTAGGAGCCCCTCGACTTTTTTCTAACCATATAGAGCAGTGGTGGCGCCAAAGGGGGCTGGGGGGGGGGGGGGCTACAGCCCCCTTGTCGGGGAGTGCTAGCCCTCCGTCGGGGAAAATTTATACATTTGTCGGGGAAAAGGCTGACAAAAATTTGAAGGAATTTAAATTTCGAAAAGCACTATTCTGTCGCTATTTTTGTTCTTCTGTATGTTATTAGGTAATATGGTTGCCTTATACGCAGCTAATACTGCAAATTTTGTTTATAACATTGAACATTGAGCAAAATGTGTTTGTAGTGCGCAAAGTCACGCACGATGCTAATTACAGTATCACGTCACGGTCGTTTGCTTACGTACGGATCAAACATTGTTTTTTCTTGTAAAATATTTCATGTTATCTAGCTACACCTAATTAGATTTTTACATCCATATTTCAATAATTTCGTGAATAAACCATTGTAGCTGACCAACTGTGTATTGAATCTCTTTGGGGAACTCACAGGTAACCGGTTATTTAATTTGATATTTAGCCTCTGTCGTTGCAATAGATTTAATTTTATGTGTATTGCTACATTCAAAATTGCAAACAAATTGTTTAGTCATCATTACATGAAAATAGCACACTAAATGACATCATTATCGTCACATCATTTCTAAATGTGGTTCTAAACCTCATTAATAATTCATGAAAAAACACAAAGGAAATCATAGCCGTGACTAGAGTCTATATATGAGATAAAACACATGTCGATTTTCACAAATCTTTTACTTCGATTTTGACGGCTTATACAACATCTATATTGAAAATTCTTTTATATACAAACAGACAAGATGGGTATAAAATGAATCGATTTAGAAGTCATTTAAAACACTCGCAATTCGCGCTTTATCAAATATACAACGCTCGGCTTCGCCTCGCGTTGTATTTTTGATAAAGCACTCCTGCGCATGTTTTAAATATTACTTCAAGCATAGCATATATAAGCGTATCGCTGTGCATTTTATGTAAATACATATCTCGTATAGAACACTCATTTGAGAAGAGGACGTTTTAAGGAAAAGAATCTTTTCAGTCTATATTCTGCATATTTCTACGTGAAACGGCAATTACCTACAATTTAGATATCGTAAAGCAATACTCGTGGTAAAAATTATCTTTTGGTTACGCTTCTTTATGGCAAAGGCCGTACGCTTCAAAGTTCGTTGCACAATTTGTCATGAGGTTTTTCAAAATGATTACGTCAGGAAACATACAAAATATAAACACAAAGACCTTCACGGAACTGGTCGTTTGGCACTCGTGACCATGGAGGTGGATCAGTCCGATATTTGTCAGGGTAAAATGGATGCCTTTTTTGCTCAATTTCTGATGACAGCTAGTCCAAAAGTGCAAAGAAGCGAAAGATATCCACAAACGTTGAGGCTACAAAATTGTCCGAGCCAGAAAAAGGTGATGAATGGGCTACTGATCAAAGTGAGACAAGCGCTCAAATGGTAAACTTCCTTAAATGTCTCCTTAGATTTCGATCCCTATCAATTCCTTACGCATCGTACAAATTACCGGCATAAATAATTAGATAAATAAAGAAATAAAATCGACCGAAATTTGTCTTGATTTACTTGAACAACATAATAACTGTTGTAATTCCTTTCGATCTCATAGAATCGAAACTACTCCAGCTGAACATCAAGAAAAGGAAGACAAAAGAAAAGGTTATCCAAGAAAGTGACGCAACTAGCTTTGGTGATGAAATGTCAGATGATGAATCAGATGATACCGATCCTGCTGGTCTTACATATGTATATTAGCAAAACTGCAGTGGTTCCAATCCGAACCATCAACGATGTCATCTCAAACTAGCACACTAGTGAGCCTGCGCACAATGGCTATATATATATATATATATATATATATATATATATATATATATATATATATATATATATATATATATATATATATATATATATATATATATATATATATATATATATATATATATATATATATATATATATATATATATATATATATATATATATATATACGTGTGTGCGTTCATTTACATTCTTTAATCATTGACATAGCCACATAGGATATCAATTTGACAATGTATTACACCTCTATAACAAATTTTGGTTTAGAAAAGAGTTACAGAATTCCGGTTACAATATTCGATATTAATTTTTTTCGTATTATAAAATAGAAAAATCTGATGGACCAAGTGATATCTCTTTGACGAAAAATAACGAATCAGTGCAACCTCGTAAGATTAAGTTCCCTTCTCATATAATTGGTCGTCAGTACAGGCAGGGACCGCGAAGAAGGGGGGGGGGGGCCTTGCGATCCCTGACAGATCATTCAACTCCTCTCTCTATAATAAATATGTATATATGGTTAGAATACTCAGAATGTGAAGACGCTGTGTACTGCTTTTACTGCAGACATTTCTCCATTGAAAGGAAAGAGTCGACTTTTGTTACCAATGGTATGCGGAATTGGAAAAGATGTTATGGAACAAAACCGAATGGCAGCAAATTGCTTCAGCATCACATCAGCTTTCAGCATGCTGAATCACGCTCACTATCTGAATATCAAATCTGGTAAGTTCCAATCTGTTGCTGAACTTCATGACAGACACTATTTGCGCACTGTAACTGAAGTTCTTCTTCTTACTGCCCTACAGAAAATTGCCCAGCGAGAGACTGGAAGATCGTTTCGCGTTAAGAACATCATGAGACAATCTATTACGTTTGGGCAATCTTGTGAAAATTTTCTAGCTATTCAGTTCTGTTGTTGCCAGACATGAACCGGTTATTGCTGTAAGAAATGAATCAGGTACGGACCTGCAAATACAAAATACATCCATCACACCATCCAGAATGCTTTGTTAGATATCATGAAGGACATAACTCTGGAATAGATACGGGAAGGACTTCACAAAGCTGTATATTTTACAGTTATTGCTGATGAATCTAAAGATACCAGCAGAAAGAAGCAGGTTGTTGTCGCTGTGCGGTACTGTCTTAATAACGGTATTCATGAAGAGTTTGTTGGAAATTTTGGAATAGCTGAAGCACAAAGTTTGGATGCCGATGGCCCAACTGATACCATTATCAGCCAGTTAGGAAGGATCGATGCTAGAATGAAGAACTGTGCTGGACAATAACTATGATGGGGCATCAGTGGTTGCTGGTCGGTTGAAAGGAGTGCAAAAGAAACTTCGAGAAAAAACTGGTTCTGAAATGGCCTACTACGTGAATTGCTACTGTCACAGATTAAATCTTGTAATTGTTGATGTGGTGAATTCCATCACGTACGTGGCAAGTATGATTGCTCTTCTTAAAAAAATACATAATTCGTTTTTTGGTACCAGCACCGTGCATGTTCGATGGGAGAGAGCGCAGGAAATCCATGGCTTAAAAAGAATGGAAATTGGCAATACGTCTGATACGCGATGGGCATGCCAGGCTAAACAGTTAAGTGCAATGGCCAAAAGCATTGAAATTGTTCACAAATTCTTGGAAGAAATCATTGACAATGACACTGATGCCGATCGTGCTGTCGATGCAAATGGATTTAAATTACAGATGGATCACCGTTTTGTGCGGTGTCTCTTTGTTCCCAGGCATATTTTGAAAAAAGCGAAGTTTGTTTCAGATATGTTCCAGAAGCCAACCAATGACCTATCCAACGCGATTGACCTGATTGCAACTCTTAAAGAGGAATTAGATGTCTGTCGTTCGAGAGAGAAATGCTAGCAGTTTTGGGATGAAGGTGAAGATGTTGCCGACCGCATAAACCTACCAGACGATGTGTGACCAATGCGAAACAGCTGACCACCAGTGGCTTTACAGGATTTTTTGGTGGAAGCTAATATCGAAGAAAATCTCGGACAAGCGGGCTTCGATGACTTTGTTCGAGATATTTACGAAATTGTAGACAAAGTAAATGCAGGACTTTGAAAAAGATTTGACGAGAAGAACATTGTAATGATGCAAGGTGTCACTATGCCCAACCTCTTCCAGCTTCCTAGATGAAGACCAACTTGTGGCTTTTGCAAAGTTGTTTAATGTCAATACGGATTGTCTGCGCTGCGAAATTGCGAGCAACTTTTCATCACCTTCTCAAACGTAAGGACAAAAATGATCATCCAAAAGGACTTCTTCAGATGCTATCTTACTTGGAGTCGTTAAATGAAGCGTTTTCTGAGCTGCATCGCATAGTTCTCATTGCCTGTACTTTACCTGTTTCAACGGCTGAATGTGAAAGGAATTTTAGTTCGATGAAGCTGATAAAGAATGAACTCCGTCCAGTAATGAAGCAAGAGCGTCTGGACAGTCTTATGATGTTGGGAATTCACCAGGAGCGAGGAGAAAAACTTGACCTAGATAGCGTTGTAGATACAGTAGGTTCAAGGCCAGATTTCCAAAGTGCAAAATTTCACTTTGAATTGCCCAGGCCGGGTTCCTTTTTATGTTAAAGTTATTTATATTGTAGTAACTTGACTTAATCTGATTTGATTTGCTGCTTGCCGATCTGAGTAGATTGGATCGACTTAACTTTTTAAGTTTTGACGAAATGACTTGTGACGTGAAACATGTGACTTCAATTCCGTTCCACTCCTAATGGCTGATTTCCACTGTTACGTTCTTCACGTGCGCGTGCGCACAGAAAAGCTTAAATCTTTCTAAATTATATCCAAGTATTAACATATCAAAAAAATTTATAAAGTTGTATTTTGTCCTTATATTCAATCGATTATTTCGTAAGACAAAGTTAAAAGGATATAAACTTACGTGCGTAAGTAGAAATACACAGGCCGATCAACCTTTTTTTTGAGGCTGCGTGAGGGAGCGCAATGGGGCGCATGCATATTGAGGTGGTGCATGAGCGACTGCGTTTGGCATGCGTATTACATCATGAGTACGTGCACGTACGATTTGCATTTCTAAGGCTTGGCGAGCAAGCGTGGTCAATTCATTTATAGTATAACTTGTAGTTTATATCTGCATATACTTTGCTTCTAGCAAGCAATTTCTCGCTACGACATATTTGCAGTTCGTGTTTATTCACAGTTTGTGTTTGTCTACACTGAATTTCTAAACCGGCATCCATTTTCGTTGCTACGTGTTGTCAAGTGCAGGTAATCAATATGATTAACACAGATTTGCTTACTTCGTTTGAGCTTTGACTGATCCTCTTCTGTTGCAGCTGTGGTAGGAAATTGACGTTTAGGAGTTGCAGATACTGGTTCAAGTATCTTCTGGGGGTCAGGCAGGAGTAATAGGGTTTGGTGGTTCAGAGATATTAGAGAACAATGATGGTGCACTTCAACAAATGTTTCCATACTTTTACGATTGATTTTATTTTAAACGTGAAAAGTCTATTTAAATGGTCAGAATAAAGCTTGTTCTTCTCCCAAAAAATAGTTATGTTTCTTCCACAATTTCTTACATTCGCTCTTTCGTGCTGTACAACGCATTTACATTGGATGAATGACGGTATGACTTTTTCCTCACACATTCTTCTAAAGCGGTATTTTTCCCTGGTAGTATATGTTACATTGCTACTTAGTCTGTCCCTGGTCTGTCTTGAGTCGTTATCCATCATTCGTTGTAGGCTTTAGATCCAACATACCCATACTGCGGGCACGTAGCTTTGTCATAGCTTCTCATAAATTCTTGTACCTCATCAGAACTGACTTGTCTTGCAAGTATAGGAATTTGCTGTCTATCTCTAGGTGACTTGAACATCACGATATAATAGGCGTTCAAAGTGATTCTAATCTCCTTCTCTTGATGAAATATATTTTTTACAATATAGATTACAGATAAATATTTATGATGACTCCCCCTCTTGAAAAGATCGGCAATATATACGCTTGTCTTTTCCAGATTGAGCCACAAGATCATCGAGATGATAACGTTGTGCTGAGATACAGACAAATAATCTGTTTCGTCGACATCTTCGATGGTACCTTGACGAAACTCTAGATCCATCCCAGGAATCGCTTTCATCATATCGAAGTAAAACTGTTGCCATATTGACCATAACACCGAAAATTATGCGTTGAGGAGGTGGACTTACCATTTTCTGAGCATTCTCTGAAATAGTTTTAACCCATACGGTTTTGCCGCTCTGCGTGCATCCAGCTGCAATGCAGGTAAAACGCTGTTGGAGTACATCTTGTCTATTTACTGCGACATCATGAACTTTCGAGATTTGGCCATGTACTTTCCTTTTATGACGTTGTAAATTGAAGGGTTTAGTGAAGGTCCTTCCACAAACATCGCAAGAACCATAGGTGGCCCAGAAATCGGTGGTTTTTAACCTTAAATAAATCAATCTTGTACATAATATTCCTTTTACAGCTGTCGGAAACTCGCGGAATTGTTTTTTCTCGTGCGATAGTCGGTCAGTCTCGCGCGATGTTCGTTTAGTATTATTGGTTTATATTAAACCAATAATACTAAACCAATAATACTAATATATTAAACCAAAAAATGATATATTAAACCAATAATACTAAACGAACGTCGTGCGAGACTGACCGACTATCGCATGAGAAAAAACTGACAATTCCGCGAGTTTCCGACAGCTGTAAAAGGAATATTATGTACAAGATTGATTTATTTAAGGTTAAAAACCACCGATTTCTGGGCCACCTATGATGTCAGATGGTAAATGATCTTCTGCTGATAAGGTGTCTAGTTCAGTATATTTTTGGAGCTCCTCAGCCCGGAGCCGAGCGCCTTGGTTCCGGAGCCGAGCTCCTCAGGTCAGTTCGTAGCTAACACCGCGGTCAAACGTTACACGCATGCGCGAGACCTCAGAAAAGCGCGGGAAAAACAAAGGTAAATTGAATACAAAGGAGTGAAAAGCTAAGAAAAGCGAAGAATACAAGAAAACGACTGAAAATATAAGGTAGCGAAATTTTGAGTATGTTCCTTATGTTAAAAGAAAGTTTTTCTGAGTTTACCCCCTCGTAATTTTATTTACCCTTTTTTCTACATCAGTTGATGTTCCTCTACTTCTTCGCCGGACAACTCGCGCATGCGCAAACGTTTGACCGCGGTGTTTTCGTAGCTAAGCCCCTTGGCTCTCGAAGATCAGCTCGGCTCGGCTTGGCTCCGAGCCAAGGAGCTCCAAAGATATCAACTAGATACTTTATTAGCAGATCCTTTACCATCTGAAATTTGTGCTGTAAGCAAACATGTCTTGTTCTTGCGATGTATGAGGAAGAGCCTTAGCTAAACTCTTCTATTTACATCGTCATAAAAGGAAAGTATACATGGCCAAATCTCGAAAGTTAATGCTGCCACAATAAGTAGAGGATGTACTCGAACACATTTTTACCTGCATTGCAGCTGGATGCACGCAGAGCGGCAAAACCATATGGGTTAAAACGTTTTAGAGAATGCTCAGAAAATGAAAAAGAAAAGTTTTACAAAGTTTCACAAAAAATGCAAATGGTTGACCATATTCAAACTATAACTATATAGTTAATACTGAAATTATCTTGATGGCTGTCTTTTTGTAACGTTGAATTCATACATCCTGGTCATAAAATATGTCGGAAAGAATTCACAGTTAACTCTCGTTGTCATTTTTTCCAAAATTCTTTGTTCTTAGATTAAAGTGATCTTTGATTATGGATGCTTGCTACGCTGGGAGAAACTGAACATTGAAAACTGAAAACTTTTTAAAATCACCGTGATTTCGTGAAAGTAGACATGTTTGACCATCAGTGTCATAGAAGACATGTTTGATCATAACAAAAATACTTGTAGTTCAGTTTCACAGAATTATAATTTTTCGCGCTAGCATGGTTTCCCGCCATTTTGAGCCAAACAATTTTTCGTTCAAAGTCCCAGACCTCTGCGCGGAAATATATAACAACAACCAATACTGTACAATTATTAACAGCAATATTCCTCTTTCCTATCAATATTGATTCAAATTATGGGGTGTTTATGTTCTTAGTTCTTTCTTGATCAAAGCCATGGAAGGATCATTTATTTCTGAAGTGTTGGAAAAGAAAACAGTGAAAACACAGAAAGAAAATGTGTTGGATCTAAGTGGTTAGTAAAGTAAATAATAATATATTTTCGGTATTTTATAGTATAAATAATTTTCAAATCGTCTCCACTTTCTTTTCGGAAGGTAGCCGTGTTTTCTGAAAGATCAAGCCTTGCTTTATATAGAAAATGACGAAAGTTATTTGAAGGTTTAGCAAGGTTGAAGGTTGGCAAATTTACAACATGTAATGCTTATATATCTGAAGTGTCAGAATTATGTATCTCTGATGTTGGCTCTTTGCTATATTTAGCTGCTTAACAGATCTTACTAGTTGAGCAGTAGTGTTCACTGGTCAAATGTTTGAGACAAGCATTGGGTTGGGTGTTGAAGGCATGGACCCCCAGGAAAAATTTCAGGGAAATTGGAAATGCAATTTCCTGATCAGTACAAATGTTGAGCGTGCACTAATTGCAATTATTGTTGTTCTAAAAGAAGGCCAGGGTACACATGGAAATATCTTTAGGTGTATTAATTATATTTTTATTTTGATTATAAAATTGAACTTTTCAAAGAATATTTAGAGGTCAGCATTATGTCATTTGAATTGCATTGCACCTGCATATGCTACCAGTACCGGTACCTAAAAATACTTAAAGAGGGGTTACAGTCCGTTCTGCGCATCGGTTCTGCTCATAACAAAGGTGGGCCACCAAATATAAACATTGTCCAAATTTCACATTTTTCAAACTCTTTTTGAATTGAAACTCTGGTTTACATTCATGTATAAGCATAGCAAGCCAGAAAAGTGTCAGATATTCATTTAGTAAATCATATTTTACGAATATAGAATTTCAAAATGTAAACAAAGCGTTTGTTTACATTACGGACTGTAACCCCTCTTTAACCTGTAGGTTGACATGCAATAGACCCTTTGCACATGTCACACTGGGCATCTGGGGGACAAATTAACATGTGTGTAAGTTTTCAAATAACGATGCACTATGTGCGCTGTTATTTATATAAAGTAACCATTCGTTCTGCAAATATTCTATTTTAAAAGTCAACTGAGTCAAGTGCTTTGCATCAATCTTAGCGGAGACAGAGCAGGGTGGCTTTAAAGTAGAGACATTGTGCATCTGTAGCTCAAATCGTTTTACTTTAAATATTTTCAAAAAGAATAACTTCAGTAATTATGGATTGTTTTTTAATATTGTTGTGGATAAACGAACCACCAAAAGTATGAAAATCTGAAATTGTGTTACTATAGTCAATAATCATGTTACATTAGCAATTTATTAGTTCTTTTTAAGAGAAATTTCTGTGTTTTGGCTCATTTTCATTAAGTATTTTTCAATTTAATGCTGAACTCATTGACATACTTCGCAAGTCGGGGCTTAAATCGAGCAACAACAATTTTGTCAAACATCAAGTTAACCTTTGGGACCTAACGTAAATGATCTAAATCGTGTTTCGTTATTTGAGTTCAGCCCCTTTTGGAGAAGGGTGTGGTCAGGGCATAAAAAGCGTGGTCAGAGCATAACTCGAAGGGCTTAACTGACCTCGATATAAATATCTTCAGTTGCATCATTTGAATATTTAACAAGTGCAGTTTTTAAGATAAATTGGGAAGGTAGGGGGGGGGGGCTTCCTCTCATTGTGGTTTAGTATAAGTACTTTAAAGTTTATTATCATATTTGCAATTATATGAAATTTTAGTAAAAGCGCGTAACTGAGTCACAGACATATTCATAACCTTGGGTCCCTCTGTCAAAATATTTCACTATAAATTTTCCGTCTTGGGTTCGGAGAAAGGGCGGAGAATTCCCAGCATATGTTAAGAGCATTGTGAATATCCAAATCTCAGATACTACCTATACTGGAGAAAAATCAAGATAACGTCAGGAATTTTAGTCTTTGGCACGTGAATGAAGTTGTTACAAAATCTTTTCCACTCCTTGCACACTCGGGGCCCTGCATATTTTGCACCTTCCCCCCATCCTGCATCCTGCCAGCCTTGAATTTTGGAGCAAAGTTTATAGGTGTCCCTCACAGATCAGTGAATTGATTTATTGATTGTTTGATTGTTTGACAGAAACATCTCTAAAACGAATGCATCCACTAACCAAACTAATTTGTTATGTGATAGGTAAAGGATTGCGAAATATGAACAGTTTGTCAAAATGCCATTCTGTAAGCAAATTAGTACTGGACAACAACAGCATCACAAAAATTGAAAAATTAGATGTTTTTCCAAAACTCTATTCGGTAAGATTATTAATTTTTAATTATTATCATCAAAAATACTTTTAAATGTGTAATACTTTACAAGATCTTTTGCATTATCTGTGTGCTCTCTTTGAATTGTAAATTTTTATTTCAGCTATCAATGATAGGTAACCACTTGGTGAGGATGAATGGTGTAAATTTCGCTAAAAATTTGGTGTCAGTAAATTTGTCAAACAATGGTATTGTATCCATGGAAGGTATGGTACGGTTTAAGATTGATTAAGATTTCTAAAAAGCAGATTAGGCACAGGAAATGTCCTTTGATAATGAAGAGATAATTAGCACAATGCCTCGTACTAAATTCTTTGGGTAATTCAGTTGACCTTTTTACTACTTTTTATGATCACAACTTATTGTTAATGTTTTGTTTTTAAGGTCTATGTTGGTTAGTACACCTGGAATATCTTGATTTATCAAAAAATAACATCAAGGTAATAAAACTCATGAAGCCAACTAAATGACTGTTATTAAAACCACATTTCAGAGATGCTGAATACACTTCAGCTGCGTAATGTTATGCACTTTTGTTGCCAGGACTTTATGCCTAATTGTATGCTTGTTTATTTCTTTTTTACATAAAATGTTTTTGTTTTGTTCAGCGCATACAAAATGTATCATATTGTGCAAAGTTGATACACATGGACTTATCAGAAAACAGGTAGTTATTGATACTCTACAGAACTGTTCATGTTGTAGAAAATGTACAGAAGAATGTTCATACTACACTTAACTACCGGTACACTAAACTAATTATACTACACTTAACTAATTATATTATATTCATTTGCTTTTTTTTTCAGTATTGCAGATATAGCTAATTTGAAAAGTCTTGTACAGCTAAAGGTATATATATCTTTGGAAAAATATGATGATTAAAGTATGCCATTTCATTTTTAAATTCGTTTGGAATCAATTCCATACACTGTAACCATACAGATCTGTGAGTCTGTCAATTATAAGATTTCCATAAGTTAAACACCTGCCCTCAAAACTAATGGACACTAATTTTCCTTGTGTTTATAAGTTGATCAAAAGCGAACGAATGGCGCTATTCACTAGTGATTTTCTTAAACTTTTGAAACATGTTCTCTAACTAATGAAAACCATATTAAAGTTCGGCATTTTCGATTTAAGTCGAGTTCAATATCCCTGCGGACGCTGCTTTTTTTATGCCTGCGCCAGTTTTTGCAGATCATTATTACTATTCCGTACGTCGTTAGCGTTGTTTTGAGCTTTTATTTTTTTATTTCTGCAGGCTCTTCTTTTACATGGTAATGCTATAACAACAATTGAAAGGTAAAACAACAAAAGAAGAATACTATTATTTCCGAAATAGTAATTCAATAATTTTACCAGCTATCAAACAAGTATTGTATTAACTTGTGAGTATGCAATAGCTGGGCTATACTTACATCTGTAAATGCTCATTTTTCAAAGAGCTGAAGAAAATTTACCTGAACAGATTCAAACACTTTCACTTTCCGCAAACAACATTTCAGATCTGAATGAGGTAAGTTAACTTATTTTATACAACAACACTGTATTAGAGTATAGATACACAGATGATGTCACACAATGCTTTGATGTCTTCCAATTTTAAAATTTTGTTTCGTGTATAAAACAAGAAGATCACGTTTTAAGATGGGTGTGTACTCTAATAGATCACAGAAGACGTCATAGCGTTGAAAAAGGAAAGTCACGGCACTCGAGCTCGTCTCGTGCCGTGCCGTACTTTTTTCTTTTTCTCGCGCTATGACACCACCTGTACGGTTTATTACATTACATACGCACACTAAAACGTAATCTATTTGTTAATTCACAAATTGTATACAGTTGTACGACTGTGTACAACTTTGTTGTGAAAAATTTTCAAATGACGTATACAACCTTGCTGTAATTGAGTTCTCCCGCTATTTTGTAAACTGTCTCGCCCAAAGTTTAAGGCAGTGGCGAAGCCAGCCCGACATTTAGTCGTGCAAATGCAAATTTTTCTGTGCTTAAAGACTGTATAACGAATGAATTTCTAAAGAAATTAATAATGATAATAATTTAAATTTGCATTTGCATGAACAAATGAGCGGCGGACGTCGCTACTGGTTTAAGGTGTGATCACTATTAAAGGTAATCTTCACTGCATGTGCCACTGTAGGTCCGTCACTTGTCACATTTGTTAAATTTCAAGCACTTCTTCATCGAGGGTAATCCATGTGTCATGGCGACATCATCTTTACAGTATCCTTTTTCGAGGCAATCATGTCCCTCATAAAATGAAATTTTCAACCGGTAACTAATACGTCGAACTAATTCTGCCAGTGAAGGTAGTCCAATCAAAAGTTTACGATATAGATTCTTTCGCTAACTGAAACAATAAAATAGAACTCAACGATTGGAGCCACGAGGCTTGAAGTCCTCAAAGTGCCGAATTCCATTTTTCCGTTTCAGTTAGCGAAAGAACCTATATCTAACAAACATTGATTTTTTGTAGTATATCACAGTAGTTGATGGGTGTCCCTTTATCCAGTTAATAACAGTCCTTTATCAAATGAGCCTGAAATCGTCTTGCTTGGAATCAACACACGTGGTTTACTATGTATTTGCTTCACTTAATAAAATATTTCAAAGAGGATTTAATTGTAAATTATTTATCCTCTCATGCTTGCCGTCTCTGCTAACGTTGGATGGTGGCTCTATCACAGATGTTGAAAGGTAAATAATGTACATTTAATCTTACTTGCTGTTCCTTGTTTTACAGTGAGCTCACGTCTGTTAAAGTCGAAATTTTAATCAGCTCAAAAATTATTTTCGTTGAAAGTTGATGATTGCTTGTGTGCCAACACAATAGGAATTTGCAACTTTTATCAAGTACACCCTTATTTCACCAGGGCTTAACTTTCAGACGAACGCTTTTGTCTCGTCTTTGTAAGAATGCGCAACAAGTGTTCAACTCTCGAAACAATTATTCGAAGATCTATCGCGTTTTTGCAGGCAAGATGCTGAAAGGTTGAGTCGAGATAAAAATCTTTCGTTGTTCACGTTTGGCCACCACTTAGAGCTGGTCCTATACCTCGCCAAAACATATCCTGTGCAAGAAACAATCCAGGTACCACTGAGGATAATTTGCTCTGTACATTTCCAAAGTGTCAGTGGTATAATTTTGAAAGCAATTCAACGTGTGGGAAGAGGTTCTAAATTTTCTAATCCAAGCTCCGTTTTTATTTATTTATCAATTTAGGTTAACAAAGATCAGGATAATTTCTTGGATGATTTCTTGCAAAAACGACGCGTGGAAATCTTTACTAATCAGAAGGGCACGGAAATTAAGAAGAATGGCTTTCCTTTAAACAATGCTGACGAAGTGTAAGTATACACTGAAACTGATACAGGTCGCCATTCGGTTGGAAGCAAAAAGATTTTTCGTGAACGTCAATTAACTTATTGTGCTGAATTCTTGTATCTAAAGAACGACTTAGGCATTATAAAAATTTTACTGTCCTATAGTTATAGGAAATTTAGTAAATAAAGCTCAGTTATTTTTGCTGAATTTAGACTAGACGTTAAAGCAAGTGACACCCTGCAATCTTCCAGTTATTCTGTTTTGAGACTCAGTGAGAGCACTAAGAATGAAAGTGGAAATTTCTCACCAGATGAAGGTGTGGTAATTTTGAACCACTCACCTTGAGTTAAATTTCAGTCTTCGATCATCTCTGTGAATTTGACTAAACCTGTGTGCTTTATTTTACACTGTAGAAAGCGAAACTGACACCCTGTGTTCGGAGTCTAGATTTTTACCTGTGTATTCTCCTCTGAAAAAACCTCCAGAAATTGGTGAGTGCGTGTATATACTGTTATAAGGATGTTCAGAAATTATCGGTGTATTGGTCTACCAGCTTTTTGTTTTATTAGAGAGGAAAATCCGCCAATATTAGTATCAAGGAAATTCGATTTTGAAATTGAAGTGAAAATGCAATATGCGGCAGTGAAGTGGACGAGAATATTTTCGAAGCTGCTAGGGACAAATTTCAGTCATATTTGTATAGGATATGTCAAAAGATTCCGGTATATCGAAAATTTTTGCATATTTGTACCACTGAATATTTCAAAGATTACCGATATACCGTTACTGTATTCAATATTTTTCGTTATCAGTACTGTGGTATCAAGACAACGGTATGGTGAAATATTGTGGGGATTTCCTTTGTGTTTTAATCATGAATTATTAATGACTTAATATCTTTATTTGTAGTACGATCTTTTCCATCCTGGGAAGTTTCCCCTCCAGACAATGGCAAACATCTATCGAGCATGAATGATGACCTCACGACCGTGTCCGAAAATTCTCCAATTATGACTGAGGAAGAAGCAAACAAGTTGATCAATTTAGCTGCAACCATCTTACAATCACGTATCAGAGGATTTCTGGTCCGCCGTAAATTTGATTATAGAACTTTCAAGAGGACACATGCTGCTGCTAGTAAAATCCAAGCATTGTGGTAGGTTGGAGAGTAAAGAAATCGATATATCACCGCAATCAGTAGGTTTTTCCAGAAGTAAAAAAGACAGTTATTAAAGCAGGTAAACGCTCATGTTGTATGACGTCACAGTAAAGGAATGCACCGTGGCGTGGTCATGTTTCTCATCTGAATGGCTTCCACTTCAAAAGGGAAACGTCTCGACTACAAACGTAAACAAACGCCTGAAAATATACTTGCGGTTTCTGCTTCAACTTTCGCGGTTCCGATTTTAACAATATTTCTGATTACATATTAGCCAAAGATTCACCTTTAGGATAACGAGACAGAAGGAAAAGGGTACTCTTTTGTCTCCTTGTAACCATTGGATGGCCTAAAACTAATTTATCTACGTGGTAGCTCAAATTCTAGCCATACAATGCCTTGCTGTATATTTTTAGGAAAGGATATTACTTCAGAAACCATAGCAAGCAAAGCATAAACATTAGAAATGAACTACGAGTCCGACGACTTCAGAAATACATCTCCATCTTATGTTTCTTGATGCAGAAGTAAGATCATGCTATAATATTTTGGAAGCGATCCTTTCTATAATAGTTACAATTATTTTGTATTCTGTTTTGGTAGATCAGCGAAACAACACGAGGATGAAAAGCAACAAATGTTGGAAATCATCACGCTGCTTTACGAAAAGGTCAGTTTTTTTTGGGAAAGTAATGCTCAAAGTGGACTTTAAATGAACACAGCTTACGCTAAGTATTTACCAAATGTATTGCTTTTAGATTACTCGACTTTCTGAAAAAGTGGAAAAATTGGAAAGTTTAGCCATCGAAATCAACAAAACGGAAAGAAAAGGTAAGAAAGGCTTAAACTCTATACTTAGAAATCATAAATATAAACGTTTATAAATATTAATTAAAATGCGATTACCTCTTTGGTCGCCTCTTGTGTTGTAGATGAATTGGGAAATAGTTTGGAAGGAAATCTTCACCCCGTGTTCCGTCCGCATCCACTTTTGTCGCGAACGTTCGAGGAGCGTGAAACTATAAGAAATAGTAACTACGCTTCAAGCTACACACAAGATTCCCCTTTGTCTGAGAACATTGGGAATGACGTACAGGATTCAAGCGACCTTATTCTTTTGTCTGAAGACGTTGACATAAAGTCTGACAAGATTTCTGACGATATTATGGAACTTCATGGCGAAATGGTTAAGAATTTTGGGACGCTAGAAAAGGATATGGTTGGAAAACAGGAGGATTATTTGTTGGATAAGAATTCACAACAGACAGGGGATAGCAGGATAGAAGATGATCTTCATTGGGATATAAAATCAGGAAAAAGCGAGGATAGCAGTGATGTAGAAAGTTATAAAGAAAGCTATTCCGAGAATCTAAATGAACAGAATTGTAATGAGGATGGTACAAATATGGATAGTTATGGCCATCAAATTTGTAGGGTACCCCAAGTCGACGGATCTACTAGTGGTGACTGTGCTGGAAGTGGAACCATTTCAAGGGGGACCAGTGAAGCATTTATAACTGCAAATGTATGTGAACTGTTAGCAACTGTGGAAAGTGACAAAAAAGAAGGAATGAAGGAAACCTTTCCAAGTATACAGAGACCTCAAGAAGATTCTGAAAAAAGAGAAATTTCCATTAGCCTGGTTGATAATACAGACAGCCCTTTCGTTGGCGTTTATGGAACCCTGAGGGATAATGATGATGCCTTGGGAGAACAGTTTGTGAATGGAGAACCATCATGTTTAAATTTTGAGAGAGATCAAGAGAATAAAAAGGATACGGCAACTGGAGAGTATGGTGGCATGGAACAATTTGAGGTGACTGAATTTACTGTAGTTGGAGACAAGGGTGACAAAGGTGTAACTGAAGATGCATCAAACCCATTGGATATGAAAAAACAGTATGCTGACAAGATTGCCGAACACGAAGAGAATTCTGAGGATACACATGGACAAGTTAAAGAAAATCCACAGGAAGTCTATGAGATAATGTCAATTCATTCATCTCAAAAGAGGGCAACATCGTGTGACAATATTACGTTAGTAAGAAAGGCGGAAAATTACAGTAGGAAAGAAGAAGATATTACAAATGAAGTCCGATTTACTGAGGTAAACATTACAGATGATTATAGTCGAAACAAAACCGCGAAAACTCCTGGTGAGCACGTTGGGCAAAACTTGAAACTGGATGGTGGATTTGTGTGTAAAACTAACGTGTCTAACGACTCAGAGTTTTGTGGTTTAGAGAATATAAAAGAAGAAACAAAAGCATTCTCCTCAAAACAAGATGTGGTTAAATCTGCAATTACTTCGCATGGAGCAGAGAAAAGATCTAATGATTACGTCGATTTTGTACATGAATCCGTCAAAGATTCATTAAATGACAATATACCATGCTCACATAAAGGTGAAACAACTGTTGGTTTAGAAGAATTAACAGGAGGTGAGAATATAGTTTCCAATGATCAGTCACCTGCCACCCTTGAATATGAGACTTCTCCTTGCGCGAATGTGCAGAATAACACAGGCGTCATAGAAAATGAAATGGCCAATATGGAGAGTGACAATGAATCTGAGAAAGAGACAAAAAATGACAAAACTGAAGATCCTCCACAGGGTACATCAAAAATGGATGAAACGGTAATTAGGACAAGCGTGCATGACAATAGGTCTGAGCGAGAAACACTGACGGAAAATGCAGCTGATGTGAAGGCAGTATCATCAAGACTCGGAGAACGAGCGTCATCACTGTTGTCAGCTTTGAAAGAAGAGATAACTAGTGAAACATCTAAGGAATCTTCAACTTCACATCCTTCAAGTCCACACACCTCTGGTGGTGACGTCGTGAATATGCAGCCTGATCCGAGAGCTGGTCATTCTACTTCCGAAAGCCAATAATATAAATTTTGAGGAATATAAGATATATTACATATGCAAGTATTCACGTAGTCAGAGTAGTCAAACTAGTTTGCATGTTTTAAACACCAACTTTTTTAGTGTTTTGCTCTGATTTCCCCCTGCTTGTCAAAAAGCTTATTGTGTAAATCCACGTTTGCTTGCTTCGAAAACCCAATTAGATTGTGTGGAAGCACCACGTAAATTTGTTGTTGCAAAGCTTTCGAACCGTCAGTTCGCAGCCGATCCGAACGTTGTAATCCAATAAGATTATTTATTGATGACAACGTTTAACAATTCCAATACTTGTAATTCATGCATATAAAGGAAATCTTGACCAATCCTAACCGTAACAATCCCAATAATTTATATAATATTGAATGTAATCTTACTCGGTTACAGCATTGAACTGTAATACAACTGAAACGCTAACTCAATACTACAGTTCAGTTAATGAGTGAAGCCAAGTAAGTTTTTTGAGTCGAAATGCTTAACGCCAAAAATCAAACCTTGTATCAAAATGGAAGCTATTACAAAGTATATTTAAAGGGAAATGGCAACAAAAATGTTTATTGTCTCATTTGAAAGAGAATCTAAAAATAATATATAGAAGTCTTTTACAAAATTTTTATATCTGTTTTACTTTGGGGATATTGTCACCTGAATACTCGAACTGTCCGCCATCTTGGATTAATTTTTAACCTCATTAACAATGTTTTGGTGACGTAACAACAGGGATAAGTCATTCAAAGCTTCTTCTAAATACTTACTACCAATAAAATATTTGTGAAACCTTTTCAGTCCGTGCTAAAATCCTAAACACTTAATTACCATGTGTGTGGTTAATGAAGAAGATTAATCATTGTGTCGTAAGAAAAAAAATTGCGTGACCCCAGTTGTGACGCATCATGCATATCTACAAATATCCAAGATGGCGGACAACTAAAGATTTCAAGTCAAAATATCTCACCAAATAAGGCAGATATAAAAATCTGTACTAGACTTCTATATATTGTTTTGGAGTCTCTTTCAAATAAGACGATAAAAATTTTTGTTGCCATTTCTCTTTGATATAACAAATTAAGACTTTAGACGAAAAAGAAATGCCTAAAAAATACCAAAACAACTGCAATTTAAAAAAATGTCAAATTTCCCTTCAAAGTTTCAGTTGTTTTTCTTTTGCCTAAAGATTCAAATTTTTACATCAAATAAAACTTCTTGATAGCTTTCATTTGATATGCAGCCCAATTTTTGATGTTTGGCATTTCAACTCAAAACTCAGAAAAACTGAATCAACTGAACCCCTGACTTATCGTTCCAGTTACTTTTAGTTCAATGGGTTACAACGTTCGGATCGGGGAACGGGGAAGTTCGGATTAAATTTACTCGGTGTTTACAGAAAATTATAGTGATGTCCATTTTCACCATTTAAGCATACAAGAGACTTATCATGTAGGTCCTAATAGTAGATGTTTCAGGTCACATATAACCGCAAAAGGAGCTGAGTTGTGTAACCACTGAGGAACCAGATGTGGAAAGCACACAATAATAAACGTCGGTTAAACCATAGGCGGCTCAATTCAGTGTGTAGTTTTATATAGAGATCAGTGCGCACATAAAAACATTCGTAGATGAAACTACACACTGAATTGGGCCGCCTATGGTTGAACTAAAACGTCGGTTGAATTAAAAAATGATTGTAAAAAAATTTGCAATTAAATGGTCGATCGTTATACGCCCACAAGCTTATATATATCCTCCAGGTGGAAGTCACTGTAAACTATGTACCGAGGAAAAACTACAGATCATCAAGTTGAAGTCGTAGAACCTATACTGAACAAACGAAACGAACTGTTTTCGAAATGCTGCCATCGAAACAAATTCAGCGCGTGCAATTTCAAGCGCACGCGGAAGACAGCGTCAGCAAGCAAAACGTTGTGACAGTAGCTTAATCGCTTGAAAATCGCATGAACGTGAAACTCTGAGTAGCGATTTAATTATAAATATTATTAAGAAATGAAATAACTAAATAATCCCTCTACAGCGACAAAAATCCTTCAAGACGGAAGGAAAAACAACAGAACAAAAACGGAAATTTGTGCAAGCTAACAAAAACATTGCTAGAACAAAATCGAAATGTATGTTTGATCAATGACGTAACGTGCGCTGGGATGCCTGTGGTTTAATAACTCAAAGTTGATAGTTGAAACAAAAAACGATTCCATGCTCTAGATGAATGTGATTTGAAAGGTGCCGGTGGTAAAACACCGACGACGGAAAAATCGAAAATTATTTCGACTAATGCCCAACAACAAGATTTCCCCTTCCAACAACAAAGTCGCAATGATGAAAAACAAAGTCATAACTCCAGAAACCAAGATACATGAATCCCCATCAACCGAGCTGCAATTACCACTATAAAAGCTCAACTCCGAAGGCTCTTGAACGGTCTGTGCTTAGTGACACAGATCATTTCTCTTCGAATGCCAAAGTCTAAATAACCGGTGCATTCCAAAGATGTAATTTTTAAAACATCCTAGGTTGGAATCCACAGCTAGTAGCTCCAACAAGGTTATGCTTTAAAAAATTGATTCGAGCCAAGAAACTCGACAGCTCCGGAGCCAAGGAGCTCGGCGAGACGCGAGAGCCCGGACAACATCAAGCTCCAGGATCTTGATCCTAAGCTTAAACGTTGGCCTTGCGGTACTACAAAAGATATCAACAAGTTTCTTTATTAGCAGAAGATCATTTACCATCATAGGCGGCCGAATTCAGTGATATTTTTATTCGATCTAAAACAAGTATAAAGTTATAGTATTATAAGTTTCTTGTACGTTTGCATGGTGAATACAATATACTTGTTAAGCTTTGTGGAAACACCACGTAAATTTATTATTGCAGAGCTTTCGATCCGTAAGCTCGGACCTTCATCAGTGCTATAATAATATCATATTATAATAGTATACAAGGAAATGTTTCTGGGCTGTAATTGGTTGATTCGAGCGCAAAACATCGCCCAGAACAGTGAAAAAATCTGTAACAACACTCGTAATTGCACTCGAAGTACACAATTACCGATTTAAATTTTGGCGGGAAACCAAAATATCAAAACGAGGCGGGGAATGATAGCTTTGTAAAAAAAAACAAAATGGCGGCTAAAAAGAGCGATGACTTTAACAAAGATACATCAAAAAGTACGCACATTTCTTCACAAAAAACTGATAATGATAAAGAAAATGTAGATAATGATAAAGAAAATGTAGTGGAAAGCATGTGTGGAATAGATTGGGGAAAATCCTTGGAGTTTTTACCGACTTTTACGATTAAAGAAATCAAAAAACACCGAGATGCCAGTGGTAAGCAAAAAGATCAATCTGTTATGAAAACAATGATACGAGGAAGAAAACTTAACTCTAATTTCGTCGGGTTTGAAATGGAATTCGCATACACGTGTCGCATTTGTAATCTTAAATTGATCTACTCCACCTTTCCGCCTGTACCTGGAAATTGCTGCCAACCATTTTCGTTGCAGCGAAGTCTCCGCACGAAACTTAAACAATCCAGTTCCACTTCTACATTTGTTTTTATCGTAAAACGTACTTGTGCACAGAGAAATACAACAACAAGAACCGCATCCCCCTTGTTCCTGCTTTTTCGCAATGGATGTAACAGAGTTTACATAACAATCTTTCTTTTCCTGTACGTTTATATTTATTATCTGATTATAAACTACAGACTACGACTACAAGTAGTTTATTGTCAATTTTTATCCGCCATCTTGAAAGAATTAACTTATCATTCATCGCCTCGTTTTGATATTTTGGTTTCCCGCCAAAATCTAAATCGGGAAATGTGTATTATGCTAGAGAATTATGCTAGAGTGCTTTAGCAAACACGACGCGACGTCGATGAGGACGTGAAAATGGCGTGGACCCGCGAAATTCCACATCCGATTTAGTCTAGGATGTCGTCCACGTCCTGAAGAGGACGTCAATCGAGTTGTTTTCACGTCGTCTTCAGAACGTCAAAGTTTTGTTCCTTTTATTAAAAAAATATGACAGTAGGCATCCCAAAAAACAATCTAATTTGTTGTCCATATATTGTTTGCTAGTTCTAGGTAAACGTTTTGTGAAACGACAAGGTTGCTTCTTAGTATTTCGGTAGTTTTTCAGACGTATCGGGGTCTCTGCTGGCAACACAGCGACAGCAACACACATTGGGATTAATAGCAACATGAATTTGAACAAGACAAATTACGGGACATATTACAAGACAAACATATAGACTTCCATGTTCTAGGATTCTCTACATTGTTTATTTTTAGAGCTGACTCGTAGTGCTCGTACAGTCTGCTTTTAAAACAAGCAATGCCTATGTTCTTTGCTGTCAACTCTTTTGGCAGAACGTTCCGTACTCTCGCACACCTGGACATAAAGGATTTCTGGAATGTTGCAGTCCTGCACTTTGGTGTGATGAACTTCAAACAGTCGGGGTTAGTTGACCGCGTTGCTCTGTCTTCGTTGAGAACGAGTCTTCTTCAAGGAATTCGTGCCAAAAGCAGAGCGGAATGAGGTGTAACTGTTCAAGTCTTACACTATAGCCAACATCGCAGATGAATGGTAGATCCAAAATAAATTTGCTAGCACGCTTCTGTATTCTTTCCACCCGTTTGATTAGTTCCACTGACTGAGACGCCCAGACTTGAGATGCATAACATAGTTTCGAGCGCACTAGAGTCAAATACAGAGTACGACGAACCGAGATAGTTTTTATGTCTAGTATAGATCTCCTCACGTAGCCGAGCATTTTGGTTGATTGAACACATAGATCTTGAACATGTTTCGACCAATTCAGATTGGTGGAAGTCCACACTCCCAAATCTCGTTCGTGAATAGTGCTTTCCAGAACAGCATCATGTAGTTTGTAAGGATATTCTATTTTGTGGTGTTTTCTGGTTATTCTCAAGACTTTGCATTTTTCAGCATTTAAGATCAGGTTTACCTTGCTGGAGTTCTCTTCAAAGTTTGTTATGTCCTCTTGAAGCGATGTCTTGAAGCGTTGTGTATAGTTTTAAAGATCTTTGTATCGTCCGCAAAGGTTGCAATGCTGGAGTAACAGACGCTTTCGGAGAGGTGGTTTTAGTACAAGAGAAACAGCAAGGGACCAAGAACAGAGCCCTGGGGAACACCGGATGTCACTGGTAACAACCTTGATGTTACTCCACCAAGATTTGTCTGTTAATGACGATAGCTAAGGTATGAGGAAAACCAGTTTAGAAGATTACCCCGAAACCCGAACTCATGTAATCTGCGTAAGAGCTGAGCATGACTCACTTTGTCGAAGGCCTTCGACATGTCCAAGTAAATTACGTCTGTCGTTAGCGGTCCGGTTGAGCGGTCCGTATACGGAAAAACCGGACCGCTTGTCAGCCAATGAGATTACAGGTTCAGTGGGAAACCAGACCGGGAAAAAATAAAAAAGTTTACTTTCCCGCCGTTTTGCCATGTTTGCATGTTAATTAAGTTACGGATGTAAACATCCTCCCCGCCGATGACGGCATCGTCATCCTCATATCTTTCTGTTGGGTAGATAACCGAGACTTTCGTAATCGGTCTTCGATATTCGCCAGTAGGAGTTCTCACTGCGACGTTGCGTACTTTCCCATCTGATCCTGGGTGCACTTCAACAATTCGTCCAATGGTCCATTTCCCTCTGATTGCTTCTGCATCTACAGTCATTACCATGTCGTTTACTTGGACATTTCGACGATCTAAACTCCATTTCGTTCTTGGGACTAGTGACTGAAAAACATCGTTTGTCCATCTAACCCAAAATGAATCGTCAATTCGCTGTATAAACTCCACACGATCTCTTGGATTCTTGGTTGCTGTGAATGGGCCTTGTGGGAATTTAGAAGAAGAGCGATCCAGTAACATGTCATTATTAACCAGGTTTGCTATTTCCAAAAGGCATGTGTACAATTCGAAGGGTAATAATATCTGCTCTCCGATTGCTTTCTTTAATGCGTATTTACAGCTTTTGACCAACGATTCCGTGCAACCGTTTTGGTGGGGAGCCGCTGGCGTTATGAATTGCCAGGGAATCACTAAACATCGAGTTTGGATCCGAGTTCGAGTTGGACTTCGAGTTGGACTTCGAGTTATAGTTACAGAATATAATTACAATTCCGAATTGTATATTTTTTATTTACGGTGTCATATCCGGTATTTTACGAGACTCCCTGAATAGCCTCCGAAGGAAATTCAAGGAATTTCGCTCCGTTTTCAAACTCTACCGGTATCGTGTGAACAGGGTCAAATTGTGGACGTGATTATCTGCAAGTACTAGTAATAATCTGCTTAGAAACCTATATTTTTTAACAACTTGGAACCTCATATGTTTAACAACTATGCTATCAACTTTCAAGGACCGAAGATAGTAATTATTGGATAATAATTATCCAAACCATTCACGCAGAGCGAAGTCAAAAAACAGTTGCAAACCCCACACACCATTCCACACACCGAAATCCAACTCATACCCAGGGCTATTTAGGTACGAGGTTGACCGAACTCTCAATCGCGAATTGAACTGAAAGTATGACCAAGCATAAAGTCGTATGAAATAAAGATTCCGATAACCATTTTACTTTTCATCTGAATAGTCAAAAATTTTCGCGATATTCTCAAGATGCAGACTGCACTTAAATATAATATATAATTTAGTACTATAGACTTGCTTCTGCCTCGTACCCAGGCGTCTTTCAAATTAATGACCATTATTTAGTCTAGCTCTATGGAGAGGAAAGTGTGAGAGAAGCTTATATGAAATATAACTAGAATTACAAATTGTAAGCAAAATGCTGCGAGTAAATACTGGAAGTGGCCGTTTGTCATGCAGTTCGCATATGGCTATACTGAAACCGCAGCACATACATACGCGTGCTCAAAATCATCCTGACAAACAAAAATCGCACAAATCAAGATGCCGATCAAGAATATGAAGCTGCTCACCGGCGCTTGCAGCAAATATATGCAACAGGCGAGCATTGTGAGAAGAGTGCGTTATGTCACTCTTTATATAGCCAATAAAGCTAATAAGCGCCTGGGAACGAGGTAGAGACTTGCTTATAAAAAACTGGACCTTTATAAAACTATAAATAACAAATTGCAAAAGTGGATGAAAAACTGATAAACTATCCAAAATCCAAAAGGTACAAAATATTTAACTCGAAGTCCAACTCGAACTCGAATCCAAACTCGATGATACCTTACTCCCGAATTGCCACCCGATTCCGTTTTCAGCACAGAAGTCACGTAGCTTTTCAATGTCCCAACCTTGTAACATCTCTCGCTGCGCCCACTAACTGGGTACCGTTGTCGCTGAGCATTAACTTTGGACATCGTTTGAAGAAAAATCTTCGTAGAACTTGCATAAAACTCGTCGTCGAGTAGTCAAGTAGTCAACTGCTAGTTCCAAGTGAATAGCTCGGGTATTTAAACACGTGAATATCACTGCGTAGTATTTTTATTGTTGTCTTGTTCCTTCCGACTTTCACCAAGTAAGGACCAAAGTAATCACAAGACGTATAATAAAATGGCGGCGTCTGCGGTGTCAGTTGTTGCTTTTGTACATCTCCCATTAACTGCGATTCTAACCGGTGCTCCATCGTATTCGTGCTTTACTTTCTTTGCCAAATTGTGCGCTCGTAGAATCCAATACTTCTTTCGAATCTTTGCGGTTGACTTGTTGCGGCAATGCCCGAATGTCCGTACTAATGTGCGTGACGAGTTATCAACAGGGATATCCAGTGCTTGTATGGTAGCATCGCAGGGTGTTTGCAGTCGTACGTTACTATTGCCTTGCTCAAACGACCTCCGACTCTGATAATTCCTTGATCATCAACAAAAGGGCTAAACTGTTTGAGTTGACCGTTTTTTATCTTCGCATGTAAATCTCTCTGGGCGTATTTGATCCAATACAATTCAGCTTTGTTCAGGTCCTCTGGAGTAAATTTATTTGCTTCATCGTTTGCGTCGATTTTTTGCCTTGCACGTACTTTCCGTCCGACCCGTTGTATCCATGCTGTTACTCTAATTAATTTTCTCCAACTTGAAAACTTCGTGTAATTTATAACTTCTTCTTTTGCGTTTACGGTGCCGACAACTGGAGTCTTCCGTCTTTCTAGGTTGACTTTATTCTCATCCGTGGTTGGCGTGGTTTGAGGGAGTTAAAACGACAGCAAATGCCGACTGCGATGGAGTCAACCAAACAGGGGCCGGTTGTTCGAAGCCCGTTTGGCTTACACGGTGGTTAAGCTCGAAATAGAAACCAAGTTTATAGAATCATTCAACAACCAAACTAAAAGTTTTGAACCTTAATAGAATGATTATGCTTACAACTACATATTTACCGCAAAATATTTAAGTTAACTGTTTAACGAGTGATGTAAAAGTGTTATTTAATTTTCATTCATCCACCGTTTACGCTAAACGAGCTTCGAACAACCGGCCCCAGGCGACCATGTGCGTAATGCGCGTCCGCTATGGAAGCCTACTTTCAGTCAGCAAGGCATGCAATCATCGTTGTTCGTAGCAAAACAACACTAAGATTTGGGGCGCCTATGTTCATAGTGACATACACGAAAATAAATTTAAAGGCAATGGCTTATTTTTTGCAATTTCTTTGATATGTAAATTATTAGCGTAATATGTATGTTATTAATATCCACCATTAAATTGTTTTCATTTTGCGGTAACGAGGACGACGGCCTTGTTTTGCTTGAAATAAATTAAACGGTATACAGGAATCGACAAGCGAGATTACTATGTGATAAAACTGTATAAAATACTGGGTCAATCTGTTAGGACTTGTTTAGTATACATATTTTGAACTTTAAATGTGCATGACACAGGTGAGTGGCTTCTTATGTATATTTGCTTTCAGCGTACGTATATAAAGTGTCCCATGAGTATTAAAAACTTAGTACTTGCCAAACGGGCTGTAGCGCTGAGTGTAGATTGAATTTAGTAAGAACTACAATCGTAAAGATGTTAGGAGCAGGTAAAATGGCTCTGGAAAAGTTAGTGGAAGAATCCCCAGACGAAACTGACAAAGAACAAGGTATTATATATAGACCTAAATGAGCTACGGGAAAGATGTTCTTATCCCGTTATTGCCTTGTTGATTCAGTTGAGAGTAGCAAAATATCCCCCTTTATATATTAGACAGAGTACATTGGAAAAATTTTATACAAAGTCTTAACTTAGACACAAACTTACTTAAAGTATTTTGATATAGTATTTTGTAATTCTAAAGTTCAGCTGCCTTCTAATATCCCGGCAAGAGATTAAATGTACCTGTATTTATAACGGCAAGCTTGCAAGATATTAAAAGATTTGTTGAGTTTATATTTGACTTGAAAGTTCAAGTATATAATCCTTTCAGCAAATGGAAGAGAAATGCGAGGGTGCTGTACTGGTGCTTGTACATAGATTGTAGAGATGCTAAAGTCCTTGAGGATTCACAAATGAATTGTATATAATTATAATTATAGTACTAATATATACAGATATATTATAATAGGCATTGTACCTGTGGTCCATATGATGATTTGTATATTTGCAAGAAAAAAAGGAATCATGTTTGGTTTATAGCCAAAAAATGCGATTACACAGTTGGTCTGCTTTTGCAAAAAAACTCTACTGGCCAGGGATATTGATCACCCTGATTAACTTTGTTATCAAACAACAGTCAATGAGATATGCTACATGCACATATTTGACAACAAAGACATGTTTGACAAGATAAAAAGCAGTTAAAAGGTGCATGATAATGGCATTTGTGCTTCAGTTGCCAAATTGCCCCTGTGGGGTAATATTTCATGAATGCCTGAGCATTGTATTTGGTTGGGTTTGAAAGCTGATTAGGGACTGGTCATAAAGTATAGGGGGTGGGGGTGGGCTATAAGAATTTAATTATTAAAAGGCTAATTTTGTGTGGCCCACCCCTGATTTTCCTACAAATATACATGACCCACCCCCTATATTTGGCACTGGAAATTATAATGACCCACCTTGTATATCCTTAAAGTTTTCATGACCACAAACCCACCCCTATTTGTGACTTGAAAAATTCATGAGCCACCCCTCAAATTCCACGGCCCACCCCTCCCTACACTTTATGACCAGTCCCTTAGTATAGATAACTATCCTGTTCTGTATTTTTTTGAGACTTTGAGGCAGGCTCAGGTTTGTTGTCAAAGGTGAGTTGAAAGAGAGACATCCCTTTTTCAGATTTCAGAGCAATTTTACAAAATCGCTTTACCTCCCACAATAGGTTTGAACAAATGCAATATATAGAGAGCTATTCCGAACAGCATTTATAATATATGGAAAATTTTAAGCCAGCTCTGTAGGTAAGATCCTTTATGCACAAAATTAACATGCATGAATATACATGTTGGTGAATATATTTGAAATTATAATTAGCAATGCAGAATCTCAGGGACATTTGAGAGGTGTGGATGAGCACATCAATCTAGTTAGCTTTATCATAGACATGGCAAATGTATTGGAATATTGAGAATATTAATACTGGCTATTTTACTACGGCTTAGTTACTGTTCTCATAGTAATACTTACGTTACACCCTTGCCTTGCAACCTGATTGATTAAAGCTAAGAGGGTGTCAACTCAGCGCCCCTCTTTCATCAAATCATTCAGATTTCCAAGATGGTTTCTCCTTGTAATAATGCATTTCTTCCGGTCAGTAGTTCTAAAAGTATAAATTACTATAAGTGAAGTCAAGCTTGGTTTCTCTTCATCCCTTGAAATTAGTGTATTTTAAATGGAGAGCACCCCTGAATGTGTAACTGAAGGGGAGGGGGATTCACTGTCTTACATTTTATATATTTAGGCTGTCAGATAGATACGGTTACCTAGAAACATTCTATAAATAACATATTATAATTATATGGTATTTCAATTGATGATTAATGTATAGTTTCGTTTAATTTTTATGTGGGGCCCCTTGAGCAGGAATTAAGGCCCAGGGCAAATTGTCTCAGCCCCTGTCCCTCGGTCTGGTTGCCTCTGCACATAGCTATGCACCTAAATTACGAGGCATTCACAGGATTGCAGACAAGTGGAAATGCTTTTTCAGTTTGTATTTCTTTACCCTTTCCAATATTTTCACTGCATACTCTGCACACTGGCCAATGCTATTTTACAAAACCTGAACGATTTCATCATATTGATACTGGCACAATGACTATTTTACTTGACTCATGGATCGTAGAAATAAATGTATTTTATATATTTTAGCAAGCCTGGACGAGGAACTGTTGCAGCCACAGTATTTTTTTAAGAGGGGGGGGGGGGGAGCAGGGAAAAAGCAAAGGTTTCTGCTTTGCAGAGGTACACTCTACACCTGGTTATTTAAAATATTGGTAAAGTTAATAAGTTGTGTGGCTCATAATTACGTTGCAAGGCGCTAGCATGGTTTGCCACAAATCAGAACGTTTTCAAAATTTACCGTTTACACATTGTTGGAAATTGCTACTAAGAAATTCATGGGCACAAAATATAATCTTAATGAATTGGAAACATATGATGATAGATTGTGTGCATGAAAGTCATGATTGCCGAGATACATGTAGTATACGTATTCTTTTTGACAACTACATTTTAACCTTTCACAATTTTACTTTTACTTACCTGTCCCTGTTACTACTTTAACAGAAAAAAGAATTTCATTTTCGAACCTGAGTGAAACAGCTTAATTCTTTATTAATCACCTTGTTAAGTTCAAATATTGATTCAGAATGCACATATACAGATAGTTGCATGACTTCCCCTGCCCCAATGGACAAACCTGAAACACAGGGTTTTGGTAAAGAAGTCTTCATATCACAACGAGATTCACTAATAACGAAAGATTCGGCAAGGCAAGACGCGTGTAATTTACACAATACTGTCTGCTGACTTTTCTCTATAAATCGTATACGTATAAACCCACGTAATAAATTTTTATATTGTACTGCATATATGTACTGTCATACGAACCTTACCCCACCATAACCGAATCAGGGGATTCAGAATTGAATTTGTGCAAATTTTTATCTTGCACCTCAGTTTTTGCCGCATGTTAATATCCTGCTGTGGATATTTTGCAGATATGGTGTCTCTAAAGGTGAACAAAATAGACAGTGTATCACCATTACGAACTGGTCTAGCTCTATCACCTAGAAAGAAACCACTTCGGTCAAAGTCAACTGGATCATTGGGCTCGCACGCAAGTGGCTGGGACGCGGTGAGTAAATCAGAATTCACCTTGACTTTAATGATGTAATAATTTATATTTTCTACAGTGCTTGAAATTAGTTGAAAAAAAATGAATTTAGTAAAGTTTGAGTTTGCCAAAGATTTGGCCAAAATTAAGAATTTGTGCGGACTGGTATCAGGCTAATTAAACTGCCCAGTGAACAGATTGTGTCATTGTGAGGTTTAGTGAAGAGAAATTTCAATCCAGTGGTTTTGTTAGAGATCCGTTTTTTCTAGGCCGGATTTTTGGGGAGGTGCGCGCTTCCCCTGGGATCACTTCACACCTCTCCTGAAATTTTCAGCACCTCTCTCAGGAATTTTTGTACCTTCTGCTGTAAATGTCTGTTTTAGCAAACATTATAGTCATGTACTGTATATTGTTCTAAGAAATTTAAGAGTTAGAGATTGTTGTAAGTGTTTTGTTAACAAGTAACGCACGAGTGTGAATTGAACGAAAAAATTTCTATATTGCACGAGACCGCTGGGGCTATGATCTGAGTTCACTGTTGCTCATAGTTTAAATGCAGTACGCCTACGTCTTGACTAGTTTATTTACCGCTGAATATTGTAATGCTTCATTTTGTTTGTCTTTCAATACTTTTGTATGACTTGCTTCATGTACAATTTGATTAATTTCGTCTTCATTTCGTCATTATTTTGTTGGCTTGTGCAAAACTTGAAGCCATTTTAATGAATAATCATAGGAAGCATATTAAAAGTTGTGAAGTTGTCATTGAACTTCTACTGCAATAGAAGTTGTCATAAACACCAGTTAGCCTATTGGAGCTTATCAAAACCAGTTAGCCTATTGTAGCTTATCAAAACCAGTTAGCCTATTGCCGTAGCTTATCAAAGAATACATAAGAGCACCCATTGTTCGACAAGGAGCTATTGCATCTATTTCTCAACATCTAAGAAGAATAATTGAAGAAAAAATTGAAGAAATCTCAATCCCTGGTAGATGGTGAGAAGTACAAGTTGTTACGAGGTGAAACCAAACAGCTTATTTCGAAGAAAAAGAAGAGTCTTTGTTAGAGAATCCCAAACGCTTGTGGTCCGCGGTAAAATCAATCACGAAAACGCGGCAAAATGTCAATTCTCCTTCGAATGGTAGCTCATTTATATCAAATGGTAGCTCATTTACATCAGATAGACTTTGTATGGCTAATATCCTTTACAGGTTTTTACAATCCCCGAGAAGAAACGTCTACGATGCCGTATGTAACATCTACACCTTCAAATGGTATACTTTCAGACATCAAGTTTACAAAATATGAAGTCATCGAGATACTTGGCAGTTAGACCCTAATAAAGATTGTGGACCGGATTGTATTCCAAGTCGACCGTTACTTGAATCACTCACGCGTGAGTCATGTAAGACACTTTTTGATTGTAGGACGCCATTAAAGTTATTTTCTTAAAATGCCTAGAAGTCTGTTTTGAATCCTTATCAATCTTGAGTTTAGAGTAGAACTATTACATGGTGTCAGGAGTGAAGACGTAGCCTGCATACTAAGCTGTATTTTAAGCAGATTTAACAACAAAATAAGCGAGAAATTTCGGAAAGATTGAACATTAAAGTACAAGTCATAACTGAAGCGGAAAATTCAGCAGAAACATAATCTATTGATGGCAATGAATCAAGGTCTACCACCACCACAGTCACTGGAGTTAAACAGTGGAAATACTTCGACTAATTGGAGGAGATTCAAGCAGAGATATTTGAACTACGAGATTGCTACGGGAATAAACGAGAAAAACAATGCAACTCGAGTGCATGCAAAACGAAGCATTAGACGTGTATGACACACTAATCTGGGACAATGAAGCCTGAAGGCGATGACAAGGAAATTGATAAAGTGTTAGAGAAATTTGAAGAATACTGCGAACCGAAGAAAAATGTTAGCTACGAAAGATACGTGTTCTTTTCAAGAGCCCAGGAGAGTAATGAGAATATAGATCAGTATGTAACAACACTGAAGAAACTCTGTGAAACGTGCGAGTTTGGAACATTGAAGAACTCTCTTATCAAAGATCGAATTGTGTTGGGTATGGACCATTCCCCAATTAGACAAACTTTCAAATTGGAAAAAGATTTTAGCACAGTTGGAAAGAGCTTCCTAAATTTAGTGAAACTGTAAAGTTTGGTTGTAAGATATTGTAAAATGTCGAAAATATAGAAATGTAAAGATTGCAAATTTTGTATACTTTTGTATTATGCGGGAAAAAGCGTTACCACATTTCCACATAGTGGTAACGCTTTTCCGTGTGTAATATTACAAAAGTATACAAAATTCACAAACTTTACAGGACTATATTTTCCACATTTTACAATATTTTGCTACCAAGCTTTACATTTTCACTAAATTTAGGAAGCTCTTTCCAACTGTGCTAAAATTGCTTTCCAATTTAAAACTTTGTGTAATTGGGGAATGGTTCATTAACAACCAAAGAACACGAGAGACTTTTAAGAGAACCAGACTTGACTCTTGAAAAAGCATGGGAACTAGTGAGAGCTGCAGAAACAACAGAGAAGCATCTGAAAGATTTGCAAAATGAATCTGTTCACAGCATCAAGAATGGTAAAGTATCTCGCATGAGAAAATATAATCAAAAGCAACAACCCAAATCAAGTAAGAATGAAAAATTTAACCAAACTAGTGTATTCGACTGCAGAAATTGTGGAACCAAGCAGGGCAAGAAAGAATGTCCAGCGTATGGAAAAACTTGTCACAATTGTCATAAACATAATCATTACAAGAAGATGTGCAGATCGAAAAAGAAAGTCCATTTCATGGAGCATGAAGAAGATTCAGACTTAGAAACACTTTTGTTGATGCGGTCACAACAGAAGTCCAGAATGATGAGTTATGTATTAATACCAAGATAAATGGACAAATAACAAGACTAAAAGTAGACACTGGATCACAATTCAACATACTGCCAATGCAACAGCTGAAGAAAATTGTGGGACCAAAACCAAACTTGAACACATGCAGCAGCAAATGGATCAGGTATTCAGAAAACAACCTAACTGTAATGGGAACAATTAAGTTAGAAGTACAGTCGAAAGCCGAATCTCCAAAGAAAATGACATTCCCTGTCGTAGAAACCAATCAACCAGGACTGCTGGGACTGAAAGCGTCTCAAGAACTTGGTTACTTGGTTTTATCAAGGTTGTGTTGAATACTACAATTCCTCAAACACCAAAGCCATCACAAGTTTGGGAAGAAGAAACGTTTAAGAGATATGGCAATGTATTCAAGGGTCTGGGTCGTCTGAAGAAACCCTACCAAATTGAAGTAGATCCAAATGTTACACCAGTGATAAATGCCCTAAGGAATATACCAACTGCTATTCGTGACAGAGTGAAAGCAGAGCTGGAGGAGATGAAAAAAGCAAACGTTATTCGTAAAGTGGAAGAACCGACAGACTGGGTGAGTTCAATAGTTGTGGTGGAGAAACCTAATGGTAAACTTCGTATCTGTTTAGATCCGCAACACCTCAATCAAGCCATCAAACGTGGACATTATCAACTACCCGCGATTGAAGACATCACAAGGTGTGGAGACGGACATTGATGACATTTTGATTCATGGAGCAACCCAGGCGGAGCATGATCAAAGTCTTCAAGCAGTTCTACAAAAATGCGAGCAGATCAATCTCACGTTAAATAAAGAAAAGTGTGAGTTCAAGGTAAAAGAAGTCACGTACGTCGGCCATAAACTCACACAAGATGGAATTAAACCAGATGAAGAGAAAGTAAAGGCAATTAAAGATATGGCTGCTCCAACTGACAAGAAAGGAGTAGAAAGACTTCTGGGAACTGTTAATTATCTTGGCAAATTCATTCTAAATTTGACAACAATAATACAACCAATCAGAACTTTATTAAGAAACGACACTGATTTTCAGTGGTCATTCGAACAAGACAAAGCGTTTCAGGAGTTAAAGAATATATTAACAAAAGAAGGAGGTCCAGTGTTGAAGTATTTTGATGTCACCAAGCCGATTACAACCAGCTGCGATGCGTCTCCAACTGGTTTGGGTGCTGTATTGCTACAAGAAGAAAGCCCTGTAGCCTATACTTCGAGATCTTTGACAGATTCGGAATCAATTCAGCCTTGAACGTTTCAATCAATACACATGTGGCAAGAACGTAATTTTGGGATAAGATCATGAGCCTCAAGAGAGCATCGTGAAGAAACCTTTGTCAGCTGCGCCACCACGGTTCCAGCGGTTACTTCTCAGGATGCAAAAATATGATTATACTATCAAGTATAAACCTGGAAAGGAGTTGGTGGTACCTGATATGTTATCAAGAGCACCATTACCTGAAACACAAGAGAAGAGCATGGAGGAGGAGATCAACTATCACATGCATCAAGTCATTTCCAGCTTTCCAGCAGCAGAGTCCAAATTAGAAGAAATCAGAAAGGAAACTAACGATGACGAGCAACTCCAAGATCTAAAAAAACTAATTTTGTCGGGATGACCAGAATCAAGATCAAGAGTGAAAGAAAGTGTTAGAGAATATTGGAACATTCGTGATGATATACCGGTGATCAATGATATATTCTGAAATAGCGACCGTATAGTTGTACCAACTGTGATGCGAAGAGAGATGTTAGAAAATATACACCAGGGACATATGGGAATGGAGAAATCCAAAAGAAGAGCGAGAGACGTACTTTATTGGCCAGGAATGAACTCGCAAAATCAACGATATGGTTACAAAATTCACCGTATGCTTAGAGCACTGAAAAGAAAATACTAAAGAACCAATGATTCCCTTCAGAATACCGTGTAATCTGTGGGAGATGGTGGGCACAGATTTATTTACATTGGACAATTCGGACTATTTACTCGTTGTTGACTACTACTCAAGATTCTTTGAAGTGGTCAAATTACCGAATACCAAGAGCGCCACCGTCATCATGTATCTGAAATCAATCTTTGCGAGACACGGGATTCCGTCGTAAGTCATTAGTGACAATCAATACGCTTCTGGTGAATTTAGATAGTTCGCCCAAAAATGGGATTTCTCTCCTTTGCGTGCTGTCCATAGTTCTGGAACGTTGTGTTCATGCCCATTCCTATCAACATCAAGAGCCATTTATCTGACTTACACCACGGTTTTGTGAGGGGCAAGTCAACCACAATACAACTGTTGGAGGTGTAAAAGTCGATAAAAAAGTCGATGCCATCTTTCTTGATCTGTCGAAAGCGTTGATAAAGTTCCGCACAACCTGCTCTTGAATAAACTTGATAATTATGGGATAAGAGGGCCTCTGCTATCGTGGTTTCGAAGCCACCTTCATGACAGGAAACAACGTGTCGTTCTTCAAGGCGTCTGTTCCGACTGGCTTCTAGTTACCTCTGGTGTACCACAAGGCTCTATACTAGGCCCACTACTCTTTTTGGTGCATTGCAATGACGCCCAAGATTATATTCAAGCCAATTCAACACTCGCGCTTTTTGCTGATGATTCAAAACTCTGTCGATCTCTTGACAATCCTAACTCAAGCACCTTACTTCAGGAGACCTCAACCACATTCATAAATGGAGTACAGATAAAAAAATGGAATTCCACTGTAACAAGTGCATGACAATGCACTTCTCAAGGAAATTTAAAAACTGTTGAGTCATACGCAGTTTACCCAAGATGGTCAGCCTCTCAAACAAGTTGCTCGCATCTCAGACCTTGGAGTCACTGTATCCAGCGACCTATAAACACATCGAGGTCACTGCTGCGAAAGCTAACAAAACTCTTGGTCTTATTAAGGGAATATGTAAGGACATACACGACCCCACCACCAGACGATTCTGATACTGCTCCCTGGTTAGGCCGAAATTGGAATATGCGAGTAATGTTTGGTCTCCCAACACCATAAAGTACCGCTCAATGATTGAAAATGTTCGGGCGACAAAGTTTATCAAACTACCTCAAAGATATCTCTTATCCAGAAAGGCTGGTTGAAACGAATCTATTTCCACTAGAGTTCCGCCGAGAGATGCCAGACCTGCAACTACTACACAAATTTAAAATGGGACTTACATCTATGGACATCAATAAGTACTTACGTACCTACGAACCAGGCATAAACCGAGACGTTATTACAACGTAAACAACTTCCATTTCGTTTTGAAGCACAAACAAAATTACTTTAAAAATTCGTTTTTTATTAGGTCGGCGAATCTATGGAACAATCTCCCAATAGAACTGAAATCTCATGTACATAGATGTTAATAGTGACAAATTGATTAATAATGGTAATAGAACGAATAGGAGTGCAATTAATGCCAATACCGTAGGAGTGATTATAAATCAAACGACCGCGCAGCGGGAAGTTGATTTGTTAATCACAAGTATGATTTGGCATTAATTCACGACTTGATTCGTTCTATTACTTATTAATTATATATCTTCTGTAATCAAACAGTTTTAAAGAGGAAAAAAAGCAAGAACGGAGTTTGAAAAAGGAAACAAGTTCACATTTTGTATCTTAAATGCTGATTGGCTAGTTGTAAATACTAGAGTGATTTTCATTGGCTGTGGGCAAGGGTGCGATTACAGCTCACAGAGGGTGCCATTAATGCTCAAATCGCACTCCTGTAAACCAATGAAATTGCAGTATTTGCCACTGATTACAGAAGATATATAGGTGAATTAAAATTAAATTAAAATTAAAGATGATCACGAACGCGCGACTTGATTGCTCGTGCAACAAAATGACGTATATAGTTAATATCCTAAGGTTGGCAATTCTTTGAACGTTTTGAAATGCACAAACACAAAAAAGTCCGTAGTTTATCAAAAACAGAATGAAAACGGCTCTAAAAAGTACACAAATATAAACAAAAATAATTTCACTAACCTGCTAGCAACGTTTCTTGTCCGCATAGGGCTTAAAAAGACCATAAATGAAGGATGTTTAATGGTATTTTGCCGATACTTAATCTGTAACTATGCGGGATTGTCGGGGAGATCGTACTAGCACCTTCTCTAAAAATCTTCACCTCCCCTTACATTCCCCAAAATCGTCCGGCCTTGATATTTCCACCTTTTACATCGTCATAGAATCCCAGTCAAATGGGATTTAAGTTATCACATAACGCTTATATTCTTGCAGCTGACTGAGATTTTCATATTAGTTTTGACCCATTTATTAATAGTTTCTGAAATGTCACTGATGAAATCGCCTGCCACGCAGGCTACTGATGAACTAGAAAATGTTGTGGCTAAGTTTCAGTCTCTCAACGTGGTTTTAAAGTGGACTCTACACCAACGTGTTTTAAAACAGTAGGGCATAGTTTGAAGATACTATAAATAACCATAATCTGCTTAATCTAGTGGAAAAAAAAGGAGCACTTCGCGTGGTTGACCTTATTTCAAGCTGTTATAAGTTATTTATTCTGCCGTTGACGTTACAAGACTCCGGCCTGTCTTGCCATGCTTATAACCAGTCAACGGAACGTTTTGCTGTACGTGCAATGCAGTTTTGTAATGTTACCTTCATACCTTGCCGGCTGTGATATTTATTTCTTTTTTTAACGAGGACTTTCGCCACGCAGCAAATAAATATAGATTATAGACTACCTCCAAAGACAGCCGCATTATCGGTCATTTGAGATCGCGCTACTTGCATATGCCAGCGTTTTCCAGAACCAGTCAGAACCCATCTTTTAACTTGCAGCAGTTTTTATAGAGCATAAATTCACGATGAAAGCATGGGAATTTTGCACAACCTTTAGCATATGTGATTATGTGAACTTAGCATTAGGAGCCCAGCATATGAACAGGTTTAGGATGCACGCGTTTTAAAGACGCCATAGGGTGTCAGTTCATGTCATGTTGCGTTCAATAAAACACTTTGTTCGCCACGCATTTTCTCACGATATTGGAATTACAAATGTGATAAAGCTCGCCGCCTGCTCGCGTTACTTTTTAAAGAAATGTCTCGACGTCATAATCATTCCTTTTATTTTGACTTCTCCATAGTAAGTATTTGAAGTAGCATATTGGTTCTTCCTAAATATACTTGTATGTTTTTTTAATTAACTTTAACAGTCATTTATAAACATATCAAGTAAAAAGCGGGGAAGAATGTTGCTATAATTATTTCGGTGTATTCGCAACGTCAGTCGTTCAATTGAAAAGGTCGAACTTGTGTTACTAAGGCATAGACGATCATATGATAATGTGTTATCTTAACTTGAACAGTGGATTATCATGAGCCAAGATTTAAAAACACTAAATACGTAGTTGTATTTATAATTGTTTTAACATGGTTGGAAACCGAAACTTTCTGTTCAGTATTATGTGTGATGATATAGCGGACTTGTTTTCTATATCTGCTGGGCTTTATGCAACCGTTCCGATGTCTTCGTCACGCCGCTAATCATAAATGACAAAATTGACAGTTAAAATTGGGGACAAAGTTAGTAGGACCATTCGTTTTTCTTAGGGGGGGGGGGGGTAAAAACATAACGGAACTTAGCAGAAGTGAAGTAGGACTTGGAAGTGTAAATTATGATAACCAGGTTGTTCGAGTGTATAACTCAATATAATACGCTGCAGCCATTAGTTCAAAAACCTTAGAAAATTCCGCATGCACGTGACAAATTTATGCGTCATTACATATCGTCAAGTGATAATTATTTTCTACTATTGAGAAATTGTATAATTATTAGTTACCTGGATAAACATCTCCAAATCAGCAAATGTTTGTGAGTTTTACATCTTTATAGGAACCAAGAATCACCTATACAATTTTAATAATGCAATGCTGACAATTTGCCTCACCTGTAAACCAAAAAAAAGAGAAAAGGGAAATTCCTCAACACCAAGGAGCATGGAGACGGAATAAAATAACTATCGCTTAACATATGTATCACGCGAATGTGATAACAAAAATTTAGATGTGATCATGTGAATTTTTCATGCCATTTTCTTGCGTGTTGTAAGGGAGGTAGTAGAACTGATATATTGGATCAACCTCGTTGTTCGGCCAGGCTGCATAGTATATCTCCGGAATTTAAATAAATGCGTTTTATACCTGATTAATTTCATAATTTGGTCAGTATTTCGTTTGAAATGCTTCTAATGAGTTAAAAGTGGGGGTGCAAAACAATGTATAGTTATTATTTGTGCATATTCAAGTTTGCAAAACGTATAAAATTATGTGCCGAAATATGGTACATGTAAAAACTCTGACACGAACAAAAATATACAGAAATTGTGCAACTAGAAAACACAAAGCAATAACGTGTAACGCTATGCATTTTGGAGCTCGTTGATAATTTTTAAATAAGGTGGTAAACCGTGGTGAAGCTGCATAGAAATTGTAGCTTTATACAAAGGTTACTGACATACTGCGTCAACATTTATGTAACATTATTTTGCATGCGTTATGCGTACAGTGTCTTTTGCGAGTTTTTAATGAAACTTTCTATTACCGGTCTTGTCTGACCGTTCTTGTGACAACAAAATGTGTATATTAGAATGGTCAGTAGGAAAACCTTGTCACATGTCTTACATTCCTCTCAACTCAGTGAAACATAACTTTTTAATAGCTTGTAGAGAGAGTTGTTACAAGTTGTGAGATTTTGACGCTGGAATACTCTGACAAACCCCTGTTTAGCTGCGTGTAAGAATTTTGCAACTTGCCAGTCGCACCGTTGTCGAATAAAAGTCATTGCGATATGTTGTGGTTTCCTGGTGAACAACTTGCACGTTTTTAAAAACTATAGAACTATATTCAGGTTACCTGAGTGAAATTTGATTCGCGTCGGCGTTTCCGCATGTTGACATATTTAAAATGTGTATATATCAGTGCATATTTCGATTAATGAACTTGTGCAAACATGTGCTTGTCACAGTGTCTCTTGGCATTGTGTGTTTGAAATTAAATCATCGAACTCAGATCGTCTCGTCAGCCATTCATAATGACATACTTCAGAAGTTACTCAGTTCCAGTAACAAGGACAAGAAGCTACTCTGTTGAGTCTGGCAGAAGTGGCTCGAGTATTGACAGCGCTCCACATGTATTTATATTCGAAGACGATGAAATGTATGTAAGTTGTACTTACTACAATTCCAGTAACTTACTAGATTGAGCTATGGTTGAAGATTATGTAAACACAATAGCTAGGAATACACGATGCAATATATGATACATTTCCCAAGTAAATGCGCAGAAAATATGATTATAGTGAATCAGCTGTACTTATACAGGTCAATGCGTCAATAGTTCATCACTCTTAACCAGTGTAAGGTTAAGGTAATTTGCTTGGTAATAGTTTATGCAGGTAAATCAAGATAGCGAACAGAAGCATAATTTTTGACCGACTAGAATCTTATTAGGGCCTGATTGCATGGAGGTAGGTTGACCTAGTAGAAGGGTTACCCAAGCAAACGGGTCAGACAGAAAAAAAAACGAGCGTTTACATGAGATAGGGTGACGCTATAGCTACTGCTAAGGCTATGTTGTCTTGTAGGGTAACCCTATCTTGACGTGGTCGCTCAGCCGTTCATTTAAAAATGACATAAACGTACGAAGTTCTTATTGTACGCTGTATGATACTATGTCTGGCTCATTTAGTTTTTCATTTCAGTGTTGCGACCATCCTTGTTTGTTTGACATTTACTGAAGGCGAATAACTTGACCAGGTAACCCTACCTGACGCGTTTACATGACTTATGTAAACAAAAAGATAGCCCTACTGCATGGGTTAACCTTCTGCTGGCATATTGTAATAGCTGGACTGGACTGGACTGGACTACACTACACTACACTAACTATGTCTATACATTGTGGCATACCCTTTCTCAATTTTTCAATTTGAGGCATTTTTTCATGTTAGTTCATCATGATTGACTAAAACATTTTCTACAGAGAATTATAATATTATACAGACCTTTCGTGACTGTTTTTTCAAATCCGGCCATTTAATTCATATATGAGATAACATCATGCGAACTTTCCTCAGTGTAACTACTACACACATGTTGTACTTGCTAATAATGCATGTATACAAAGATTTGCCTATAAAATCGTGTGTAAAATATGGCATTAAACCTTAATAAAGGCAAATTCATTGATTGATAAGGCGCAGATAAGGAAACCGTTGATAACATTGTACGTGATGGCGCTCTCCATCACTTAATATCCATCAATGCTTCAATAATAAGTATCAAGTCCTTCCCATTAATCACTCATATAAAATATAGGATAAATGTACCAAGATCTTTGTTTGCTTGAATTAAGGTCATAAGACTTTATTGAACTGTGCATGTAATTTTGTGAATGCACAGTACAGGGTTGTATAAAATATTTTATTCTCGGGACCCACAAAATCAACGAAAATATTTTCTGCAAGTAAACTCCTAAGAACCGTTCATTCTTTAAAGTCATTTCACCGCTAAATAAGATGTATAAGAAAGTGAAATATAAAATGCATTAATGTTCAGTGACATATCAAGCTCATATAGGGAGTTATTTCCTCGTTTTTTGTCTTTCTGTTACTTTTTTACAGTTTTTATATCTTGCTTAATTCAAACTTTTCTGGGACCAATATGGTCCTGCGGTTCGCCATGTGCAGCGCTGACAAGTAATGATTTTGCTTTGTCTGTAGTGTGCATTGCCTTTAGCTTCAACCTCCTGGGGAGTCTCCAGCTTTGTTTCACATGGAACAGGAACTCTAATAAGAATACAAACAAAAAGCTTTATTTCACGATTCACGCAAAGAATACTAAAAAACAAAAACAAACATACGATATATTTCAATATATCCTTTCGAGTTCATGATACATAAATGTCACCTAACAAAATGCAAATACTTTTTTGTGAAATCCTTCATGAATTTATAGTACATATTTTAAGTGTATAGGTGCATGCCATGTCCACTTGAATTATAGTAACATCATAATGTCAGTCAAAAATGAGTTCCCTGTAAAAAGCACGTTTCTTTAAGACCCGTTGACACGCCGTACCGGATCCGCATGGTCACGACATCGGGCTCGGGCAGTTTGCGGTCATATTTGCTCTTAACACTTTTTCATGATTAGTTGTTATTAAATTCGATAATATTACTTATCATCATCGTTAATTTTATAGCTATACCCTTCTCTTCGAACTATCAATTTGATATCGTCCGGTCCCGTGTGTGGGCGTATGTGACATGTTTCAAACTACAATAAAAGACTCTTGTCTTCGTAACAATTATTCTAATCAATGTCACAAAACAAATCATGCATTTCAAGTTTAAAATATATTATAACTATTTATCGACAAAAAAAATGTATGTGCAGTATGTATTGTACGGAGGCTCCGAAGCTGACGGAAAGTCACCATGCGTCCGCGTGACCGACACTTTGATATGCATTAACTAGTGTTTACCTTGCGTCACAAAACATTCGTGTGTGCTCGTTATATAAAAGCACGGTTCATCATATAAAAGCACGGGGCTGTTAAACCGGGTAAAATGAACGTGAATAAACCTCAATTATTCTATCGGCAAGGTTCAACTATATCCAGAAAGTTTTCCAATGTGTCCAATGCAAGTCGTGACAGCTACTGTAGTTCATCCTTGGGTAGTATTATGGGAGACGAGGTAATAGGAAGTATTTCTCGCATATTTTGGTACGTGTGTATGTGGATATACATAATAGTATATACTGTACATATGCCCATATGTCCATGAAATATGGCAGTTAGTGATATATGGTGTATATAATGTGACAATTGTTACATTTTTCTTGCTCTATTATAATGTGTACAATGGTACTAGTTTAATCCGGTCTGCATTTCCTAGTAGAATTCAACGTATAATTTATTTGATCTATGCTTTCTACAAGGCTGTAAGAATTCAGGCCAAAATTGTATTCTATTCGCCTGTATTAATTAATATGTTATGATGAAGAACTTTTTAACTTCAATTTGATTACTAATTCAACAATGTGCGCTATTAAATATTGCTTAGTGACATTGAGAAATATTAAAGCCGAGGTTTGTGTTATCTAACGAAGCAGAAGGCTGAGGTAAATAGCAAGAGCTTCAATGAGCATGTAAAAAATTAAAACGTTTCACTCAAAAAGTCAGGAAGCAACGGAGAACCTGTTGATGGTAATAATTCCGTGCTCTAATATAAATCTTAATCCAAGCCCTAACCCAAACCCTAATCCTAACCAGCGTTTTATTTGTCATGTCTTAACTTTGATGGATTGAAGATTTGGTTAGATTTAGGGCTTGGATTAAAATTTAATTTCGCGTACTGAGAACACGGAATTATTACCCTGTTGATCATGTCCCCACGCACGAGCGTAAGTAGAATGCTTAGTTGGGGAGGGGAATACGTTTATTCAGGAATTTCTTTTGAAATCAAACGTGAACGTGAGTATATAAATAAACACCGCTCAGTTAACGCTCCAGTTACGCCTTGACCCCCAAGTCTTCGGTCATGTATGTTTTTTTTCAAATTCATGTATGTTTTTTTTACAAATTCATGTAGGTTTTTTTGCAAACTGTGCGTGATAATCGGAGATTTTTGCGTGGAAATTATAATAATCGCTGTTGCGCTGTCGTGTGTTTGTATCGAGTGCACAACACATATTTAAATCGCTGATTGCGATAAGCGATCCGTGCACGACTTACAGTATTTCTTGAAAAAAGTAACGCTCATTAGTCGCTTAGCTCTAGAACCCTTTCGCTCTCAAGTCTGAAGCACATTATACTGTATATATTTTGAAGCGTTCATTTACTCTGTACATTTTATAACCGACAACTTGTGGCCCTTTTCGTCTTCTTTAACACTAAGTGAAGAGTACAATACTTATTGGCTGTGTCCCTCGTGAAACAGTAAGTATTGAGAACCCGCGACTGCCGAGAAAACTCGCTGTTTCACAGTCAACCAGTGTTGATCAAGCTGAGTGTAAATTGATCAACCTGCAACTTAGAATGGATAGTTTTTTTTTAAAAATATGGACATTGTTATATTTTAGTATATTGTATAGTACTGTATTACAGCTTTTATTTGCAGGTCCTTCATCAATAACAGCTATTAATGAGCTGACGAAGTCAACCTGCTAAAAAATATGAATATATTACTATCTCCTTGATCCGTTATCTTGCAAGGAGGTGCACGTACATGTATAAAACATTTCGTTTTTTTCATCATATGTAGAAAGGAAAGCAATCCTGGATACATGATAATTTCTTCCAAAGAGATTGTTTCAAGTTCGTAGCGAATCCAAAAAAGACCCCTGGTGATGTTTGTTTTTGCGGAAGATCCCTTTCTGACCATGACGATCCCATTACCAACCACAATATTTCAAGATGGGCATCCGACTCATGTACGAAAAAAATCCCAACTAACGCATTTGGGGAGATACAGTTTGTCGGATCAGCTAATCAATCAGCGAGAGCGCCTGTAAGTATACAAATAATGAATGTTTATAATATGAGTGCAATGATAAGAAAATTTTCACGAAGTGAGAGGTGGGATCTTCCAAAGGATTGTTTGCGGAATGTGTGCGATAGTACAGTAACATTTTAAGTGATTGAAAATAATGAAATATATCACTGGGGAACTATTGCACGGTTCCATTGCATGATCATGAAAATGAAAATTTTGTTTTTATATCACGTGATCGTAAATAGCTTAGTAATTTAACAAGATATTATATATTATACAATACCTCATTCAATTCTGGTCGTTTAATTGGCTGCTTATGGTCACATGATATTAAATAAAATGCCCCATTTTGCAAGAGTGCAATGGCATACGTTCCATAGCACTCCCAGGAACGCAATAGTTTTTTTCCATTGCATGAGCTCTTAATGGTTTTAATAAATCCCATGCGTCAAAATCTTCCTCGTACGATGATCGCAGTGTACTTTAAAAATGATCTGGCCAAAACACACATGACGTAATTGGGATTTAATTCAATTACGGGTTGTCAAAATCAAAATGGCGGAAGCTTGCAGTAAAAACTATTTTGTTTTGGTAACTAAGGATGATATGTGTGAATTCATTCACGATTCTGATGCCGAAAATAAAAAGAAGCAAGTAAAATACATTGTAAATCGCGTGAATTCCTTTGGATGAAAACATAAGCAGCAAATTCTCATGGAGTTAATAATGACCACAAAGGCTTAAAAAATAACAACTTTATTGTTGTTTGCCGTGCGGCAATCTATTACCTGAAGATGGAGTAATGCTCCGAAACGTTGTAAACAATAAAGTTGTTATTTTTTAGCCTTTGTGGTCATTATTAACTCCATGAAATTTTTAAAAATGAGGCTTAGAGAAAGTTCGATGATAAAACTATTAAATAAGCAGCAAAGTAAACGACCATGGAACATTCCATATTTCACCTCATGAAAACATTCTTACCATTGCACTCATAAAGATTCATATGGTAAATTCAACATTCCTTGTAATAGCAAAAGTGAATGCAAGTTGTGACTGATATCGAGATTGCTAGCGTCTGTGGTACAGTCAAAAGCAGACAATGGCAAAAACAGAATTTTTCACTACCGGAAACGATATAAGCGGAATTCGACGTTTCGAAGAAAACCATTCGTATGTATGGCCTTGAACGTCGTTAAATCGTCCTTTGATTTTATTCTTATTTACACGTACGGACCTTGTTAGAAGACCCGGCATGGCCCTTGAGGCTTGAGACGCCGAATCTAAATATCCTATGAATTTGTGACATTCTCTCTTTGTCAGTCTTTGATCATTACTTTCACGGAATTATTCTCTCTTTGTCAGTATTTGATCATTACTTTCACAGAATTATCCTCTCTTTGTCAGTTTTTGATCATTACTTTCACAGGATTATTCTCTCTTTGTCAGTTTTGGATCATTACTTTCACAGAATTCTGAAGAGACTAAGAATCTCTCAACTAAGAACCACGTACATATCCACATTCTAGCAGCAGAGTTAAAAAATATTTAACTAATACAGGAGAGATTGACCGTCAACAATCAAGCGTTTTACGCCTGTACGGTCCGATGTGTGTATGACTTGCACTATATAGAGACTGAGACAGATCTACCCTTCAGGAATGTCCAACATATGCATAGAGGCAAGTATTAGAAAATGTTAATAATTTTCTTTCTTAGTACGTTCGTCTTTCTGAAGATACGAACGTGGAGTTGGTTATGAAATTGATCAAGAAGATATGGAAACTAGAAGTTCCAAATCTCGTCATTTCCGTCACTGGTGGAGCTAAAAGTTTTCATTTAAAACCACGCTTAAAGGAAGTATTTCAACGAGGTCTAATTAAAGCTGCCAAGTCAACAGGAGCGTGGATTATCACTGGTAAGTTGGATTAAGATGCAATGTAGAGCAGTCATTTATGTTCAAAGTTAGAGCAGTATGTACTACGTGATCGGCATGTGTTCCTTAAGGCATGTCGCCACAAAGAAACAACTCAAACAAGCAAATTCTTCTTTACTTTTTAGAACAAGACTTTAACGTTTTAGCTATATTGTCAAATTACAATTAGTTTGTCGCTAAAAATGTCTAAAATCTTTGAGGTAGCATCAGCTTCTGTTGAAACAATTGTAGATTCAATTCTAGCTACTGTGAGCGGCTAAAAAGAAACTTCTACTTCTTGAATTTTTTTTCTTTTTCTTGATCACTAAAATGTCCTAAGACCGTCTGCTTCCGTCCCTGCAAATGTTAGCCTTTGTCCCAGCTTGTTCTAAATTGATTGGCGTCGAACATCAACTCCGATTTTTTTTCTAGTTTGAAAATCTTTGTGTTAATCAAAACAAATCTGTATTTAGCAATGCAATCAGCATGATTTTGCGACTGAAGATTCAGACGCGCGGGTTTGCAAGTGCAACGTGGTAATATTACCACGAACGTATCGTTAGTATTGTGTGCCATGGAACAGCCGAGTTTAATCCTAGTTGGGATAAAATGAAATAGTGTTTTCTTATTAATTTGACGTATGTACTGCAGAATAGATAATCATTACGGGTATACTTGGTTTAGGCGGGACCAATACTGGTGTAATGAAGCATGTTGGTGAAGCAGTACGACACATGAAGGTTGTGGGTGGAGCGTCCAGTGATATCAACGTAATTGGTGTTGCCACTTGGGGAATTGTTGATCGAAGTGCTGACTTAACAAACGAGGTAATTTTGTATTTTAAAATGTTGCTACTTTAGTGATACGTTCAGCTCATGCAGCTCTACTCATCTGCATTTCTACCTCACAGATTTTACGATTCCTAAGACAATGTTAGTAAGCCAACTCGGGTTCATACAAAGGTTGATTAGAATCTAGAAAGCATGCAAGTTTGATATTCGATTTAAATCGGTGTAATAAACGTATATTAATGATTCTTGCGAATGTTGTGATCATTAATTAATAACAATAATATTTTCATTACTGCTTAAAAAACAAATGTTTTCAGAGTGGTGTAGGCAATCATCCAGCGAGATATCACATAACACCTGAAGAAACAAGTAAAGCTCCGTTGGATAGTTCACATACACATTTCATATTGGTTGATAACGGAACTGTGGGACAATATGGAGTCGAGATTGACCTGAGATCAAAAATCGAGGAAGCAATGTCAAGAGAACATACTGAGTCCAGATCATCTACTGGTCAGTATCAATGTTTTTCATATATACACTCCAAAAATGCATTTGTCAGTGGTTGCGAAATGAGGAGCAATGTTATCTTGACCAGTTCCCGTGGATTCGAATTATCAAAATGGTTCATATATAGAGCAATTATTTGTTGACAAAAACTTGACGGTTGTACACAGCAACTTTGAAAAAGCGGGCACAGCGCATACTAGGGAAACAAACGATTATTTTAGATATCGTTTAACTTTTTTTCCTTCATAAATCGCAAATGTTAACAAATGTTACTAATTGACAACTTTCCTAATTTTCACTGTACATGCTGTAAAACACTAAAAATATGATAAGGAAGCTTACATATTGTTTTGGTGAGGTTTCTCTGAACAGTTTCTGATTTTTTTGGGAATATACAGGGACATTTTTATATTCATTCATACATATTTAACACATTTTTGGGGACATTTTGTGCATAACAGGGAGATGCAATAGCAGCGATGGACTGCGTGCACTTATTCTCTTTGACTATATATGCATCATTCTAAACAATAAATTTCTTGTAGGCTCAATCGAGGTACCAGTAGTAATGCTGGTGTTAGAAGGAGGTCCAGGGACCGTAAAAACTATGACAGAAGCAATTAAGAAAAAGATTCCTGCAGTTGTTATTGATGGAAGCGGTCGAGCTGCTGATGTTGTCGCTTTCGCATACAAACACACCATACCAAGCACGTTAGTACTTCATGTTGACAGCTCTCGAGTGTCCTTACACGCAGCAATTGTTGCAACTCACGGCAAAATTGGTCGCTGTCAAATCCTAGTCGGTGACCCATTTGATAAACTAAGGCACGTTTGATAAACTAAGGATGCGCAATCAACTCTGTCGTGCTTTGTCCAGTTTCCTCTATAGTCTGTATATCAATTTAAAAAGCGGACAGTATACACAGCTATTAAAAAGAGAGAAATCCTTACTAGAAATTTAGAAATTACACAAGAATGTAATTTGTGCAGATACACGAAAGTTGCAAATGTAAAACTGCCTCAGTTAGGTTGTGCAAAGAGTAAGGCAAAAATGTGGAGATAGCGTAGCCGAGTTGAGACAACATAAATAAAGTACACGTTCTCTAACTAAATATTTTATTAAACGAGCTTTCGAGTACCTAACTGTAGTCCGTGTAACCCGTCGAAGACTACAGTTAGGTAGTCGAAAGCTCGTGTGATAAAATATCTCGTCAGAGAACGTGTATTTTAATTCAGACAAAGATGTTTACAACAATCAGGGACGTATCCAGGGGGGAGCCGAGGGAGCCGCAGCTCCCCCCCTTTCGTTGATACAGAGGTTTAGCAAACACGACACAACGCCATGATAACGCCAAAGCGAGGTAAAAACGATGTGGAAATGCCGTGAGCAAATCTGAGATGGGCAATCACGGCATTTTACGTCGCATTGACGTCACGTCTCTTTGCTAAACCTCCCTAGTATTTAACGGGATAGGCGCGTCAAACCTATCATAATTATTAGTATCTCCAGGGCTCCCCCCTTTTGAAAGTTCTGACCATGTCCCTGACAACAATAATATTTTTAAAGAAGATACAGTGATTTTTATAACGACTTCCGTAAACATATGGATATAGTTAAATAGGGCATGATAAAAGCAGTGTTTTAGTCCGCCAGAATAGGAGTGCGAGATAAATTTTAGCATGTTATGTAAAGAAAGTAGCAGAATACAGTACAACGTGGATTGTTCTCGTTTTAAAACAACAGGCTCTTTTTGCGCGGAATTGTAATTTCTAACACATCGCAAGTACATACATTTCTGTAACAACTAAACACAATAATTCAGCTTGGCAGACACATTAAGTTGGGTGACCGATATGTAAATGTGTATCTTGAATGATGTTTCAGCAAAAATGACAAAACTATCCATGTGATTGATCCTGTTTACAAAGAATCGGTTGAAGCCAAAGTCGTTGAGGTGTTTGGAGAAAGAAGTTTGGCAAATGTTTACAGCATGATTGAAGATGTTCTTGAAGATGAAAAAATGGTTTGTTCGATATCAAATTTCTAATCGAATAACTCTACGACTAGGTAATAATGGTCAATCAGGCACGATAAATATCTGTATTTCACAAATGTAGTCTAGTCGCAAGATTTTCCAGTGTCCTTGCTCCCCAGACGCATAATTGAAACAATTGTAATGTTTGGGATATCGACTGAGTAAATTGCCATACATAATGGGAACACGTTTTGTCATTACTATTCGTCCTTTAATTAAAAAAATGATTTGTATTAATTGTTCTATTGTCTTCATCAATCAATCAATCAATCGCATGCAGTGCCTGTTCTCATATAAGTGCATATCAACATTGACAGACACCCCACTGTTGCTAGTCTTACCCAATTAAAAGGGCTTCGTTGACTTGTAGCAAATTACAGGACAAACAGTGCGCGTGACCGATGATGCTCACCATAAAGAGTTATCCTTTTGCTCAAGTCACCAAAAAATTCATTTTCTGAAACAGTTAACCAAAAAACTTAGAATATTATCATCTTGCAAAAAACTTAAGAATGTACAAAATTTAAGAATTAAAACGAGGATTCTGCTGACATTTTATGCACATTCATTTCATAAAATTCGCAATGCGTCATCAAACAGGAAAAATTTAAAGAAAATTGTAGACTGATTAAAATTTCAACAGTATTCATAGCAGGATTTTTTTCAATCTAGGTTACTATATATCGCCTGGACGAAGGTGGAAATACTTCTCGCGACATTGACTTGGCAATATTGAAAGCACTTTTGAAAGGTATGGAAATAGCTTTAATTTATGAGCCTCGCTTGACTTTTAAAAATTTAGACGAGTTATAAAGAATTTTGAGTTATCGCTTGAAAGGCAATTACAGACTTTAGTAAATAAAGAAAAAAATGTTTAGGGTAGCTGCTGGGGCGAGGCAGAAAAGATATTAATTGAAAGTTTAAAATAAAGTGCAGGTGACATTTGAGTACCTGCGTGACAAGGCCTAAATGATGATTTATCGTGAAGCATTCGTAGGCTGTAATACAAGAATTGGATAATTTTTTTTTTTTGGGGGGGGGGGTGATTTGAACTAAAATTATCATTAATTTTAAATGATATTATCTGTTTGTAGCGAGTCGTTCCAGTCCCTTGACGCAATTAAATCTCGCACTGGCCTGGAATCGAGTTGATGTTGCTGAAAGTGATATCTTTACAGAAAACTCTAGATTTAAAGTGAGTACTATTGGACAATATTGTTGAGCCTAAATCTAGTGTTACAATGTTAAGAAATATTGTTAACGACTGTGAACAATGTTTGCAGCAAAACATTTTCAATCATGTTCTCATCAATGTTGTAACAAGCTATCCATTATCTGATGTATGTGTTAATGTTACCTTCCTTCACGGAAGAAAACCAGAGTATCTGAAGAAAACCCTTTTCACTTCAGTGAGCAAGAGAGAGTCGAATCTGCGACCTCCTAAGTCAACTGCACCCGCTTTGGTATCTGCGCAAATCGAAACCCTATGGAAGAATTAATATAAGGATTTTTCATGAGTTGGCGTAATTAATCGAGTTATTGAGCACGCGGGAAATTGAATAAGCACGAAAAATGCGTAAGAGTTAGTCGAGGGGCTAGCCGGGGTCAACTTTTCCAAGTGCTCAATAATTTGATTGAGCACGCTAGCTCATGAAAAAGTGCTTTTATAATACACAATTTACACAAAAATGATGGGAAAATATTCCCGCGCTTTTTGGCCGTGCTCGATCGTGTTATTGAGCACGCGTTTCGCAACCAATGAAAAAGCTTTTTTTACACGTGCATATTATAATTAGTTTTTAGCACGATTGGCATGAATGTTCCAGTCATCGAGCATCGGTCGGCATGAATGTTTGGCCCCTTGTGACTAAAACTGAAATATCAGGAGAATACGCTCAATTCTTGTGAACTAGCAAAATCCATTAATGCTAACTGACGAGAAACTAGTATTTAATGACTTGTGATTGCATTTGTGGCTAGCGTAGGCTGGTAAAGTACGTCCCGATTTTATAATTATGAATGTTCAGCATTTAAAGTTAATATTCTCATTCAGTCAGATGATTTGCACAACCCCATGCTGACTGCTTTACTCGATGATAAGGCAGATTTTGTTCGATTGTTCTTGGAAAATGGACTCAGTATGAGGGAATTCCTGACTGTGGAACATCTCTGTGTTTTATATAGATCGGTAAGTTTTATGAAGATGTCACAATAGTGTTGTTTTGGAAAGTTGCATCAATATACAACATTATTGGGAGAATCCGTTATTAAGCACGATTTTCAAAAAATTTTTCTACAGGTTGCCAATAACGGTATTCTGGGATCTCTAATTCGTCATGAAATGGTAAATGCTTGCTATATTTTGCTTTTTTGCTTTATAATTATCACAACATAATTAAACGTGATTGTTAATTGTTGTTGTTAATTGGTAATTTATTGTGATTGTTCTGTCATTAATTGGTAGTTACCTGAAATATTAAAATACTTAAAGATGAGATTGATGCTTGAGATACATCTCACGAAGACGCCCTCACTTTGGCACCTAACAAAAATTAAATCACCTTTCTTGTAAGACAAATGATATTTGCATTTGGATTTTAGCTCAGCATATTTTTCCGACCGGCTAATAAGATTTATTTTGTTTTTGGTATACAGCTAATTCGAAAAAGGTTGTCCGTCAAAAAGTATCTAAATTACAAAATCCAAAATGTATAATGGGTTCACTTCGTGACTCCTGGTTAATGTTATATGGCTTATGAGAAGCGAAGTTTTTTAAATCATTATATATATAATAATAATAATATAGTTGTGATTGTTCTGTCATTTGCCATTAAACCTTGTGTTATTAGTAAAACATATGTTGTGTCCATAGGCGGCCCAAACGTGTCTGGAAATTTTGTGCACCGAAAGCGCAAGCCGCACTCCGTTGTTTGAATATTTTAATCTTGTAGATTTTCGATTTTTGAAAAACAGCCTTTTTTGAATTAGCTGTACTACATAATTAAGTTGCATGGTACTTTGTTTTAAGTGATTGTAACTATGATAATGTTTATTTTTTAAAACATTTCAGAAAAAACGTGGGACAAAGTATATAACACCACAGTTGATTGGTTACGCAATAGAAGAGCTTATGGGGGATAGTTATCATAGTTACTATCTTAACAATGCTCGGTATTTCTCGGAACCTCAACGAAATTCATCACAGTTTAGAATACGTCCTTCTACTGCTGGGACTTTTGTTGGTAAGATATATTTGTTAGACTAAAGAGATACGTTAGTACAATAACATCAATTGAATATCACTATTTGTGAAATGATTATAGCAATCACATTATTACACCAATAACAAAACCTAATACAACCATGAGTAACTGATTTACATCGTCTCGTCGGCGTTGTAATGAATGCACAATTGTTCTTCATCTACTCGCGATTGCATACATATTCAATGCAATATGACCATTCGTTGTAGAGAATCCGTATCATCACCAACCACCACCCCCCCCCCCATGTTTAACCACCTACATCCGTACTTAAACAAGTCACTTTTTAGATCTTGCAAACGATTCACAGGGTGTTGCATCTAATGTATATATTCACCTAATGCACCATAAAATATTTATAAAATAATCTTCGATTAATTATAGTATACATTTTTATGGTTAAGAAGGTTTAATTCGCCTGATTGTGAATGCCGTTTCAGGTGCCACTGATAATGTAGAAAGAGACCATTCTTTGCCCTTCTCATTCCTGGATGTATTCACTTGGGCTATTTTATCTGGTAAGAAAGATCTGGCGAAAGTTCTTTGGGAGAAAGGAACTTATCCAATTGCAACAGGATTGTTTGCTACTAAACTTTTGAAAGAAATGGTGAAATATTCTCAAGATGATCATCAAATTATCGATTCAACTGAAGAATTGACGGAATTAGCAAAGTGAGTTCTACCAGGGTTCCCACATGATATTGAATAAATTAGCAAAATTTTTAACAATGCGCTTTTTTTTCTTTCTATATTTGCCTTTCGTTTTCTTTGTTGATTTTTTACAGCACTAATGGCGGTTTAGCTTAATTATTCAGGAAATACTGTGTTTTGCTACGGTTTTGATGTATTATTCCTGTTGTGACGAACTGGGGGGGGGGGGGAAACAATTAGGTTGGTTCGAATGTTCGCGGATACTTGTAGTTACAATAAGGGCTTTCTTTGATCATGATATCGTGATGGCATCCAACAGTATCGTCATTTACTATCTATCGCTTAATTTGGTTTTATATTTTGTTTCAGTGAATATGAAAGTCTTGCTGTCGACATGCTTGACTCGTGCTATATGCATGACGAAGACATTGCGCAGTCATTAATAGTTCGTCCACTTCAACCATTTGGGTGGTTGACATGCATGGATATTGCGTGGTTAGCTGAAGATCAAGATTTCATTGCTCACTCCAGTTGTCAGATATTGTTTAATAGACTGTGGATGGGAGGAATAATGATGGATACACCATGGTGGAAGGTAACTTCTTAGATCATTATTGACAAACAAATGTAGCAGCCAAGGCACGATTTTACTGTTGGTGGTGGGAAAGGTTTAGGAAAGATGCCACGCACGTGATTTAGTGTTAACTCCTGAGCGATGTGAGTTCAATTATCAGTTAAATTCTATCGTAACGACTCTTGTTAATAGCCATTTGGCTATATTACACTTTTTTAAAAGGAGAAATGCACTCCCCTAACCCACCTCATCACGGACGCAGAATTGTGATATTTTATTTCTCCAGGTTCTTCTTTGTGTGTTATTTCCATTCCTGATCTACCCAATGATCTATTTCGTCGTTGACGAGTACGAAGATACAAAAGAAAACTTTCAAAATCAGGAGGATTTAAACATGAACACCGCTGAACAAAAAAACGCGCCAGTTGTAGCAGAGAGTAATGCAGCTATAGTTACCAATTACAGACAGTTCAATAATTCAATGGAAATGTCGGAATTGAAAGAAGAAAAAACAAAAGAACAAGAAGTTCCAAAAACCGCACATCAGCCTCGTCACAATCTTCTTTCTGAAGGTATAGTTTACAAAAAACCAAATGATCTATCACTACCTAAAATGTTTGCGCTATAACATGTCGTGCTTTTATGGGAAGAAAAAAAGGCAACTTGAATTTGATCATTGAGGATGGGTGATAGTTAATGAAATAATTAATGTTTAAATTGCCTACCAACTGGGCCCTCCACATCTAATTATGAACTCGTATTGTATGCTGTTAAGCTAACTGTATCTATTTTCCATTTTATTGCTATCAATCTCTTCTGTAGGAGTATGATCTGGTTCTCGAACCCTAGCATGCAGCGACGTAGCGGGGGGGGGGGGGAGAAGCCGTGTCCCCCGTTTTGTTGGTAGAAGGTTCAGGGAAGGAATGCGACGGCGAAGACGATGCAAGAAGGACATGAAAATGTCGGGGGCACTTCCATAGATAGATATTTATGGCTATACGGCATTGCCCAATTCAAACCCCTGGGCTATCGTAGTCATTAGTTTCCACAGAGCTCCCTCCTTTCCCTTTTTGAAAGCAATTGTGCATGTGAGAATATATGTAGATGAGTCATGTATATACTTTGTTAAGGTGAAGATGATGCTGTAGACAACGTTCTTCGAGTTTCTGAAGTCAACTGTTTTCAGCGAGTGTTGAGATTTTATGAAGCTCCTTTCACTAAATTTGTTACAAACGTTGTAAGTTGCATTCGATTACTTAATGGCCCGCAATAGACTGTTGAGAAAAATAAATAAAGCTTTTATTAATTTGAAGCTCTGTGAAGATGTTTAAAAGTGCCGATGGCGTTTTGCAAAATGAAGCGAGGCGTTATTTCTAGTTCGTTCGAAACGTTTAAAATAAAATGTTGACAATTTATGGTGTATCAATAGTTTTGTGTTTTATTAAAGTACTCTATGGCAGTACTCCATAGTTGTACTTCACGTATTTAAATAACTCGACATTTCTTTTTTACAGTGTTCATACGTGGCATTCTTGCTGATGTTTTGCCTTGTGATGTTAATGAACTTTGAAAAATACAACGTCTCGGTCATGGAGTACATACTAATGGGATGGGTGGGTGTCTTAATAGTGGAGGAAGTTAGACAGGTGATTATTTATTTTTATATGCACTTGGCGTTTAAAAAGTTTAAATCATAAAAATTGATTTCACTTTCCTTTCAGATGCTCTCTAAACATCCCAAGCACATATATGAGAAAATAAACCTCTACCTGGCCGATGCTTGGAATTTTGTGGACATATTGTCTTTGCTTGCATTTGCAGTTGCCTCCGTCCTACGCTTCTTTCCCGATGACTTTGACGGAGACTTGTTCGAAGCTGCTCGGATTATATATATTCTTGATATTATATTATTCATTGTTCGATCTTTACAAATGTTTTCTGTTAGCAGACAGTTGGGTCCAAAACTTGTTATGATTAAAACAATGGTAAGTACAACTGTTCACGTTCATGGCTTATGATGACGTTGTAGAATATTCTACATCATAAATTTTCCGTCATCTTTGGTAAAACGTGTATAAAATGCACTTCTTTTATGAATACAGTTTGCTTCGGGAAATACCTATGGTAAAGACTAAGTTGTAATTTTTAAGTAGTTAAAAAGTATTTAAGAAGTTATTTGCAGACGATCTATTACCTTAAGATAGTTTAACATCAAAGTTTGTTTATATTCTTTGAATTTGTATTAATCGTTTTTTCTCCATTGACAAAAAGTATAAAACATCAAAACCACTTTCATAGGCGGCCATTTTGAAAAAAAAATGCCAACTAGTAAATATTGCCTCGTATTTACTGGTGAGGCAGCCACTCAAAATGCTTCAAAACCATTATTTATTAAAGAAATTATACTAATCTCTAATATTTCTGATTGTAGTTAGAGGACCTGAAACAATTCGTTATCATCTTGGCAGTATTTATTGTCAGTTATGGTGTAGCACTGCAGGCAACATTGTACCCAAACACCACGAACTTTTGGGAAGTCCTCAAGGGAATTGTTCAAAAACCATACTTTCAAATGTATGGAGAACTTTTTTATGAAGATTTTTCAGGTATGACAGAGTTCTTCGAATATCTTGCGAAGTTTGTTTTTAATGCATGTATTGGTAAATACACAGCAACGGAACTACTCTGACAATTTGGTCATGTTATGCAAATATTTCAGTCTTTTTAGCCGTGTGAAAACGTATAATTTCTGAAGAAATGGATAATGATTTAGATTTTACATAACATGCAGTGTGGTAACTCCTTTGGGTATCGCTTGGCTTTAGCCAGGGGTATCCATGCAGTCAATTGAGGGCATTTGATTTAGGGGCCTATAAGACAGAGAGAGATACTTTATCGCAAACGTTTAATGCATTGAGCTATAAGTAAACTGGATAGGTCAGGGAGGAAAATTGAAGTCAATTTGATTCAGGTTTGTCTGAGTTTTTGAGTTGAAATACTAAACGTCACAAAATAGGCCGTATATCAAATGAAAGCTATTAAAAAGTTGTATTTGCAAAGCACCTTAAACTTTGAAGGGAAATTTCCCGTATTTTTCAAAATTTCAATTGTTTTTGTATTTTTTAGGCATTTTCTTTTTTTCTAAAGTCTTAAATTTTTTATATTAAGCGTAACTTTTTAATAGCTTCAATTTGATATAGTGTCGGATCTTTGACGTCAAGTATTTCGTCTCAAAACTCAGAAAAACTTCACGCATTAACGGAACTTTTCTATTGAGTTAGCGTTCCAGTTGTACTACAGTTCAATGGTTTAATGTAGCTTCTAAACTTTTATTTCCATGTATGTTAATCCACTACTCGACCATTCCAAAACAAAAAAATGTCCGAAAATGTTTTACGAAAAGACCAAATTTTTTTTAAGATGAGGAGAGAGAACCTGGAGAGGTCCTTGGGCTAGGGGCACGTTATCTTACTGTTCAGCCAGTGATGACATGACCAAATTGTCAGGCAGGCTTCGCCACTGTTAATATATCATAGTTCCGTGCAGTTGATAGAAACGAGTGTTGCATTTAACAGAAGGAGTACGATAACCACACAGAGGGTAACGCTTACCCATCTAAAAATATTGCCTTAAATTCCTGCCCACGGAACGTTGCACGTTCTCTTTCGCTACTCGAGCTATTATCTTCGCTTACCGTCGATCGACACTCAATGTACAAATACCGCGAATAAGTTTTCACCGTTAAATTGCAAGGCAACGTAAGCCAAGTGTTAGATCCTGGAACCTGGTCTGGCTAAGATCAGATATCTTATTAAAACGCGTCAGGTTATTACAGAAAATCAAGTGTACATAAATTTATAATTATTATATTAACTCAGCTGAACTCATGCATCTTTGAATATTAGAGGATCCCAATATTCACGATGATGGACGATGGCTTGGACCAGCTTTACTTGGAGTGTACATGTTGTTGACCAACGTTCTGCTCCTCAATCTCCTTATTGCTATATTTAAGTAAGTAAGCAATCAATTTTATTGTATTGAGCTCTTTAGTTCTTTATATACTTCAATATTTCGTTCAATGTATTTATAAATATGTTTTTGAGTCATTGACTTCAAATACGAATTAACTTTTCATATCATTACGTACTAGCACAAAACGTCAATTGAACTGTGCTCTGTAGAAATTCATTTTTCTCTCACATTATCTCAAAATACATTTGTGATAATTGAAATGGCGGACGGCCGACTAATTTATGTTTATTTTAATCACAATATCCAGAGAAGTAAACAAAATTTTAAACTGTAAAAAGATAAGACAAACTAAAATTTCATTACCACTATAACTATGTAAAAATTAATCCTTATAGTTCCAATTTCTGTCATTTTATACGTTGTCACCCCAACAAATTTAACGATTTATTTTTAGTTACACATTTGAAAAGATCCAAGAAGGTTCCGATCGTGTATGGAAATTCCAACGTTATGACTTAATCCGCGAATACCATGATCGACCGACATTAGTACCACCTATAATGATCATATCTCATATTTTTATATTTATTAAATGGATAGTTCAAATGTGTGGCTGTGGACCGAAGGACAGCCATGGCAGTGCATTAAGTAAGTCAAAAATAATGACTTGTCTAATAATTTGTACCTATAATAACCTATTATTATATGGCTTTGAAGAATCCTGCATTCTGATTGGTCGACGTGCAGCATTCGGACCGTCGCCCGTAAATTTCCGTATTCGGACCGGGCTTTTTGCCAGTGTTTTTAATGGCACTTTTTACTGCTTGCAATATACTTATTAACGAAATTAATGTTTTACTGATATGTTTGAAAACTTTATGTATAAAAAATAAAGTTTTGTCATGTTCAACTTTTTTGTATTCTAGTTAACGAAACCACGATCGACGTCATTTAAGTACAAAATGTCACACTAACTCTGAAAATGGCTGCGAGCCATATAATAAACAGTATATTGACCTCGCTTGTTCGGTCTGTACCGTGAAATATCGGACTTCGGAGTTTTAGTACGGACCCGAGCGAGCTTACCGAGCGAGGTCCGTACTAAAAAACCGAAGTCCGATATTTCACGGTACAGACCGAACAAGCGAGGTCAATACTCCTTTATTATTATAGTCTTGTCTGAGTCAATTAATGTATGAAATTCCTTGACAAAGAACTTTCCTAACCTAGCATTTCCAAACGTATGCCTAGTATAAGGTATACAATCTCGGCCTATCTCAAGTAGATCATCGGCGACTTAAACCATGATTCCTAATTGACCGAATAAAGATGAGGAGGTTATTTTATTTGTTTTCTTAAAAATATTTTGGTTCCTTGGGTGTTTTTCTTGGTATTTTGTTTCCGTCGCTTTTGCTTGATGACCGTAGAAATATAATTTATTCGACTTCAAGAAATGTGGAAATATATAAAAATGCTACGCTAAAAATATTTTTCATTTTAATAGTTTTTGCATTTTAATAGTTTTAAATATAATGTGTTAAGATCGTCTACATATGTGTTTCTGCACATTCCAAAACGATTGTCACACAATTTTCCGCCATTTTGGGTTCTGAGACTACTGTGGGTTCTGAGACTTTTGGGTTTTGAGACTACTGTGTACAGTGATAAATGAACAACTTCAAAGGGCGTTGGTATTCTAGCCTGCGAACACTCTACACAGAATCACTATACAGGAAGTGATTCTATGTAGTCTCTTCTCAGACTATTGTGGAATTCCTTTTAAAGAAGGCTGGCGGGACCCGAATATGGAAGATGTTGGTGTTCGTGAAAAAAGGTGAAAGGCTTGGTGGAAATGTCTTTTAATGAAAATGTTATATTTAATGTTGACGTTTAGAGCTAAATTTGGACGAGCGAGAGAATGATCAGTTATCAAGCTGGGAAAATCACAGCAGGGATATGGGTCTATTACAGAGGAAGGCAGATGAAGAAGAACAAATGGAAACGAAAGTCAAAAATATTGATTCAAAGTAAGTTTATGTCGAGAGTAATTTGTTTTCGTTGCTTGCTTTTTTTGGTATCATAGAATTATCTAATTGTTTACCTGATCGGAAATTTTGTCATAATTTCCACCATACAGTACATTTCCTTTGTTCCTAACTAATTCGTAGCTGACGCTTTAAACTGACGAAATCCGACCAATCAGAACCTGGTCGAGTCACTGATTATTATAGACATCATGGGTAATAATTTTGGGTATTCGTTCTGAGTTTTATTAATCCAGGAGCAGTAGCCGTATTTTTCATACTAAGTTTACTGGGATTTTTTTGTAATTTCTGTGTAAAAATTCAGAAATAATAGTGTTTCTTTTTTAGAATTGATGAATTGAGCAACCAAGTTGAACGAATGATGGAGCTGTCATTTGATCCTAGTAGCGTAGCAGATTCTAGTAATAAAAATGATAAATCAAGAGTTCGTGGCTTGAGATCAGCGCATCAGTCGAGAAATTTCGAGGCATCTATTTCAGCTCGAGTTGATAGTTTGGAAGACCGACTTATTGAGACATCCAACACACTCGAAAAGATTCTTGAAATTGTGTCATCATCGGCTTTCGGAAAAGTAAGAATAGTTTTTTTTTGTATTTCTCCCTTATACTGTCCTGTTCGTGTCCAGTTATTGAGCTTGTGGTAGGAAATTAGAAACTGTTAAAAAAGCAAAAACAAGACCTTTACGTAGTTTGAATAGTTTGTACTTCATGCCAATTGGTTAAATAAAAAATTATTGCCTACTAACGTACTTGGCAAGTCAATTTAGTTGTTACGTTGCATTGCATACTTGAATGTATGTGGTGCATGAACACTACATTCCTGCAGAGTATTGTCAAAGTTTGTGTGTATGTCCAACGGTACGAGGTCTATAAAGTCTGCGTTGTTTTTGACAAGTGGGAATGGTCTATAGAAATATTGAAAAACTTGATAGTCGTGTATGTACTTTAGCAAGCACATTGTGCCTGGCAAAAATAATTCTGTTAAAGTTTGTTTTGTTACAATTGCATGTTGTTTTATGTTTGTAGAATGATGGAAGAACTGAGTTTGGTGCTGGTAGGTGCATGTTAATTTTAATCATTTTAAATATAAATTCAGAAATGTGCATAATATTATTCCAAATGGAATCATTGCCTACACTGCATGTTACGCTTCTAGCTACAAGTGATAATACTGACAATATTTCTTTCAGGTCGTAAGTCAATTCATATAAAAGCGAGGAAATCACCATATCCACTGAGCACTGTCATGAGAATTTTGTTCTCTGATAAGTTGGTACCTTGGGAGGTATGTGCAACATTCTGCTAGCGTAACCGTTGCATATATTACTAAGGGAATGTTTGGGTTAGTTGAATTGAGATCAATAGTTATTTGAATTTGCGATGGACGGAAACATGTTTTTAACCCAAATGATAGAGGTGCCCTAACCACTGTTAGTAAATTGTTTTACAATCTCAACAACCCTGTAACATTTTCTATGTAAAACCCACGACTTTCGGCAGAGCATTGGTGCCTGCGATCTTAAGATGCGTTCACAGTGCAACTTTTTTTGGCTTGTACTTGACCTTGCATAGGCCTAAATGTTAACGGGTTTTACCTGACCTGTACCTGCCCCAGACCTGGCCTAGAGCGCGAATTCTGGGGCAGCCAAAAGAGCTGGCCTAGACCTGGCCTAACGGGTATTATCCTCGGCGTGGCCTAGGCAAGCAACATTGCTATGGCACCTCGTACTTGGTTGAGCCCACGATAGAAACTGGGCAGAAAATAAAAAATAAAAATATAAATTGAGAGGAAAATGATTGTTTGTTGAAAGGCAAATATGTCAAAGATTGTTCGGACGAGGAATCGTCCAGTAGGAATGGATCGGAAGAAACTCCAGACGTCTCTGAACGTTAGACAGCTGTATAACATTGTCAACACCGAACTGCCGTTCACAGCTCTTTTCCGGTGTTGTTTTTTTCTAACATTTTACGAAGAAAATCGATCTTCCTCATTTGCACGGCATTATTTCATTGATGAAGGAATTCGAACAAATATTGAAACCACAGTAATATTCTTGGATCGACTGTATGCGAGCTTACCACTGACTAAATTATTCTAAATCATCAGGCTCTTAGCTTGGCCAAATTAGCAACCAATCGGTGAGCCCAAGCCTAATGTGAACGGGCTACGTTTTCGCCAGGTCTGGCCTTCGTCAGGTCTAGGCCTTGTATGGGCCAAAACAGAGCTGCAGTGTGAACGCGGCTTTAGAAGTGAATAATATTCGCTCGAACGATTCGTCATCAACGTTCCGATCGAAAGCCCAATGATTGAAGGCCTTGAAGTTTTCTTAAAAACATTGTCACTGTGTGGAGGAGTTAGTATTAGTAAGATATTTTATATAATCTTTTCAAAATGTTTTACTTTTTATTCCAATTCGCCCCTCCCCCACATGAGGAAAGCCCTGTACAAATTAATGAAATTTGCGAGTGTAGCTCATGTGCTGGTTTTATAATATTCTCAATATTTTACATATATTTGCAGGCTCCGTTTCCTACGTACAATCCTCCAATATACACATCTCCTTCTGTAGCAAAGAAACCTAGTTGGGCCGATGTTGATGTGATGTCACTGTAAGCAAATGATTACTTTTTTTACTTGCTATAGATATGCATGAAATTTTGACCGGTAATTGCCGTGAACTAGTACTTTTGACTTTGACAAAACTATTCCCCTCAAAATATATCGACATTAAATGTTTTTAATGTGAATTGCTTCCCAATCTAATTAACTTTTATGAACGAACGTGTGTCAGATTTTATGTAGAATTCTGTATTTTTTATCGATGACCGGTACAGGCAACAAGTACAGGAAACACATAAGTTAGGAAGAATTAATGGCACTCCAACATAAAACCTATAATACCAGTGAAACACGACTGCTGAGAACTGTCAAACCCACATTTATACATCGGTAATCCATTTTCGTTGTTTTTATAGAATTTCTTCTCTATGAATTCTTTTTTAGACATTCCCGGCCTGTTTTGAAATTCAACGAGTTCGACAATGAGTGTAATGTGGATCGTCGTAGTTACAGTGGATCATACAAAGTTGTTGATGGTCTTCCCTTGTAAGTTTTTGTGGAAGAATGTGCATGGAAATGTTGAAAAAGTTTTTAAATCGTGTTATAATTTACACCTGTTCCCACAAAGTGGCCGACATACTTTGTATACGTGGGGGGGGGGGGGGCTTTGGTTGAGGAGTTGTTTGACTTTGATTAAAGTACCTCCCTCGCCAGTGGTTCAAGACTGTAATGTACTCGTAATCTGTAATAAACAGTACATTGATAACAAAAGCGTCTCTGGAATTTGGAAATGTAGTGTTTATATATATAGGTTCTTGGGACAGGTTTAATTTTAAGTTTAATTTTAATCAATATTTTAAATTGTGTTAACCTAGCAACCCAATGGGACGAACTGGAATGACTGGCCGTGGTTTATTAGGACGATTTGGTCCCAATCATGCGGCAGATCCCATAGTTACCAGGTATGCGAATTTCTGTAAGCGTGTTCTGCTGTCTTAGCTATCTCTTTCGAGAAGTTCTGGTTGTTGCAACGTGTATTTTTTCAGTTGAGATGTTTGCATGCAGGAGAAGTGCGATGTAACGATCGTAATAGTATAAAAGGAATGGTATCTGGACTGTGATTGGCCAATTTCAGTGCAGTTAATCCCGAATAGGAGTGCAAAAATCTGTAACAACAAAAGAACCAACCAAATTTGACGTAGGAAAACGCGAGTGAAAATTTTCTTAACAAAAAAAACAAGCATGGCGGGTGAAATTTCAGAGCGATTGCGGTCAAATTTGGCTGGGTTTTTAACGAACTCTATTTATTTAAATAAAATACATCACTATTGGGAAGTTCTCCCTACATTACACTCGTGAGTTTTTCAACGACGCCAAATAACTCGTGCTTGTTATTTCCTAATTGCACTCGAAACCATGCTATCACCTAATATACGAATACGACATGCAAGTGTAAACTAACACAGTACCGTGTTGATGTGGCTACCTACGCCATTTAATTTACAGATGAGACAGCTTTATTCAATTTAAATCGTACCAGATAGTACACAGCTAAGCAGCATACAGCTCCCATCTGTAAAAACCCTCGTTGCAACTTAGTCTTGATGGCATCAAAGTATTTAAAACCGTTTGGAATTGTTAATTCCTAATCTGTGACCAGATGCCCCAACTATCTCGAAGGCAATTACATGAAAATTAGTTGTGCAGATAAATTCAATTATTATATTTAAGATGGAAAATGACCAGCTCAGGTGCTCTCATCGAGAATGGAAAGAAAGTTTTAGAATTTGTGGCAATACAGCGCAAGGATAATCAAGAATGGGCAATACCTGGGGTAAGAATTATCTAAGAACATATAGATATCACTGAAGTGATCATGTGTATCGTGACGTATCATATTGTAGTGGTTCTTTGTGTATTAATGTATTGGTTTTGCCGCAGAGTAGCACATAATAGAGCCTGTATAAGGGCCACTCGTGACGAAAACATTGAAGTTTGAATCCTTATGCATTTCGTCATTATGCAGGCTCTGGTCAATTAGATTTTCTACTTAATAGAAACGCTGAACTGGCTGTTCCGCCCATATTTTGGCTAGTAAACATCATTAAAATAGCAGAACAGGTAGCAATGCTGAGGAGCCTTTTTGATTATTTATAGTTGTTCTGTGTTGATGAGTAAAAAGATCACACTTCGTTATTGTATGAAAAATTATTTAGTCACTGCAGATCAATTAGTGTATTTGCTGCATGTCAACTACAATCAAGCATTTTGTCAGTAATAATTGAACTATCTGTGTAGTATACATGCAATACCTACATGATTTTAAAGATTGCCCTTTCCAAGTTGACGATCCTAATAAATACTTAATAGCGAATAATGATGCCAATTGATCTTAAGTAGGTTGCAACAACTCATTGCTTTGAAATTATTTGCGTAGTGTAAAAATTTGAGGTCTCCAGAGGCGTAGCCAGCCCCAAACTGGTGGGGGCTGGGGGTCGAATCACCGAATGACCCACGCACGCACATTTCTACCCGGTTTTGAAAGAATTAAAAAAACTTGTTCAAAACAAGAGTGGGGGGGGGGGAGGTCCGGACCCTCTCATTCCCCCGTGGCTACGCACCTGGAGGTCCCGCTAAAACCTGCTCGCGCTCTGGTTTAATTCATCTCCTCGGTTGATCAAGATATGAAATGCAAAAACTATTTCTTGTGCATTACTCAAACATGTTGAAAGCACTTTGTAACAGCAAAAACGGTTAGTTTTCACGAGATATAAGAGGAGCAGTGGGCATTCATTCGTCTGGCATGCAAAAGCAGTTACAAACTTTTTACTCACTTGTAGGGAATGGTTGAACCAGGGGAACAAATTTCAAAGACATTGAAGAAAGAATTCATGGAAGAAGCTTTGGCAGGTTTAGATATAGAAGATAAAGAACGGGAGGAATTGAAAGTTCAAGTTGATTATTTGTTCCAGAAAGGAATAGAGGTATGTGAGAGATGAGTCATATCATAACAATTCTTATGAACAGAAGAAATCATTCCTTTTTTGACGTCAAACGTCCCTTACTGGCCGCCATCATTGGTACAAACTAAAATTAAAACCAGTCGGCAACCGCTGATTTCCAAAATGGCTGTATACAGTATATTATTGCTTTATACTTTTTAGGTTTTCAAAGGTTATGTTGATGATCCAAGAAATACTGATGTAGCTTGGGTTGAAACATTGGCTATGAACTATCATGATGATAGTGGAGAAATATTTAATAAAATAAAATTGCAGGTATAGTTGATAGCGGTATCTTTTATGTAAGAGAGCAAACAAATGTGCTGACATTTTTCCCCCTTTTTTGACATTATATAGGCTGGTGATGATGCTGCTGCAGTACGATGGCAAAGGGTCAGCGGAAACATTCCATTATACGCCAATCACGTTGCGATGTTAGAAAATGTTGCAAACCTTCACAATGCGAACTTTTAATTTGGCTTACAAAAATATTTAATTTGCACTACGGTAGTGTTTTTTCAATATTTGTAATATTCCAAGTTCTCTCGTTTATAAATCTAACATTCTCCGGTCGTATACTGTCAAGCAGCACTACCTTCATTTAAACCACTGTTATGTTCCGATGCCATCATGAAAACATTGTTTTGACAAATAACGGTGGCATTTTTTTGTAATATCGAGAGCTAGATGTGTCATGTTACTTTGACATGCTATTTCGTGAAATTACTAATTAGACAGATAGTTACACCAGATATTCATACTTTTTGCGACAAAAGATGAGATGAACTTCAAGACCATTTATTTAGAACCTGTACATTAGTTGTTTGGATCCAATCTAATTTATTTATTTTCTGAATAATACTAATAAAATAAATTAATCTATTGTGATCATCTAATAGTAACTATGCGATTTTTCTCCCTAGAAATACAAAACAGAGACAAAAATCTTTGTCCATCAGTCTCTATAAACTGGATAGCGAGAATTTTTGTGATTTCATAAGAAATTCGTTGAGTAAAACATAAATATATGAATATCCCCCCCCCCCCCCAATTAACGCTCTAGTTACGGCCCTGCCCTGACAGTCAAGAAGAATGACACTGCGGGTAAACGCCTTAGTTACAGAAGTTCTAAATATGGAATGTAAAATGGGCTGGATTGCGTTGTGTGTTGAAATGCTTCGAATGCAATAATACTGGCCATGGAACAGCATTGTCGGTTCCCGTTGGGATCACAACCTATATTATGGGAAAGGAGGAACAACTTCAAGCAATGATGAGCTATTCAAGATAACTGAATTTGACCTCAAAAGATACGACTACTAAGGACAAAACACCAAACATTAATATAAAGGTACGTTGTCTTAAAAGACATATATCGTTCTGGGACACAATTAGTACACCTAGGTTCATCTTAGATGTTATTGAACTCGGATACAAATTGCCCTTTGATAAAGTACCCGAGTAAGTCTATTTGAGAAATAATAAATCGGCCGAGAAACATGCCACTTATGTGGACGAAGCTATTTGTGAACGCGGGGCGAGCTAATTTAGTCACAGCAGCTCCTCTGACTTGTACTGCGCAAATCACGAAAGTCTATGGCTTAGACTTGGACCATTTAGTCTCCCTTTTTCTGCATTATAGTTGGTGTTATACACCATCCACTTTCTGCTGATAACAATGAACTGTACAAATGTCTTATAAATTCGTCACTTGATAAAATCTTAGCAAGATACCCCTCTGGCAGGTGTTATTATTACGGCAGTTTGACCCTAAACGTTTGTGCTGAAAGACAGCCCTCAAGCAAGTTGTAGAAAACCCAACCCGGGGAAACGCGATTTTAGATTACCAACATGAAACACTGGTACAATAGCTACACCTGAAATACTCCTTGCCATTGGCCAATCAGATCACATCTCGATTCTTATTCGACCACTTAATAGACAACAGCGCCCCAATACTATGACGAAACTTTGGATTCGAACACGAAATCCAAGAAGTCTACAAGCTATTGGTAGATTACTAAACGATCTAGACTGGAACGTACTTAATTCTCTGTCATCCTGCCAAGAAAAGTGTGACCTCTTCTACGACATAATTGCTATTGGCTTGGATACAATTTTTCCTGAAAAACCTGTTAAAGGGGCAGTGTGAGGCCATTTTGAATCGTTTTTACACCTGCGAATTTTGCGTAAAACTGACAAATAATGACTGTAAACACAAAATAAATCGATGACAAATGTAAAAAGTTTGTACAGGAGTACGAATAGTCAAGATTAATCAAGGATTGAGTTGGATTGTGTTTTACATCTTGAAAAGTTGTTGGCAAACAGCTTTTCAAGTTTTATAAAATTTTGATAAAATATTACCTAAAATTGTATGTTGAAGTTTAATCTGATTAATATTACCCATATATTGTTGCAAAATAAATCGGAATAAATTTCACAGTTTTTTGAATACAGAACATTTTTGGTAAAAAGTAGCCTGACTCTGCCCCTTTAAACTCCATTGCAGAGATGAGCTATGGATTACACCTGGTCTCAAACTTCTCAAGGACAGAAAGCGCTCGGTTTGGGAAACATGTCAGCATACAACAAGCTACGTAACAAAGTTATTCGAGAGGTCAAACTATCCAATTAGATATTATGAATCACAAATAAGCCATATAAAAAAATTCAAAACCATGAAAATGCAATTAAAAACACGAAGGTCATTCTAGAAAATCGTTGCTCCGCTCGGTTGATGTTGAGGGAAACTTAATGCAAGGAAAAGACTTGGCTATTGCTATCAATAAAGCATTTGTATCTACTGAAATAATGATGCCAATCCTCACACCTCTTGATAAGCTACCCATAGAAAATCCTGCGACACCATACTTTCTTTCCGCCGTCGATGTCGAACCACGACTAAGGACAGTTAAATCCAATAAGTCTCCTGGCCCGGACTCTTTGCCTAACTGGTTTCTCAACTGTTTTTCTTTGGAACTGGCAGAACATGTAAACAAACAGTGAAAATAGGATCTGTTTTATCTGATTGGTTGTTTAGTAAATGGATTCGTTCCACAGAGCACAATACTCGGTCCTCTCCTTTTCCTCATTATGGTAAACAACCTGGCTATTAAATATAAAAACAGGTGGAAATATGTTGAAGACAACTCCCTCTCAGAAACATTTGGTAAAGATTGCCAAATCTGCAGTCCCTAATCAATGAAGGTGCTCAGAAAATGATATGATACTTAACCGATCTAAATGTAAAGATCTTATCATTTCCTTTACTAGGAATAAACCTGATTTTTTAGGTTTGTCACGAAACTCATCAAACTAAACAGTGGCACTGGCCATGAGTGTTTAAAATTGCTTTGCACGTGAATGTTTTGTACGAAACTGTCTCCGATTGTATTCAGCAGAATGCAGATGCACTGCCCATGAGTGTTTAAAATGGTTCTGCACGTGAATGTCTGGCAGTCCTGGGACGAAATTCTGTCCGATTGTTCCGATTGTATTCAACAGTGGCTGTTCTGAAGCCATCTTGCTTTGTCACGAAAACGTGTTCGATTTTATTGATCAGTGGGATGGACCACGCATTTAAATGTTTAAAAAGGCCTTTGGCCTTTGTGCATGCAGCACTGGCTGCAGCCATGACAGAAGAAAATTCTTCCAACTATAGTTTTGGCTGAGTACGTGATTTACACCATTATAAACATCATAGCATATGCTTATATGCCTTGTTACCACCTCTATCATTTACCCTCTTGCAGGTTATATATTCAACCGATTCTTGGAAAAGTACGCCTAAAGCTGTCAACCATTGCCTGGAAAGCCGTGTCAACTGCCAAAGGATACGAGCGAGCTATCACTGAGTTCTTCCAATTGTGTAAGAATAACGACATCCCACCCCAGTTACCGTTTCACGTTTCTGTTATACCATTATTTCTGTTTTCAAAAGCACAATAATCTAAATCTGTTATTCCTGTACAAATCGCCAGCGCCGATTTAAAGTGGTTGCACTCCTTTACACCTGACAATAATCCCAATTCACTGGACAGTCTTTTTTGTAGGAACTTGATAGAATCGAGGAAGAGAGCCTACAAGAAGCCAGTTTCCACTCTCTTGATCAAAACATTAATCGATAAATTTGGCAAGGCTGGTACCAATTTAAAAGATTTAAGAACAGCAGCTTTATGTTCTCCGGGTTTTGCAGGATTTTCAGATTTAATGGTTAAGCAATATTGATGCGGACCATATCGAAGGGCACGATGATCAATTCATATACGTAAAACAGACATATATCGTGAAGGAAAATGCGTTTACATCCAAAGAACCGGTAGTGAGTATTGCCCAGTAACTGTATTATTGAAGTATATATACATGGTCAACGCAACGGCAGTATTAGTTTCAACAGCCCCGACCTTCTGTTCCTTCTAATGGTTTTTTCTCAAACATAGTATGGTCTTCATAATTTAAGATCTGGTGGCATAACATCAGTGGTTCAAAACAGCAGAAAGGCTTCTCAAACTACACGGGAAATGGATACTGCTATACTGTTTGTCCAGCAGATTGATAGTTATCTGTCTGATAGATATCTCGGACAATAGTCAATTATATAAAATCAATTAAATAAATATTTGTCCTTTCTCAAGACATGTAATTGCATTAAGTGAAATTAGCAAACCTTGTAAAACTAATGATTATTCCAGGCAATGAAATAGTTTGGATCTGCATAGTGAATCCAAATTAAACATCCCCTGTTTTGTCTGTTTTCAAATAATTTAAGGAGGAAAATAATTTACGTGCGTTTGAACGCACGTAACATTTTATCGGCCGGGGGAGGGGGGGAAGGGGGCCTGAAATTAGTAAAAGGCCCTGTTACGAGTGCCGAAAACGCCAGCGAGACCTTGAAGTGCGGTTCTCAGTGAGAAATACGGGAGCGCATGTCCCTCTGTTGACTTTTAAAATATAAAATATAGTCTTTTAAAACTTAACTGATATAGTCCCTGAAATGGTGCATGCTGGAATATGGACTGTATTACAAGAGTTTCAAAAACGACATTATAATATTTTCATACCTTATTAGAAGTCTCACTGCCATGGAGTGTGAGCAAAGGGTCCTTATTCTTGGGTCTCAAGGACGTCATAGATTTCAAGGGGGGGGGGGGGGGGGTCAACTCGACCACAGTCATCAGAGTGAATTCAGGTTTCATGCTGTGTTGGCCATGCTGTGTTCAGTGGCGGATCGAGGGTAAGTCAAAATAAATTATAGCAGCTCAATTTTAAATTCAAAATAACTTTATAACAATGTCATAGGTTATGAATTTCAAAAGAATAAAATCTAACCAATGAAGTTGCTTTGAAGGTATTTTAAAATGTAAATATATCCTAGAATGAGCTGTGGTAATTTATTTTGACTTACGCTAGATCCGCCACAGCCTTTGTTTGGTAGTAAAAATGTGAAATTTCATATCATTTGCTAACATCAGTACTGCGCTGACCCCCACTCATTCACTGCATAATGGTGAACCCGAGAGTAGTCGTTACCGACGCCACTGAAATATGAAAAACAGCGGAAGAATTGAATCTGTTGATTGTATTTATAGTAATCCCAAGATTAAACCCAATTAACAGACTCTTGTATTTATTTGTAATGATATTTTGGCACGTTTGATATTTTGATGATTTAGAGCATGCAAATGAGTGATGCACGTGAATAACAAATAATTCTCCTCTAGCCAATGAAAACTGTGACTTTGTCAAGCGCGAAACAATAACCAATCGCAAGCGAAGCTTAACTGAATACAAAGCGAAACGCGCACTGAATTTCATTATATTGCATTTGGGCTCGCTCAAGCCGGTACGCGGCTAAAAGTTTCAACAAAAATCGTTTTTCGTAAAAACGCCAAACGGATTTCTAACCGCAATAGTCGATCTCGATCAACGGCGGCAGTGGTGATACGGAGAGTTTGCGACGCCGATGTGCTGAGAGAGGACTACCTAACCATGGACCAAAGAATGCTTTAGTCTCTCGGCTACAACAGCGCGCAACCAGTTCGTCTTCGAGGCCAACGGTAGATGCCGCAGGGAACGAAAATTTGCCCTCTACGTCGACATTTGCTTAACGTGACAACCCACAATCTTCGTTATTTACCGAGGACCACTTGGCGCATATAAGATATGATCAATTGTTTCTCGTAGCGTGGAAGAATCGGTAGCCGTTGTAGCGACCAGTGCGGCCCGTGCCGCTGTCGAAGCCATGTCCACGAATCACGATGTCTCAACAAGGTTGTTACAACAGCCGTTCTAGACGAGATCGCGGTCAACACGTACGGCAGATTCTTGTCCAAACCCAACGTCGAGCGTCGCGTCTCAGTCCTGTGGAAGAGCTTGTATGGTGTCTCCAGCATCGTTTCAAGCATGCGTGTATACTGGCTGTTGACGCGGTTTCTTCCCTGTGCTCTGGCGAGTACGGTACAGCAGATTTTGCAACAACACCAACGTCTGAAGGGGATTGTGGCACCTAGTTCAGTGTCGCATCTGATATTACATTTATCATGATGTGCGCTAGCTGTATATGGTATCGTAAGTATTCAGGGCATTCCAAAATTTTTGTTGCATATTTTGTTTAAAATCTAATCAAAATGCACACAATTTGTCATTTGTGGTAGAACACGAGCATAAATAAGGCTTGCCAAGAGAGATTATTGTGTAATCTTACCTGATCTAATCAGCTGAATATATTTTAATGCGTTTTAGACATGCGATACAAATATGATTGCTTTCCTAGATGAGATATCTTGAGAAATACTGAGCACAAGATCTGTATTTGACACATATCAAGAAATTCTATCCCATTATTAAGACCAGTGGAAAAAAAAAAAAAAAAAAAAAAAAAAAAAAAAAAAAAAAAAAAAAAAATTTTTTTCTGCTTTCACAAAGGAAAATCTATTTCTTCAAACTATACTTAAATTTCAATGTTTACTTCCAAAATTAATATTAATTCTAGCGGCATTCGGCATCTTATTGGTATGGTAATGGTAATGGTTTTAATAACATATGACAATAGCTATATGCAGCTAAACTATCACATGTTTACAAGTAATATTAGAACAATAATTACCGTTCCGAACTTGTATATATATATATTTACATTTTCAATTTTAAATTAGAGTTAAATTTTGACACAGTTTATTTATTTCAAATTTGTTTCTGCTAAAGTTGCATAACCAAACACTATACTGACTCGTGAGGCATATAGCGGCTTGCACAGTGAGTTAAGCATCGCTAGCTGTAAGTCTGCGCGCGCCGCTCGGAATTGCAAAGTACAAGCTTCAGTTTATCGATTAAGGCGCAGTCAATTTGTAAAACTAACGATAAAAGTTTCCAAAAATATCGAAAATGAAGACCACAGCAAAACAATGTTTTGAATATGACAAGTTATTTTTATTCTTGCCATAAAACACAAGCATGCTGAACTGATTAAATAGTGATGAACAAATATTTCAAAAAGGCTAGAGTGGTCAGCTCTGTTTTCCGTATTACCAGTGGTTTCATCATTGAGTTGTAATATAGGAGCTTTATGGGGAAGCTGCTGGATTTGTCTGGCCCCATCCAGGTTTCCTGTATCCAGGTTTTTCCCGGCCATCCTGATGATCCAGCTGTAATAAAACCAGTGGTAATGCCTAAACAGCAAGTCTTACCATTTCCTAGCAAAAGCTGTCTTCTATATGACTACAGCTGTTGTGGGAGTTGGTTGTTCGTCTATGGGGAATACACATTCTGTGTATTTGTGGGGATGAAACGCTCCTGATTGTCACGTTCAAGCCCATAGACTCACGCTTATTTATTGTAATGATAGATCAGTTGAATCTGAAGAACTGTCCAACTGTGTATAAAGTTGGTCTGATAGGTATTGAGAGTATAGCTATCTCCTTGGTATGCGCGTGTGCGCATATTTAACGTTCTGTCGCGTGTGCGCTTAACGGAAGGAACTGTGTGTACAGTTGCATAGCTATCTCCTTTGATATATAACAATCTAATGAACAATCTAGTATAATGTAACATGAGTCTTTGGGATGACGTTTTTGACCATATTTTGTAACCAAGACCAAGAGTGTTTCACCCCGAAACCCCTTCTCCCACAAAAGCTTGCGTGTGTGTATTTCTTATGTTATCGCGCATCATTGCGAGCCTTGACCACAGAACAGCTTTAATCATTAATAATGATATTTTGGCACGTTAGAAAACATGTTGTGTAGCCTCCTTCGAATTCTTCCTTAGGAGAGTAGGTCTGCACGCAGGCGTAGTCATTCCAGGTTGTTATAGGTACACACTAGGATAATACCAACTGGAGAACCTGCGCCTATCTTTCCTTCAGTCACGCAAGTGAAGCCGAAAAAATGGCTGATTTTGGTCCTTGCTGATGCCATCTCCATGACAACTGATCCACTATTCTCACGCGAATTACCACAGACCAGGCTCGTTTCTTGAGCCCGCTACTATTTTCAACCCCCCTGGTTTTCTCTATAAAAAATATTAGCTTTTTCCAACTTTTTGTCCCAAGAAAGCTGGTTTAGCACTTTAGCGTTGTTTTTTTTTTCAAAAAATTTATAAGTTATAAACCAATTCCTGTAAAAAAGTTATGGTAATTATTAAGTAGTCACTTTTTTACAGCATAAATTTATATGTGTTTTAAATTATTTAAACCAGCTATAATATGACTGTGAAGAGTGAAGACTTGTATCTTTGGGGTGTTTACTATTGTTAGATATACTTTGACTTGTTGCATAACTAAGTAGGCACATCCTTATCCAATAAACTGGCACAGTTTATACATACCAATATTTTGTATTGAGTGAGTATATAAGAGTGGGTGTGCAATTGCTGGTTTAATTTTTTACTGGTTGCTTTCATCATCTCATTTTCCTCTTATTTCATGATTCATAGGTGGGTCTAAAATACCTTTACTAAATTATCATATATATTTTGCGTTATCTATCCCCATTGGCCTTGCTAAAACCCTTCATGGCAACGTTGTGTGTTTCATGTACATGCATGCATGCATAATTACCTTTCCCTTGGAGATGAATTTTATTACACTTTCATATTTATGTATTCAAAATATACATTATTCATATTCAGTAGTAATTATTAACTATTGCAAATTTTTAATAAAGCTTGAATGCATAAGTTAATCTGTACAAAATTATATATATATATATATATATATATATATATATATATATATATATATATATATATATATATATATATATATATATATGTATATATATATATATATATATATATATATATATATATATATATATATATATATATATATATATATATATATATATGTATATATATGAACTTGGCTTATAAGATTTCTTCAGACATAAAAATACACAAGGTATATGTTTTCCAGACGTTTCGCCTGTTACGGCTTCTTCAGTGGAATGTTTTTTTCATATACCTTGTGTATTTTTATGTCTGAAGAAATCTTATAAGCCAAGTTCATACACTATCCAGACATGGTACCTCACATCCGTTCATATATATATATATATATATATATATATATATATATATATATATATATATATATATATATATATATATATATATATATATATATATATATATATATATATATATATATATATATATATATATATAATGTGCTAGTTTTGGTTAGCGAAATACAAAAGAGTGCTCAATGACATATAGACAGAGCAAAATGTATAATTGTGCAAAATACCTCAAAAACTTACCACTACAGTCTGTTTCATCCAGAGGGAATCTTCAGGTGATAGACAAATTTCGAAAATGTGCGAGCTTCTTTTATGCTCAAGGCGGAAACGTGGGCGCGTGGGTGGTTGAATAGCATGCATTCCTTTCTTTGTTTAGGTTGTTTACCTGAAATCTGCTTTTGTGTTGGCAGGCCGAAACTATTTCCGATCTTTTCTTAAGCAAGCAATTGTTTTTTTCTTTCAAAATACTAATTTTTTCCTCCAAACATAAATTACATCTTTTGGATCCTCCCGTGTAAGAAATAGACTTTTTTATTATGGACCATTTTATGGTGAAATCTGTTTTCTTTTGCTTTAAGTGCCAAACGTGTTTCGAAAGTTCCGTCTCGTTCGAATATTTTTTGTGTGTGAAAGATTTGATATGATTCCTGTATCGCTCTTTGAATGTGTTTGAGGTCATGCCAATGTAGTGCTTTGTGTCCTGTGTGTTGCCAGTAAAAATTGTTGCTTTGTATACAATGTCCTTACTCATGCACTTGTTCTGCAATGGGCATGCGTGCTTGTTCCTGCAATGGGCATGCGTGCTTGTTCCTGCAGTTACAGTTCTCTGCGCTAATGTCTTGTGGTTCGCTTTTCCTAATTATGCGTGTGTTGTGGCTTGTGATAATTGACTTAACGTTACTCATGCAGCTGTAACTGACCTTAACTGTGTTCCTATTGAAAATTTTGTGTAACTTGTTGCCTATTGGAAAGTGCGTGTCTACAAGCTTGAGCAAACTGCGTGCGATGTTTGTCTTGACATTTTTGCTAAATGGTGGGTTAAACCAAATGATGTTGCGTTGTCTGTTCCTGCGTCGTTGCTGTGTTACATGTGGCATGTATTCCAGCTTGTGGCTGAAGTTGCTATGTCCTAGTGCATTTTGATATTAGTCCGTGGGCTGTGGACCGAAATAGTTTAGTTTCGTTGCCGTCATCGCGGTGCTAAGGTAACTTTACACCGTTCTATAGATTTTGATGTGCTGAATTCAAATTTTGTTGTTCCCACTCGCGCAAACCCGCAGTTTTTTCGTAAACGGCAATCGAAGTTACTTCGTTTCGGCCATTTTTTATTCGGCACCTCTCATCTTACGGCATTTTAACATGAAGTATCCGCAGTCATATTGCACCGCAGGTTCATAAACAAACTCAGTTTCGTTCGATCTTTTTATTTCGGCACGAATACAACCCTTTAAAAGACAGGATCAGCTATAAATCATGTAAGTTATTTTATGATCATTAAATAAGAGTAGATAATGTTTTTACAATTTTTCATATCACAGTATACATGTTGATATAACAGTATTTATTACTGAAATGTATATATATATTCCATAATAGTACTATTGAACATTTCATATTAAACTACTTATTTAGTGTATTTACTAGTTAAAAAATTTCGTCATCGCTTGACCATTCAGGAGACTTGTCAAGCTCATTCTCACAGTTTGTGCAGTCAATACATTGGCACATATCATTACATGTGTTTAATGCTTTTTTGCTGGAGCACGGTTTGGTTGCACAACCTGTTTTACACTTACAATTACAATTTGCAAGCAAAGCATCTGGAGCACAGTTTCCATCCATCCACTGAATACTTATTTTGCCTTCTTGATTTAATTTCCAACCATAGTTGACCGGGCTTGGGGCATCAATGCTACAACCTTGTAGATTGCTGCTTGGTAATTGGCTCTCTGGAGATGCTTTAGAAGGCAATCTTTATTTTGTGGCATAGAAGAATCAGAAAATCGGAACATGTTGTACCGTACAACATTGACACTGGATTCAATTTTTGCCTTTTTACAATTTTTATACAGCTGCTTCTATTTCCTTTTCGAACTGCTCATCAAAGGAAAATTCAGCTCCCAGGGAGGTTAATACAGCCACAGATGTTGGGTCATGCAATAGGATATTCTATGAAGATACCTTACTGTAAACATGAAATGAGCTGGTTGAATCACATCCTAGAATACTTGACATCACACAGCAATTAGGTGAAGAAAAATGTAGAGCATCAATTGGATTTTATGCACTTACTGGTAATGTATGAATAACACATTCTTATATCATTTGCAGTGTGATCAGACTTGGTCATATGGACTTAGACAACACCATCTGTAAATACTTGAAACATTTAGAATAGGGGAGGGGTTGTATGAGTGCATTTGACTGATTCTGGTAAACAACTCGCATATATGGTCACAATTTCATTATCATTCATGGCCATGTCTGAATAGGTCCATGCTCCACTCACAGGAATTTTTTTAGTAAAATGTGCAGTAAAATGACATGTGTAGGGGAAAGGGATTCGTGTCCTTTCTTCAGTGGGGCGAGGGGGGTTGTACATAGTTCTCAAAGGTTACTCATTTGGTAATTTCTAGGATGTGATTCAACCAGCTTATTTCATGGTTACAGTAAGGTATCTTCATAGAATATGCTATTGCATGACCCAACATCTGTGGCTGTATTAACCTCCCTGGGAGCTGAATTTTCCTTTGATGAGCAGTTCGAAAAGGAAATAGAAGCAGCTGTATGAAAATCGTACAAGGCAAAAAAAAGGAATCCAGTGTCAATGTTCTACGGTACAACATGTTCCGAATTGGAAAATTTTCTGATTCTTCTATGCCACCAAATAAAGATTGCCTTCTAAGGCATCTCCAGAGAGCCAATTACCAAAAAAGCATTAAACACATGTAATGATATGTGCCAATGTATGGACTGCACAAACTGTGAGAATGAGCTTGACAAATCTCCTGAATGGTCAAGCGATGATGAAATTTTTTAACTAGTAAATACACTAAATAAGTAGTTTAATATGAAATGTTCAATAGTACTATTATGGAATATATATATACATTTCAGTAATAAATACTGTTATATCAACATGTATACTGTGATATGAAAAATTGTAAAAACATTGTCTACTCTTATTTAATGATCATAAAATAACTTACATGATTTATAGCTGATTCCCTGTCTTTTAAAGGGTTGTATTCGTGCCGAAATAAAAAGATCGAACGAAACTGAGTTTGTTTATGAACCTGCGGTGCAATATGACTGAGGATACTTCATGTTAAAATGCCGTAAGATGAAAGGTGCCGCATAATAAAAAATGGCCGAAACGAAGTAACTTCGATTGCCGTTTACGAAAAAACTGCGGGTTTACGCGAGTGGGAACGACAAAATTTGAATTCAGCACATCGAAATCTATAAAATAGCATGAAGTTATCTTAGCACCGCGATGACGGCAACGGAATTCGATTTCTAGCAACTTTTTCGGTGCACAGCCCACGGACTATATGTTTGTACTGCATCGTCAAATACTTCGTAAAATTTTCAATAGGAACACAGTTAAGGTCAGTTACAGCTGCATGCGTAACGTTAAGTCAATTATCACAAGCCACAACACACGCATAATTAGGAAAAGCCAACCACAAGACATTAGCGAAGAGAACTGTAACTGCAGGAACAAGCACGCATGCCCATTGCAGAACAAGTGCATGAGTAAGGACATTGTATACAAAGCAACAATTTTTACTGGCAACACACACGACACAAAGCACTACATTGGCATGACCTCAAACACATTCAAAGAGCGATACAGGAATCATATCAAATCTTTCACACACAAAAAATATTCGAACGAGACGGAACTTTCGAAACACGTTTGGAACTTAAAGCAAAAGAAAACAGATTTCACCATAAAATGGTCCATAATAAAAAAGTCTATTTTTTACACGGGAGGATCCAAAAGATGTAATTTATGTTTGGAGGAAAAAATTAGTATTTTGAAAGAAAAAAACAATTGCTTGCTTAACAAAAGATCGGAAATAGTTTCGGCCTGCCAACACAAAAGCAGATTTCAGGTAAATTACCTAAACAAAGAAAGGAATGCATGCTATTCAACCACCCACGCGCCCACGTTTCCGCCTTGAGCATAAAAGAAGCTCGCACATTTTCGAAATTTGTCTATCACCTGAAGATTCCCTCTGGATGAAACAGACTGTAGTGGTAAGTTTTTGAGGTATTTTGCACAATTATATATATATATATATGTATATGTATATGTATATGTATATGTATATATATATATATATATATATATATATATATATACATATATATATACATATATATATATATATATATATATATATATATATATATATATATATATATATATATATATATATATATATCTATATATATATATATATATATATATATATATCTATATATCTATATATATATATATATATATATATATATATATATATATATATATATATATATATATATATATATATATATATATATATATATATATATATATATAAATATATAGATATAGATATATATAGATAACAAATGTCCAAGGTCTGCTCGGTAGACCAAATATAAATGACATATGGAACAAAATAAGTCCACCACGACTTAAAGTAATGTAGAAAAAGTGTAATTAAATGTTAAATATTAAATTTTCGGTCGTATGCCGCGACCTTCATCAGAAATATAAAATATTTACAAAGAATGAGCCTATATATACCAATAAGCTTGCATATATAAATAAATCATTAATAAATAACTATTGTTGGATAAAATCGTGGCTACTATTTAAACCCCTCAGATTACTAAGCAAAGTGCCTATCCAAAAATTCTCCCGATTCCTAACTTTATCATGATGTTGATCAATCAACATAAATTTAAGACTTGAGTGGTCACCACCATGAACATCAATAAAGTGATTAACTATACTACATGTTCTTTTGTTATACTTAATATGCGACTTGTAATTAGCCAATCTAGATTTAAAATTGACAGTAGAGCCAACTCCCTGAAGGTTACAAGTAACACAATGAGCGAGATAAACAACATTCCGCGACGTACAGGTCAAAGATTTACAAATATTATAAAATCTACCAGTAGCGGTCGAGCGAAAAGACGCACCAGAGATAAGAAAGTTTTTACAACAATCACATCTCTTGGCCGTGCATACAAAACAGCCCTTTCTGGCCATTTCCCTATTTTTATAAGGATTCGAGGGAGCAAGCAGTTCCTTTAAATTACTGGACCGTTTGTATGACACCCGAACGGCACCCTCCGGCAGAACCTGCTTAGCCCGCTCATCACTATCAATAATACGACGGTGTTTACGGTGTCTACGGTGTTTACGTTGTTTTTGATGAATTTGTTTGAACAACATTATAAACATAAGATTTCACAACTAAAGCAGGATGAACATAAAATTGTGCAGTCTTTAAAGGGAAATGGCAACAAAAATTTTTATCGGCTTATTTGAAAGAGACTCCAAAACAATATATAGAAGTCTATTACAGAATTTTTATATCTGCATGCCTTATTTGGTGAGATATTTTGACTTGAAATCTTTAGTTGTTCGCCATCTTGGATATTTGTAGATATGCATGATACGTCACAACTGGGGTCACGCAATTTTTTTTTCTTACGACACAATGATTAATCTTCTCCAATAACCACACACATGGTAAGTGTTTCGGATTTCAGCACGGACTGAAAAGATTTTAAACAATATGTGATTGTTGGTAGATATTTAGGAGAAGCTTTGAATGGCTTATCCCTGTTGTGACGTCACCAAAACATTGTTGATGAGGTTAAAAATTAATCCAAGATGGCAGACAGTTCGATTATTCAGGTGACAATATCTCCCAAAGTAAAACAGATATAAAAACTTTGTAAAAGACGTTTATATATTACTTTTAGAGCCTCTTTCAAATGTGACAATAAAAATTTTTGTTGCCATTTCCCTTTAACAATATTTCATCCGGAACAAGTGGACTCTATACTGAATCAGTTACAACAACGAACAAGCAGATTGATGGAAATGTATGAAGTATTGCGGTTGAATAAATATGCTCGTGACAGTTTAACAGCTAGGGTAAAGAATGGTTGTGAAAAAACTTCTAGATTTGTGCAAGAAATCAGTAAATATGACCCGATTAATCTTACGGGTCAAACAATTGAGCAAGCTCTAGTTAGTCTTTGTAGTAAAGGTCCATCCTTTGTTCCGACACCCACTAACGTCGATTGGAATGAGATACAAAAAAGTTGGCTTGATTTCAAAAGGAAAGTAAGATGGCGATCCTTCTTTTACGGACGAGAAACTTCATCAAACTCTGGCGTGGAGAATCCTTTGGAAGCTCCTTACAAGAAGTCGACAAAAGAACCCCCACCATCTAAGGTTCCTGCAATAGAGGTATTTTTAAACAACGTGGAGAAGGAGTTATTTGATGTTAAAAATGAGAAAAGAGTCATAGACAATTTAACATTAAACGAAAGGACGGCTTTAAAGCAATTCCGTATTACACCAGTGTCTGAACGAAATTTGATTGTGCGTATCCAGGACAAGGGCAATAATTAATTTTGTATTTTTAGATAAGGACACAGATGCTTGTAAGGTTAGGGAACAAATGGATCGGGGGTCTTTTAGAATGTTGGATCAAGATATTTCTTCTGAAACATGTTCCAATATTCTAAAATGGACTGAAAGGTGGAGATCTAAAGGTTTATCTGAAAGATGGATTGAGTTTATTACTGAGTTTAATGAGCCACACCCAGGAGTTAATTATCCCTTAATCAAAACTCATAAAACTGATAATCCTGCACGTGTTATTACATCCGGTTGTGGTACACCCATAGAAAATTTATCACTGTTTATTGAAAAGTATTGTAAAATTGTGGTTGATTCCATCTCTTGTCGTGTGCGCGATACTGCACATATGTTGGATATAATTGATGAGCTTAATACTAAGGGGGTGCAAAATCAAGATTTGTTAGTTAGTTTTGATATAATCAACATGTTCCCATCTATTGATAATCAGACGGGGTTGGAGCGTGTTCGACGTAAACTGGATGAATATGCCAGTTATTTTGATCTACCAGTTGAATGCATTATTGAGGCACTGGAAATTTGCTTGACGGGTAATTGTTCCACATATTGTGGACAATTTTGGTTACAAGAAAACGGTACAGCGATGGGCCCTAAAAATTCTTGCTCATACGCTGATATCGTAGCGGAAGAGATTGATAAAAAGGTTTTAGAGTCGCGTATTATTCATCCGGAGCTTAAATGTTGGTTTAGGTTTCGTGATGATACTTTGGTACTGTGGCGTGGTACCGTTGAAAGATTTCAAGCATTTTTTCGGGACTTGAATGCATTTGACGCATATCTCCAGTTTACTATGGACATTGGAGGATCTAGTCTACATTTTCTCGATCTTTCAATCAATATAAGAGATAATAGATTAGAAACATCAGTGTATAGTAAACCTACAGATCCCCATTTATATCTCAACGCTAAGTCTTCGCATCCCAAAGCTCAAATAGTTGGGATTGCTAGAGGCGTTGCGTTGAGACTACGTAGGATATGTTCAGATGATAATGATTTTCGGTATAGGAACAAAGAATGCAGTAAATATTTGATTGATTGTGGGCATGACAAGGAGCATGTTCTTAGAGTGTTTAATGAAATTGGGAACATTAGTCGTCAGGAAGCACGTAAAAGTAAACGTAAAATTGAGGGTAGACCTTGCACTTTTATTAGTAAGTTTAATCCCCGTGCGCCAGATATTGGGAAGATTTTTCGTAAACACCGTCGTATTATTGATAGTGATGAGCGGGCTAAGCAGGTTCTGCCGGAGGGTGCCGTTCGGGTGTCATACAAACGGTCTAGTAATTTAAAGGATCTGCTTGCGCCCTCGAATCCTTATAAATGGCCAGAAAGGGCTGTTTTGTATGCACGGCCAAGAGATGTGACTGTTGTAAAAACTTTCTTATCTCTGGTGCGTCTTTTCGCTCGACCGCTACTGGTAGATTTTATAATATTTGTAAATCTTTGACCTGTACGTCGCGGAATGTTGTTTATCTCGCTCATTGTGTTACTTGTAACCTTCAGGGAGTTGGCTCTACTGTCAATTTTAAATCTAGATTGGCTAATTACAAGTCGCATATTAAAAACAAAAAAAGGCCTTCCGCTCACCAGCTAACCTGAGGCAGTACAAGATTACTGACTCAGATCTGAAGCCCTTGCGACACTGCACGGCGGTTTAGAAGACGGAAGACCACACATACATACAAAAGCAAGCTAACATACCTATCCACAGGATCAGCAAGATTGAATGAAAAGGCTGAATGCATCAATGCAGATAGTTTTATAGTGCTTACGGCGGAAGTTCTTACCGAATTATTATGTATGTTTGTGATATGGTGCGATGTACAGGCTCAAAGTTCAAGTTGAAAGTTATGCATAGATTATGTACGGTTCAGGGACATGCTGTCCCTGTCCCTGTTCAGGTTAGCTGGTGAGCGGAAGGCCTTTTTGTGATATTTTATGTTTTCGTTGAAATCTTATTCATATATACTAGGTTAAACATGACACATGTGATAGTGAAACAAACACTTCAAATACCTTTATGCATTATTATATATATATATTTATCACATATATATATATATATATATATATATATATATATATATATATATATATATATATATATATATATATATATATATATATATATATATATATATATGTATAGGTTATCATATGAGAGGCGAGGTGATATCAGTTTTATCGCTCGAGAGACGATATCATATTTTGTCACGAGTGAGCGCAGCGAACGAGGGACAAAATATGATATCGTAACGAGAGCGATAAAACTGATATTACCGAGTCTCGAATATGATAACCTATTTATCACATACTTGTGCCTTTATCTAGATCAAAAACCAGATTATATTTTAAATTATTTACACTTCGAGTACATTTCAAAATGAAATCAAAATGGTTGTTTAAAATACGCTAAACAGGTAGAAATTACAAAAACAAACCAAAAATAACTTATCTTTCAATAGCTGCAAATTTCTTTGTGTTATTTTCCTTGTATTATTTAATATTTTTATTCTTATCTCTCATCGATCCTTCAGTCGGACGCCATCTTTGTTTTGAGCGGGACAAAAAACGATATCGCGGGACAAAAAACGATATCACGGGACATATCGTTTTTATGTCACCGTGTTATCGCCCGGATAAAGGCACAAGTATGTGATAAACACATATATATATATATATATATATATATACATATATATATATATATATATATATATATATATATATATATATATATATATATATATATATAATATATATATATATATATATATATATATATATATATATATATATATATATATATATATATATATATATATATATATATATATATATATATATATATATATATATATATATATATATATATGCATACCAGGTAGCGCAAAAAAAAGTTAACCTGTTTGATTAAACATAACGCCGAAACTAAAGAGTTTATCACGCGGAAAGCATGTTCTTCGCTTTCATTAATGTCTAACTTAAAATTTGATATGCCTTATATGCTTTTTTATGCAATATTTGCCGAGATATCGAAGTTTCAATTTCAATCATGCATTTTGCAAAAGTGCACAAATTTGCTAAAAATATAATGGCCTTAAAGTGCCTTAATTAATGCTTTTATTTTATCGTACGCACAGTGTTGAAATGAAGTTCAAATCGAAACATTAGACAAATGGATATGCTCTTTTATTTTTGTTTTATAAACTTTTGGAAAGCAATTATTAAAATTTAGAAAAACAAGGCTGTTGTGGTTCTGCGTTTGTGGCTGGGTGCCCATAGCCATGCGCTGCGTATTTCCTGACATTCCTTGTGTTTGTTTCCGAAATTAAGCTGACAATTGCTTCGTCTGATACTATTAACTGATCTAGGAAACCAGGGTTTTGCTCGACGGTATTTACCAATTGATTACAGAATTTAAAACGTGCTGCATGATGAGCAACCCAACAATTTGAGACAGCTTCGTGAATCAATTGTTACCGAATGCCGCAACATCGACCAGCAAACAATCCAATGTTCTTTTGACTGCATGGTCACACGAGCAACACGTTGCATCAATGCAAGAGGACATGCTTTTGAAGATGAATAGACGTTCAACTTTAGAAAACGAACACGTAGTACTCCGTTGTTGTCTACATTAATTCATATAAACATTTTTTTCATATTCAAATTAATAGACCATATTTAGCTAATTTGTGCACTGTTCAAAAATGCATATTGAAATTAAAACTTCGATATCTTGGCGAATATTGCATGAAAAAAGGTTTCAGTGTGATAGATTTTATACTTTCAACGTTATGTTTAGTAAAACAGGTTAATTTTTTTTTTCGCCACCCGGTATATATATATATATATATATATATATATATATATATATATATATATATATATATATATATATATATATATATATATATATAGTCATTGCCATTAAGGTTGTCCAGACGAACTATACCTAAATACATGTATATCGAACACGTGACTACATCATTATATGCGTCGGCCCGCGTGGGACGTAAGAGTGCGTGCTAGTTGCGGGACTGATTAAGTTTGCGAATTTTGTACAATATCACGTCCGTATTCGGACGATTTACGCTGGCGAATGGTATACCAAAAACTTTTTTTGAGAAGAGCTATGAAAAAATTGCATTGCCATTATTTGTTAGTCCAAAGACTGTGTATCGGACGATTAGCACGTTTTTAAATACGGGTGATGTAAAGCCTTGCCGTCTCGGTCGCCCAACTGGGAGTATAACTTTATTTCCCATGATCATGAAGAGTATATTATCATGGATTGCTTGCTTCGTTCGCATGAGATGCAGCTACACGAAATAGCAAATTATATTTCCAACGCTACTGGTTCTGCGTTTGGCCCGAGGACACTGCAGTGTCGAGCTGTGTATAGACTTGGAATAACGCGTAAGAAGATATACACATGCACATCACTGCCATTTATAATATTCAGTATATATCAGCTAAAAATGCGCAGGAATATAAACAACACTGAATGCATCACACTATTGTTTCAGTCTTAAACCTTCAATGAATCTTTTAACTCATCTTCAAAATTTGTATTGTTATGTTCAGTACTAAATTCACGAAGCATTTGCTTTTAATTACACCGAATTTCTCTTCAGCGAAATGATAATCTAAGGCTACAATTCAAAGCAGAAATCAGCGTATTTAATCCGAACCAACTAGTCTTTCTCGATGAAACAGGCATTGTATGTACAGTATACTTCAATGTCACGTTGTTGTAAAAAGCTTCTAAAAATACTTATTTCACTTAAAAATCCAGAGGAAAGAATTTATGCTCGCTCTCCTTTATCCGAATTATTTACCCGAATATTACTACATGCAATAGGACGCCTCTGGGGACGCTGGCTTGCTGAATTTGCACAATTAATTCTTACCCATTACAATAAATAACAAATCGCGGGTTTTCCCCATTAAATCGATTCATTGCTGGTAAAAGGCGCTCGTAGCTTTTCCCAACAGATAGCCACCCAGCACATCATGTCCAAGAAGTTGTGGAACATGTTTATGATTCTGGAGCGCTTATCCGTTTTTTGCCACCATACAGTCCCGATTTGAACCCGATTGAAGAGGTTTTCGCCAAAGTTAAGCACTACTTGCGACAGAATGATTCAGTTTTACAAGCTGTACGAGGTCCTAACCCACTTACCTGGAATGCATTTGTGCAAATAACATCCTTCTGACTGTCAGGCATATATGCATCATGCTGGTTACATTTGAACAAATTGTTTAAAACATGAGCAAATTTTGAAACAAACGTTGCACGAGTTTATTTTTGCTGTAACCTCAGTAGTCTATGTATACACACGCTGTCTTTGCAAGCGTGTTAACAACAGCCAAAATATCAGTGATATCAACAAGGTATCACTAACGTGCTAATCGTCCGATACTCAGTCTTTGGACTAACAAATAGTTGCAATGCTATTTCTTCATAGCTCATCTCAAAAAAAGCTTTTGGTATACCATTCGCCAGCGTAAATCGTCCGAATACGGACGTGGCATTGTACAAAATTCGCCGAACTTAATAAGTCCCGCAACTATAGCACGCACTCTTACGCCCCAGGCGGGTCGACGCATATAATGATGTAGTCACGTGTTCGATATACATGTATATAGGTATAGTTCGTCTGGACAACCTTAATGGCAATGACTGTATATATATATATATATATATATATATATATATATATATATATATATATATATATATATATATATATATATATATATGTGTGTGTGTATGTATATATATATATATATATATATATATATATATATATATATATATATATATATATATATATATATATATATATATATATATATATATATATATATATATATATATATATATATATATATATATATATATAATCCAGAAATCAGAACCAGGTAGGTAGCGATGTTGGTATGATAGCGCTCAATACCATAACTGGCAGAGCGAGTAAATAATAATAAGGAAGGCAAATTTTGCTGTCGCTACTCTGAGTTTCACGCGCTTAGGCGATCATCAGGCAACTGACAGATTATTTAATTATTCACAAATTTTACAGCTCAATTATACTCATAGGTGATGTTTTGTTACATGACGACATTTGCTAAATAGTTCGGAGCGTTTATTCAAAATGTTACAATTTTCTCGCTGCAGCTATAACTTACGCGTACTGTGTGTCTGTTGAATATTTATATAATATATATATATATATATATATATATATATATATATATATATATATATATATATATATATATATATATATATATATATATATATATATATTTATATACAAAATAATTATAATATATATATATATATATATATATATATTTATATACAAAATAATTATAATATATATATATATACAAAAATCACTCGTAGAATATTTTTTTCAAAATTTTATTATTTTCTTCAACGTTTCAGGGCAAGCCCCTTTCTCAAGAATACATTCAATGGCAATCTAAGGTCCTTTTATAGCTAATATCATGGCTTAATTAGTCAAAGTCTCATCAAAGTACATTTAATCCCTTAGGTACAAACGTATCCAATTTATAAGCCCAAAATGCCTCCCTCTGAGTTGGATTTACTTTGTTTGTTTAATTTATAGCACTATTTATTTCAGTTCAGTGCATAACAGGTAAACTGTTTAAAACCACAAACCTGAACTGAGAATACACGATGGTTGCGTTTTTCTTAGGCATCCAGAACATTCAAACTATTTTGCAACTGCATCCATCATTGAAAGCAAATAATGTTCAGCCATATATAGAAAGCTTCTCGTTTTGATCACAGTGTAATTTATGTCCATAATATGCTGCATTATATGGAATTGGATTTCTTACACGAACTGTGTCAGCTCTTCTCCTTTCGTGATCGGTTGGATTAATCCGTTGAAGTGATTTGCGACTCTGAGATCGACTTGACCTTTGCTTCGAATATACCCAGTCATCATTTTCCTTCCATATGTTGCCCCAACCTATTCAATATTTAATAAGAATTTAATCGAAGGACGAAGTATAAAACTAGATAAAATCCGATATGGTGCTATAAACTGTGTGCAACTTTTCCACACAAATCATGAATGTGCATTTTAATAATCGACAATACTATCAACTTCCAAATCACTTCTTTTAATTTTATGGATTTCGTGTTGCGAGCAAAATAGTCGTATACTTCATTCCGAAAACCCTCTCGTTACTTCGGGAAAAATTTGCTTTAGCGTATCGCTGAATGACGCTGATCATACGATGAGTATAATTTTCTTTTACCCACAGTCGAATTTGCTCGATATTTGTCTCTAAATATTCCATACTGATATAAACAGTGCGACAGACGGCGATGAATTTTGCGCTAAAATTAAAATTAAATTATCACAGATTATGTATTAAGTTCAAAATTGCGCGCTACCATTTTGCTGCTAATCTTTCAAGAAGTCCTCATCTGATAAGACGCCTTTTTGTTTGCTTTCTGCCTCCGCGCAATAAGCTCAAAAAGGGTACCCTTTTTCGGCTTTTTGCCCGGAAGCGATAAGCTCGAAAAAGCTATACCTTTTTCGCTGCTTTTCAATTCGCTGTGATAAGATGAAAAAAGGTGGACATTTTTTGACATATTTATCAAAAAAGGTTACCCTTTTGCACGTTATATCAAACTGATGGAAAACAAAAAGGGTAGGAAATTCGTGTCAATCAAAAACAGTAAAAAGTAGAAACCTGAAATTTGTGCAAAATTCAGTTTTCAAAAATCAAGATTTAGTGAAAAACGGAATTGCCGAAACCTACCACTGATTAAAGACAGTCAGTTTATAAGCAAACAACTTCACTAAGGGAAATTCATTGGTTTTAGCAAACTTTGGTGTACAATATGCAAAATTATATGCATGCATGCTAAAGCATCCTTATATATTTTGCTTGATCTTTACATTTAACTACAGCAGGTTTGAACCATTAACTTGGAAGTGTAGGCCATCTTGCATCAAGAATGGAAGATATTCCCTTATAAATAGGGCTGGCAGGTATATATGAAACTTCTCTTATCACAAAGCTGAGAATATAGTAAGATTGTAGCCTCTGCATTTTAACCCAGTTTCACCCTGATATGTGGTCAATTTCTGGTTGTCTAGCCATTATTCACTTTGAAATCCATAATGGTATGGGTGCAGACTTTCACCTAGATAGAATGAGGGGAATTTGTATTATGACATCTTAAATTTTGTGCAATACATGACGTGCTGTGTTACTTTTTGCGTTCGACGTGAGAGAACGCATTCTAATCGTGACGTAACATCGGTAATAATCCGCGTGTTTTACGAGGATGTCCCGCGTGTCAGAGATGGCAGAGCAGTGGATTGAAGGGGTCAGTGGCAGAGTTCCCTAGGAGGAGCTTGGAGAAATCCAATAAAAACATTGAGAATTGCAGTGTTCAGTCAGTCAGAGCCCAGGAAATGCAATCAAATTCAAATCCATTGTGTGGCACTGATTATAATTTACTGCTATTCAATCTCAAATTAATTATAAGGACATTATGCCCCCATGATCTGCATCCCATATGGTGCCATTTCATTTCATTTTCCCAAAAAAGCATACTTTTTGTATAGTTAAGCTGAGTTGTGTTGCAAGCAACTGTTTATTTTACTGCATAAGTTTAATGCATCGGCAACTGTAGAAGATTGATAAGTGGGGAGGGGGTGATATTCATATGTTTGTCTTCTGTATTACTTATCCTTTTGAAAAAAATAATTATGGTTGTCAATCTTCTGCTGTCACTGCATATATATATCAATACTTTGCCTTTCATGGCTCCACCTTTCATAATGTTTTGTTGGACGAAAGACCAAAATTCTTCGTGTTTTCCTCATTTCCTGACATTTTTCTCCTTTTAGAAAGAAATGAGCTTTCATCTCACACGTTTTAGTACACTTTCCTTTATTTGTTTATGTTGTTTATCTGAAATCTACTTTTATGTTGGCAGGCCGAAACTATTTCCGATCTTTTATTAAGCAAGCAATTGTTTTTTTTTTCTTTCCTCCAAACACAATTTGGGTTCTCCTTCGCATCTTTTCGATGCTCCCGTGTAAGAAATAGACTTTTTTATTATTGATCACGTTATGGTGAAAGTGCCAAACGTGTCTCGAAAGTTCCGTTTCGTTTGAATATTTTTGTGTGAAAGATTTAATATGATTTCTGTATCGCTCTTTAAGTGTGCTTGAAGTCATGCCAATGTAGTGCTTTGTGTCCCATGTGTTGCCTGTATTGATGGTTGCTTTCTATACAATGTCCTTGCTTATGCACTTGTTCTGCCATGAGCATGTGTGCTTGTTCTTACAGTTACAGTGTTGTTGTTTCCTGGTTGGCTTTTCCTAATTATGCGTGTGTTGCGGCTTGTGATAATTGACCTGACGTTACTCATGCAAATGTAACTGACCTTAATCGTGTTCCTATTGAAAATTTATACTAGTGAAAAGTACGTGTCTACAAACTTGAGAAAATTTCGTGCAATGTTTTTCTTGCCGTTCTTGCTGAATGGAGGATTAAACCAGTTTGGAATAGAAAGAATAGAAAGAATGTTGCGTTGTGTGTTCCTACGTGGTTGCTGTGTTAGTGCTATGGTTAGTGTTACCAGTCGAAATACGTATACAAACTGAGAGTGTTACACATATATGGGGGATTAATTTAGACAGTGTATGAAATTATATGCTGTATACGAGAAACTAAATTTAAGCTTAAATGCGAAAAGGGTTCATTTCAGAATTACTGTGTAATAGTCTTCTGGGTTGGTATACTAATGACCGATATAAAAACTACCGAACTCAGTAGTTGGCTGCCCTCCAATTCCTCTATGTAAACCATGGGCCACCAATGTGTTAACATAACAAGTTGCTCCTAAGTTCTTTAAACCAACAAATGATACCTTTTAGTTCTTTCACTCTAAATCTTTCTCCAAGGCAAACCAAATAATTTGGATTAAACTTGCAGTTTTTTCTACGATTTCCTTTTTCATTACAAACAGCATTAATTCTGTAGGCCTTCTCCAAGTGATCCCGTGGTATGGCATTACAATTTTCAAGAGTCTTTTAAGTTTTTTAACTACTTGCAGATATATCAAAGCAAACCAATAGACCTTGCCCATAATGACGTCATTCAGTAGTTAAACGAGTAAAACTATTTAAATATGGCAATATTGTTAATTTTTTTAGGTACTTATTTGTCTAGGATATTAAATGAACAAATAATTTAACATATTTATTTCACAAATAATCTTTTTGTTACTTAAACCATTCAATTATATTGGCATATTTAAATAGTTTTACATGCTTAACTACTAAATGACGTCATTATGGGTATGATATAAACCAACATTAAACATGCATGCAGACGGGAAAAAACAAGAAAACTAATTAAGATAAACAAATTGAATTTTTTTAATTAAAAACAAAATCACTGAAATTTTTCATGATTGTTTGTCTACTGTAATACTATACAATTCAATTCAAATCGTCAATCTAAGCTGCTTGTTAATCAAAAGTCAGTTACGTATTTCTATAAATCATTAATGAGTAGTTAAAATCGGTTGTGAACGTTATTCCATTCTCACTGAAGATACAGCCTATAAAAAACATCATATAATAAGTTAGGAACGGGTTACATAGCATGTTAGGAACGCGTTTTCATTTTAGCAAAAAACTTCATGGGGCATTGCAATGACTACCATTAACTCCAAGATAATTCTCAGGAGACAGTGACTACCGTCAAAGCACATTGAAGGGTTGGGAGTGAGTTATTCGCGAGTAATATTTTATTAGTTTTAACCTCAATATACTTATAACATGTCCTGTGAGTGCAGAATTCATTTCGAACCAGTTCTTGGAGTGAAACTATGTACATGCTTCACCATCAGCTGTGATCGGTTGATAAAATAAAACTATAGGAATTGAAATCCTGACGAACGAATCATAAACACTAATCACTATTGTCTCAGAAAGCCAATCACAAACGTGTTTATGTTGGGCAGGTCTTTACTCTACCGTGCTTATGCAAACAACGTTTTATATATATGATGCGGTGAGAACACTGCAGGAATTTATTCCTCCGCCTGCCGTAGGCGTGGCGGAGTTACAAATTTGCCTCGCTCAGTTTTTTTGGGGTGGGCGGGGGGGGGGGGGGGTTCGGTGTCGAAAGTTGGGCTGCCGCTCATGGGTGATACCGCTGGGCACAAGCCGTGTGAGCCGATCTAAACACGGCGTTTGAACTCAATGGCCCATTCCACATAGTGGTAACGCTTTTCCGTGCGTAATACAAAAGAATACAAAATTCTCAAACTTTACAGGACTATATTTTCCACATCTTACAATATTTTGCAACCAAACTTCACAATTTCACTAAATTTAGGAAGCTCTTTCCAACTGTGCTAAAATTGTTTTCCAATTTGAAAGTTTGTCTAATTGGGGAATGGTCCATTCCCAGGCGGAATATGTCAACAAAACACGCATTTCTCCAGAAATGTTTTAAAACGACAAATTTTGATAGATTCCATCATGATCATTCCATGATAAAGGAGTGATTGTCTAGGAGATGTGTTCCAAATTCTAATTACGAAATTTTTCAATGCGATTTTTGTGCGAATGTACGTGGGTTCTATTTGCACCTACGCTGAGACGCTGATGTTTCGTGTAAAATGATTCATTTACTTGTGCGATCCTATATACTTATAAAAAGTAAGAGACATTTAACATTCTAATTCCAGAAATACGTGTTCATTTTAGTTGCGTACAAATCATAGTCTGGAGACTTTAGGTATTATGTACTACAGTATTCATTTAATTAATATTGATGCTATCAGGTTAATATGTTTATTCATTGTATACGCTTTCAGTGAAATTTTCTTTATTTGCAACTACTCAAACAGCCATATGTTGGTGGCAATGTGACAAATAAATCTTGTTATATGTATGAAAGTCCAATCTTACTAGGACTCTGGGCAGAGTGCCTGGCAAGTCACTCAGACGTTGATCTTTGTTAAAAATCATCCTGGTTGATTTACCAGGCTAGTTAGGCTAGCCTGTCTCATGCAAACACTCCTTCCCCCTCCCTTAAAGTATTGTATGGTGTGCCAAACAGCTAGAATTGGTGTGTTAGAATCAGCATCCTTTTTACCTCTTCAGGCTGTGGCACTTTAATATGAAAAGTTAGTGAAGTGTGTGAATGCCTTTTAACCTTTGAATCCCAAATTAACATGGATTGCTATAAGTGTCAACTTAAATTTTAGAGCAGAGGCTATGTATCCTAATGTTACATCATAATAACATATATAATGGCTTGAATGCTAATGTTATGACATGTAGAGTAAATTATGTTAACAGTTTGGCAGCTAATGCTATGAATAGTAGAACTAATAAACGTTAGCAGTATTGTGTGTGAGAGCCAAGTTAAAATGTTGCCTATTGACCAAAAGTAACTGAAACTGCATGCTAATATTCCACCTTTATCTTGCATTCAACACTACACATAACTTTCCAGCACTTTTTTCCTGGATTTTTGAGCAGCAACTGTTTTCATGTATTCATTAAACTTTAACGTATCTGTTTTAAATGTTTGGTTCCTCATGTCCATTAATATTATTAAATGCAGGGGTGGAACATGCATGATATTCAATGTGTCCACTGCGCAAGAAACACAAGGTCTGAAACACCAACAGTAACATGCACTAAAACACCAATTTAATCAACCTTGAAAGTAAAAAATAAACCCAAAGGCTTCGACTGTTCAATATATAAACAATGTGACCAAATAGTGCACCGAATTTCACTTTTACAATGGTGTGTTATTACCCCGGTTGTGATATCACCAACCTCGTACCCAGGCTCTTTCTTCGGGGAAGGAAAGACCCTGGTCGGAGCTGGTCACGTGACGTGAAAAAATTTGATTGCCTAAGGGGCGTAGGCTAAGTGTCAAATTACATGCTTCCACTTGCGCACTTTACACTTCGGTCTCAAGGAGTGAGTGCTGTGTACAGCCAACTTTATGAATCATGTATACTTCAAAATACTTGCTAAGTTTGATTTCTGTTTGCTTTTAAATCATAAAAATATGGTAAACAGATTCTATTGTAAGTAGCAAGTCAGGAAATGAGTACTAAAAACGTGTGATCGCGCGTATGCTTCGTAACTGTTATTATGTTCTCTCGTCCGCCTCGGGGCTTATATTTACAGTTTATGCAATATCTCAGTACTAAATTGTAGTTATTTGGAAACGGTATATACTTCGCATTGATTTACTTGTTAATTTCTCATACAGGAGCCAAGAGTGATGTATGTTTAGAATTTTAGCAGGTTTCGGCAAGCGTTGCGGTTGATTTGGACAACAGCCAAATAAAACAATGAATGCCATTCAATCAATTGATTCTAAAACTGCTTGTAGACTGTTTACATGTTATTGATTTTATTTTGAAATAATCATTTATATTAAACACAATGTACTACAGGAAGATTTTAAGACAATATTTGGTACAAAAAATTGTTAGAGAATCTATGCTACAAAATTGTACATGTAAAACAAGTAAACTACCGCATGCTTTTGAGGGCAAAATACTGCCCAGTATCTTCTAAATCCAATTGGAATATACCTATATGGCGATTTACTCTCGCTTTTTTTAACAGAATGATAGCAGATAAGGTTCAGCGAAGTATTTTTCTATTATATATTGTATCTCTAAGGTTTCTGTACCAAACTCCAAAGTGTCTCTACATTTTGTCAGGAATAGTCAGTATGTATGCATATATTCATCACATAAACTCTATATAAACGCAGAAACTCTCGCACACATAGCATTACTTGATGAGTTTGTACAGGGATTTTTTATAGTTTCTGTTGATCGACTGTTTGTCTAGTGCGCCATAGTTAGTCGCTAAAATAATGTGCATGTGTATTACGTTCTATGCAGTAATCATGTAGTGAAGTCCACAGTTAATATATTGATTCTCACAGCAGCATGCAATTGTTTTGAAAATATTCTAGATAAATCAAGCTACAAAGTCAATAGCAATGAAAGCTCTTAATAATATTTATGTGGCTGGTGTATATAATAAATATAATAAAGTGATTTGTATGTAATTATACGCATATTATACAATACTATAATTAAAATGTCCAAGTCATACCGCACGCACGGAAGAATCTTTGGCTTTGTTTACATCGTATGAGTTACAATACGTTTGATAAAAGGAAGCTATACTTCGACATAAATCTTTATCATAGAGTTTCACCACTGCCAAAACGGCATATACTTTGACAGGTTGTAACAGTCGAGAGCATGTTTAGAACATACAGTCACAGTACTTGCGCGGGATCGCTGGGTCTCGTTATTTCATAGCAATTCCACATCTCTGCATAACTCAAGGTAAATCCGGAGTTAGGTTAACATACGTGTCGGATAGGATGTATTTCAACCCGGACATCAGTCCCATCCATACTGTTCGTTTGATCGGTCGACTTAGAAGATTTTAACACTTGCAGATTGTGTTTTTATGCTGAAGCTGCGAGCATGCTTTTCTCGCGCTGGTTGTCCACTGAAATCCGATCGCTTGACAATGTAATCCAACACTCGATAATATACAGGAAGCCGTATCGTAATAAATACGAATTATTTCACGATCTCTTGTTGCAAAACTAAATTTTATCGTTCTGAAGTTTAACACGCAAGTTATAATTTTTTAAACAACAAGCCCACTCCTCAACCACCCCTCCCTAGCTGAATTTATAATTTATCCCCAAAATCTGGGGATTCACGTGACCAGCTCCGACCAGGGTCTTTCCTTCCCCGAAGAAAGAGCCTGGGTACGAGGTTGTGAGATCACTTGTGCATTAATACCCCGCCCCCCATTACAAGTTACAAGAGGGGTGCCTCTCAAGCCAAAGCCTTAAACGCCTAGGTGCGAGAGGTGTTTCCACCTATGTGTCACACTGGTACCACATATACCTGTTTTTCTCGACTAATTTGTTTTGAAATTGATTCTAGTAACAACTGATTTGAAAAGGAATTCGTTGGGCAGAACAGGAATAAGTGAATGTACCCTACCCCAAATAATGCTCTACTTACGGCCATGCCTGGCCTAGTGCCCATTTTCAACTTGACAGGCGGAGTGAACGCCTTGGCAGGCATCTTGTTTAGAAATCGGTTGAGCGATGACAATTTTTTTAAGGGTGGAATTCCTATACTTTATTTCTTCGTTTGTCTTGACAAAATTTAAATTACTTGAACTGTGGCGTTTTATGCAAGTACATTATAAAGTTCGATTTCGCCTTAAAAATTACCTTGTTCTAATTACTTGTTCTAAAAATTGGTCTTGAAATTCGAACACACGCAGCTTTATTCTCGTTTCTTGATACACAAACCATATTGGCAGGACAGAGTGAAAAACCACATGGATCCCAATACTCTAAAATAATAAATTTTAGTGATAAATTAGCGGGAAATAAGTAACTTTGGTCTTGATTAAAGTTGGCCATTGTTAAAGTTGGTCTCATAGTAATTATTGTCCTTTATATATGGCGAGAATAGTCTGCTCGGATTCTGTGAAAATAATCAATTTCTAGGGACATGATCAATCTCTAGTAATAACAGAAGGAATCTTCATAAAACAAGCTGTAACTGTAGTTTTTGAGGTATTTTGTGCGATATATTATTTTGTGCCATTACATTGAACATGGAATATATAATTTGCATTGGGATCAAATCGTTGGGCTGGCTAAGCTACTGCCAATAATGGACCAGAAAGAAGGCTATTGTAGACCGTAGACCGGAGACATTCTGATTGCATTGGAAGGGCAACTATGTAACTAGCAGCTATTTTAAAAGTCAAACATAAAAATGTACAATCAGCATTTTCAATTTGCATGCAATAATAGAATTAATACCCTTTTTAGCCACCGGTAAAGGAGAGGCTTCACCAAAAGCCTAAAATAAGAAAGTTACATGTAACGTAAGAGCAAGCTATAGTTTGCCACAATTGTAATCGGGAAAGAGATTTCAAATATAATAGATTACATAAGCAGTATAAATTTAGTTTTTAACGGTAGACTTTCGATTCGCCGCATTAGCTCAGTGGTCTAGGTCGTGCGCTTTGGCCCTGTTTGTTTCGGGCTCGAGCCCGGTTACGCGCTTTTCTTTTATACTTTTTTTTCTTCTTAATTTTTTAAATACTTTTTTTTCTTATATTCTTTTATTTTTTCTTATTAAAACTATTCTCACTCACTATTCACACTTACTGGGACTGTATCTACTTCACCAAATTTAGCTAAAGCGCGAGCCCGAAGGGCGAGTAATATAAGGACTCGGCCCTTTCCGCCCGGGATGTAACGCATCCCATTGTAATCAATGACTTGATGTTTGTTGGTGAGTAAGCATCATTATATACGTACCAAAATGGTCAAAGCAATTACAATAAAAGTAATCTTCATCACTTTCCAATCAATCTCTTCCTCCTTATAAGTCCAACTTACAGAGCTTGCCTTGTGTTCACGTCGAATTGGAATCTTTTCGATTACTGTTCCTTGAAAAGAAATATTGTCTATAACTTGACTCGCGGAAAAGGAAATGCATCACTTGTTTACAGCTATTTGCGTTCAAGCACCAAGCGCAAACATTTTTGCGAGTTTTTTTACGAATTGTAACGTGACGTTTGGCCGTTTGAAACCATTGAACTGTAACAATAGTTTGAAACCAGTGACATGGCTCAATATTTTCGATATCTGGAAAAATAACAGCGAGCGGAAAGTGAAGCCAAAAAAACATGGTGACGTTTTGCTAACTATGTTGCTAACGTCATCATTTGCCATTAAGTAAGGCTTAGTCTTCCGCGCGGTTAAATAATCATGTGTCTGTTGCTCGGATCTCCTTCATTCATAAATATTACCACAGGCTATAGAACAGGCGCACTGCGATACTGTTTACGTGCGTATATAAGAAAATTATTAAAATGTTATAAACCGCATTTTACTTACTCATGAATTATTTAGATATTCAAATGATGGGAGTGTTCTAAACGCCGTGATTTCGTTCGGAAATAGTGAAATACAAATCCTTGTTCTGTTACACATCGTCGCCATATTGAATCAATCACAATTTCCATCCCCCCTGGCAAAATAATAAGACGGCGAAGAAAAATAAGGGAAAAATAAGAGGATAGGAACAATGTGGGCGTGTTTCGTCAGAGGCTGGATGCAGTGACACTTCCATATATGGCACAAACGTGTCCCATACTTCCATATATGGCACAAACGTGTCCCATATTTAATATTCCGTGACCTAGCAACACTGAGCGATATATTTCAATGAACAGTGATGATGCTTCCCGCCTATAACGATTTAAATCGGTCATGTGACACGGAATTGCAAACGTTGATTCGCTCAAAAGCATAACACGCCTAGAACACGCCCACATTGTTCCTACCCTCTTATTTTTTCCTTATTTTTCTTCGCCGTCTTATTATTTTGCCAGGGGAGGATGGAAATTGTGATTGATTCAATATGGCGACGATGCGTAACAGAACAAGGATTTGTATTTCACTATTTCCGAACGAAATCACGACGTTTAGAACACTCCCAGCATTTGAATATCTAAATAATTCACGAGTAACTACAATACGGTTTATAACATTTTAATAATTTTCTTATTTACGTACGTAAACAGTATCGTAGTGCGCCTGTCCTATAGCCCGTGATATTACCATAGGCGGCCCAAAAATGTCTGGTAATTTCGTGCACCGCAAGCGCGAGCATATAGAGTTTATAAAAGAATAGAGGCCGCAACTGGGGACGAATCGCGGGACAAATTGAACAAATCTTAAATTAAATTAAATCTAATGGGGGGCAAATTTAAGTCCCGGATGTATATCGATGAAAAACATACTGTTTTTGTCTTTTTGCTTGTACCATGATACGTACAAATATTGCCTACAATGGGAAAATAGTGTTGTAGCTTTCTAGTTTTTGTAATTTTAGGTACAGGCAGCTAGATTTTTGCATAAATATAGGAGTTTTTCAACCTTAGGTTTACCCTAGCAACGCATAGCAACCAGTTTTTGACCGGCCTTTTCGCAGCGAGTTTTTGCAAAATATCTGCCAAATTATCCCACATCTGGACACAAATTGCACTTTTTTGCCTTGAAACAGTTATTAAATTTGTTTTAGAGGTGTAATAAGGTGTAGAACTAAAATACTACGATGTATTTAAACTTTAAAGACTTGTCAAGCGTTTTCATCTGATTTTTTCCAAATACAAACATTGCATTTTCGCTCACAAATACTCAATATTAAACATACCCAATTTTATCCAGTATTCAAAACACAAAATTCAAACCTTTCAAGACAATCCCGCGCTAATTTAACATTTTTGCCTTAGTTTTTATTAAAAAAACTCTTAGTGCGAAAAAATCGGAAAAAGTTTTTTCTCAGCTTTCTCAATCTGTTGTTGTGAACAGTCGATCAACAGCCAATAGATGTAAGATGTTACATCCGGGTCTTAAATTTGCCCCCCATTAGCGAGCTTCAATTTGTCCCGCGAGCTTGACTGAATTTTAATCAGGATGCCGCCTCTATTCTTTTATAATCTCTATGAGCGCGAGCGGTAGCGTATTGTTTACATATATACATAAGGTTGGCAACTAAATTTCACCTGACGAACATATTACTTTAGTTATACACAAAATACATCGCTCGTGGAATTAAAAACAGGTAAAAAATTATAACGCATTAATCTCCGATAATTTTACTACACATACTCAATGAAATTTGTCTTCAATGTTTCCGAATGGCTGCAAAATTTGAACATATTTTTCATATATTGACAAAAAACTTCTTGTCCCAATGCGGGATGCCAGAGGTTATGCACACGTCAGCATCAGAGTCAGCATTTAAAAAGCATTTATACCAAAGAGTAGAGACTACAAAGAGGGACCACTTCATTCAAAAAAGCGTAAGGTACTGTCGTCATGATACGTCATGGGCACCATGTTCCTAGCCCGTGCCCTAAACAGAAGCATTTCCCCCCGGCATTAGAAGCTATTTTTAATATTTCCGGGGGGTGACTTCCTCTGTTTAGGACACTGGCTAGGAACATGGCACCCATGACGTATCATGACGACAGCACCTTACGCTTTTTTGAATGAAGTGGCAGTGAACTCTAAATTAGACTGGAACGATAACTTGGCCGCCATCTTTGAAGCCAAATTGGTTATCAATCAAGTTCAGTCCTTTTCTACTGTTTCTCTCGGCGCGGTTGACACCAATCTTCTGGGAATGTACCAATATTTGATGTTTCTATTTTGATTTAAGAGGTAATTTTATGGTTTATGAACTTATAACCTAGTTTGCGATACAGTCTTTTTTTAAAAATAGCAAATACATCGGGAAAATAGCACTAAGACGGTTTACGACATTTGTAGTTGTTGCCGCCATCTTGGCTTCACACAAACGTAGAGTTTTTGTGGGTAGCCGCGCATGCGCAGCTAACCACTATGTTATAGCCTGAAAAGCGTCCGTATGTATAAATGTCCACATCTTCGGCGAGCGTCGACTTGACGACAATCTTTCGGGAAATGTCGTAAAGCACACAGAATTGCTGAAAAAACATTTCTTGTTTACAAGGAGCGAGCGTGGAGACTTTTTGACAAATACCGTCGTGTTAAACTGAAGGTAAGTGCCATTTTGTCTTTGAAATAATGAGTTTTCTTATTCCAATCGCTGATTGTGTACTCTGATGGAATATTTTGATTTAATTTAAGAGCGTGCGAATAGAATCACACGGATCAAAATCTTTATATTTATGACCGTGCGAATAGAATCACACAGTTCTTGTTTAATATTGGCGTTATACGTGTACATTGAACTGTCCGCATGTCTCATCATATTCGTATACAATCTGTACTTATTCCGTTCGAATCGTACCTTCATTTGTCTTTAATTTGATATTGTTTTGTTTTTAGGCTAACTGCTGCCCATCTGTATGTCAGTGTTTTTGGGAGATCAATGATTAATGCGATATCAAATCGACGAAAAGACCACAAAGATGAACTATCGATATATTTGACCTCAAACTTATTTGGTATTTTCATGCAGAATTATAAAATGTTCATTGAAACTAGAGATGCCAAACATGTAAGTGGCAAAAGTACTGAATAAGGGAAGCACCATTGAACAGCTTGACAGTTGACACATTGATACAGGACAAAGGGAGGAAAATAACAAAAATTTCTGGCAACTATTATTTGCAAATATGCTTTAGAAATGATGTGATTCAAATTACCTGATCCTCAGATTGATAAACGATGATAAGATATAACTATTAAACCTTGCAAACAAGCTAGCATCCATTCTGGATGAGTGATCTCGTACTGCTATCTCCAAACAATTAGTGGTGATACAAGGGGATTCATACCAGCTCTTTGCTTTGTTTAAAGAGTTCACCACATTGTGTTTGCCAATAGCGAATAACTGAATGGTGCAAACAAGCTGTGCATTAATACTGGAGCTGTGGTGTCATTCAAACCCAAAGATTTAACAACATCATGCCTGCTGTTGTTTCTAAAATCCAAGTTATTAAATATGGAAGAACAAATTTACAAATTAAAGCTATTGTTTGACATCATATGTAATAAATAGTTTGCTTATATTAGAATAAACTAGTTAGTAGCTGATCAATTGAGCAATCTTCCATTCAGTGCCAGACACTTCATGAAATATTGGGGGGGGGCGAGTTCCAGGGGCCTCTTAAGATTTATATGTTCATCCCATGGTAGGGGGATCTGGGGGCATGCACCTACAGGAAAATTTTGAAAACTACAATCCTTGAAACACTTTTTCTAGCATTTGGGAACGGTATTTTACAGAATTCCGAAGGCTGTGAAGTATGTGGAAGACATGATTTTTTCATGGATTATTCTCAATGGTAAATGAATGTGAAAATTTAAACAGAAAGAGGGACATAAACTATTATTGAAATTTGGGGCTGTATTTTCTCCATACAACAATTGTCTTCAAGTCTCGAGAGCCAAATCTGACTTCAAGACTAAGCCCTGATGCACAATCTGGTTATATTATATATTTTAATTGCACTGAATAATAAGTAATGATTCCACTTATTGAAATAAAAACTTTCTTGCTTCAGTAAAAATTATTGGAGGGTCTTGCACCCTCCTTCGCACCCCCCCCCCCCCCCCCCAGTGTCTGCCACTGCTTCCATTACCAATAAAATTTAAAATTGGAAAACTTCTGAAAACTTATTGTCATTTCCATTAAATCCTGGCTTTATGTCTATATATACTTTGATGTGTACCACCATCCTGGAATCTTAGTTGTATTTTTTTCCTTCTCTATTTTCTTCAATTCTGTATACTTACGTTCAAAACATTCTCTTTATTTTTGGTGTACCGGTACATATGTTGTCTGCATAGTATACTTGTACTTTATGTGACTAATTATGGTATTAATAAAATCTACTTTAGTAGTTTAGCTTTGTGGAAACAGCCATGCAAATGTGCAAACTACTTTGTCATAACTGTGTCCAATATATATGTTTGCTAGTACACTTTTTTGGCAAGAGAGATTACAACACTGGAAACATATAATTAAGCATGACAATTTGCCACAATTAACCATTGAAATGCTTATGGTACACCAGTTTTGAACATTAAGTTGCAATGTAATCCCCGAGCCAACGGCGCGAAGCGCCGTGCGAGGGTACTAATTCCGCACGGCTATTTACACCCGGGAAAAGGAAAGCATAGCGAAGTCTGAAGTTCATCAAATATCGCGGGCGCGTGGTTCAAGGGTGGCGGTGAGTGGGTGGTCATCACTGACCTCAAAAATATGGTGGACTATATTGCACTACAATATTTCGTTTTTTTGCGAAAAGATTTGGCAACTTTCACAACCAGCGAAGAGTGGTCATTTCTTATCTCAGGAATATGGCGGACTATCAGGAGTAGCAAACACTTAAGGCATCCAAAAAGGCGAGAAATAAGACGAAAACGAGTGCCACAAGACTCTTGAAGAGAGATTAATTCGGGGAAAATTCAGAGAAGCACCAAGAATTGACTATGGCGTGAAACACAAGGCAAGTTTGTTGATAATGCGTATTTATATTTGTGTTTTAATGCTTTATAAAGGCCGGCGTAGCCGTACTCATCCAGTCTATTCACTGTTTAAATTCCAGAGTAAGTTTACAGGGGCGTAGCCACGGGGGGGAATGGGGGGGTCCGGACCCCCCCACTTTTGCTTTGGACAAGTTTTTTAATTCTTTCAAAACCGGATAGAAATGTATGTGTGTGGGGGGGGGGACATTACATTATCTTTCTATACACAGGATATCCGGGTACTGGGCATTAGGACCCCCCCCCCCCCCACTAGTATAGGGCTGGCTACGCCCCTGTAAGTTTATGTTTTGTAAATGCAAGACTGTCTTCTTATTACTAATGTAATTAATAGGTCGTATTTTATACGAAATTTAAACTTACATTAGGCGTAATAACATACTGATGACAAATGTTGTGCCATTTAAAAAAATTGTCAATAAAGCAAGGATTAAAAACTGATATTTTGTCATTTTGAAAAAATATACAGAAAGAATAACAATTGCCGTGTTGCTATGACAACAACCTATTGAAGTACTTCATGTAATTCTGAAAATAAAGTTGCATGCTCTTAGTGGCGAGGGGTTGCTGCATGCATGTATTTCTAGTCTAGGAATTAATTTCAGTTGTTATCAATAGTGGACTTTGTTACATAAAACGCCCAGAAGTCTACTTAGCGGGTGGTTTGAGCATAACCTGGAAAATTGTGACCACGGGTTTTTAACACTCACAATAGACCATTTTCGAGATCTTGCCAGATAATATTGGAAACAATGGAATCCTCAAAAAAGGTAAATTTTCAAGTGGGACAATCAGAATGGTAAAAAAATGCACTTAAAGTACATGTAGCGTCGCAAAGTTCGAAATAACTAGCCTAGTTCACTGATCTTTTTGCGGCTACCCACATGTACGCTACGCGTACCTATTTTTATCTAGAGTTATCGTTCCAGTATTTATAGAGTTCACTGTGAAGTGGTCCCTCTTTGTAGTCTCTACCCTGTCTCTACTCTTTGTTTATACGCTCCTATTGGTTTAAATGAATACTTCGTTAAAAGTGCACCAATAGGAGCGTATAAATGCTTTTTAAATGCTGACGTGTGGCATAACCTCTGGCATCCCGCACTGGGACAAGAAATTGTTTGTCAATACATGAAAAATATGTTCAAATTTTGCAGCCATTCGGAAACATTGAAGACAAATTTCATTGAGTACGTGTAGTAAAATTATCGGAGATTAATGTGTTATAATTTTTTACCTGTTTTTAATTCCACGAGCGATGTATTTTGTGTTTAGCTAAAGTCATATGTTCGTCAGGTGAAATTTAGTTGCCATCCTTATGTATATTATATATGTAAACATTACGCTACCGCTCGCGCTTCACTGAGCGCGCTTGCGGTGCACGAAATTACCAGACATTTTTGGGCCGCCTAGATATTACTGTATTTTCGAATTTCCCTAAAATTTATTGGATCGAGGAAAGTTTCTCGTTTTAACCAAATTTAACTCTTCTGTTAGTATAAAAACGAACTCATGATATGAAGCCAATAAATCATATAATATATCATATCTATGTTAACTTGTTTAAGAAAGTAAAAAATCAATACAAAAATGTTATTCACAGTATTAAATGCTGTAACGACTGAATACTGTTTAATTTTCCATACAGTTTATTTGGCGATGATGCATCAGATGCTTATTGAATGATAGTTCTGCAGACAGCTACTGTATATTGATATTCAAGTCATCTGTTTATGAATTTTTGTCACCTCCATCTAACCATAGAAAACGTATTGGGAATATTTAGACTTTTTAAAAAGTGTATTGTTTAAATTCCTCATTACTAATAAAATTAAAGACATAGAAAGTCTAAGATAGTAAGATGTTCAATATAGACTTGATTCCAGGGGAAAACATAGTCAAAATGTCCCATAATAATAGATTTCTCACTGATAATTTTTCAACACTCTAAGTTTTGAACACTGGAATATTCAAAATGAAGGAATTTTAGCTTAGCTTTCTTTGGCAGTGCTCATTTGAAAGAGGAGGTTAGTAGATTACCCCCCCCCCCCATATAGCGTTCAAAGAAATGCCGACAATGACGTCATAGCGCATGAACAGCACGTGAACAGCACATGCACATAGAATTGACGTCATAGCACGTGAACAGCACATGCACATAGAATTGACGTCATAGCACGTGAACAGCACATGCACATTGGTTTGGGGTCATAGCGCGTGATCAGCACGTGAACAGTACAAATTTGGTTTCTAGGGCGATCCCAAGCACGGCATGTGTATCAGAAAAGAGAGAAATGCAATGTAGGTTTAAAAAATATTTATTTCAACTTTTAAGTTTTACAAACTAGTGATTATATTTCAGTTGGTATAAACATATGAGATAATCTATGAGACTCTTAAAAGTAAAAGTTTTTTCGATACTAGTGGATAGAGTATGTAAAGTTAGGTATGATAGTTTAAAAGTTTGTTCAAAAATGTTCCGACATTTTGTTGGTGGTTCTTCGTTCTTGAGGATTTTAAATGCTTCCACGATTAGGATCCAGATATGTTCTTTCCCGATATGTGATTTTGCTTTGTCGCAACAGTTCCACCAACTACATAATTCCCCAGTGTTTGTGTCTTTTCGTTCAATTTCTTTAATTTTTCTTGCGATCAATTCTACAGTTATCGCAGCAGTCAGTTCTTTTGGAGTAAATTGTTCTTCGAGGTTAAAAATGTTATCAGAATACACCTGCTTAAAGGAATGTGCCATTGTAGCTAGTGTCCGTACGACTTGGAGAGCAAGTGTATTATGATAGAGTATCTTGCAATACATGTATTGAATCAATAGAGCGTTGCGCGTAGGAGTGAAAGTTAGGTATTTTTAGAGCGTACGTTCGCTATGCTGCTGTTTAGACATTGTTCTGCAGGGTGCCGGATATTGTAAGAGCGAACGTACGGTAGTGTTTAAACGCTGTACGTTCGCTATGCTGCTGTTTAGACATTGTTTTAAGCGCACGTACGCGTGGCAAGGTCAATTCATGCAATGATATACAGTATGCTAATGCTTAGGCATTGTCAAAATGCCTCAAGGCATATTCTAATTGCGTCATACAGCGCGATTGCACTGAGCTTACTTGCTTTTCCCCAGTGTTCAACGGTCTTGACATCTAACACTTTCACAAACACATCGCTTCCCTTTTTGCTGGCACTTAGAGTCATGTTTTGTAGTCCAATATGTCATTTAATATTTTATCCATTTATTTTTGCCCTTCCCAGAGACACAATGTTCTCCTTTGCTACTGTGGTCCTTCTTTACTTCGGCGGCTTGTAAGTAAGCATTAAATTTTCTTTCCATTTCTTGTTGTCGCTTTAATAGTTTTTCCAAGCTTTTCTCCATGTTGAATTCCTCTGGTTGTTCCCTCTGTTGAGATACACAAATACCGAGTTTGCCCCACTTTAACCACTTAGCCCGTTCTTTCGTATCCATTCCATGTACTTGGTCAAGATGATTAGCTAGTCTAGCAAGATTTGTACTTCCACAGCCAAAAACAGGACAGTTTCTACGTGTACGTCCCATGTTTATTCCACGAGTTCCTAGTATTACTGACTCGCGTTTACGTGTGATAGATATTTTATATGGCCCATTCTAGCCCGTTTTGGCCCTATAAGGCACTTTACAGCCCGGTGGCCCGATTCATGGGCTAACGTATTCTCACCCTTCAGGCTTACCCTTTAAAAATTATACATGAGGTCTGTTGTTCGTGCTAGGCCGGAAAGTTGATTTACCTGACTCAGTCGGCTTATAAACTGTTATTACATGTATTAGACTGATTCGTTTAGAATAGCTGAATGAAGTTATTAAGTCGAATAATCGTTGCTACATTTTTATTAATAACGGTTTATAGCTATGTTGCGTTTTGACTTCGTTGCTTATACATAATAGTGTTAATTTTGTTTGTAATTTTTTTTTGTATTTACGTGGAATCTTTTCACTATACAGCACGAGATATTATAAAAGGAGTATTGAAACACTGGTCAATGCTAACAAAGTGTTTTTAAGTAAAAAAGAAAACATCAAACATTCGATCTGTTTATATTCTTTTAACATTTGGATGGGTATTTGTATGAAAAAGCCATAGCTGCTTGGAAATGCACGAACAACCGCATCCAGTATGTGGTGGTCATAATAAACTTGCGAAGATGCGCGTCGTCAAAGACATGATGAAAGAGAGTTACGGAAGACCGTTTTTTGTGTGTTCTGAAAGAAACAGTCCATGTACTTCTGGCAGTGGGGTGATGTACAGCCATTAACGCGTCCGATGTGTCGACATGGGTTTTCGTGTGCGGTTCTCAAAGTAAAAAAAGACGGCGTCAACAAGGGTCGTGTGTTTTTCAGCTGCCCAAACGGGGAGGAAAACTTGTGCGGTTATTTCGAATGGGCTCCGGAGGAAGAGCAGGGTTCAATACAGCCGGTCAACACATTCGTACCCGAGCCGTGGAAATACAAAACCAAAGAGCAAGAGAACTGCTTTGACAATTTAGTGCATAGTTTTCAGGACATGAATATTAACTAGCTTGTTTAATGTTTGTATTAATTACTATACTTTAAATAAATACGTTTTACCTTTTTGTATTCATTCTCGTTTTGGTCTGTGTTTGAGGGGGAAATGGAAGTAATTTTGGACGAGCTTCAAAAAAATAACGTAGATATTGATATGCGAACGTTATCGCATCATGTGAACTATCTACTTGACAAGCATGGAGACATATATCAGTCAATAGTTTCACGCTGTCCTGATCTTGTGACTATTTTTTACGAAATCGACGTAGTCAATTTTGGTCGTGCCATGGCTTATTTAACACTGGTTTATTTAACGAAAGTTTCTGGAGATGAGGCACGTGTAGCTGTACAGTTAGTTGCTAAACGTTTGAGGAACTTTGATTTTGCTAAGTTCAAGATCGAAGAAAGTTTTTTTGACAAAATAATGTCTATTTTTCAACGCTTGTTTTCGTCATAAAACTTAGAGGTTTGCGAAATAAAATTCAGTACATGTCTTCCTTGTGAGCCCGATGGATGTGAGATTTAGGACGCCTGCTAATTTTTATATCTGCGGTGCAAGTCAAAGCGGAAAGTCTTTCTTTCTTCCTTCCATGTTACGTAACCTTGAATATTTATTTTCATCGATACCCTCTAAGATAATATATTCGTATGGCGTGTATCAGAAAGAATTTGCCGAGCTATCAGAAACTGTACCAAACATACAGTTTGTGGAGGGATTTCCAAACGATTTATATGATATGACAGATGCTCACGATAGCTCAATGGTAATTTTGGACGATTTAATGTCCCAGTGCTCAAACGATCAACGCGTGGTTGACCTTTTTACTCGTGGCTCTCATCATCGTGGGATAACGGTTTTATTTCTTACTCAAAACCTATTTCCGCCTGGTAAACTTTCGCGAACGCTCAGTTTAAATGCGCATTACATGTTGATATTTCGAAATCCGCGTGATTCACTTGGAATTACAACATTGGCTCGTCAAATGTACCCAAAGAATGTCGACTATTTGCTTGAATCATATAACGATGCTACGAAAAGACCATACGGCTATCTTTTGCTGGATCTCCATCAATTAACGCCCGCGGATATGAGATTGCGAACAAACATTTTGCCCAACGAGAGACATATTGTTTACGTTATGCGAAACGCATAAGTGACTTTCTATGTAATGTAATTATTATTATTTAAATCCTTTACGCAACCCAACAAAATGTAAAAGTTATAACATCCAGAATATAAAAATATAAAAAACCCCATTGCTATGTTTGTTATTATACACTAGTTGTCAAGTAAATATCTGTGCTTGAGCCTGAGGAGCTCATAAACGTAACCGTAGGGCTCATGTGAACTGTTTCAAGGATTTATCAATGACTATTCACCTGCTTTTGTGTAAATTACGTCTGCACATACAGAGAACTATTCCTAAATGTTTTCAAATTGCATAAAGGGGGTGAGGTGTCAGATAAGGCGTTTGTTTACTTTTATCCATTAGCGAGTTATAAAATCATGCTTTTCAGGCAATTCAGTTTATTTGTCACATGATGTCAAAGAGGATGAGAGGTAGTTTGCCTTACTTGCAAATACTTGCAAAGTGTAAACCTAAAGTACGAAAAGTTCTTATAGAACATGGGCCAAGCAACCTTGTATTGAGCATTTGTGAATGCTGTCACAACGTCTTAAAAGGGACAGTTCCCCTGACGAAGAGGCAGAAACAACATTTGTCACGATACAAGAAACACCTTAGAGACTTGGCAAACAAAAAGGTTTCACGCGTAAAGAAACAACGCTTGTTGACTCAGCAGAAAGGTGGGGGAAATTTGTTAGCAGCGCTTTTACCACCTGTTTTAACTGTGTTAACTAGCTTGTTAACAGAATGAAAAGTGTTAAAAAAATGATTCTTGTACCCGAGGACGTGTTCAACAGATTTGAACAAAAGCAAAAAATGGAGACCTCCCCGATTGTTAGTAACATGATGCAAAAAGATGCCGACATGTCAAAACTTCTTTATCGTGAAGATCTAAATGATGATGAAAAAAAGAAACTGTATCACGCAAATTTGGAACGTTATCTAGATTTGAAGCATCAGAAAGACAATACGATCCCTACAGTTCGGATATTACCCAATAGTGAGATAGGAAATAAAGAGCTGGCTTTGCCCGGAGAAAAAGCACAACTTTCAGATTCGGTTATTGTGGAAAATATTCCTAAAACAATGCGTACAAGAGCCGTTGCACTTTTAAACCGTTTGAAAGCAAGGCCCGATGTTATTTCGTGGGATGAAACGGGTAGAGTCAGCCTTGATGGTGTGGACATCCCCCACTCTAATATTTCAGATTTGATCAGCGACGCTGTCAGAGGAAGAAAAAATTTTAATCCTGTCGGGTCAAGGCAATTTTTTCGAGCACTAAGAAAAATTAATATGCCTCGAGACATAGTACGGAATGAAGACAAGTGGAAAGAGGCTCAAATTGACAGTGGATCTGGGGAGGATGTGCCTGATAGCAGCAGTAGCAGCCCTCGAATTGGCAGTCCATTAAAATATTTTCAAACCTTGGTAAAAAGACATAAAGATACGGAAAAGCAAGAAAAAACTTCAAAACGCTGGCTTAATTATTAACATTCTAAATATGTATAGTACTTCTTAACGGCAATAAACCAAATTGAAATTGCAATTTTCCGTCGTCATTTTTATGTGGGAGGGGTACCCGTTAATACGAAATAATAATAAACTGATATATAGTAAAAAAAATAAATATTTATTCACGATATGCTAAATATTACAAAATGCGTTTTTTACTAATCTGGTTATGGTTTACATGCAAGCGATTATCAATTACTTTAAAATGATTTTTGACAAATTGAGACACCATGGCGTCATTTATTAACGTATTATTATTAAAAACATGCACAATTTTGTTCAGGCTATGTCCCCGTGACCTTTGATATAAATAAAACAAACAATATTCCCCACAAACAGCTGACCAATCGCTTTGCAGCTTACGGCTATTAAATCCCCATTCGTTACAATGTTTATTTAAAAAGTTAGTGAACGAAGTCCCGTAAAATTCTGGCGGTTTTCCCAACGAGTCAAAAAAGGACCCCTTCTTTAAGGACCCTTTCTGTTCAATTGAGATAAACATCGCGATCCAGTGTTCACCTGGTTTATCGCTCGGGTCTGTATTCGCAACGATCCCACACGGGTATTTTTCGATTGTTTGAGGCAGCTTATCACTAGGAAAGACACCACAAAACGTTTTGCTTGTCATGGGGTCCTGTTTCAATGCACGAGTGATCTGAGTAGTGTTCATCTAGCCAGAGTAGTCGTAAACAACGTTTCTTTCGGAATCGATTTGAATTAGGTTCTCAAATTCCCCGTAGCATACAAGACTCACGGCAGATCCTGGGGCGGCAGAGAACTTAATGTCTACTGTTAGACTTCCTTTCTGCACGACGTTAAAATGGGGTGACGATCCACACATATCAGCTGTCAGGTCGAAGGCATAAATGGAATAACCGTTAGGGAACTCGTCTCGACTTATATCGTTTCCGGTGTTAAAATACATTTTTCCCGTGCCAGAAAACAGTGTACAAAAAGCTTCGATAAACCTGGGGTTGGCACCGAAGGATAGCTGCAACGGCTTAAATGGCACATCTTCCCCATTTACAGATATCCCAACCGATGACACGTCAAAATGTTGAAAGTTGTACGGATTTTTCTTGTATGCACCGTTAAACGCTGTACTTTCTACCAGGCAGATGACAAGCGATTTCGGTACAAGTCCGTTGAAAACGTTATCTTTTCTGAGAGAGGGATTTCCTGCTGGAATTATAAAACTTTTGCACTCGACTCGACGAATGGGATAAATTGCAGGACCCTTTTTCAAAGCAACTTCGTGAGCCAGCGAAATGCTAGGGCTTACTTTTACTTTTCGTAATTTGAGATAAGCATCGACCAGCTTTACTTTGTGATCGGCGTCGTCCACAGAGCTCATCAAACAAAATTCGTTACCATTACGATTCAAAATGACTTTTAAATCGACAAAACTTAGTAAAAGACGTTCGGTCATAAATATGTCACAAAATACTGGCCCAGCCATTTCAATAACTCCACTTTCTTTACTAAATTCGTATCTTGTTTTAAGACCCAAGTTAGCATTGTTCACTGCCAACGTGGGATCGGCAACATCCATTTTTCCAGCCGTGTCTTTGTAGAACATCGAAGCTGTTAGTTGAGATTGCTTTGCCGCTGGACCGTAATTTAGAAGGGTCACGATATGCGTAAGTTCCCATAGCTTGAGTTACTTGCTTTTCTTTTAGAAACACGTCGACTTGTTTGAACAGACTGTGCAGAAAATTGTTCACAATACCAACCTTTTCGTCTGCGTCTAGATCTGCTCCATTCGCTTTTGTTACCTTTGCCCTCACCACAAGAATCGTTTTAGACAAATCGATATAGTCTTCAGTGCCCGGAGACAAGAATGTGATTGGACCACCGTCCGATACACTGGACACAGGCTGATGATCCATCCAGTACCCTTTCTCCAAACTGACTTGTGTTGGGGGCACAGAAAATAGATCTAGTTCGCTTTTGCTGCATTCCTGCGATTTGGAGTGTACAAAATTCATGTTTAACCAAATATGTCTTGAGAAGATGTTTTCCGTTTCTTGGCCTGCTTGTTTCTGCCAGCAGGCTGTGATGCCTTTCTCTTTTTACCTGTGTTCCCAACCTTTTTCGCTCCACGTTTCCCATTTCCTGTTTGGGCATAAGTGTTTGCTCGTTGTATAGCTTTCTCTTTCGCCACGTCAGCCGCCTCCCGGATGCGTGCTTTTGCGGCTTCCTTCGCATTTTTACCGGCTAATACATCGCCCACAAAATTTGCTCCACTATTCAATGCTATGTTGCCAAGGGCGTTTGCTCCCCTTTTGATCATCGGCATAACCGCTCTTGCAACGCTACGAAATAGGCCACCAAGACCAAATCCCAACTGCCCATGTCCAATTTGCCATGGACTGCCTCTGAACACAGACATCCCATGACCTTGTTGTTGTTGATTGAGATAGTAGTTTACGTACGGATTGTTCTGAGTCATTTTTACAGAAAGTAAGGTGAACTTTTTTGCTTAAAGTGTAGTGTAATGATCACCTTCCCGCGCTCAAATGGCACTGGATCTCCCGTGTCATTCCTTAAAAGAACCTCCACGTTCTCGAATGATTTGGTTTGGACAGGTACATACTGGATGTTAGTAAACGTTTTAGCGATGACGTCACCAAACTTTCCCTCAGCAGGAATGCTTTTCAGTAATTGCGCACTTGTATCTCCGACGACCTGCGGCTCAACAATATCGCAATACACATAAATCGTCGATACAACCGTTAAGTCAGTTACGTAAGGACTAACAGTCGTTTTTGTGATGATTTTTAAATCAGTATCCCCAAACCCTAAGATAATAGACATTCGACCGATTAAGCCGAGTTGGTACCCCTTTTTTAACTGAACTGTCACTTTTCCGTTGAGAGTGTTATACGTTAACTTAATGTTATCGTTAACATTCCTTGCTAATGCTTTATTAGCAGTTTTAACAAGATCTTGCATTGATTGGTAGTAACCATAATCGATAATGGCCTGTTGAAACACGCCACTTGTGTCCATGTAAAAAATATGCGTGTCGGACCCGTCCTGTAACGTGTACCATGTATTTGGATAGGACACAGAGTACAGGCCAACTTCCCAGTTTCCCTCCAAATCAATAGTTTGTGGTAATTTTACACGATAACTAGTCGTTTTGTTATCGGGAAAAACTCCCAGGGATGAATTACTAGGGAGCGTAAGGTAAAAATGTGTTCCGCTCATGTTGAAAGTAATAGTACAATTGAAAAACACACACAGTACACATTAGTTTTTAAACCTTATTTATTTCAGAAGCAGATACCCAGGAATTAAATTTGCTTGGATAGCCTGACCATTTTACTAAATATTGTACATTTCCTCCCCTGCCACGCTTTTTCAGGATCTTTTCTACTTCGTAAACGTCATCCTGCTTGGTTACTTTTTGCAATTCCTTGTCGTAAAACGTCCCCTTTAACTCTTCGTTGTCGTAATCTTTAAGTTTATACACTGGAGGATCGCGAGGCACTTGCTTACTAATGGTAAAAATTTCTTTAGAGAAATTTGGCAAGTACCCTTTTTCAAACTTGCGTTTTATCTTACTAATTCTTACTTGGTCACCGATCTTAAACTTATACTTTACATTTTTGGGAGAACTATGATCATACAGAGTATGCCAAATTTTCTTTTCGTTCTCTGTAGTAACATCACCTGGCTTAATTTTAATACTACGATGAACGCTAAAATTATAAGAATACACTAAATCAGGCAGTATGTCAATGTATCTCATCGTTTTGTTAGCTGTAAAATATCGCCACATTTTTGTTTTTAGCGTACGTATTAAACGTTCCACGATAGAAGCTTTGGTTTCATTATACGTGTTGTACAATTCGATGTCTTCTTTTTGCATTAGCGCTCGAAAATGGTGGTTTAGGAACTCCGTTCCTTGATCTGTCATGATTTTTTCAGGTTTGCGTCCAGAAGACAAAATGACCTTGAAAGCATTGACCAAACTTGGTCCTGTTTTATTTTTCAATGGGACTACCCAAGCATACTTTGAAAAGACATCGATGCATACTAGTAAATATCTATAACCATCGTTAAACTTTTGCATGGATTGCATGTCCGCTAAGTCCATCTGCCACTGTTGATCAATACCTCCCACGATAACACGGTTTCTTTTAAAGTTGCGGCGAACAGGTTTATGTAATGTGTATGCATCTTGTTTCGTTAACCATTCTTTAATTTGTTTACGACTTATTTTAAATTTTCCCTCCTTCTTTACGTCATCATACAGGCGGTTTACTCCACCATAGCCTCCGGAACGTTTGGTATTGTAATAAACACTAGATAGATAACTATCCATAACCGCGTGCGAAATGAAAAATATCGGTTAGTTTTTGCTGTCTTATTCCTCCACGTTCTCAATGTTATCGTTCTCATTTTGCAAGGTGCTAATTGGCTCACTGTCATCGGATATTAAAGCGTTCATTTCGTTTTCAACAGGTTTATAATTCTTAACAGTTTTGCTATTATAGCCTATCTGCAAATGTCCCTCGAGATTAAGATCATTTCGACCAAAACTTATGCCAAATCGAAACATTTTCTGTCGGTTATGATTTTTATTAATCTTGGGGTTATGTCGTTTACTATTAAACTGACCCATTTCACTACAGCTTCTATCGGCTAATGAACCTTGTTTAACACTGTATGGGTATGTATAGTTATTGGGGTGGAAAAGTTATCAAGTTATTTTTAATTAAAAATAAATGTCACAAGCAGAAGTCTCGTTTAAGTGGGAGGTAGAGCAGTACTGGTCTGTTTCAAGAGAAATTAATGAGGCAGAACATAAGTATTGGCTCACCAATAACTTGCTCCTGGTGTGAGGAACTTTCCAAAGGAAACGCAACCGAACCCGCTCGAGGGTATAAAAAGTGGGAACTTTTAGGTGAGCGAGCACTCACTGCAAGATGGAACAGATAGTTGGAGTTATAGATATGGACGGGTTCGTAATAAATAAAACTCTTTATTGTAAAGAACTTGGTGTCCTAAAAGTTGGTAAAGATGAGGGAGATTCGTACCTCTTTAACATTGGTATCCGCTGGCAAGATTTAACAAGTAAACAACAAAAACATTGTATGTTTCTCACAAGAAACATACATAAGCTACCCTTCGGCGTTTCTCGGGGAACAAATGCCATTCAACTTAGCAACTTAAACACTATTGTGAAATGTTTTTACGATAGTGTTAAGTTAAATAACCTCAGTAGCATCGCGTACAAAGGCGGACATTTTGAGCGAGATTTGCTGCAACACCTACAGATCCCCTCAGTTAATTTGGAAGATTTCGGGTGCCCGAAAGCCGAGTTTTTGTTTGATGGATTGGTTTGGCTAGAGACGTGTGGTCACCATCTTGGAACGCACGCGTACCAACACTGTCCGAAGGTCGAAGTTGAGGCGTTTGGAAAGTGGCTACGGGAACAACAAAGAAGCGTTCTCTCACAATAGCCAACTAAGAGAGAGCAACAAAAAAAAAACGGTTCTTTTAAGAACCCCAAATGTTAAAAGAATATGAACAGATCGAATGTTTGATGTTTTCTTTTTTACTTAAAAACACTTTGTTAGCATTGACCAGTGTTTCAATACTCCTTTTATAATATCTCGTGCTGTGTAGTGAAAAGATTCCACGTAAATACAAGAAAAAATTACAAACAAAATTAACACTATTATGTATAAGCAAGGAAGTCAAAACGCAACATAGCTATAAACCGTTATTAATAAAAATGTAGCAACGATTATTCGACTTAATAACTTCATTCAGCTATTCTAAACGAATCAGTCTAATACATGTAATAACAGTTTATAAGCCGACTGAGTCAGGTAAATCAACTTTCCGGCCTAGCACGAACAACAGACCTCATGTATAATTTTTAAAGGGTAAGCCTGAAGGGTGAGAATACGTTAGCCCATGAATCGGGCCACCGGGCCGTAAAGTGCCTTATAGGGCCAAAACGGGCTAGAATGGGCCATATAAAATATCTATCACACGTAAACGCGAGTCAGTAATACTAGGAACTCGTGGAATAAACATGGGACGTACACGTAGAAACTGTCCTGTTTTTGGCTGTGGAAGTACAAATCTTGCTAGACTAGCTAATCATCTTGACCAAGTACATGGAATGGATACGAAAGAACGGGCTAAGTGGTTAAAGTGGGGCAAACTCGGTATTTGTGTATCTCAACAGAGGGAACAACCAGAGGAATTCAACATGGAGAAAAGTTTGGAAAAACTATTAAAGCGACAACAAGAAATGGAAAGAAAATTTAATGCTTACTTACAAGCCGCCGAAGTAAAGAAGGACCACAGTAGCAAAGGAGAACATTATGTCTCTGGGAAGGGCAAAAATAAATGGATAAAATATTAAATGACATATTGGACTACAAAACATGACTCTAAGTGCCAGCAAAAAGGGAAGCGATGTGTTTGTGAAAGTGTTAGATGTCAAGACCGTTGAACACTGGGGAAAAGCAAGTAAGCTCAGTGCAATCGCGCTGTATGACGCAATTAGAATATGCCTTGAGGCATTTTGACAATGCCTAAGCATTAGCATACTGTATATCATTGCATGAATTGACCTTGCCACGCGTACGTGCGCTTAAAACAATGTCTAAACAGCAGCATAGCGAACGTACAGCGTTTAAACACTACCGTACGTTCGCTCTTACAATATCCGGCACCCTGCAGAACAATGTCTAAACAGCAGCATAGCGAACGTACGCTCTAAAAATACCTAACTTTCACTCCTACGCGCAACGCTCTATTGATTCAATACATGTATTGCAAGATACTCTATCATAATACACTTGCTCTCCAAGTCGTACGGACACTAGCTACAATGGCACATTCCTTTAAGCAGGTGTATTCTGATAACATTTTTAACCTCGAAGAACAATTTACTCCAAAAGAACTGACTGCTGCGATAACTGTAGAATTGATCGCAAGAAAAATTAAAGAAATTGAACGAAAAGACACAAACACTGGGGAATTATGTAGTTGGTGGAACTGTTGCGACAAAGCAAAATCACATATCGGGAAAGAACATATCTGGATCCTAATCGTGGAAGCATTTAAAATCCTCAAGAACGAAGAACCACCAACAAAATGTCGGAACATTTTTGAACAAACTTTTAAACTATCATACCTAACTTTACATACTCTATCCACTAGTATCGAAAAAACTTTTACTTTTAAGAGTCTCATAGATTATCTCATATGTTTATACCAACTGAAATATAATCACTAGTTTGTAAAACTTAAAAGTTGAAATAAATATTTTTTAAACCTACATTGCATTTCTCTCTTTTCTGATACACATGCCGTGCTTGGGATCGCCCTAGAAACCAAATTTGTACTGTTCACGTGCTGATCACGCGCTATGACCCCAAACCAATGTGCATGTGCTGTTCACGTGCTATGACGTCAATTCTATGTGCATGTGCTGTTCACGTGCTATGACGTCAATTCTATGTGCATGTGCTGTTCACGTGCTGTTCATGCGCTATGACGTCATTGTCGGCATTTCTTTGAACGCTATATGGGGGGGGGGGGGGGGTAATCTACTGAGGTTGCAGTCAAGTTGCTACTAAATACAAAATGAACATTTGACTTGTTCAGGGGTAATGTGATGAGGAAACCACTTAAATTAACCAAATTAAAAACAGAATTCCAATTTTTATTTTTATCCATTGTAATTGTTATATGCTGTGATAATTGGCTTTGTAGTCTACTTACTAAAGAATCATAAATTACTGACTGTAGAGCTAAGTGGGGCTGAGAGCCATTGGACTATACAATAGAGTTTATATTCTAATTCTTGTGCATTTCTAGAAATGTCATATACTATACCAAATGGTCAGAGATGGCAGAGCAGTGGATTGAAGGGGTCAGTGGCAGAGTTCCCCAGAAGGAGCTTGGAGAAATCCAATAAAAACATTGAGAATTGCAGTGTTCAGTCAGTCAGAGCCCAGGAAATGCAATCAAATTCAAATCCATTGTGTAGCACTGATTATAATTTACTGCTATTCAATCTCAAATTAATTATAAGGACATTTATAATGCCCCCATAATCTGCATCCCATATGGTGCCATTTCATTTCATTTTCCCAAAATAACATACTTTTTGTATAGTTAAGCTGAGTTGAGTTGCAACCAACTGTTTATTTTACTGCATAAGTTTAATGCATCGGCAACTGCAGAAGATTGATAAGTGGGGAGGGGGTGACCACTATCATCTCAAAAAGCCAATCACAAACGTGTTTATGTACGTTGGGCAGGTCTTTACTCTATCGTGCTTTTGCTTATGCAAACAACGTTTTATATAAATGATGGGGTGAGAACGCTGCAGGAATTTATTCCTCCGCTTGCCGTAGGCGTTGCGGTCTTATAAATTTGTCTCGCTCAGTTTTTCTGGGGGGGGGGGGGCGTTCGGTGTCGAAAGTTGGGCTGCCGCTCATGGGTGATACCGCTGGGCACAAGGCGTGTGAGCCGATCTAAACACGGCGTTTGAACTCAATTCCCAGGCGGAATATGTCAACAAAACACGCATTTCTCCAGAAATGTTTTAAAACGACAAATTTTGATAGATTCCATCATGATCATTCCATGATAAAGGAGTGATTGTCTAGGAGATGTGTTCCAAATTCTAATTACGAAATTTTTCAATGCGATTTTTGTGCGAATGTACGTGGGTTTTATTTGCACCTACGCTGAGACGCTGATGTTTCGTGTAAAATGATTCATTTACTTGTGCGATCCTATATACTTATAAAAAGTAAGAGACATTTAACATTCTAATTCCAGAAATACGTGTTCATTTTAGTTGCGTACAAATCATAGTCTGGAGACTTTAGGTATTATGTACTACAGTATTCATTTAATTAATATTGATGCTATCAGCTTAATATGTTTATTCATTGTATACGCTTTCAGTGAAATTTTCTTTACTTGCAACTACCCAAACAGCCATGTGTTGGTGGCAATGTGACAAATAAATCTTGTTATATGTATGAAAGTCCAATCTTACTAGGACTCTGGGCAGAGTGCCTGGCAAGTCACTCAGACGTTGATCTTTGTTAAAAATCATCATTGATATATTTATATATGCATGCATGGTTATTGCGCATTTCATTTAACAATCCATCCACCAGGGATTTGCCCAAAGGAAAAAATATGAATAATGAACAATGCTCGCACTACCATTGAATTGTATCAATTGTATCATGACCTTGCATGTATGGTAATTTGCACTGCTGGTTGTTGTTTTGTTATTTTTACGGCCATGGTGTGACGATCACCGACCGTGTTTCCACGATGACGAGCGACAAAAATAACTATGTCTGATCGAAACACGCACGCACATAAAATTTCTTATGTCATGAACTTTAAATCTTGTGATATCATAATGTCTACATGAATTTTCAAAGGCTTAGGATTAATCGTAAGTAATTTTTAAGTGCGAATACAGTTTAGTTATAGCCAACGTCAAAAGTTGTGTCATTGACATATAAAATAATGTCGAGTTGAGTTAGGAACATTCTACCAAAGAAGCTGAACATGGTCATTTTAACCAATTAGCTAATGCAATTAAGAAAAATCTGGACACAATCTCTTGCCAGAACCCACAAGCCCTTAAAGACGAAGGAACGGAAATCAAACTTCTTGCAGCCACAGTTGACCTTTCAGCTTGCATTTTTAACGCATTGTTACATGGCTATCTGTAAAACAAGGAACTGGGAATCGGGGAACGGAACAAGGAACGGAACGAGGAACGAGAAAACCAGGAACATGAAAAGCCGGAATCTGTAAAACCAGGAACATGAAAAGCCGGAATCTGTAAAACCAGGAACATGAAAGCATTTCGTATATTGAAGCTCTTAGTAAAATCGCCAAGTAACTCATTTTTAATGATATCGTGATAAATCGTAAACCAGTGTCCACACACAAATGTATGAAAATTTACAATTAAATGCGGGGTATAAAGCCTGTCATGTTTCTTCGTATTAAAAACATATAATATGTATGTATATACAGACCAAATTTTCCAACTAGATTTCGGTAAAAGCTGAATTTGTCGCAAATTAAATTCAAATTTAACAGATTAGCTATTGGTATAAATTGAATTGTAGTGCTCTCAAGCGATTTATACAGTAGCTATTTCCACGCTTGAATTTGGTGTAGAATCTAAGATTGCGTTTTTATAATACACCCTGTATATTTTATATACTGCGCCAAAATTGAATTGCCGTGTCTGTGGACGCTGTCTGGCAACTGTGATATTGTAGAGCCTTTTAACGATGTCTTTTTAGTTTTGAATACTATGGTGTTATGGCTATATATGTAATATAACTCTATTTTGTTGGTGTCGGACAACAGTATCACTAACCAACCATTTCCGTGTATTCTTTTCTTTGATAATTAGCAGGTTCTCTTCTCTTGTCTAGCTCATATTACTTACAGCTCAACTTACATAGTCGTTCTTGCCTGATAAGGCTGATATAAATAGTGGTTAAGAAGGTCCACAAACATATAAATAACTATTTTTTTATGGAACCTGCAAATTTAATAACGTCCGGCAATCGGCAGTGACCTGCTGGCGGCAGTTTGATCATGGCTTCTAAAATGCCGAAAACGGCAATGTATCTTAACACGATATCCTCGGTTCTATTCTGGTCTTCTTGCAATAAGTCCAGCTTTTCAAGCATTCCTGCACCAAGAGCACGGGCATAGCTTGGCGGAAAAGTTTGGTTAGAACAATTGCACTTTGTAAGCAGGCCCAAACAACTGCATTTAATGTTGTATGAACAATCACTGTTATTTAGTTTTTAATACGTTTATTGCATATACAGGGTAAAGCAAAAAATGTAGACATTTGCCAAATCTGCTCTAGATTACGCCAATCTTCTCAATAACTTACGTAAATATGGGGGGTTTTATGGTATTTTAGAGCATGCTACACGAAATTGATTTTAAAGGCGACCTTTGAAGTTAAAGGGGATTGTTGGGTCTTAAAGTTAATGGGAATTGATTAAAGTTTAAGACAGTTTGATAAAAATTACTCCCAATGAGCAGTTATTATTTTACAGATTCCGGCTTTTCATGTTCCTGGTTTTACAGATTCCGGCTTTTCATGTTCCTGGTTTTACAGATTCCGGCTTTTCATGTTCCTGGTTTTACAGATTCCGGCTTTTCATGTTCCTGGTTTACGGATTCCGGTTTTTCATGTTCCTGGTTTTACAGATTCCGGCTTTTCATGTTCCTGGTTTTCTCGTTCCTCGTTCCGTTCCCCGATTCCCCGTTCCTTGTGTTACAGATAGCCATTGTTCCATCGTTATTGCCAAGTGAACTGTGTCTTCCCTCTCTGTAAAATCTTATTAAATCTAAATTATACTTATAGGTTGATTAATCCCCTGACCAAGTTAGTATATGATTGCAATCTACTAGTATATTGGGATATTGTGGCACGGGATTTGTGGCGTTTAAAAAATGTTTTGATTACTAAGCTTAATTATGCTATAGCATTCCGTTGCGGTATACGTTTGTTCACACTGTAGCTGACGTTCCGTAGAAATTTTTACAGTCATACGCAGGCCATGCACCGTGAATGTCCAACGATCGTTCAAATTTATTACAGGTAGTTTTCATTGTGGAAGGTGTTAAATATGGAGTAAATTTTTGTAAAGATCATTTGGATAATTAAGATTGACATGGAAAATTGTTGACGTCAACACTGCGTATGGAAGCATATTTGTGTATACCCTGTATTACTCTGGATTCTAGAACAACAATACCGGTTCACAAGACGTTATTTGTAGCATTAATCCTTTGCTACCTTATACAGGGTGTCCCAAAAAACCCCAAAAACTATTGAAAATGATCTATTGTTAGAATTTCAATGCCTAGCACTAAATTGAACCCACGAGTGGATAAACTACAGGGTGAGTAAAAAAAAAACTGATGCTCTTTCAAATTCAAATTAGCTGCGAATTTCATTACGGTGAATTCCCATGGGTACACAGAGAACAGATCGTGATTTAGTACACAGTACGTAAACCACAAAGACTCTTTGTTCCGTTGTCAATTGCACCATGTTGTCGCGTTTCTGACTTTGTCTTGTTTCTGACAATTCTTGCACGGCTAAAATTATGCATTTTAACTTCCACTGGGAATTAGATTTTGTTTTAGATCAACGTCTGTCAAATTGCAAGAATGCAATGCCGCTAGATTTCAATAGTATCATTTTCTTCTCATCCTGTGCTGTGTACTTAGTCACGATCTGTTCTCTGTATACCTGTGGGAATACTTAAAGTCCCGTAATGAAATTCGCGGCTAAATTGAATTTGAAAGGGTACCAGTTTTTTTTTTACTCACCCTGTATTGACACAACCGTCATAATTAATAGTAATACTCAGTGTTAACCATTGTTATGCCAGACAAAAAACTAAACTTACGAGTGCATATTAAAAATGCAATCAAATTTTATGCATAGGTTATTTTAGCCTATTCAATTTGGTTTTTATCAATATTCCCATGAGCAAAACAAACGTACTTTACAAAGATATTTTAATTTTAACAAGTGCTAGGGCATTCAAACGTTAACAATAGGTGATTTCAATAGTTTTTGGGGTTTTTTGGGACACCCTGTAGTGCGTATAATAGATGACATTAGCTGAGTTCATATCAGAAAGATTTTTGGTCAGGATGGAACATGCGACGGATAGCAAGCTTACACCGTCTCATATAAACCTAAGAACCAACTATTAATCTTTCTTCGATGAAGACAGTTGACACTAGACTTTACTGAGTTTTCTTTGAAAGACATTTAATTATAAAGAAAATATCCTGTTTTAACCGGAAAGTTTGTGTTCAGTTAAAGGAAGAATAATTTATGGTGGAAATCCATCGTTTACAATTCCATCCGGACGTGTTTTCGTCGAAAACAAACTTCATGACGGTAGTTTGTTTTTTAAGAAATTCAAGTATTCACAAGAGATCTCAAAAATTTGCACGAACAAATTGTTATGACATTTTATCACAGTCACATTATGGCGATAAAGCGTTTGCTCATGAATAAAGTGGACTGAGATAAATCAAGGATACCACTAGTAACCACCACTACTATGAAACACTATTGTAAATTCCTACCTTAACAAGAATGTTCCTTTCAAGCAGCGATTACATTTGCTGTCTGCTAATTTTAGCGTTAAACACAGCGCAAGTGGATATATATGTATATACAGCTATTGTCCACTTCATTAAACAAGCAAGAATTTTCCCGAAGGGAAAACATGAATTTTAAACACAATTCCTACTAACCATGAACTGTATCATGCCCTTATATGGTGGTTTGCACAGCTGATTGTTGTTTTGTTATTGCATTGTTGATCACGATCACTAACCGCTGACAAGCGACAAAAACATTTTGATCTGAAATAAATTGCTCATGTCACGAATTTTTGTCCAATTATTGATTACATTTTAAAGATAATTTAGAATAACAACCAGTAGAATTTCTGTTATATTCGACCTTGTTTATATGTAAATGTAAGAACTTGTGACATTACATTGTATACATTAATTTTCAAAACTTATTTATTTCGCATATGGCATATAAATGCAAAGACCTATAGTTGATCAATACGAATCCAGTTTTAGTTACATTCTATCATTTTCACACAAATGTATGAAAATTTACAATTAAATGCGGGGTATAAAGCCTGTCATGTTTCTTCGTATTAAAAACATATAATATGTATGTATATACAGACCAAATTTTCCAACTAGATTTCGGTAAAAGCTGAATTTGTCGCAAATTAAATTCAAATTTAACAGATTAGCTATTGGTATAAATTGAATTGTAGTGCTCTCAAGCGATTTATACAGTAGCTATTTCCACGCTTGAATTTGGTGTAGAATCTAAGATTGCGTTTTTATAATACACCCTGTATATTTTATATACTGCGCCAAAATTGAATTGCCGTGTCTGTGGACGCTGTCTGGCAACTGTGATATTGTAGAGCCTTTTAACGATGTCTTTTTAGTTTTGAATACTATGGTGTTATGGCTATATATGTAATATAACTCTATTTTGTTGGTGTCGGACAACAGTATCACTAACCAACCATTTCCGTGTATTCTTTTCTTTGATAATTAGCAGGTTCTCTTCTCTTGTCTAGCTCATATTACTTACAGCTCAACTTACATAGTCGTTCTTGCCTGATAAGGCTGATATAAATAGTGGTTAAGAAGGTCCACAAACATATAAATAACTATTTTTTTATGGAACCTGCAAATTTAATAACGTCCGGCAATCGGCAGTGACCTGCTGGCGGCAGTTTGATCATGGCTTCTAAAATGCCGAAAACGGCAATGTATCTTAACACGATATCCTCGGTTCTATTCTGGTCTTCTTGCAATAAGTCCAGCTTTTCAAGCATTCCTGCACCAAGAGCACGGGCATAGCTTGGCGGAAAAGTTTGGTTAGAACAATTGCACTTTGTAAGCAGGCCCAAACAACTGCATTTAATGTTGTATGAACAATCACTGTTATTTAGTTTTTAATACGTTTATTGCATATACAGGGTAAAGCAAAAAATGTAGACATTTGCCAAATCTGCTCTAGATTACGCCAATCTTCTCAATAACTTACGTAAATATGGGGGGTTTTATGGTATTTTAGAGCATGCTACACGAAATTGATTTTAAAGGCGACCTTTGAAGTTAAAGGGGATTGTTGGGTCTTAAAGTTAATGGGAATTGATTAAAGTTTAAGACAGTTTGATAAAAATTACTCCCAATGAGCAGTTATTATTTTACAGATTCCGGCTTTTCATGTTCCTGGTTTTACAGATTCCGGCTTTTCATGTTCCTGGTTTTACAGATTCCGGCTTTTCATGTTCCTGGTTTTACAGATTCCGGCTTTTCATGTTCCTGGTTTACGGATTCCGGTTTTTCATGTTCCTGGTTTTACAGATTCCGGCTTTTCATGTTCCTGGTTTTCTCGTTCCTCGTTCCGTTCCCCGATTCCCCGTTCCTTGTGTTACAGATAGCCATTGTTCCATCGTTATTGCCAAGTGAACTGTGTCTTCCCTCTCTGTAAAATCTTATTAAATCTAAATTATACTTATAGGTTGATTAATCCCCTGACCAAGTTAGTATATGATTGCAATCTACTAGTATATTGGGATATTGTGGCACGGGATTTGTGGCGTTTAAAAAATGTTTTGATTACTAAGCTTAATTATGCTATAGCATTCCGTTGCGGTATACGTTTGTTCACACTGTAGCTGACGTTCCGTAGAAATTTTTACAGTCATACGCAGGCCATGCACCGTGAATGTCCAACGATCGTTCAAATTTATTACAGGTAGTTTTCATTGTGGAAGGTGTTAAATATGGAGTAAATTTTTGTAAAGATCATTTGGATAATTAAGATTGACATGGAAAATTGTTGACGTCAACACTGCGTATGGAAGCATATTTGTGTATACCCTGTATTACTCTGGATTCTAGAACAACAATACCGGTTCACAAGACGTTATTTGTAGCATTAATCCTTTGCTACCTTATACAGGGTGTCCCAAAAAACCCCAAAAACTATTGAAAATGATCTATTGTTAGAATTTCAATGCCTAGCACTAAATTGAACCCACGAGTGGATAAACTACAGGGTGAGTAAAAAAAAAACTGATGCTCTTTCAAATTCAAATTAGCTGCGAATTTCATTACGGTGAATTCCCATGGGTACACAGAGAACAGATCGTGATTTAGTACACAGTACGTAAACCACAAAGACTCTTTGTTCCGTTGTCAATTGCACCATGTTGTCGCGTTTCTGACTTTGTCTTGTTTCTGACAATTCTTGCACGGCTAAAATTATGCATTTTAACTTCCACTGGGAATTAGATTTTGTTTTAGATCAACGTCTGTCAAATTGCAAGAATGCAATGCCGCTAGATTTCAATAGTATCATTTTCTTCTCATCCTGTGCTGTGTACTTAGTCACGATCTGTTCTCTGTATACCTGTGGGAATACTTAAAGTCCCGTAATGAAATTCGCGGCTAAATTGAATTTGAAAGGGTACCAGTTTTTTTTTTACTCACCCTGTATTGACACAACCGTCATAATTAATAGTAATACTCAGTGTTAACCATTGTTATGCCAGACAAAAAACTAAACTTACGAGTGCATATTAAAAATGCAATCAAATTTTATGCATAGGTTATTTTAGCCTATTCAATTTGGTTTTTATCAATATTCCCATGAGCAAAACAAACGTACTTTACAAAGATATTTTAATTTTAACAAGTGCTAGGGCATTCAAACGTTAACAATAGGTGATTTCAATAGTTTTTGGGGTTTTTTGGGACACCCTGTAGTGCGTATAATAGATGACATTAGCTGAGTTCATATCAGAAAGATTTTTGGTCAGGATGGAACATGCGACGGATAGCAAGCTTACACCGTCTCATATAAACCTAAGAACCAACTATTAATCTTTCTTCGATGAAGACAGTTGACACTAGACTTTACTGAGTTTTCTTTGAAAGACATTTAATTATAAAGAAAATATCCTGTTTTAACCGGAAAGTTTGTGTTCAGTTAAAGGAAGAATAATTTATGGTGGAAATCCATCGTTTACAATTCCATCCGGACGTGTTTTCGTCGAAAACAAACTTCATGACGGTAGTTTGTTTTTTAAGAAATTCAAGTATTCACAAGAGATCTCAAAAATTTGCACGAACAAATTGTTATGACATTTTATCACAGTCACATTATGGCGATAAAGCGTTTGCTCATGAATAAAGTGGACTGAGATAAATCAAGGATACCACTAGTAACCACCACTACTATGAAACACTATTGTAAATTCCTACCTTAACAAGAATGTTCCTTTCAAGCAGCGATTACATTTGCTGTCTGCTAATTTTAGCGTTAAACACAGCGCAAGTGGATATATATGTATATACAGCTATTGTCCACTTCATTAAACAAGCAAGAATTTTCCCGAAGGGAAAACATGAATTTTAAACACAATTCCTACTAACCATGAACTGTATCATGCCCTTATATGGTGGTTTGCACAGCTGATTGTTGTTTTGTTATTGCATTGTTGATCACGATCACTAACCGCTGACAAGCGACAAAAACATTTTGATCTGAAATAAATTGCTCATGTCACGAATTTTTGTCCAATTATTGATTACATTTTAAAGATAATTTAGAATAACAACCAGTAGAATTTCTGTTATATTCGACCTTGTTTATATGTAAATGTAAGAACTTGTGACATTACATTGTATACATTAATTTTCAAAACTTATTTATTTCGCATATGGCATATAAATGCAAAGACCTATAGTTGATCAATACGAATCCAGTTTTAGTTACATTCTATCATCGGCAATTTCACAGACACTTATAATACAGTATGACGTCAAAAGTTGTGCTATACACATAACATAGTGTTGAGTTCAGTTAGAAACATTTTATCAAAAGCAGGTACATTAACCAAACGCCAATGCAATTAACAAAAATCTGGGCACAATCTCGTGTCATAACCAATAAGCAGATTAAGACGAGCGAACCATAATTCGTTCAAACTGCTTATAGGACTTTCGGCAATTGCCCATATATAGTAAAGGAGGGGATAGAGCCGTTTGGTATGATACCATTGTGTCGCCCCGCAGTGTCAGATTGGTAATCTTTTCACTACTGCATTTAGTTTGTTCCATCAAACATCCAGATGCATGCGCTGGTTTAGAACTCAGCAATCTTTACTTCACATATATGAGGATGTGTATTGGTTTTAAAATAAATCTAAATCAAAAGTCGTAATAATTTTGAAACCCGAAAAATACTATCGAAATTGATACAATGCCTTGAAGATGTTTATCTGACTATATTACTTAAATAATATGATTTTGAGTGCAATTTGGTAACAGCATGCACTAGTAAGTTTCTCAATGACGCCAATAATTTTTAATTTTATATGTGAAATTTGAGTTTTGAGTAACTTTTCACATGCTTATAACATGCGAAAGACAATTATGAAATCAACAAATTACTCGTTGTTTAAACTTTCTTTTGAAGGTGATCTGGTGATTTATTTTAATGCATCAACATCATTTTACCTTGCTTCTTGTCCTGACTATGCGGGATCACACAAATAGCCTTGCCAGTACATGACTTCACAAACATGGTTAGTAGGCATACTAGTCAAATCACACGAATACCAAGTGCACATGTTCAAACTACTCCCACGTCTTTTATACAATCTTGCAATTGCTTGACAGTATGAGACCTGGTGAATTAACCAGGCTAGTTAGGCTAGCCTGTCTCATGCAAACACTCCTTTCCCCTCCCTTAAAGTATTGTATGGTGTGCCAAACAGCTAGAATTGGTGTGTTAGAATCAGCATCCTTTTTACCTCTTCAGGCTGTGGCACTTTAATATGAAAAGTTAGTGAAGTGTGTGAATGCCTTTTAACCTTTGAATCCCAAATTAACATTGATTGCTATAAATGTCAACTTAACTTTTAGAGCAGAGGCTATGTATCCTAATGTTACATCATAATAACATATATAATGGCTTGAATGCTATAGTGTTATGGTATGTAGAGTAAATTATGTTAATGGTTTGACAGCTAATGCTATGAATAGTGGAACTAATAAACGTTAGCAGTATTGTGTGTGAGAACCAAGTTAAAATGTTGCCTATTGACCAAAAGTAACTGAAACTGCTAATATTCCGCCTTTATCTTGCATTCAACACTATACATAACTTTCCAGCACTTTTTTCCTGGATTTTTGAGCAGCAACTGTTTTCATGTATTCATTAAACTTTAACGTATCTGTTTTAAATGTTTGGTTCCTCATGTCCATTAATATTATTAAATGCAGAAATAAAACATGCATGATATTCAATGTGTCCAGTGCGCAAGAAACACAAGGTCTGAAACACCAACAGTAACATGCACTAAAACACCAATTTAATCAACCTTGAAAGTAAAAAATAAACCCAAAGGCTTCGACTGTTCAATATATAAACAATGTGACCAAATAGTGCACCGAATTTCATTATTACAATGGTGTGTTATTACCCCGGGTGTGATATCACTTGTGCATTAATACCCCCCCCCCCCCCATTACAAGTTACAAGAGTGGTGCCTCTCAAGCCAAAGCCTTAAACGCCTAGGTGCGAGAGGTGTTTCCACCTATGTGTCACACTGGCACCACATATACCTGTTTTTCTCGACTAATTTGTTTTGAAATCGATCCTAGTAACAACTGATTTGAAAAGGAATTCGTTGGGCAGAACAGGAATAAGTGAATGTACCCGACCCCAAATAATGCTCTATACTTACGGCCATTCCTGGCCTTGTGCCCATTTTCAACTTGACAGGCGGAGTGAACGCCTTGGCAGGCATCTTGTTTAGAAATCGGTTGAGCGATGACAATTTTTTTAAAGGTGGAATTCCTATACTTTATTTCTTCGTTTGTCTTAACAAAATTTAAATTACTTGAACTGTGGCGTTTTATACGAGTACATTATAAAGTTCTATTTCGCCTTAATTATTACCTAGTTCTAACTTGTTCTAAAACAGGTCACTTTGCCTTGTCCATTAACAGGATGACACGCAGTCCCTTCTGGACATAATATGGCAGCACAACCAGGTCTTGGAATTGAAATTGGAACACACTCAGCTTTATTCTCGTTTTTTGATGCACAAACCATATTGGCAGAACAGAATGCAAAACTACATGGATCATTATACTCTAAAATAATAAATTTTAGTGATAAATTAGCGGGAAATAAGTAACTTTGGTTTTGATTAAAGTTGGCCATTGTTAAAGTTGGTCTCGTAGTAATTATTATCCTCTGTATATGGCGAGAATAGTCTGCTCGGATTTTGTGAAAATAATCAATTTCTAGGGACATGATCAATCTCTAGTAATAACAGAAGTAATCTTCATGAAACAAACTGTAGTGGCAAGTTTTTAAGGTATTTTGTGCGATATATTATTTTGTGCCATTACATTGAACATGGAATATATAATTTGCAGTGGGACTAAATCGTTGGGCTGGCTAAGCTACTGCCAATAATGGACCAGAAAGAAGGCTATACTAGACCGGAGACATTCTGATTGCATTGGAAGGGCAACTATGTAACTAGCAGCTATTTTAAAAATCAAACATAAAAATGTACAATGCACAAATGTGCATTTTCAAATTGCATGCAATAATAGAGTTAATACCCTTTTTAGCCACCGGCAAAGAAAAGGCTTCACCAAAAGCCTAAAATAAGAAAGTTACATGTAACGTAAGAGCAAGCTATAGTTTCTGCAATTGTAATCAATGACTTGATGTTTGTTGGTGAGTAAGCATCATTATACTTCAAAATACTCGGCTCAATTTAACAACGCAATGTCTCTTTATTCACTCCAAAATACAGTGATTAGAAGCAACTAAATAACATAACAGAAAGCAACATAGAGTAAATTAACTACTTAACATAATGCCGCTGACTCAACCGTGGGCTCTTGTCTTTTTCACTCGTCGACCAATCAGTCCTGGCTGCTATTTCGAGCGCGATTTTATCCGCTATAAAGCCAGTTCTTCCAGAGCACATTGTCGCTCGGGAAACGGGTCAAAAAGTCGTCGAGCCAGTGGGCCAGTCGACAAATCAAACCACCGGAGCGTCTGTGGACCAATCGGTGCAAGGAACTAAACGAAATATCTCTGATACTATCGATCTTACTGACAACGAAAAGCATACTTCACGAAAACGCTTGCATTTAGATCTGAATGGCAGCGAAAACGCAGATACGTTTGCGGACGCTGACCAATATAACTATGAGCGTGACGGCAGTTTGAACACAAGTTCTAGCTGGGAGGCAAGCGAAGAACTAGATGCTTTGCTTGGCATCACGTTGAAGCCAATGCCACGATTTGATCACCGTACAATTATTCGGGAATTCCCTCGACCTTTGTCGGATGCGGCCTTTACTCCTATGTTGGATAGTTATCTACCAGCAATGATTAGCGGAGCAAAAGTAACTGATAATAACTTGAGAGATATGCAGGACAAGGTCCTGGATGTCCTTGGTCCCCTCTGCACCATATATGAAAACCTTAACGTTTTACATGAATCCCAAAATGAGAACAGTGTCACTCTGGATAATTCCTTGGTTGCTTCCATGTTTAACTGTACGAAGAAGGCTATCCTCTTGGTCGGGGATACCTCTGCCCAACTGTCATCAAAACGACGTGAGCAAGTTTTAGCCAAGCTTAACCCATGTCTTTCGTCCTTGGGTAAAGAAGAATTTCCTGATTCAGGAAAACAGTTATTTGGTGATGGGTTTGAAAGTCGTTTCAAACTCCGCTCCGTTCAGAAACAGCCAACACTGTGGGCCAAGCTAAACAGGCTGGCAGACCGTTTTTTCGTGGTTCTGCCCCCCGGAGACCTCACGGGCGGTACCGGGGTGGCAGAGGCCAGTTCCACCAACGTACAAGCGCCTTCCAACCAACACGAGGGTTTTGGCCACCACATCCCTCCTTCCGAGGTCGAGGGAGGACACATACCTTCACCTCTCCACATCAGTTCCATCGAAGACAATAGTTGCAACCTCACGTCCAAGCTTCCTACCACAAGGTATGTTTCACAATCTCTTAAGCTACCGCAACCTACCGATAGCTGGCCGATTAAAACATTATTTACTAGCATGGGAGCTGATAACAAAGGACCCTTGGGTTCTTCAAGTGACCCAGGGCTACCAAATACAGTTTATGACCGAACCGGTACAAACGCATACTCCAGTAAGCATGTTTACCACTCAAGAGGCTCAAAACCAGATAGATCAAAAAGTTCAGGAACTACTTGCAAAACAGGCAGTTCATTTTGTTTCAAAAAATTCTCAAAACATTCAGGGTTTCATCAGCTCCCTTTACGTATTTCCCAAAAAGGGTGGGGGTCACCGGCCAGTAATAAACCTAAAACCCCCTGAACACTTTCCTGCCTCACGAACACTTCAAAATGGAGTCAATAAACATGCTAAAAGATCTTTTAAGAAAAGGCGATTATTTAGCGAAAATAGACTTAAAGGATGCTTATCTGACAGTGCCGGTCTGAAAGGGACACCAAAAGTTCCTTCAATTTCTCTGGAAGGACTCCCTCCTGGAGTTTGCCTGCCTCCCCTTTGGTCTGGCGAGTGCTCCACGAGTATTCACCAAACTAATGAAACCAGTTTTATCAATTTTGAGACAGAGAGGTATCCGCCTCATAGCTTATATGGACGACTTTCTAATAATGGGAGAAACGCAGCAACTTACCCTGCAACATGCGGCAACAACACTAAATCTACTGGAAGGACTGGGGTTTGTAATAAACTACCCCAAGTCCCTTCTAATATCCTCTCACGAAATAGAATTTTTGGGATACACAGTAAGTTCTCTCAACCTAAGTGTGAGTCTCCCAAAGGACAAAATAAAGAAAGTCCGTCAAAACTGTCAGAAACTACTAGCAAACCCTGTAGTTACGGTTCGCAAACTAGCAAAATTCTTGGGCCTACTATCCTCCTCAATCCAGGCAGTATTCCCTGCTCCATTACATTATCGCTACCTCCAACATGCAAAGAACACAGTTCTGAAACGTCAAAAATCATACGAAGCCCTGGTCAGTCTGGACACAGAGGCTCTTCAGGAGGTGCAGTGGTGGAGGGACAACCTAGTTGCATGGAATGGAAAGGCCCTTCTCCATCAGTCCATGGACCTCACCATCGAAACTGATGCATCCCTTCAAGGTTGGGGGCCCATTTCCAGGGCATTTCAACAGGGGGCGATGGTTTCAAAAGGAAAGCATGTTTCATATAAACTGTTTAGAACTGCTAGCAGGGTCCCTGGCTGTCAAATGTTTTACCAAACTCAAAGTGAAAGCCCAGGTACTCTTATTAATGGACAATGTTACCGCAGTAACATACATAAACAAAATGGGGGGAACCCAGTCTCTTCTTCTCTCCCAGCTGGCCAAGGACCTGTGGGACTGGTGCCTGAGCCACAATGTACTAATAAAAGCTCAGTACCTCCCAGGTGTACAAAACGTGCATGCAGATCGAGAATCCAGACTATTCCTAGACTCTAGCGATTGGAAGTTGAACATGAAAATTTTCGACAAACTGTGTCAAAAGTGGGTCCTTTAAACGTCGACCTCTTTGCATCTCGTTTAACATTTCAGCTCGACCAGTATGTGGGCTGGAGACCAGATCCCGTAGCTATACACACAAATGCTTTCACTCTGAACTGGGTGACATTCAAGGGTTACGCTTTCCCTCCATTTGCACTGATCGGTTGTTGCCTTCAACCGGTTTAGAGTCAGAGGGTGGAGCGCCTAGTGTTAATGGCTCCAGTTTGGCCAGCCCAAACGTGGTACCCTCTCTTACTAGAGCTTTGTGTAGACTTTCTGCTTCTCCTGCCGATGCAACCAAATCTGTTGACACGACAGGGCAGAAATCATCCTCATCATCAACTACAACTAGCTGGGTGGCTTCTATCGACAGTGGTTTACAAAGGGAAGGAATTTCTGAACAAACTAGAAAGATCCTCTTGGCAGCTTGGAGACCAAACACCACCAGCTCCTACTTCTCAGCATGGCATATATGGCATAGCTGGTGTGTTAAAAGAATCACTGTCAATCCCCTTTCACCATGTCTCTAAACAACATTTTAGATTTCTTCACTTCACAATTCCATGAAGGGAAAGAGTACAGAACGATTAATGTCTATCGATCTACACTTTCGACCATTCTTCCACTGTCAGACGGGCAAAAAGTGGGGCGTCACCCACTAGTTTGTCAATTGCTGAAAGGGGTATTCCAGCTACGTCCCCCTCAACCTCAGTATGCCAAAACTTAACAAGTTGGTAAACTTGTACAATTTATTGGGTCTTTGGGACCAAATGAAAAATTATCAGCTAAACTCCTGTCATACAAATTGGTTGGTCTGCTAGCATTAACAGCCCCAGACAGAGGCTCTGGTTTAGCTGCTCGGGATCTGCGCTTTCGATTTATCCTCCCTGAGGGAGTTGAATTTAAACTTCCCGAATTAACCAAAAACATTAAGCCGGGCGAAAGCTTGAAATGCTGCTTCCATGCAAGCTTTCCACAAAACGCTCTGTTGTGTGTATGTAAGTGCCTAGCAGAATACGAGTGTCGCACTCTCGAATGGCGACCCACAGACCCTTCCTAACCAATTATTGCTGTCCTACAGTAACGAACATTTGCTTTGAACATGGATTGTTAAATTGAGCCAAGTATTTTGAAGTATAATTGTAAATTATACAAGGGCTGCTTGTAGCCTGAAGTGTAATATTAATTATATGAGAAATACGAGGCGAGATTTAACAATGCAATCCCATCCTTATTTATATGTGTTATGGTGGTTAATTTGTTTCTTTTTCAAGTTGCGGACAATTGGTAATAATTCCGTGTTCTCATATTAATCTTAATCCAAGCCCTAAACCAAACCCTAATCCTAACCAGCGTTTTGTTTGTCATGTTTTTGATTAGATTTAGGGCTTGGATTAAAATTTAATTTTGCGTACTGAGAACACGGAATTATTACCGGACGATTCGTTCATGGCAAAGACAAGAGCCCACGGTTGAGTCTGCGGCATTATGTTAAGTAATTTACTCTATGTTACTTTCTGTTATGTTATTTAGTTGCTTCTAATCACTGTATTTTGGAGTGAATAGAGAGACATTGCATTGTTAAATCTCGCCTCGTATTTCTCGTATAATTCATATTACACTTCAGGCTGTAAGCAGCCCTTGTATAATTTAAAATTATATACGTACCAAAATGGTCAAAGCAATTACAACAAAAGTAATCTTCATCACTTTCAATCAATTTCTTCCTCCTTATAAATCCAACTTACAGAGCTTGCCTTGTGTTCACGTTGAATTGGAATCTTTTCGATTACTGTTTCTTGAAAAGAAATATTGTCTATAACTTGACTCGTGGAAAAGGAAATGCATCACTTGTTTACAGTTATTTGCGTTCAAGCACCAAGCGCAAACATTTTCGCGAGTTTTTTTACGTTTGTAACGTGACGTTTGGCCGTTTGAAACCATTGAACTGTAACAATAGTTTGAAAACAGTGACATGGCTCAATATTTTCGATATCTGGAACAATAACAGCGAGCGGAAAGTGAAGCCAAAAAACATGGTGACGTTTTGCTAACTATGTTGCTAACGTCATCATTCGCCATTAAGTAAGGCTTAGTCTTCCGCGCGGTTAAATAATCATTTGTCCAGTGTTGCCAGATCGTGAACAAAGTTCACAGATTTGTGAACTTTTTACCCTCTACATGAACTTTTTTTGAACATTGAAAATTTGTGAACTTTTTAAAATAGCATGAACAATTCCATGAACTTTGATGTTTTCATTTTTTCAGCATGAAAATGTTCAATAATTCAACTAAAAAACCCGTAATATGTTTTTTTGTGCTGTTTGCAAAACACTCGCTTCTCCGTGATCATTGACGAAACCACTGATGTCTCCACCTGCAAAGAATTGGCTATTGTTACCCGACACTACGATAAGCAGTCTCTCACTGTGCAAAGCAAGCTCTACGATCTTCTCGACGTCCTGCAGGCTGACGCAGGGACATTGTATCAGACCCTTGTAAACGCTATAGAAAGTGACAAAATCAGTGTAAAGAATGTCATTGGTTTTGCAGCTGATACCTGTAATGTTATGTTTGGAGAGCATAACAGCGTTGTGTCTCGCCTTAAAGAAAAGATGCCAAATATTTTTGTTATGCGATGCATTTGCCACAGTGCTCATCTTTGCGCGTCGCATGCATGTGAAAAACTTCCCCGGACAGCTGGGGAGTTGATGCGTGATGTCTATAATTATTTTTCCCACAGCGCCAAACGTCAAGAGCAGTTCAGAGTAGTTCAACACTTCTGTGATATGGAGCAACACAAATTACTTCGCCCATGTCAAACAAGATGGCTTTCTCTGCAATCCTGTGTGTCAAGGCTCATTGAGCAATGGGATGCACTGATTATATTTTCCAAGCTGTGGCTGGTTATGATAAATTACTGATCTCACAGAAGATTCTTTCTCTGTTGCAGAGTCCTACATGGAAGCTATATTTCCACTTTTTGGAGTTCGTTCTACCAAAGTTCACTGAGCTAAATCTGATGTTCCGGAGTTCGAAGTCCTCAGTCCACTGTCTCCACAAAGACCACAATGGTTTATCTGCTGTTTACCGAGAGTTGCTATTTGCTGGAAGCCTACTGGTGCCACTAAAAGTCGTCGATCCAGCCAGCCAAGTGAAATTCCTGCCCTTGCCAAGAATGTATATGGGAGCCAAGATCGCTCCTTGTTTGATGCAGGAAGAGTACAAGGTTGCAACGACCTTCAAACTTGCAGCATTTCTTGAAGTGTGTGCAAGAATTCTATATCGAAGCTGCCTCTCAGATAAAGAATTAATTTCCAATTGGAGACCCGATTATCGAGATGCTTCAAGTTTTAAATCCACCCGTAAGCCATGTGAACTTTTGTTCGCTTAATGTTCCTCTTGCTATATATTTCCCCAAGATCATACCCGAGTCTCGACTCCAAGCACTTGACGACCAGTGACATAAACTTGCACATGTCACTTTACCCTTCGAAAGTGAAGATATGGAGCCAGAGGAGTTTTGGGGCCGCCTCAACAAAATTACCGATGGTACTGGAAATGCACAGTTTGGTATTTTGTGCGAATTCATGCAAAGTTTGCTCTCTTTGCCAGAGGCAAATGAGGATGTCGAAAGAGTGTTTTCGTCAGTCAGTTCGATCAAGACCAAGAGCAGAAATCATTTGCAAACGGTGCACTTATCAAAGTTAAGGACGGCGTAAAGATGCCCGGAGATTGCGTTCTCCTCCTGTTGAAGCTAAAAGTAGAATGTCCAGTAACATCCTTTAATCATGCTGGCGTAGATGCCAACCAGGACTTGACAGACAGCGAGGGATGAAGTGCTATTCAATACAGATTTTTGCTGCATAAGAACGGCAAAGTAACTTCAAGCCTAAGCTTTTTTTCTGTAGACTTAGTCATTATGTTGTGTGAAAAAGATATAGGCGGACACGTGGTATAGTTTTTTTGTGCATTGCTCGCATAAAAATATAGTCTAATGACAATCTGTTTTTTTAATCCAGTTTTAAAAAAGAATTCTTTCATCAATTTATTTCGCATTTAAACATAGTCTGTGAACAATTTTCGGACATATTGATCTCTGATAAATTCCGACGAGTTCCGATCTTAAAATTTAGGGACATGAACTTTTTGTAAACTATTGGTGTAAGCATACATGAATATTTTGAGATTTCATCTTGCAACACTGCTTATTGAATGATAGTTCTGCAGACAGCTACTGTATATTGATGTTCAAGTCATCTGTTTATGAATTTTTGTCACCTCCATCTATGATCACTTACTACCATAGCAAACGTATTGGGAATGTTTAGACTTTTTAAAAAGTGTATTGTTTAAATTCCTCATTACTAATAAAATTAAAGACGTAGAAAGTCTAAGATAGTAAGATATTCAATACAGACTTGATTCCAGTGGAAAACATAGTCAAAATGTCCCATAATAATAGATTTCTCATGCACTGATAATTTTTCAACACTCTAAGTTTTGAACACTGGAATATTCAAAATGAAGGAATTTTAGCTCAGCTTTCTTTGGCAATGCTCATTTGAAAAAGGAGGTTGCAGTCAAGTTGCTATTAAATACAAAATGAACATTTGACTTGTTCAGGAGTAATGTGATGAGGAAACCACTTAAATTAACCAAATTAAAAACAGAATTCCAATTTTTATTTTCATCCATTGTAATTGTTATATGTTGTGATAATTGGCTTTGTAGTCTACTCACTAAAGAATCATAAATTACTGACTGTAGAGCTAAGTGGGGCTAAGAGCCATTGGACTATACAGTAGAGTTTATATTCTAATTCTTGTACATTTCTAGAAATGTCATATACCATACCAAATGGTCAGAGATGGCAGAGCAGTGGATTGAAGGGGTCAGTGGCAGAGTTTCCCAGGAGGAGCTTAGAGAAATCCAATAAAAACATTGAGAATTGCAGTGTTCAGTCAGTCAGAGCCCAGGAAATGCAATCAAATTCAAATCCATTGTGTAGCACTGATTATAATTTACTGCTATTCAATCTCAAATTAATTATAAGGACATTATGCCCCCATGATCTGCATCCCATATGGTGTCATTTCATTTCATTTTCCCAAAAAAGCATACTTTTTGTATAGTTAAGCTGAGTTGTGTTGCAACCAACTGTTTATTTTACTGCATAAGTTTAATGCATCGGCAACTGCAGAAGATTGATAAGTGGGGAGGGGGTGATATTCATATGTTTGTCTTCTGTATTACTTATCCTTTTGAAAAAAAATAATTATGGTTGGTAAATACAATTATATTATATGAAAATAGATGAAAATTACACCCCTCCCCCCATGCTTGTCATCTTCTGCTGTCACTGCATACATGAATACTTTGCCTTTCATGGCTCCACCTTTCATGGTGTTTTGTAGAACGAAAGATCGAAATTTTTCGTGTTTTCCTCATTTCCTGACATTTTTCTCCTTTTAGAAAGAAATAAGCTTTTCATCTCACACGTTTTAGTACACTTTCCTTTATTTGTTTATGTTGTTTATCTGAAATCTACTTTTATGTTGGCAGGCCGAAACTATTTCCGATCTTTTATTAAGCAAGCAATTGTTTTTTTTTCTTTCCTCCAAACACAATTTGGGTTCTCCTTTGCATCTTTTCGATCCTCACGTGTAAGAAATAGACTTTTTTGTTATTGATCACTTTATGGTGAAATCTGTTTTTTTGCAAGTGCCAAACGTGTCTCGAAAGTTCCGTTTCGTTTGAATATTTTTGTGTGTGTGAAAGATTTAATATGATTTCTGCATCGCTCTTTAAATGTGCTTGAAGTCATGCCAATGTAGTGCTTTGTGTCCCATGTGTTGCCTGTATTGATGGTTGCTTTGTATACAATGTCCTTACTTTTGCACTTGTTCTGCCATGAGCATGTGTACTTGTTCCTACATGCAGTTACAGTTGTTGTTCCCCGGTTGGCTTTTCCTAATTATGCGTGTGTTGGGGCTTGTGATGATTGACCTGACGTTACTCATGCAAATGTAACTGACCTTAATCGTGTTCCTATTGAGAATTTATACTAGTGAAAAGTACGAGTCTACAAACTTGAGAAAATTTCGTGCAATGTTTTCTTGACGTTTTTGCTGAATGGAGGATTAAACCAATTTGGAATAGAAAGAGTAGAAAGAATGTTGCGAAAACTCGAAATACGTAGACAAACTGAGTGTGTTACACATATATGGGGGATTAATTTAGACAGTGTATGAAATTAGGTGAAGGCTATTTCAGATACCTTGAAGCAGATCGGTCCCAGTACTTGCATTAATTTCACACGGCCAAACAAAGGTTTTATAATACTTTTACTATATTAAAACTATTCTCACTCACTGGGACTGTATCTACTTCACCAAATTTAGCTAAAGGGGGAGCGCGTAGCCCGACAATCATTACTCGCCCTTCGGGCTCGCGCTTTGGCTAAATTTGGTGAAGTAGATACAGTCCCAGTGAGTGAGAATAGTTTTAATATAGCAAAACTATTATAAGATATTTGTTTGGCCGTGTGAAATTAACGAAAGTACTGGGACCGATCTGCTTCAAGGTATCTGAAATAGCCTTCACCATGAAATTATGCTGTATACGAGAAGCTAAAATTTAAGCTTAAATGCGAAAAGGATTCATTTCAGAATTACTGTGTTAATAGTCTTCTGACGGGTTGGTATACTAATGACCGATAAAAACTGCCGAAATTTGGAGATTCTGAGTCTTTTAAATTGTTTAACTACTTGTAGAGATATCAAAGCAACAAAAACGACTAGCAGGAAAAGCAACAAAACTAATTAAGATAAACAAATTGAATTTTTTTAATTAAAAACATAATCACTGAAATTTTTCATGATTGTTTGTATACTATAATACTATACAATTCAATTCAAATCTTCAATCTAAGCTGCTTGTTAATCAAAAGTCAGTTACGTATTTCTATAAATCATTACTGAGTAGTTAAAATCGGTTGTGAACGCTATTCCATTCTCACTGAAGATACAGCCAAAAAAACATCATATAATAAGTTAGGAACGGGTTACATAGTAAGTTAGGAACGCGTTTTCATTTTAGCAAAAAACTTCATGGGCCATTACAATGACTACCATTAACTTCAAGATAATTCTCAGGAGACAGTGACTACCGTGAAAGCACATTGAAGGGCTGGGAGTGAGTTCTTCGAGAGTAATATTTTATTAGTTTTAAACCCAATATACTTATAACATGTCCTGTGAGTGCAGAATTCATTTTGAACCAGTTCTTGGAGTGAAACTATGTACATGCTTCACCAGAAGCTCCAATCTGCTCCCCACTCGGATCACACCGTCGTCGCCAACAAAAGAATTCAGCCTTGCGATATTGCTTGTCACTTTAACACTTTTCTTCTTATTGAGATCAGTATACTCTTCGGAGTACACTTGTATCTGAATCAAAGAAACGATGGACCAACTAACCATCGACATTGGGATGTCATACCAGATGGTTTCATTCCACGAGAGGCATCATCGCCTGGATTCTCTTTGCTTGGGCAGTGTATTTCCATTGTTGTACTTCGGAGTTCTCTCTGATTTCTGCTATGCGATTACCAACGTAAACACAGAATCTTTTTTCTTCGTTTCGAATATACTTAAGTACAACTTCGGAATCGGTCCAGTAATAAATCTTACTGAATGACATCTCGATTTCGCGCTGTACAAGTTCACAGACTCGAACAGACAAAACCGCGGCTTGAAGCTCTGGACATTGTATAGATACTTTTCGTAGAAGTGCAGCTCGAGATTTGCCAAACACAAGAGCGCACATCACTTTTCCATCGGCAAATTCAGTCCGAATGTACGACGCCGCTCCATACTATATTTAACTGGCATCAGAGAAGTTGTGCAGCTAGATTTCTTTGACACACTTTCTCGTATCACCGTGACTCGTCTGGCTGGGTTTCTTTTCTGTGCCGGATTTATAACAGCGTGGAATTTTAAACTTTGTAAGGGCTGAGAGATCGTTTTTCCATTGTCTCCTCGCTCCGCTTCAGGAAGTCGTTCATCCTATTCAGCTTTTGTTCGCCACAACTTCTGCAGTAATATTTTGGCTAACAGTGTTACTGGTGCGGCGAAGCCCAGTGGATCGTATAACGAGGCAACTGTAGACAAAATCCCTCTTTTCGTCTCCGGTTTGTCTACGTCGACAATCTTAAATTGGAAAACATCTTGTTCAACATTCCATTGAAGGCCCAGCGCTCGTGATATTGGAAGTTTATCTATGCTCAAGTTCAGCATTGGATCTGCTCGTTCTGACTCTGGAATAGTAGCCAGAACTTCCTTGATTGAATTAATCCATTTGGTCAAGCGGAGTCCTCCCCTTTGGAGAGGTGCCATTAAATCGCTTGCGAGTTGTATTGCGTCGTTATCATCAGGAACCGACTTCAATAGATCGTCCACATAGAAATCATTTTCCACGGCATTCACTGTCATTTCATTAAAATCACAGCTGTTATCTCTTGCTGTTTTCTTTAATGCATAATTAGCAATAGAGGGGGAATCTTTGGCACCAAATATGAACGTTCATGCAGTATTCGTCTGGGTTATCATCGACACCATTTAAAGACCACAGAAACCTCAAGGAGTCTCGGTCCTTTTCGGGTACTTTCGCCTGGTGGAACATCTCTTGGACGTCGGTGGCAATTGCTACTTGTTCTTTGCGAAATCTAAAAAGCACTTCGACTATCTCGTTAGCCAAGTTAGGGCCATGTATGAGGTTTTCATTTAATGATGTGCCTTCAAATTTAGCTGCTGCATCAAATACTATACGGATCTTTCCAGGCTTGGCTTGGTGATAAACAGGATGGTGGGGAAGATACCAAATTGTCGGAGAAGCCTTATTGATTTCTTCGGGTCGTAACTTGCTCGCGTATCCCTTTTCGACGTATTCTTCTATTTTGGATTGGTACTTCTTGTTTAAATTTTCGTCCCTTTTCAGTCGGGCTTTGAGGTACTGATAACGCTTGAGGGCGACGTCTCGGTTGTTTGGTAGTTGAGGGTTGTCAACTTTCTACAGCATGCCAATTTCATAATGTCCATTGACAACTCTAGTAGATCCCACCATCATCTTTTCTGCTTTCTTATCTTCATTAGACATTACTCTTTTAATTCTGGTGACCACGCCAAGACCATCGACATGGTAAAACCGCTTTACTTCATCTTTAAAAAACATTTCTTCTATAGCTGTGTTTGAATGCTGTAACAGGTTAACCTCAACTTGACTTGTCCGAAGTTTGTTTGTTGGTCCCATTAAGGCCCATCCTAATTTGTATTTAAATCCCCAGGGTTCTTCTACGCCACCTGTCCTAACTTGTTCAGTTATGAACATCTCAGGATTATCAGCACCGATTAGAACGAGGATATCATCCAGTTCTACTTGGGGGAAGTCGATGTCTGACCGATGTTTCCAAGGTTGTACGTCATCCTTGGTTGGTGCAACTTTCAGCTGTACATCTAGACTATCAGTCATGATGACGTCTCGGACCAACAACTTTGCGCCGTCTGTCACCAAGTCAGCAGATTCCAAGATGACGTCAACCTTCTCGGCTTCAATCGAGGTCGTTCCAGTCAATGACTTTACCGACAATGTGCCTTTCGGACCCTCAAGACTGAGTTTCTTTGCCAAGTTGGTATGGATAAACGAAGCTTCACTTGCCTGATCTCAGAGGGCATAAGTAGTTGTCTCCAGCCCATCAGATCCATGGACTTTAACAGCCACTACAGCCACCGCGGTTGTGCCTCTTTTAACTTGTGGGAGAACGTTTGCCGCGTTTTTCTGTATATTTGCGTCTCGTTTGGTCACTTCACGAATATTAAATTCTTCCTGAGAAGTGTTCGTTTCTTGATCCTTCTGATTGGGCAAATGCAGGATCGGAGTTTGTGGTGTCTTCTTTTACAGCTATCTACTTCACATTTGCTTTTCGTGCAAGTTCGCTTGTAGTTCCCCGGAAAAAGACACTGGAAACATAACTTCGACTTGAGTACGGCCATCCGCCTTTCAACAGCTGTCATTTGGAGGAATTCTTTGCACACTGTAAGGTTGTGATTTCCTTGGCAAACAGGACATACGGTTCTCCTTTCATAACCAAATCGTCCACACATGTATTCGGTAGCGAAGCTCGAAATGGGCTCTTCTTTTCTCTTTCTCTCCAATTCTCTTTTAGAAAGATTAAAGATTAGGGTCCCAAACAGCGGGTTATTCTCGGATTCTGCTCTCCTTTGAAGGAATTCTGTCAGATCTCGAAAGTTTGGTGGCACGCCTCTCTCCCTCAATAAATCGCTTGCTCGATCTCTCCATCTGGACTGGTTGTAGAACGGTAAACGAGCTGCCACGTTTCGCAGATGATCGGAATTTATTTCATTTAGACTGTTCATCGATTCGAGAATTTTCAATACAGGTTGACATTTGTCAGCCAGCTTCTGAAGAGCTTTTCTATCCCCATTTGCAATGCTTGGCCCTTTCAATATCGACCCATTTTAGGCATCAACGATCATGTAATATTGCCCAAAACGGGTTTTCAAAACATTCAAGGCTTCCGCCAAGGCTCCTGATCCCATCCCTTCAAATCTCTTGACCGCTTCCTTGGCCTTTCCATCTAAATATTGCATCAAGCGGATAAGCATTTTGCTCTTCTGAATTGGTTGGGAAAGCACCTGATCACGAAATCTAGTGGCGAATCTAAAATAATCTTTAGGATCGCCAGAAAACTTTATTATTTCAATTGGTGGTGTATGTGATAAACTAGCAAGCGTCTCAGCAAGCTGGTGTATTACGTTCGTGTCAGTCTGTCTCTCCAGGGGCGGATTAGCGTTGTTATCGCCACCGGGCTATCCCTTTCAAGGCCCCCCCTGACGTCATTCAAGCGAGGCTGTTTCTATCATTTTCATACCGCTTTCATTTGGTTATACTTTCCGCTGAAGGATTGTTCAATAAAGACTCGTTCATTTAGTTTAACAATAAGAGAGCTTAGGCAAGCAACGCTTTTGACCACACAACGTTAACCGGAAATAAATTTCACGTTTGGAACCAATCATAGTTCTGCTTTCTATATTTATAAATCATGACGTCCTGGGTTGCTCAAGCTCTGTAAGACCAAGAAGACCAACGCGCTACTAAAGCCGTCTTGCATTTAAACTGGCAATTACGGCAGACAATGAGCAAGTATATACTATAATACTTCAATAACATTTAAATTCAATATAAAATACAAATGCGAATAAAGATCAGTCATTTTTTAACTCAAACGGGGTTCTTTCTTCAACGCAATAAAAGTCTGCGGAATTCGGAGGAATGTTGTGCCACGTTGCCAGGAATGGTGTGTCCTCTGTACTAAGGGATTCCACAAGCTTATTTTCTACCATGATGAGCAATAACGAACTCAAATGATCTGTCGACAATGTGCTACGTAATCATGTTTTCAATAACTGTCGACAATGTGCTACGTAATCATGTTTTCAACAGTTTTTGTTCGTTCACAAAACACTTGTGTGACAGGCAATGTCAAAGCAAGCTTATACACTTGGTATAAGTTTTTGTATGCAGCTGAGTGCAGGTTATACTTCGCCAGAAACATATAGACGCACGTGGGGCAGTTTTTGCACCTATCGCCTTGCTTGCATCCCTTTCTTTTATCGTTTATTTCCTGGTAACCATTATCATGTGTTTTAGAACTGGTAGATTCATTCCTAAGTCCAACGTGAACAGGTTCACCACGTTGTTCAGTAGTTTCTGTTTGCTCCGCTGTAACTATTGAATCCTCGCTAGTGCTCTCCAGTTCACTATTTACATTGTCCAGATTCACTTCACCTTCAAGCGCAACGCTTTCAGATCTACCCGCATCAATGGCATCATCATTTTCATTTAATTCGATTTCAATCCCCAATTCAAGTTCGCTCTCAAGGTCCTCAGAATTGTCACTATGAACTTCGTCATTTTCTCGTAAATAGATATCGCACTCTTTGAACGATGTCCAATTAGCAGCAAAATCGACTAGTTCTTGCTTTAACGACTCGGGCTCAGTCACATAGTCACCGAATATATTTATTTATTTATTTATTTATTTATTGATTTGTCACAATATCGCTACATAACTTTAACACTAAAATGGACAGGGTACATGCGAACAACAAACAGGTGTGACTGGGGAAAGAAACAGGATATGCATCCCTATTGATATCTGACCCCAATAATAGTATAAACAGCGGGTTATTCTCGGATATATTCATTAGTTCGTCTAATCAGAACCACTTAACTGCTGTTTCCTTGACATATAAACTTGCAATTTTGAAGCCACAAAATTTAAAAGCTAATCAACTTAGTCAACCTGCATCTTACTGTTTTCAAATTCATGACCTAGTTAACCACTGACCTAGTTATATAGCTGGAGCCATATCGGTTTGCAGGTTAAATTTTAGCGTGACGCGTATTGCATCACGGCTCGCAGACGTGGGGCCCACCTAGCTGGGGCCCACCGGGGGATCGCCCGGTAGCCCGCTGGGCTAATCCCCCCCTGTGTCTCTCTCCCTATTGTTGACGACAGAATAGTTTTGTAAACCTCGTTTCGGGTCAGTAGAGTTAAACTGTCCTTTTGTTCTCGCAGATTCGGTCGGCAAATTATAGTATTCAAATTTAGGCGCTTCAGTAGGCTTGCTGAAATCTGCATAATTGTATAATTTCTCGTCGATATACAACAATCGTTCGTCCTCGGCAGCGTGTCGCTCTTCTGACTTAGCGATTTCAATTTCGTCCTTTACCTTTTGTCGTTCTAAAAGCTGGCGCATTTCTAACTTTCGAAGTTCAGCGGTTTTCTCAATTTCTTGTTGACCATGTAGGTTCATTAAGCGCAGTTCCGCCTTTTCACGCTTCAATTGAGCCTTACGGGATTTTGAGCTTGCTACTGATTTTGCACTGGACGTTAGTGAACTAAAAGAGCCTACACTAACGCTACTTCTTGTTTCGAAATCATCTCGAGTAACCTTTTCGTCAACGCGCGATTGAAGGTATTGTTTTATTGAATAGTTCCGTTTTTTTTGCTACTTGCTCTTCGTATACCTGCGTGGCGTTCGCTACGCATATTTGATTATGATTAGCAAATAGCAAGATTTCATGATGTACTAGACTGCGCATTGTATATTAAATAACTTGACAGCAGCTGGGAAATTTGCCACCGCTGTGCAAAAATATTGTTGGCAGCTGAACACAAAATGTAATTAGCATATTATTTGCGAAATACAGATTGGTTTCAGAGGTGCTCGGAATTTAGTTTCTTAGACGAGCCAGTTATAATTTTGTTCACAATTTTTCATTGATTTCAGTAAAGGACTGATACAGCTGTCAGTTAATCATATTTTGAAGTGATGACATCGTCTGTTGAAGCAAATTTCCAAACTTTGACATGTGAGTGGGTTGCCAAGAATTAAGCGCGATGTTGAATTTACGTTAATACTGAAAAATACTTAATACTGAAAAATTTAGCTTTTGCTCCAAAAAGATATTTGTTTCCTGTTACTTCCAATATGTTTATGTTCCTTTCGAAACCAATTTTTTTTGTTTTATAAATTCCGCTCATGGCCAATAGTTTGTTGTGAAACTCGCTACCGGAAAAGTACTTTAAATTACGGTTGTTGTTGAAATGGTCGTGAAAGTGATAAAACATCCACAATCACGTGGGCCGTCAGTGCAATGATGTCTTTGATACTGTATAAATGTTTTCGTACAAATGGTAAAGATATTTTTCAATTGACTAGTGCGTTTAGTCGATCGATTTCAGTGACATTTTTTATTGTTGTTCGAGTACGAGCGTTGACTAGTTTAAGTCGAATTTTAAAAAATCAGCCTTTTGCTCCAACATGATTTTAGCTGGAACTTGGCCTTCGTGTTTATATCTACTCACCTGATTTGTTAGCGTGCTCTAAAAAATTACGCTAAAAGGTCGTTTAGTCTACTGAAAATGCTTGTGATCCATGTTTGTTATTTGATTTTAAATATCACGCGTAAATCACGCAATTTCCACGCGTTCACGCAGGCTTATCTGGCGCATGCTCAGACAAATTTCCCAGCTGCTTAACTTGACTAGTTCCTTCACTGCATCTTCGTTTTTAACATCGAATAAAAGTACACTTATTTTATTATTGAGCTCCGTTAGATGTCTCTGATGTCCACTTCTTGATCTCTGCAACTTTAACATTTTTTCGCGGTTAACAGCGTCTTGATCTAAACGCACATTCGGCCTCCTTTCCCGTCTATCCATCCGATATACGTCCTGACCAACTGCTCCATACTGGACATCGTCAAATTTATCTCCCGCATCGCATTCGAACTTGCTCGTCTTAACTGTTCATTCACAAGCTCGTCGGTTCTCGCTTCTAGTACGCCATCCTCGAGTGACCCGAGTCCCAAAGCGTCGTTATATCTAATCTGCCACGTTCTGCCGTTTCTCACCGAGGTCTTGTACACTCGGGTCAACTTAAAACAACTGAGAAACGTCTATATGCGCCTCGAAGGACCATTTGTAACTGCCACGACTTATTCACTCGAACTAAAAACATTTTATTCAAAGCACACCTTAAATAGTGATTACACGCCTAATCTACATATATTAATGTCACATTTACATAGAACACACACAACCCCTACGTGTCTACAGGCCATAAATATTTTTGTAAAACCCAGGAGGGGTCATAATAAACGAAAGGGCTTGAAAAAATCTCTTCCAGCCCCCTCGCCGGGGTTACTACTGAACGCTCCCTAAACCATAAAAAAGCTCGAAAACCTGTTTTTCGTAATACAATTCCTAATGCATGTTTTTGCCCGATTGCGACGCCATCTTGGATGATTCTTCTATTTGGGGTCACGCGCGCTAGGCATACGTCAGCAATCTAGGTCTCCTATATCTATGTCCACGAGCAGGTTCTCCAGTAATATTATACATTGAAACATTCCAACCTCGTCCCCAGGGTCATCTTTGTGGGCACGGTGAGGAAATAGATGACCCTGGTAAAGGCTGTAAAAATCTCCAAGATTCTTGGAGATTTTCGAGCATGCGCCGTCAGTGAATAATGTGGCGCTGACTCAAGTTACCACTGGCGCAGAGCATTGGCGTGCAAATTTTCACAATGTATACAGAAATTTACGCTCACATAAAAACAATATTTAAAGTTCGAGTCTCAGTTTTAACTACTTCATTTATATTTGCCGCATATGATAAACTAAATATCCAAAATGTATAGTACCTGCATAGAGTACGATACGATCCATTCGATCTGCACGCATGTTATTCTTAAGCCGATTTTCCACTAGCGAATTTTTTCGCGCGTAGCGACTTTTCTCTTTTGTCTTAAGCCGGTTTTCCACTAGCGAATTTTTTCGCGCGAAGCGACTTTTCTCTTTTGTCTAAGCTCAATTAGTTCCGCATGGTTGCAGCTGAAAGCTCAAGAACAAAGGGAAAAAGTCGCTTCGCGCGAAAAAAGTCGCTAGTGGAAAACCGGCTTTACGCTACATTCGACCATCTAGTTTTGTAATTTGTTGGACTAAATTGCGTCCTTGGTGTGATACTCAACATTAAAACAACTCGAACCAACCACAAGTTGTATATAAAAACCCTAACCTAATAAATGTGCAGAAAACAGGAGGTAATATTATGCTGTCATTTCGTTATACCAATCACATTTATTGTCACAAACCCTGACTGGTCGAATGTGTTAACCAATGAACAAGGAGATTAGGACAGCCTTTACCAGGGTCATCTATTTCCTCACCGTGCCCACAAAGATGACCCTGGGGACGAGGTTGAGAATGTTTATGTCATGTGCAGTGCTTCCACTTTTGAAATCTGAAATTTCCTTTTCCGATCATCAAATTTCCTTACCTTTGGTAAAATATCCTTGCAAAAAAATTCTTTGCAATTCGTATTAAAATTATCGAACTGGCTATTATTGCTGTGCGCCAAAACTTGTGGCAATAAAAGCGAAACATACAATGGTAACAGGAACTCGTACCAAAAATTTTTATAATAATAAATAATCGTAACGTGACTATTTTAATATTTTGCCAATAAATGATTCTCACAGTAGACCTTTCCGTTAATTACGTCCAACTACATGGAAGCGAGGCTGAGGCCCAGCAAGAAGGCACGTATATTACTGGCCCCTCAGTCTCGCGTCCCTATAGTTACGGAAAGGTCTACTGCAGTAACAGGGACAGCGGAGCGGGGGATTTTCGCCATTTTGGCAAGGAATATATACCAAAATTTCGTATTTTGACTTTGATTTAAAGGCTAAAATTATATTTTATGAACTGAAAACGTGATTAGCAATTTTTTCTGCAGATGAAATTGCTTATCTCCGAGCAATGGCACTCCAGGACTGCAAGGCTACCAAATCTGTTCGGCTAGCTAGGCCTGCATGAGGGAACATACCCCCAGGCCCCTCTACAAGGCTATATGGCTAATGGCTTGCACCTGCGAAGCTCGAAGCATACCCCCATTTTTAAACACGCCCGTAGTCCCTGCAAAGTCAAACAATTTGCGGGTGCAGGAAAGTCAAAATTCAAAACATAAAAGTTCTTTCCGCAACTTCCGTGGAAAATTACTCAGCGCCGAAAAGCCGGACAACGCCCTTGGGCTACATCTTATTTAGTTTAAATAGCTTAAAAGCCTGTTTGAATAATAGCGCGGGCAGTCGAATAAAAACTAAATTTTCAAATTATTTATTATATTTTCAAATATGCCCGGAATGCAGTAGCTTTTGCAAGCAGGTTTATGTCATTTATAAACATTTTTTATTTGAATTGGAAGAGCATCGATATGGCAACGTCCTTCAATCGTATATAGATGCATTACGTTGTTTTCTTGAAGTAAATCTTCAAAGTTCGACAGTAGTGTGGTTTGCACGAGGCTGAACCAACCGTGCAAGCACATATTGTTATGACTCGAGATCTTGATAAAAGGGTTCAGGTCGATCATCAGTGGAATAGCAGTCAACGGTAGTACCATGACGAGGATTTTTACTTAAATATGACATGCATTTTATCGACGATCGGCCGCAGAGAAAGGTATGCGTGTGAGTTCCATACTCGAACGAGGACATGGCCGACATGCTGCAGTTAAACTGGATTTTTCTTGACCCGTGTAGCCTTGATTGCTGAAAACGGTAAGTGAAATTTATTTCTTGAAATTAAGTCATCTTTTGACTCTTTAATGCTTTGATTCGACGAGTAATTGTTTGGATATTGTCGACTAAAAATATCGACGCATGGGGAAATTTTAAAAAATTAGCGCCATGTCGAATTTTGGTTTTGATTAAATTTTTAAAAATCTAGCTTTTGCTCCAAAATATGATTTGTTCCCAGCTTTTACCGACATGTTTACCTTTCTTTTAAAGGCGAAACTTGTGTTGTTAAAATTCCGCTTAACGTAGAAAATTAACCGTGAAACTGTAGTGCACACAAAAGTATATTAATCATGGTCGTTGTTGAAATGCCATGAAAGCGATAATATTATATGACAATACTTTCAGCAATAGTTTAAATCGTGTCTTTGATGATATATAAATCTGTTTTACTGCAAATAACAAAATATAGTTAATCGGATTGGTATGGTTCGTCGATTGAATCCGTTGTTATTTTGTTTTGTTGTTCGAGGAAAGACTTTGATCAGTTTGAGTTGAATTTTTTAAAAAAATCGCCTTTTGCTCCAAAATGATTTCCGTTGAAATTTAATCTTTACGTCTATGTCCAAACACCCAACTTGTTGTTTTTGTCTTAAAAATTACGCTAAAAGGTTTTTGAATTGGATAAAAACAGCTTGCGTTTCGGCTTCAGGTTGATGTATGAAATCGAACAGTTTGGATTCGTTCTGACCGCGACTGAAATATTATGTAGTAAATAAACTTGTTTACTTTGGTGCAAAATGGCATTAAAATGAAATTCTGTCACATTCATTTGCTTTTTTATCTCAATTGCTTTAATATAGTATAGTTTGAAACAGATTTGAGTCATTTGACAGTATGTGGATGTAATAAAAAATGAATATTGTCTTGTAAAATGCAGGTAATATATTTAATAACATTTATATATACATGTAAATTGGTATTAATTTAACATAGTACGTATTTGAATTTATTCATAAACATAAATACAGTATAAACAAGGAAATACTGTACTTATTGATGTCTTTTCAGTTCTTTCAATGTACTAAACAGTGACTAATGGTCCAGTGCAAGTTGTGAAAAGTTGTCATCTATTGACCCTTTTGTCTGAAGATAGTAAAAAAAATTTTCAATGTTTAATATGTTTTTAATGTTTTTAATTATTAGTATACATATAGTATTGACATTTTCTTAACAATTTCATTCAATTAAATTCTCCAGAAGTTCAGAAAAATAAATTCAAGGTTGTTTTGATTGCAAAATTGCCCTTCAAGTTAAATTTTACCATTCAAGTTAGCATGGAATATGATTAAACTGACGTTTAGTATATATTTCAAACAACTGACATTCATTTTGGCTGTATTGTGAAGATGTTTAAGATGGTTTTTTACTACAAATGGGTATTTTTTGTTATCCTGTATTTCTAGAATTGATTAATTTTACAATATTTACACAATTTTATTTAGCAGTATGCTATGTAAATAATGGACACTTCTGTTGCTTCTTGGTTGAAATCCTGGCTCCTGTGGAAATCACAGCCACCTGAATCTAATTGCAAGATGTGTTAACAAAATCCAGTGAATTCAGTTGATTGATAGAAAGCTTGAAGTTCTTAATTTCCAAGAATAATGTATTCATGTATGTTCTGTACATGTTTTCCTTTCAAAGGCATTTGTCATTGTTGTTAATTCATTATTAAGTTGCAATGTGCCATACATTTTTTATTTGGCCAGGGCTATGAACAAATTTTGCATTTTAATGGCTGCTCTGCTGTTAATTGATTAAGCAAAAAATCCAATGTCTAGTTAATCCATTGAGCTGCAATGCACATGACTAGACCATACCTATTATTTTTTCTTGTCTAGTACCAAAGGGTTCACTTTCCAATGGGGAGTACAGCTTAATGAATTTGTAATGTTAGATTAACCAACATCATTGGATTGCTATATATCATGTATGTAATTTGTTGCAGAAATTAAAAACTCAATTTTATTGTATTGTAATTTGTAAATCATGTCCTAACTCCTAAGAACCAGTGGCAGGCTAGAATAAGCTAAAGTGGTGTATGTTGTAGATACTTTTACCTTCTATTGTTAATAAATGTTTAATACTAATATATACACACTTACATAAATACATTACATACACACTTCAAGACAGAAAACTGCACTGTGTTTGAGTATCTTCATTCTAATTTTATTACAGCTAAAATGATTCCTTAATCTCTTTTTATTTGAGTAACATGTCATGTAGCTAACTAGCTTATTAGTGCTTTTAAGTATAATTTAAAATCTGCTGGCCTTTTTTAAAATCATACAAAAATAACTTGTGTTGAAGGACGTCTAGGGCTTGTCAAACGCCATGAAACAGCTGCAAAAAACAGCGCTTTGGGAAATATTCCTTCTATTGTACGCAGAAATCCAATTGAAAATTAGCCGCATACGGCGTACAAAGGGTCCTTTTTCTGGACTTGCAAAAATAGCGTTTAAAACAAGAAAAAAAGACGACACAGAAAACTATTTTGATTTGGAAATTCCCCGCCATCTTGCGCGAAAACAGTTCGTGGACTCCACGAAAGTCAACGTTGACGCATGCTCAAACAAATGTTATTAGAACAACGGTTGTTAGAACAATGCTGTTCCCGGTTGTTAGAACAATGCTGTTCCAGGTTGTTCAAACAACAGTACTGTTCCTGGTTGATGACACAATACTGTTCCTGGTTGTTGAAACAGCAGTGCTGTTCTCGGTTGTTGGAACAGTACTGTTCCCGGTTGATGAATCAATACTGTTCCTGGTTGTTCAAACAACAGTACTGTTTTCGGTTGTCAGAACAATGCTGTTCCCGGTTGATGACACAATACTGTTCCCGGTTGTTCAAACAACAGTGCTTTTCTCGGTTGTTGGAACAATGCTGTTCCCGGTTGATGACTCAACAAGCCTAAACAATGCTGTTAGAACAACTAAAATCAACATGATAACAATAGTTTTTTTTGCTGACAACAACTTTGGAAATCAAGCTTGCATATCATATTGACTAAGCCATTAAGAAAAACACAGGAAATAAATGAATTGCTTTATTTTATCCGCCTTACAGTATATACTCGTATACATTTGTCATTTACATTAATCATTATGTAAAAATAGCATTACGCCATCTCAAACTACGATCTATTAAGGGACCGTTCATTATTTATACCTCAGGGGGGCACCGAAGAGAAATTGGGTGGGTAACTGATTTTTGAAACATCTAAAAGGTTGGGTGAAAGAAAAGACCAATGAGAAAACGAGAACATATTGCAATGAATAATATTAGTCAATAAACAATCGTGGTTAATAACATATACATGAAAAACGCAATGACAAAAACAAATAAAACAGTCATTTTGAGTTAAATTTACAAAGGCAGCTTTAAAATCTTGAAATTCTATTAGAGGTTGGGTAAAAAAGTTTTGAACACCCTGAACGGTTGGGTAATGTTTTTTTATATACTTTTTTTAATTTCTCTTCGGTGCCCCCCTGAGGTATAAATAATGAACGGTCCCTAAAACATTTACATTAAAAACCGTTAAGAACCATTTTATTATCAGCAGGCTAGCCAAAACATTGTCGTCTGTTTGCACAGTCTTCTTCTTTAGTCGACGCTGTCGATTTTTTAGTATGTTCCTCCATATAATGTCAATATTTCACTTGCGTAGGATGGTCAAGTCCAAGATCACTTTTAATTCCTTAACATTCTACAGAGAAATTTCAAATAGAATTATTAATCTCAGTGGATAGTATTGTAAAGTTTGAATCTTTTCTAGCTAAGTATTTTATATTTTAGTCAAGTATATTATATATATTGACGCAGAAATTTATTTTACAAATGCATGCATTATCAAAACTGCTCAAAAAACAACAAAAGTTCTGAAACGACCGGCTTTTTGCAAATGCTCTCAACACTATTAGAGCTATTCTAACTTGTACACGTTTTAAATAAAGAACACGTTGAGATGACAATTACCTTATGTATGGTGCAGTCGTGCTACATGCGAGCTTGACTTTTCTTCGTCGTTTTCGCTGGGATACTGCTACTACGGTTTCGGATTGAGCTTGGACACGCGTGTCTCTAACGCGTATGTTTCTCACGCGAAACGTACGCGTTGCTATGCGAAAACTGCCACGTTTCCAAGGGCAAACTTTTTAGTTTGGTCATATGGCTATTTACGTTCAAGCGCAAACCGCAAACATTTTCACGCGTTTGTTTACGTTGTACAACATGACGTTTGCCGTAAAAATAATATTACAAACACCGGGTTCCTGGGCTGTCGATGACCAAACTAAAAAGTTTGCCCTTGGAAACGTGGCAGTTTTCGTATAGCAACGCGTACGTTTCGCGTGAGAAACATAGGCGTTAGAGTCACGCGTGTCCAAGCTTAATCCAAAACCGTAGTAAATGTCTTTATAAATATCCGAAACACGAAATGTCTTTTCGCCTATGAAAATGGTAAGAAACATGATTAAAATGTCATTTTTAGTCTAAACTCCCATCTATACACCAAGTAAAGAACTATACTTTAACTGTACCTCTATTTTTTCGCTTCAATCTCTATTCAACCTTTCAAAGACTTGACATCTTCTGTTGTTTTTTTTTAATATATCTTTCTTGCTGTTGCTTGCTGTTTGTAATGACGAATACGGTCTGATCTTGATTTGATTGGTTGTTAGATTGTTCTTGAATTTTAAAAGCCAATCAAATGCTGTATCGACTGTTCGTGACAATTTATCATTAACAAAAATAAATAAAGTCACTGCAGCGAAAATTTAATTTTAGTGCCGCTTTATTTTAAATATCAAGAATAGTTTTTCTTACGTATTTTTAACATTTTCCAACCAATGTTCGAGGATAGATTTCAATTATTTTACGCTAACGACTGTTAGGTCTGTCAGCCCTTATATATAAATACAGGCTATAGCTTTGACAAGACTTGTTATTCACAAGCAAGTTTTTTCAATAACTTGCAGAAAGGCTGCATTAAAATATTAAGTCGCATCAAGTCTGATTTTCACTGCAAATTTGCAGCAACTTATATATTATTCAATTTGCAGCAAGATTCTCTTGTATCAGCACTGACACTTTCAACAAACATGCTGCAATTTGTGGTTTCAGTTTTGCAGCAAGTCTGTGATGTCAACTTGCAGCAAATCTGAAAAAATCAACTTGCAGCAAGTCTGATTTTTGCAACTTTTTGCATTGATGCGTTCAACCGACTTGCTGCAAGTTACTGTACGACAGACTTGTCAAGACTTGATATCCACATGCAAGCTTGCTGCAAGTTGTTGTAACAACTTGCAGCAAGTCTGCAAATATCAATTTGCAGCAAGTCTGATAGTCACAGACTTGCAGCAACTTGATGAAGTCAACAGGCTTGCTGCAACTTGATGACAACTTGCAGCAAGCCGGTAAAGTCCACAACTTGCAGCACGTCTGTGGCGTTTCTGGCTGGGTAATGCCTAACAATATTGTTCTGACAACATTTAACATCTTTGTTTTATCAGTATTGTTGAGCCGTGTTCCAACAGCATCGAACAGCATTGTTTATCCATCAAGTCCGAACAATATTGTTACAACAATATTGTCGAGGCATGATAAAACAACAATGCCTAACAATATTGTTCTGACAACATTTAACATCTTTGTTTTATCAGTATTGTTGAGCCTTGTTCCTACAGCATCGAACAGCATTGTTTATCCATCAAGTCCGAACAATATTGTTACAACAATATTGTCGAGGCATGATAAAACAACAATGCCTAACAATATTGTTCTGACAACATTTAACATCGTTGTTTTATCAGTATTGTTAAGCCCTTGTTCCAACAACGTGGAACAGCATTGTTCATCCATCAAGTCCGAACAATATTGTTACAACAATATTGTTCAACAATGTTGTTTCAACAGTACTGTTCAACCATGATAACAACATTGTTCCGGTGTTGTTCAACCATCATGCGCCAACAACCTGTTCAATTTTTGGCCGTGTACACTACTTCTACAAGGAAATTGAAAGGAAATCATAAAAATATAAGCAGCTGGGAAATTTGTTTGAGCATGCGTCAACGTTGACTTTCGTGGAGTCCACGAACTGTTTTCGCGCAAGATGGCGGGGAATTTCCAAATCAAAATAGTTTTCTGTGTCGTCTTTTTTTCTTGTTTTAAACGCTATTTTTGCAAGTCCAGATAAAGGACCCTTAGTACGCCGTATGCGGCTAATTTTCAATTGGATTTCTGCGTACAATAGAAGGAATATTCTTTCCCAAAGCGCTCTTTTTTGTAGCTGTTTCATGGCGTTTGACAAGCTCTAGACGAAGTGTCCTTCAACACAAGTTATTTTTGTATGATTTTAAAAAAGGCCAACAGATTTTAAATTATACTTAAAAGCACTAATAAGCTACATGACATGTTACTCAAATAAAAAAAGATTAAGGAATCATTTTAGCTGTAATAAAATTAGAATGAAGATACTCACAGTGCAGTTTTCTGTCTTGAAGTGTGTATGTAATGTATTTATGTAAGTGTGTATATATTAGTATTAAACATTTATTAACAATAGAAGGTAAAAGTATCTACAACATACACCACTTTAGCTTATTCTAGCCTGCCACTGGTTCTTAGGACATAATTTACAAATTACAATACAATAAAATTGAGTTTTTAATTTCTGCAACAAATTACATACATGATATATAGCAATCCAATGATGTTGGTTAATCTAACATTACAAATTCATTAAGCTCTACTCCCCATTGGAAAGTGAACCCTTTGGTACTAGACAAGAAAAAATAATAGGTATGGTCTAGTCATGTGCATTGCAGCTCAATGGATTAACTAGACATTGGATTTTTTGCTTAATCAATTAACAGCAGAGCACCATTAAAATGCAAAATTTGTTCATAGCCCTGGCCAAATAAAAAATGTATGGCACATTGCAACTTAATAATGAATTAACAACAATGACAAATGCCTTTGAAAGGAAAACATGTACAGAACATACATGAATACATTATTCTCGGAAATTAAGAACTTCAAGCTTTCTATCAATCAACTGAATTCACTGGATTTTGTTAACACATCTTGCAATTAGATTCAGGTGGCTGTGATTCCCACAGGAGCCAGGACTTCAATCAAGAAGCAACAGAAGTGTCCATTATTTACATAGCATACTGCTAAATAAAATTGTGTAAATATTGTAAAATTAATCAATTCTAGAAATACAGGATAACAAAAAATACCCATTTGTAGTAAAAAACCATCTTAAACATCTTCACAATACAGCCAAAATGAATGTCAGTTGTTTGAAATATATACTAAACGTCAGTTTAATCATATTCCATGCTAACTTGAATGGTAAAATTTAACTTGAAGGGCAATTTTGCAATCAAAACAACCTTGAATTTATTTTTCTGAACTTCTGGAGAATTTAATTGGATGAAATTGTTAAGAAAATGTCAATACTATATGTATACTAATAATTAAAAACATTAAAAACATATTAAACATTGAAGATTTTTTTTACTATCTTCAGACAAAAGGGTCAATAGATGACAACTTTTCACAACTTGCACTGGACCATTAGTCACTGTTTAGTACATTGGAAGAACTGAAAAGACATCAATAAGTACAGTATTTCCTTGTTTATACTGTATTTATGTTTATGAATAAATTCAAATACGTACTATGTTAAATTAATACCAATTTACATGTATATATAAATGTTATTAAATATATTACCTGCATTTTACAAGACGATATTCATTTTTTTATTACATCCACATACTGTCAGATGACTCAAATCTCTTTCAAACTATACTATATTAAAGCAATTGAGATAAAAAGGCAAATGAATGTGACAGAATTTCATTTTAATGCCATTTTGCACCAAAGTAAACAAGTTTATTTACTACATAATATTTCAGTCGCGGTCAGAACGAATCCAAACTGTTCGATTTCATACATCAACCTGAAGCCGAAACGCAAGCTGTTTTTATCCAATTCAAAAACCTTTTAGCGTAATTTTTAAGACAAAAACAACAAGTTGGGTGTTTGGACATAGACGTAAAGATTAAATTTTAACGGAAATCATTTTGGAGCAAAAGGCGATTTTTTTAAAAAATTCAACTCAAACTGATCAAAGTCTTTCCTCGAACAACAAAACAAAATAACAACGGATTCAATCGACGAACCATACCAATCCGATCAACTATATTTTGTTATTTGCAGTAAAACAGATTTATATATCATCAAAGACACGATTTAAACTATTGCTGAAAGTATTGTCGTATAATATTATCGCTTTCATGGCATTTCAACAACGACCATGATTAATATACTTTTGTGTGCACTACAGTTTCACGGGTAATTTTCTACGTTAAGCGGAATTTTAACAACACAAGTTTCGCCTTTAAAAGAAAGGTAAACATGCCGGTAAAAGCTGGGAACAAATCATATTTTGGAGCAAAAGCTAGATTTTTAAAAATTTAATCAAAACCAAAATTCGACATGGCGCTAATTTTTTAAAATTTCCCCATGCGTCGATATTTTTAGTCGACAATATCCCGACAATTACTCGTCGAATCAAAGCATTAAAGAGTCAAAAGATGACTTAATTTCAAGAAATCAATTTCACTTACCGTTTCCAGCAATCAAGGCTACACGGGTCAAGAAAAATCCAGTTTAACTGCAGCATGTCGGCCATGTCCTCGTTCGAGTATGGACTCACACGCATACCTTTCTCTGCGGCCGATCGTCGATAAAATGCATGTCATATTTAAGTAAAAATCCTCGTCATGGTACTACCGTTGACTGCTATTCCACTGATGATCGACCTGAGCCCTTTTATCGAGATCTCGAGTCATAACAATATGTGCTTGCACGGTTGGTTCAGCCTCGTGCAAATCACACTACTGTCGAACTTTGAAGATTTACTTCAAGAAAACAACGTAATGCGTCTATATACGATTGAAGGACGTTGCCATATCGATGCTCTTCCAATTCAAATAAAAAATGTTTATAAATGACATAAACCTGCTTGCAAAAGCTACTGCATTCCGGGCATATTTGAAAATATAATAAATAATTTGAAAATTTAGTTTTTATTCGACTGCCCGCGCTATTTTCGCACAGCGGCTGACAAATTTCCCAGCTGCTCGCAGCAGCAACAGGTGGGAATTTTGTCTGAGCATGCGCTAGAATTCGCGCGGTTAACAGAAAAGAGACTTGGGAGAAGTAAATTTAGCAATTCGATATTTGAGCGTTTTAGGTGAGTTTTTGACCTCGTTTTTTCTTCCAACCCAGTTTTTATTAATTTATTGAAATATTGGGAAGGCTGGGAAGGTATGAGAACGTTCGGAGGCTAAAAAAATATAAAAATGCAACTTTTGCATAACCTTATACATTCGAACGGCCTCGGATTCCCACGGAAATGTCTAATAATTCCTCCTAACCCGAATTTTGGGGTGAACGAATTATCTCCCAAAATAAAGTATGTGTTTCAAGCAACAGTTTTAACCATATTTCGTTTTGAAGCACTCGACTAGATTTTGAAGTATTTTAATTTTTGTGATTTTATTGTGTTGATCTTCACCCCCATAAATCACCCTGTATTAAAGTGAAGGGAGAGGGAAATATATTTGCATGATTTCAAAACTATTCATATTTTCTGAATCAATAGACTCCAGTCTTTCAAGTGATATGCTTTAACGAACAGGGTTGGCAAAAACATGTCATTTCTAGCGGAATATTCAGAGGTACCTATTGGGTCTAATACAGACTATGTCAGACAGTGGTGCCGTTTTCGTTATCAACCCGAATTTTTACATCAAATATACTTTGATTACTGCAGTAAAAAAGCTTTGAAGATTGATTTAGTCATGCTTTCGTTTTGAAGCACTCGACTAGATTTTTTACAATCTTGAGTTGAATATTTAGCTTTTTCCAATTTTCAGGAAAATCACGATTTTTGCACCAAGCATTTTCAAGGATTTAAATCATAAATAAACTTTCTAAAGGTGTTTCAGAGTAGAAAAAGACATGAAAAATAAATGTGAAACCCACCGTGTGTTTAGTCTTTTAATTTCGTCTGTTCAAAGGATGAAAAAAACTTGCATCTTCGAAAAAAATTATATTTCGTCCATATTCCGTCAGAGATATTAATACTTTATAAGTGCCTGATTTCATTCAGAAGTCTTTTATCCATCTCATTTCACCATAACCTTCGTAGAAAAGAATTTAAATTCTTGCAAATCTACTGTTTTCTTCCAAAAAAGGAAGCCCAAAAACTTGTTTTTGCTCATTTTGACAATTTTAGAAGAATTTTTCGCGACCGCCCGCAATTTACTGACCAGCGGAGACAAAATTCCCACCTGTTCGCAGCAGCAGCAGCTGGGAAATTTGTCAGCCGCTGTGCGAAAATAGCGCGGGCAGTCGAATAAAAACTAAATTTTCAAATTATTTATTATATTTTCAAATATGCCCGGAATGCAGTAGCTTTTGCAAGCAGGTTTATGTCATTTATAAACATTTTTTATTTGAATTGGAAGAGCATCGATATGGCAACGTCCTTCAATCGTATATAGACGCATTACGTTGTTTTCTTGAAGTAAATCTTCAAAGTTCGACAGTAGTGTGATTTGCACGAGGCTGAACCAACCGTGCAAGCACATATTGTTATGACTCGAGATCTCGATAAAAGGGCTCAGGTCGATCATCAGTGGAATAGCAGTCAACGGTAGTACCATGACGAGGATTTTTACTTAAATATGACATGCATTTTATCGACGATCGGCCGCAGAGAAAGGTATGCGTGTGAGTCCATACTCGAACGAGGACATGGCCGACATGCTGCAGTTAAACTGGATTTTTCTTGACCCGTGTAGCCTTGATTGCTGGAAACGGTAAGTGAAATTGATTTCTTGAAATTAAGTCATCTTTTGACTCTTTAATGCTTTGATTCGACGAGTAATTGTCGGGATATTGTCGACTAAAAATATCGACGCATGGGGAAATTTTAAAAAATTAGCGCCATGTCGAATTTTGGTTTTGATTAAATTTTTAAAAATCTAGCTTTTGCTCCAAAATATGATTTGTTCCCAGCTTTTACCGGCATGTTTACCTTTCTTTTAAAGGCGAAACTTGTGTTGTTAAAATTCCGCTTAACGTAGAAAATTACCCGTGAAACTGTAGTGCACACAAAAGTATATTAATCATGGTCGTTGTTGAAATGCCATGAAAGCGATAATATTATACGACAATACTTTCAGCAATAGTTTAAATCGTGTCTTTGATGATATATAAATCTGTTTTACTGCAAATAACAAAATATAGTTGATCGGATTGGTATGGTTCGTCGATTGAATCCGTTGTTATTTTGTTTTGTTGTTCGAGGAAAGACTTTGATCAGTTTGAGTTGAATTTTTTAAAAAAATCGCCTTTTGCTCCAAAATGATTTCCGTTAAAATTTAATCTTTACGTCTATGTCCAAACACCCAACTTGTTGTTTTTGTCTTAAAAATTACGCTAAAAGGTTTTTGAATTGGATAAAAACAGCTTGCGTTTCGGCTTCAGGTTGATGTATGAAATCGAACAGTTTGGATTCGTTCTGACCGCGACTGAAATATTATGTAGTAAATAAACTTGTTTACTTTGGTGCAAAATGGCATTAAAATGAAATTCTGTCACATTCATTTGCCTTTTTATCTCAATTGCTTTAATATAGTATAGTTTGAAAGAGATTTGAGTCATCTGACAGTATGTGGATGTAATAAAAAAATGAATATCGTCTTGTAAAATGCAGGTAATATATTTAATAACATTTATATATACATGTAAATTGGTATTAATTTAACATAGTACGTATTTGAATTTATTCATAAACATAAATACAGTATAAACAAGGAAATACTGTACTTATTGATGTCTTTTCAGTTCTTCCAATGTACTAAACAGTGACTAATGGTCCAGTGCAAGTTGTGAAAAGTTGTCATCTATTGACCCTTTTGTCTGAAGATAGTAAAAAAAATCTTCAATGTTTAATATGTTTTTAATGTTTTTAATTATTAGTATACATATAGTATTGACATTTTCTTAACAATTTCATCCAATTAAATTCTCCAGAAGTTCAGAAAAATAAATTCAAGGTTGTTTTGATTGCAAAATTGCCCTTCAAGTTAAATTTTACCATTCAAGTTAGCATGGAATATGATTAAACTGACGTTTAGTATATATTTCAAACAACTGACATTCATTTTGGCTGTATTGTGAAGATGTTTAAGATGGTTTTTTACTACAAATGGGTATTTTTTGTTATCCTGTATTTCTAGAATTGATTAATTTTACAATATTTACACAATTTTATTTAGCAGTATGCTATGTAAATAATGGACACTTCTGTTGCTTCTTGATTGAAGTCCTGGCTCCTGTGGGAATCACAGCCACCTGAATCTAATTGCAAGATGTGTTAACAAAATCCAGTGAATTCAGTTGATTGATAGAAAGCTTGAAGTTCTTAATTTCCGAGAATAATGTATTCATGTATGTTCTGTACATGTTTTCCTTTCAAAGGCATTTGTCATTGTTGTTAATTCATTATTAAGTTGCAATGTGCCATACATTTTTTATTTGGCCAGGGCTATGAACAAATTTTGCATTTTAATGGTGCTCTGCTGTTAATTGATTAAGCAAAAAATCCAATGTCTAGTTAATCCATTGAGCTGCAATGCACATGACTAGACCATACCTATTATTTTTTCTTGTCTAGTACCAAAGGGTTCACTTTCCAATGGGGAGTAGAGCTTAATGAATTTGTAATGTTAGATTAACCAACATCATTGGATTGCTATATATCATGTATGTAATTTGTTGCAGAAATTAAAAACTCAATTTTATTGTATTGTAATTTGTAAATTATGTCCTAAGAACCAGTGGCAGGCTAGAATAAGCTAAAGTGGTGTATGTTGTAGATACTTTTACCTTCTATTGTTAATAAATGTTTAATACTAATATATACACACTTACATAAATACATTACATACACACTTCAAGACAGAAAACTGCACTGTGAGTATCTTCATTCTAATTTTATTACAGCTAAAATGATTCCTTAATCTTTTTTTATTTGAGTAACATGTCATGTAGCTTATTAGTGCTTTTAAGTATAATTTAAAATCTGTTGGCCTTTTTTAAAATCATACAAAAATAACTTGTGTTGAAGGACACTTCGTCTAGAGCTTGTCAAACGCCATGAAACAGCTACAAAAAAGAGCGCTTTGGGAAAGAATATTCCTTCTATTGTACGCAGAAATCCAATTGAAAATTAGCCGCATACGGCGTACTAAGGGTCCTTTATCTGGACTTGCAAAAATAGCGTTTAAAACAAGAAAAAAAGACGACACAGAAAACTATTTTGATTTGGAAATTCCCCGCCATCTTGCGCGAAAACAGTTCGTGGACTCCACGAAAGTCAACGTTGACGCATGCTCAAACAAATTTCCCAGCTGCTGCTGCTGCGAGCAGCTGGGAAATTTGTTTGAGCATGCGTCAACGTTGACTTTCGTGGAGTCCACGAACTGTTTTCGCGCAAGATGGCGGGGAATTTCCAAATCAAAATAGTTTTCTGTGTCGTCTTTTTTTCTTGTTTTAAACGCTATTTTTGCAAGTCCAGATAAAGGACCCTTAGTACGCCGTATGCGGCTAATTTTCAATTGGATTTCTGCGTACAATAGAAGGAATATTTCCCAAAGCGCTCTTTTTTGTAGCTGTTTCATGGCGTTTGACAAGCCCTAGACGTCCTTCAACACAAGTTATTTTTGTATGATTTTAAAAAAGGCCAGCAGATTTTAAATTATACTTAAAAGCACTAATAAGCTAGTTAGCTACATGACATGTTACTCAAATAAAAAAAGATTAAGGAATCATTTTAGCTGTAATAAAATTAGAATGAAGATACTCAAACACAGTGCAGTTTTCTGTCTTGAAGTGTGTATGTAATGTATTTATGTAAGTGTGTATATATTAGTATTAAACATTTATTAACAATAGAAGGTAAAAGTATCTGCAACATACACCACTTTAGCTTATTCTAGCCTGCCACTGGTTCTTAGGACATAATTTACAAATTACAATACAATAAAATTGAGTTTTTAATTTCTGCAACAAATTACATACATGATATATAGCAATCCAATGATGTTGGTTAATCTAACATTACAAATTCATTAAGCTGTACTCCCCATTGGAAAGTGAACCCTTTGGTACTAGACAAGAAAAAATAATAGGTATGGTCTAGTCATGTGCATTGCAGCTCAATGGATTAACTAGACATTGGATTTTTTGCTTAATCAATTAACAGCAGAGCAGCCATTAAAATGCAAAATTTGTTCATAGCCCTGGCCAAATAAAAAATGTATGGCACATTGCAACTTAATAATGAATTAACAACAATGACAAATGCCTTTGAAAGGAAAACATGTACAGAACATACATGAATACATTATTCTTGGAAATTAAGAACTTCAAGCTTTCTATCAATCAACTGAATTCACTGGATTTTGTTAACACATCTTGCAATTAGATTCAGGTGGCTGTGATTTCCACAGGAGCCAGGATTTCAACCAAGAAGCAACAGAAGTGTCCATTATTTACATAGCATACTGTTAAATAAAATTGTGTAAATATTGTAAAATTAATCAATTCTAGAAATACAGGATAACAAAAAATACCCATTTGTAGTAAAAAACCTCTTAAACATCTTCACAATACAGCCAAAATGAATGTCAGTTGTTTGAAATATATACTAAACGTCAGTTTAATCATATTCCATGCTAACTTGAATGGTAAAATTTAGCTTGAAGGGCAATTTTGCAATCAAAACAACCTTGAATTTATTTTTCTGAACTTCTGGAGAATTTAATTGAATGAAATTGTTAAGAAAATGTCAATACTATATGTATACTAATAATTAAAAACATTAAAAACATATTAAACATTGAAAATTTTTTTTACTATCTTCAGACAAAAGGGTCAATAGATGACAACTTTTCACAACTTGCACTGGGCCATTAGTCACTGTTTAGTACATTGAAAGAACTGAAAAGACATCAATAAGTACAGTATTTCCTTGTTTATACTGTATTTATGTTTATGAATAAATTCAAATACGTACTATGTTAAATTAATACCAATTTACATGTATATATAAATGTTATTAAATATATTACCTGCATTTTACAAGACAATATTCATTTTTTATTACATCCACATACTGTCAAATGACTCAAATCTGTTTCAAACTATACTATATTAAAGCAATTGAGATAAAAAAGCAAATGAATGTGACAGAATTTCATTTTAATGCCATTTTGCACCAAAGTAAACAAGTTTATTTACTACATAATATTTCAGTCGCGGTCAGAACGAATCCAAACTGTTCGATTTCATACATCAACCTGAAGCCGAAACGCAAGCTGTTTTTATCCAATTCAAAAACCTTTTAGCGTAATTTTTAAGACAAAAACAACAAGTTGGGTGTTTGGACATAGACGTAAAGATTAAATTTCAACGGAAATCATTTTGGAGCAAAAGGCGATTTTTTTAAAAAATTCAACTCAAACTGATCAAAGTCTTTTCTCGAACAACAAAACAAAATAACAACGGATTCAATCGACGAACCATACCAATCCGATTAACTATATTTTGTTATTTGCAGTAAAACAGATTTATATATCATCAAAGACACGATTTAAACTATTGCTGAAAGTATTGTCATATAATATTATCGCTTTCATGGCATTTCAACAACGACCATGATTAATATACTTTTGTGTGCACTACAATTTCACGGGTAATTTTCTACGTTAAGCGGAATTTTAACAACACAAGTTTCGCCTTTAAAAGAAAGGTAAACATGTCGGTAAAAGCTGGGAACAAATCATATTTTGGAGCAAAAGCTAGATTTTTAAAAATTTAATCAAAACCAAAATTCGACATGGCGCTAATTTTTTAAAATTTCCCCATGCGTCGATATTTTTAGTCGACAATATCCAAACAATTACTCGTCGAATCAAAGCATTAAAGAGTCAAAAGATGACTTAATTTCAAGAAATAAATTTCACTTACCGTTTTCAGCAATCAAGGCTACACGGGTCAAGAAAAATCCAGTTTAACTGCAGCATGTCGGCCATGTCCTCGTTCGAGTATGGAACTCACACGCATACCTTTCTCTGCGGCCGATCGTCGATAAAATGCATGTCATATTTAAGTAAAAATCCTCGTCATGGTACTAGCGTTGACTGCTATTCCACTGATGATCGACCTGAACCCTTTTATCAAGATCTCGAGTCATAACAATATGTGCTTGCACGGTTGGTTCAGCCTCGTGCAAACCACACTACTGTCGAACTTTGAAGATTTACTTCAAGAAAACAACGTAATGCATCTATATACGATTGAAGGACGTTGCCATATCGATGCTCTTCCAATTCAAATAAAAAATGTTTATAAATGACATAAACCTGCTTGCAAAAGCTACTGCATTCCGGGCATATTTGAAAATATAATAAATAATTTGAAAATTTAGTTTTTATTCGACTGCCCGCGCTATTTTCGCACAGCGGCTGACAAATTTCCCAGCTGCTGCTGCTGCGTAGAAGTAAAATTTCCTTGCCAATTCCTTGTAGATTTTATTTCCCTGCAGATTTCCTTGCAGACAGCCAAATTTCCCTTTGCAAGGAAATTTCCTTGCAAGTGGAAGCCCTGGTCATGTGGCTTTCCCGCCAAGAATGGAACACGTGTGTACCGTAGCAAGATGGATGGTTTCCTGATTTTTGCAGGGATTTTTTACAGGCTTAATTGATTACTGTTTCTTTGCGGTAAAATGGCAAGAAACACACGTACTGGCTACCCGCTGAAATGGTTTCAAGACCAAAGTGCCGTAAGACGCTCATTTGAATGTGCCGTGTGTTTAGAAGTTCTAAAAGACCCAATACAAGTAAGGGAGTGTGGCCATCAGTTTTGTACATTCTGCATCGACGAGGTTTTGAGGTTCGTACGTTTAAGTAGTTTAATAACCTCCGCAGTACATTACGTGCTGTTAATATCTTATATTTAAGCTAGATTAGTCGCTCAAAATTTGCTATTGCATTTACCACTGGTCCTCTGTCACCTAGTCTTCGTTGAGAAACACGATAATGAATCTTTTCAAACAACATGTACATGCTGATCGTGGTTTATACCTTTTATTGATAGAAGCCACGAGATTGACTTGTATTTTAATTAAATATTACCTAATGTTATTAATAGTTAAACATATAGTGTGCGGTGCAGCGGAATTTTACAAGTTCTAGTTCTCCGCTATCTACGTGCTACCGTGTGATTTATACAGATTTAAATCTAGACTTGACAAAAATGATTTCCAAGAAATTATTTTGATTAATTGGTCTAGTGTAATCACTTTAAATGCTGTACGTTGCATTCCAAACGTCGTAGGTTCAATTACTGTTATGATATTTTAGTAATTTTACAGCTGGTCTGGTGTGGATATAGACCCATACTACCAAATGAATTCACATGACAAAGGTCATTTTCATGTCTGAGGTCATAACACCAAGCTACAAAAATTATAGTAACACTTACTAAAAATGCCAGACTGCATTCCATGCACTCAACGCCGAAGATTTTCGAGGTGGATTAAGCAATCACAATAGTAAATACAATAAACATTGGCATATCTTCGGCATGGAGTTTACATGGAATGCACGCTGGTAAAAATGTTGTTATTATTTCAATATAGGAATGATCCTCGCTGCCCATCATGCAGAATCAAATTATCGGATGATACAGATAGTTGCAATGTATGTTGAATTGAACTAACTGACATGTATTTTACTTGCAATGCTGATTATACAACTCAGAACCAATGCTGTGAGGCCACAGTAATAACAAAAAAGTTATGTGTTCCACAAAATTAATCTGATGAATGGAAAGTTTCTGTTTCTAAATATGTTTCATGAGCAAGTTGTTTGATTTAGAAGATTTTTTCCCAAAGACAATTCTATCAGATATAAAACAAAACAAATGCCAACTATCATCTTGTATACTCGAGATTTGAGTTATTTAAAAAAAAACAAGACACAAAAAATCTGGTGATATATTGCCTTTATTGCAAAGTCATTGTCAAACCAACTGAATATTTACAAGCTGTACGTAGCCTGCATAGATCTTTAAGGTGAGATACAGGAAATTGATGTCAAGGGTGAATGACATGAAATGTGAAACTATTTAAAAGTGACAATTGAGTGTAAGAATTACAGAAAGAGCATTTACTCATAGTTGTTTAAAAGCTTTAAGGGCACTATTAAGCACCGGTCTTTTAAACTTGATATGAAGCGCTTCCACAAAGAGCAAAAGATTAGAGTTTGTGTGTCGGTCCAGTGATTGTGGAATTTTTGTATTGTTGGTGATTAGTTCATAGTTAGTAAAAGGCTTGTCAGGTCTGAACTAACTATGAACTAATCACCGACAATTCAAAAATACTACAGTCACTCCAACACACAAACTCTAATCTTTTCCTCTTTCTGGTAGCACTTCATATCAAGTTTAAAAGACCAGTGGTAGAGTAGCTACCTTAAAGCTTCTAAGGAACTAAATACTCTTTCTGTAATTTTTACACTTAATTGTTGCTTGGTAAATAGTTTCACATCTCATGGCCTTGCACCCTTGACATCAATCTCCTGTACCTCACCTTAAAGATCTATGCACAGCTTGTATATTATAGTATATAGCTTGCACACATTCAGTTGGTTTCTAAATATTAACTCAAATCTTAAGTTTACAATATGATGATATTCAAAGTTTGTTTCATTTCATATATGTTTTGGTATAGGTTTTTGAAGATTTTGCAGCTGGCCGATTAATTAGCAGACTGGAAGTAAATTGTTGTAATGAAGGTTGTGACTGGCAGGGATGTCTAAGTGCTCTACTACAGGTACCTGAACTGTGATATATAAAATTGTACAGACTGAGCTACTGCATGGGCTGAGAAACTTAAGAAGGGGAGGCATTTGTCTTCATGAGCTCAAGTGTCTGCATTTGAGCAATCATCAAAAGCTCTGCAGTTTATGTGATGATAAATTAATAAGACAGTAACTGTCTGAGGCACTATTTCTTGTTTGTTCTATATTCTTTAAATCCCCCCCCCCCTCTTGTACCTAATTATTACAGAAATTCACCAAAGATTTGGGTGGTGATGTGATACCCTACATAATTATGCATCCTAAATTTTAACTTTTCCTCCATACATATAATTTTATTGTAAATGCTATTATGATACATGCAAATTTGATTGGTATTTCCTAGCATATAGTAGATTAGGATGTAATGAACAAGGTCCATACCACATTTATTTGAATATTGAGTACCAGCTGCTTTGGAGTGAGTGGCTAGTAAGTAGCTTTAAGTGCTGCCCTTAAGCTAAAGAAAGCACTGACACTATTGGTTGTGCTTTGAATTTGAATTCCTTTTTGTGCATCCAAGTGAGCTAACCATCACTTTTATATGAAAAGCAATAATTTTTTGGAATGTGCATTTGATTCACTCTTGCAATTTTCTCTGTCTCAGCCATGCAGCTAAAGGAAATCAGAGGAAATTATGAAAGCTTGCATTTAACAGTTTTATTTCCTTTATTAAGTTTTAAGTTAAGTTTGCTTAGGGTCTTAGAACACTTGAAAATTACCCTAAACTGCACGTTAGTGACAACAAGAAATTGTACAGGCTGAAAAAGGAACAATGAATTTAGATTATAATATAGCATTTGTAAATTCTGAATGCTCATTGGCTGAGAGCCATGTTGATATAGTCTATGTAAATTTTTTTTCATTTTCACATCTCTTAAAAGGCTTTAAGTGAAATACATGTGTACAAGTCTCGTACATACATATGCATATTGCAAATTTATTTAATTAATTTAAAATTAATTAATAAGCATTGTGATTTGTGAACTAATTATTTGAACAAATAAGGTAGACTCGTGTGTACATTATTGTGGTAAACGGTATGATTCGCAGTTCACATTGAATGAAGTATAATAAGTCTTTCACACCATGCAGGTGTCAGCTGTGATTACTGTAAATTACTTGACTCTCTACAAGGTTTCTAGTTTCCACATACTGTGGGTAAGTTTTAAGTTTCCTCATGTTGATTTTTATAATCGTGTAGGAGCACCAAGATACCTGCAGTTTTTTACCTGAAAATGGCATGAATAAGATCGATCAAGTGACTGTGAAAGTACTGGAAGGAAAAGTTGCAAATTTGATTAAAAAGATTTCAACAATTGAAAAAAAGGTGATCAGGATAGATGTTGCAAATGTTTTAACTTACTTCACTTCGTGATTTTTTTTCTGCGAATCTTGCGTGGGGCTAGCGTAGCCCATTTGCGCGTGGCTACATAATTATGCAGTTGCTTGACTGACTGAATTTTTTAGCACGAAGAAGATATCAAGAAAATTGAACACGATCTGAAACTGAAGGTTCGTTTATTTCAAAAAATTTAGTGGGAAGGAATTTGATGACCTCTTTGGTCCGTCTGTAGGTACAGAACTTTCCAAAAGGGAAAGACAGTCTTCAGAAATCAGAAAGGCAGTTATAGCTAAGTTAGATAACACCCCGACGAAGTCAACGACTGGGCCAAACAACGTAACTCTGTTTGTATCGTTTTATATGGAGCGCAATATCCTGTCTAAATGTTATGTGTTGCTAAATTATAGCATTGAATTTTTAGTACGAAGAAGATATTAAGAAAATTCAGCAGGATTTTCAGTTGAAGGTATGTTAGAAAGGTTTAGATTTCGTAATTTGACTACTACTATTATCGCAACCATTAACTAGGCCGTTAACCAATCAGTTGCTTTAGACATGTACTTAGTCTATTAACCAAGTTCCAGGATAAATTACTAGTGACGGTAGGAAAGGTGTAATCCATGCCTTGCCAATTCTAAGAATTATTTCAAGAATCAAATTATTTCTGGTAAACCAAAAATGGCATTTCTAGCAAGGTAAGAGAATTGCATGGAAATCCCTTTAAAACTCGAAAGAAAATACAATAAAAAACTTCTGTAGTAGGAACAGAATATTTTAACTCGCTATTTTAACTCCTTGCCTAGGGAATACCACTAGGCAATTTGCATGTTAACATTGCAAATTGCCTATTAAGAAAAAGTAATTCCTAATGAAAAATTGAACAAATTTGTATTCGCCTAAAAATCTTGGAGAAGATGCGATGAACTGCGACATGAACAGCCAAATTTATATTAGACGACGGATTTCCGTCTAAGACGGAAAACTCGTCTGACGGATTTCTGATGTAAATTTTGGACGGAAAACCATAAGACAGATAAATGCGAAAAATCCGACATCTTCATTTGTTGACTAAGGCGAGTTGGCTGGTTTTCAAATAGCATCTAGTACAATGAGGCAGGGGTGGATCCAGTAGTGTTTTTTTGAGTGGGTGCCGGTGAGTCAAACAGCCAAGGTGGAAGCCCCCTAGGGCAAATTTTGAAAATTATAACCCCGAAAATACCATTTCCAGTTTGACTTGGAAAAAAGGAAAAACCTTTGAAATTATACCATATTTTATGAGCTAATCATATTGTGTGATTTACTCATTTTCATGTAAGTCTGGCCATTCGTACATTTTTGAAAAGTTAAAATGGCGACAATTGTTGACTTTCAATATAAAATAATGCAAGTTTAAAGTTTTGTTTAATGATAAGTCTCGATGAGTAGCCTTATTCGAGTGTTTTTGATTGGTGTTTAACCGTCTTTTCATTTCTCTTTTCAATGTTGAATACTTATAATGATGGACGTTTATTGCAATTATGGTAATACTAATTTTTGCACCCCCCCCCCCCTTGCACCCCTGTTGACCAAGGCCAACAGGGGTGCGCACCCCTGTCCACCCCTCCCCTAAATCCACCCCTGCAATGAGGGATCAGAGTACAATACTTCATTTGAGAAGTATTTCTACCAAGTTAAACCGAAAAGTTTGTTATACATCACTTCAGGACCTGAGCATATGGTACAAGCTAGAAAAAAACTAGCAAGGTCAATCATCGAAGACGAGGGGCAATTTGTAAAGTTAACGGCGGTCGTTGTTTGTTGTTTCCCCGGAGAGAAAACCAAGGTCTTATAGAATGAAGAAACAGCCAATGGTGGGGCTATGGATTTCGCAAAATCTGTCTGATTTATTCGTCTAATTTAGATTTAAGACTAGTTTTCCGTCTATGACGAAAAATTCGTCCAACTTTTGCATCTAAACTACGGAAAAGTTGGACGGAAAAATTAAAGTGGAAAACCCATCGTTTACCGAATTTATATCAAGGCGAGTTACCCATCTACGACGAGTTCTCCGTCTTAGACGGAAATCCGTCGTCTAGTATAAATTCGGCTATTAAGCTCTTCGTGATTTCCATCTAGGCCTTGTTAGTCTTGTAGACAATAGCTTAGTATTAATGAGTAAACGTACTGGTATACCCGCTCACTGATCTAATGTCTTCTACACGAGAAAATATTACCCATGAAAGAAACTTGCATGGATAATAATCGGAAAGTAATGCAATCAATACATAATACTGTAGAATATGTTACGGCTCTTTAATTATTCTTATTTTTATTTGTGCTAGTATGACAAAGAATTAGGTCCGCTTAGACAGGAAATCAAATCCATCAACCAACGCTTACAAAATCATCAAGAACCTCAAGCAACGTACATTTGGAAGATACCAAACGTTACGAGAAACTTGGAGCGAGCATTTTATGAGTATGATTATGGCCAGTTTGAAAGTGAACCGTTTGTGTCGAGTCATGGATACAAGATGAAACTTCGTGTGCACTTAAATGAAGCCCTGTCTGGGTTTGCCAGTTATATGGGTGTTTACCTGTGTTTATTGAAGAGTGAGCGAGATGAATGTCTGACTTGGCCATTCACGAAGCGTTTCAAGTTTGTTCTGATAGATCAACAAGATTATGTTCCAGAGAGACAAGATATCCATTACACAATCATCCCTGCTGGTCAGGTAGCGTTTAGAAGACCAAGCTGGGGCGAGAATGAGAGTTGGGGAGCTCCAGACTTCGTGCAACATTCGACTCTACGCACTCGTCTGTACGTGAGAGACCACGCTATGTACATCAAACTTTTCGTGTATCCGTGAACAGCATGCAGCCATTGAACTTTGTAACAAACTGTAATCTATCGACCCATGCAGGGTAATTCATCCCCTTTGAAATGCCATGAAATAAAATACACGGAAGAGGACGAAATCTTTAAATACCAGACAAATCCTCATAATGACTATAGAACAAAGACTAGAAAAACTCTTTTTATCTAGATAAAAATAATCAATTACTTAATGACGCCATGCGTGCACAATATTGGAACATACCTCATTGTAATTTGTTACAAAGAAAACGTTTTTTTTCCGTGTAGTATATTTCTCCGGGCTAGGTCAAACCCTGGCCTTACCACAATGCATCGCGAATCAAAATGGCGTCATTTCGATAAAAATGTTAATTCCATGCGGCTATTCTTTCGATAATTGAGTTTTTCAACAATAGCGACGCCATCTTGAATTTTGAACATATCGCGGTGCATTGTGGTCTATCCAGTGTAATTTAACTGTTTTAAACCACCATAAATAAAATATATGGGAGAAAACCGTTATTTTTATTATTGTAAATAACAGACAAATGTTCAGGGAAACTTATAGAACAAAGGAGGCTCTAGGAAGATAAATAGATCCGAATGAAATTTATTACTTAAAATCCATTACCCCATATGTGCACACTGATGACATAAAGTGCTTAGACTATTGATTGACATATCCCCATTGTTGCTAAGAAAACATTCATCGCAATACTTTTCCTGTGCGGCTTATTTCTCTAACGATAGCGGCATTTACACAGTGGTTTTTACCCTGGATAGACCAAAATGCATCACGATTCAAGATGGCGTCGCTATTGATAAATAGATTAATTGTAAAAGTTTACAGTTTTGTACATTTCAGATGTAATATTTAAAAAGTTAAATTGAAAATATGAGAACGTAGGTACAAGGCCGGATTTTGGAGAAAGTGTAAGGGGAAGTGGGGAGATTTTAAGAGGAGGTGCTACTATGATCCCTCCAAATCGACAAAGGGGAGAAATAAAAAAATTTTAAATACCTCACTTTTACTTCGTCATCTTGCCCTGTAATGCGAAATATCATTAAATAATGAACACTAATATTGCTAAAGCAGACATATTTGGTGTAGGTACAAAAACTCTTGAGAGAGGTGCTTAAAATTTAAAAATTCCCGGAGAGGTGTGAAGAGACCCCAGTTCAAGAGGTGCCCCCCCAAAAAAAATTCGGCCTTGCATAGGTAAATGGCTTTTTTACCTTGCAAACGTTGAGTTTGTGGTTTGTCCTTTGACAATGTATTTTTCAGTTATTTGTACGGTTATACTGTTATGCGTGTTAACACAAAATTATGTAATAATAACACTATTTAATATAATAATCACACCCACAACTCGTTGTCTCTAAACATGTGTTTTCAACTTTTTGAACGCGAAAATCAAGTGGGGAGGGCTTGAAGAGACGGGAAATCCTGGTGTGAAAATAGATCATTAATATTCGATAAACATTGAACACACTCTGATAAACACTTATCCCACTCTAATAAATAATTATCAATGTTAATTTTAGTTCCCTCGGATCCTAGAGAGACGGAATTTTGATCCAAGTGTGGGTTGCAGCCCTTGGCGCCGCGACTAGCCGTGAGTCTCGAATCGAATCAACTACTTTCTACCTATAATTTCTTGTTTTGAAAGCTCTAAATGTTATTTTGCCGTCCTTGCTGTCCTAGCATGTGATAGAACACCCCCTCTCCCGAAGTGTTTAAGCCTACTGACTAGTTATTTGTTCCTGCTACGAGTTACGAATGTGTCGCCTTTGATCTGATCAAGAATTTCGGACTCATTCAGATGCACGAAACGTGAAAGACTAACCCTCTGACCCCTAACATTTTTTACAAAAACAAAACTGGTTTGCGCACAAAAATTTATTTTTTCACCAAAACTTCTATGCTATTCTACATACATAAATACATTTACTGTACAACCCAGTTCCCAGAAAAAAAAAACAAGTTTAAAATGATTGGCTATCAAGGCCAATTTTAGTCGTATGACTCACAACAATGTTTTGTACAATGCGGGGCACAAATAGGTGAGCAGGGGATAGGGCAGGTTATTGCATGTGAGGATGATGAACTTTTAGGAACGTGTGAACGCTGTTGCCAGGATTTACTTTCTTGTATGTACGTGTTTGGCTGCGGTATTGTTGCACGTGTTTGTGACGATGTATAGTACTGTGAGTAAATATATTGGCCAGGTATCTTCGAACTGGGATACGAAATTACATCTCGTGTTTTAGCTGGCTCGTCCATACTTTGCGAAGGATATGGTGACGACACCTGATTGGAGGTTGTCTGAATTTGTGCGTTGGATTGTTGAGAATATTGCTGTGACATTGGTTGCATCATAGGGGTCTGCTGTGCTATGTTCTGCTCGTACATTGACATCAAACGTGGTCCATTACAACACCCGGGTCTGCAGGCTGGGTAGCATGCTTTCGGGCATCCTTCCATGCAGGCAGGAGGGTGACCTTGGTCATCTTGTAGACTTCCTCCTAGAGCCTGGGATTGATCTGTCTGTGTGAAACCTTGACTAGCACGGTTACAACATTGGGGATCACATTGTTTAGGACATTGTGTGATTGTGTCACCTGGAGCGAAAGGTGACATAACTACGGGGGTGTTTTCCAATTGACCATTTTCTTTTAATACAGTATCCCATCTTGCACACATTGCTGGACATTCTCGTTGCTGACCTGGCTGGAAATTACCATTTGTTTCTTGATAGGGCATAGGAGAATTTCCTAAATATATATCAATGAACAATATTTTCTTTGAACATACCCGTACTGTAACGGTAAGGGCGACGCATTCACTAAAAAAGGTCCACAAGTCTTAACGTTCAGCGTCTTAACGTTCGGCCATCTTTATAATGTTGTAACTGAAAATTTCGCATTAATTTTGAGGGCGGTGATGAAATTTCAAACTCATTCCCAAAAATGATAAAACAAAGATATATATTACCCCTAACATTCTTCTACTAACTACAAAAAATTTGAAGTTTTTGTAGATATTCGCAATGAAAGGGTGTTAATAGTTCGAAGAATTTAAATATTTAATCCATCCCAATTGAAGTCAAAATGATGTAAAGGAGCACATTTTCGCATATCCAGCTTCACTTTCCAACAATCGCTGCTGTACAACTTTAATTTAACGCTATGCTATATATATGTGATCTAGAAACACCTTATTTAGACCACGGTTAAAAGTTCAGACTATGTGCACACGGTGTCGTTTCCAACCGTTTTCATAACAGTCGAAATGAAGAGGATACCAACTGTTAAAATTCTCGTGGTGTGAAGTTTTTGGTCCGGAGACCGTGTTTATATTGGTTTTCTTATGTCAACAAGTCAGGAGTTTTGAAGTAATTCAAAATGAAAATTCTCGGAAACAAAACCGCGTGTACATCTATTTTGTGCCCAAAACCTGTACACAGGTGAAGACACGTACATAGCCCTAATCCTGTACCATAGCTAACTAGCTCTAAACTGTATCCTAGCTAGCTAGTTAGCTCTAAATTGTATTCTAGCTGGCTTCCTCAAACATATCCTCAAAACTCAACGCTTTTCAATACTGAGTGGATTTTGCATGCGTTTGAACAAGCTAGGGGCACTAAACCATCACAATCTTAATTTCGACTTTTTCCTTCTTTATCAGGGAGGACTTGCTTTGATTGCATGCAGAGTGAACTAAAAAACAGAAAACTCTCTGGTCGCAGCAATGGTGTAAACATGATGGTTTAATGCACCTAACTAATATGGGAACAAAAGCTCATAAACGTAAACTCAATATTTAAAAAATCTTTATTATTCTTAGCTATTTTACACAATTTATATGTAATAACAGTGAAAGTCAGAGTTTTTCGGAAAATTATGAGTCAATTAAGTATATACAATATATATATTGAATAGGGTTAAAGTTACTCCTTCAATTTTAAATTGTTAAATTGGTGTAAACTGGCTCATAATGTTTGTTTAAGAGTTCAAAGTGGTGAGTTGGTCATCACATTTACACCAAAGTTCGACCAATGAGTTTTGTCAGTTCACCCTTGTGTTGGTTTGGGAGCTGCAGTTGTGGCGCCCGCTGGAGGGGTCCCTTGTGGAGGGGTTGCCCCGCCTGTAGGAGCGAAACCTGCCCCAGGTCTCTGCATGTATGGTTGTTGCATCATGCCCGGTTGCATCATGCCAGGTTGCATCATGCCAGGTTGCATAGGGCCCATCATCTGGGTCATTGGTGGAAACAGGCCATTGGGGCCCACTCTCTCATTAGGGGCCAAGGGAGTGATAGAGGCGGGGCCGTTCTCAACTTGACCATTTGGTTTAATGATTGTATTCCATCTCATGCAGATTGCCGGGCACATTTTTGGACCTTGGTTCTGGGCACAACCTCCGCATCCGGGACCCCCCATTTGTTGCTGACCCATGGGACCTTGTGGACCCATGGGACCTTGTGGACCCATGGGACCTCGCTGGCCTTGCATTGGTTGCCCCATTCTACCTCGAAATTGGCCTGGATATTGTCCTTGCATACCGGGGTTGGGGTTTCCTAAGGGAAACCTTTGTGGTGCGTGACCATGTGGTCGACTCCCATGATATGCGCCTAAAATATAATAGAGTGGAAATTACTGTAGGTAGGGATGCTCTCAAGTGCATGGTGGCTGTTCGCTTGACTAATGAGGAATAATTTAAGGTTTTTTTTAAGATATATTTAAGAGATATTGTTGAAGATTGCTGCCATGCAACCTTGTGTAAATGTTACTGTCTCAGGAGGTAAGTGCTTCGCAAATCAAATAAGTTCTACTTACGTCTTTCTCTGAAGATTTTGGTTTTTACTGAAAAGTACAGAAAAAATCATTATTAAATTGTGAACTAAATTAAAGATACGACTCCAATAAAATGGCTAGATCGCTTCACTCAAGTTCCTCGGGATTGAAGCAACAAATTAAAGAAGTCGCCAACCATATTGGCAGGGGAGAAACTTGAGCGTTAATTGGGGGGGGGGGGGGGGGTGTATATTCATATATTCATGTTCTGCCCGACGAATTTCTTTTGAAATTAACCTTAATGACCACTGATTTCAAAAGAAATTCGCCGGGCAGAACACGAAGATATGAATATTCACCCCCCCCCCCAATTAACGCTCTAGTTTCGCCCCTGCATATTGGTGTACTTTTTTAAAAGAATATATTCAAAGTTCTTTTGTCCTGGTACACCAACATGGTGCTGTGATGTCACATGATAGCTATCACCTATCTGTAAATCATTTTGAAACGGGATGTAACATTAAGGTGTGAAAAAATCTTCGCAATTTCTGGATTAAAATTGTTACCGGTCATATCAGTTTAGCTCATTGAGTAAATGGTGGTTTGAAACGTGTTAAATCAGCGATATCGAATGTAATATTCAGTTATCAACACTCTCGATCGCTAAATATTAATGAGTGGAAATCAGCTCGCTAGGGCTAACCATAAAAAAAGTTGAAATTAAGTTGATAATTAAAACTTAGTAGAAGGCAAGCCCAATATGTAAGCCAATCATTTGCTTAACTAATGAAAAACACGTTTTAAAATATGCCCAGACAGTTTTTCAAATTTTGGAAATTTTAAGCCGGAAACATGGCAACCTGTCTCGCCAACGTTTTAGCACGCCATCGGAAGTATCTGAATTCTGCGAATCCTATACTTACGTGATTTAGCATTTATAAGATCTACAAACAGAACAGCCAGTGCGACGCACAAAACGAACGACTTCATCTAAAACAAAAGATGAACTGCATGAGTAAAAATGTATCGAATGCTAATTGCAAAACACCATTTCCTTTTTCAAAATAGGATGCAACATCAGACGGTCAAAAGAAAATGTCAATGACGGGTTTAAGGGGGATAAACGAAACACTATTGGAATGTAGATTGGTATCATAACATTATTGTGATATTACTTTCTACTGTGATTGATATTAAAAGACGTGAAGAAACGTTAACACTTTTACTAGTATAAGAGATATAGTAATTTTGTATATACTTTATGATGCCATATTGAATGCATTAAGGTGTAGTTGTTGCGCAATTGTTGCTAAAATTTATTGCCAATTTATACATAGAAGAGCGCCTACAGCGGAGGCTACTAAATGATGTGGACATTGTATGTAAGTTTCCGTCACAAAGAAAATTTTGTACAATCATATTACAATTGTACAATAATACCGTATGGAGTAGATTTTTGGTCAAGATATAACACCAAAATATTTCGTGAATCTGTCATGAGTTTAAAGTACGATTTTCTTTGGATGCTTTACTTTGTCAAGAGCAAAAATCAAGATGTTTTAGGGCATTACGAGAGATTGAAAATACGTGGTCATATAACATTAACACAGTAAAGTAGAGGATACTAACATCAAAATTGTCCAACGGCTTAATTTTGTTCAACACCAGTTATTTCAAGCCGTTCTTTAACTTTTATTTTATTAGGTTTAAGTATCATTATAAACTGATCGTTTCGTATCATTTTTTTTCAATAAATAAATACAGCTAAAAATTTGCAAAGGCAAATTTGTATTTACTGCTAAGAATAGCCTTACCTTTAAAATTTCCCTATCAATCTTTATATCGTTAGTACTTCTTGCAGGAATTTACCAATGTTTGTCACCGGAGCGATCAAGCGTAAAATGCTAGAACATGGTACCTGTTGTTTTTAATATAATCATAGTTTGGAATAGAATTTGTATATACAGTTCACTGATCTAAAAATATATTATCACTCACCCTTTACCCTAAAATGCAGTAGATGTACCGAGATATGAAATATGTTGCAATTTATAAGCCTGGTCCACACTTGCCGTAAGAGTCGAGGATTTTCTCCTCACGTGTGTGAAACTGAAAGACAAATATTAGTTTGCTTTTGCAATGGCATAGAGGTCACTCAATCACATCGGCCTGAAGAAGTCATCCTCGATTCTTACGACAAGTGCGAACCAGGCTTTAAACTGAAACTTCCGCGCGATTATATATTTGTTTAGATGTGCGGTCCCTACCTTAGATAATCAACTAGGCATTCTTGTCAATGTAACTTAAAAAAGCAACTTAAAAAAGCCTATCAGTTTGTATAAAGTATTCAAAGTACAAATTATAAAGTTACATTTCGTGGCAAACTCTTTGACAGTATCCCAAAATACATTGTAAATCGTCTGCTTTAGCAGGCATGAGAAAAAGGCGTGGAAGGACATTGTATCTGTGCATGGACATTGCGCAAATAACCGATTCTCCCTCAAGCCACTTTCCACCAGATTTCCACCTGCAACTAGGCAGGCTGAAGAATAACGATGCAACTAAAACTTTAAACACGTGTCGATTGTTATTTTCCACTACATTAACCTTTAATCCGGGTCATTTGATTGGCCGTAATATGGTGGCCATTTCACACCCCTAAACGAGGCCGGGTCATTTAACATAATTAAATTTTGAATTTAAAATTTCTATTTGTTACTTGATTTTGCTCATTAGATATTACAAAAGAAAAAAGTTCTGCATGCTCCTATACTTTTGGTAATCTGTATCTGGCGCAGGTAAGAAAGTAGTCGACTGGTTGAGTGAATGAAACAGTTACGTGAACTCGATTGAAAACTAAATTTGAGTGAAAAACAAGTACACGGACAGCCGGAATTACAAACTGAAATTCTAAGAGCATGAAGAATGGCGTCTGGCAATTTCGTCCTGTTATGCAAATGTTTCCGCCTTCATAGCTGCCGTAAAAACGATCAATTTTTAAAGAAATAAATAATCATAGTGATTTGAAATTTGCAAAGCATGACCAAATATTGTCTGGCTGGCTTTGCCACAGGCATAAAGCACTGACTGATTTTGGTTTTGTGAACTAGAAATATTCATTTCAGAATTTTGTGCGTGAAAATGATTGATTAAAAATGCAGTTCACAGAAAGTGCTTGAAAATGAGGCAGGAAATGAAGCTATTGCAAGTGATATAGTTTTCTCTCTTTTGATGACAAACACACAAAGCGTCCAGCCGTCCACTCGAACACTTCGTGCTCCTTTCGAGTTTGGGCCCGTTCGTATCGTATATAGCGTATCTAGACAATGTTTGCAGTTTGTCGTGTCTGTGTATCTAGATGTACCGTGTCACAGAATAGAAAATCAGAGGTCACTCTAATCAGAACCTTTGAAGTTTGTGTCCCCACGATGAATATCGCATATATTACGCATCTTCACTACAAAGGTTCAGGCCAGTCAATTGCATCTTCTGGCCAATAGAACGCTTATACAGTTATATAGCGGCAGATAGTGGTGGACAGCGACAGATAGTGGTGGCACTTAATTAGACACACCGCCTTGGACAATCCAGAATGTCTTCTCAGTGGATTGTCTATGCATATACACACATATACAAAGACAATATCGATCCAGACAGGTATTTTGCAGGCATGGATGCTGCAGTCACAACAATTTTCATTCCCTGTCTGTCCCACAGTATATAGCGAATGGACAGTAGGGCCACTCAGCAATGCAACACGGCGCCCTATCATTATGCAGTTTGCTGGCTGCTATCAGCCAGTTTAGGGTTCTTACTGTCTTTGAGAGTGGTACGTACTTCCTAGAGCGTCAGCCATGTTGTACCACAAAAGAATATTCAATCAGTTCTATTGTGGAAAGCAGTCAACAAAGCCGGGCGCGAGCTACATTATTTCAGTTTGTGTCCTGAAAAATTGCTTGAAGTCATGAATTATTTGTAATCAAAATTTGCCATTTCTTAATTCTTAAGGCCCTGTCACACGCTGCAATGGTTTCTTTTACAATTTGCTACTTAGTTAATACTCTTAAGAAATGTTAGTTAGTGAAGAATGTTTGATCTGTGAAGAGGACATTACCGAAATGTAATGCATGATGACGCGTATCTGCCAATTTTACAACTCTAAAGAAAAGAAATCCGATGCAAGTTGAAAAATTCCAGCGTGCGACAGTGCAACAAGCTCTTGTAGATGTCGTCAGCCGTTCAGATTTTAATCCACGAACCAGTTAATTAAGGAGGTTGCACATACGTCCGGTTTTACGTTTCTGATTTGAATCAATTCAATTTGCAGCGCTAGCATATTCTGACACTTACGTCGAACTTCCTGGCTATCTTACTCCATTTGTGCTCGTAAGATAACGTACAAATTTAATAATTTATTAAATGACATTACATAATTCGTTGTTATATATAGTTTAACTTACCGTGGGTTACAAGTCAAAGCCTGAGTCAATATGGTCATCATACCTTCAAGAACTATATACTTCGTTATGAAATGTAATTCATCATACAAAAGATTCTAAACAAAGTCCGTTCTGTTAATTATTATAATGCGACGCGACTACAGACTCTTTATAATGTCATATGACTAGGCCTTACTTTGTTGGCCTTTTCTACAGCAGCAAATCAAATTGATGTTATAATGTATGTAGTTCTCAAGCTTGCGTATTTTAACACAGTTGATTGCAATTGAGCATTTGACGAAATTGCACTCATTGTCTGATAGCGGCTAGAAAACAATGTACAATTCCTGGAAATGCCGAATAATTAATAAAACTAAATGTTAAAATAACGGGGAGCCTTAATCTATGCCAATTATTCTAAAAGTGGCGTTGCGGTTTTTGACGGTGGCATGATGGCTACCATGCTCGTGTACAAAGAAGATAATTAAAAATATTAAATGACAATTGCATACATAACAGTCAGTGCAGTAATGGGTCTCAAATTGTGTTCCAATTGCATGTGCTACAAAGCAACCGTTTAATAGACTCACAAGTATCTATGATGTTCTTGTAAGAAAGGAAAACAAAAATTTTCTGGTGAAGAGATTTACTGAACCTTATTTTATTTTTGTTACTTAATTTTACTTACTTCAGATAATGGCAACGTCGTACCTGATAAAGAATAAAAGCCTTTTAAAAGGTGTGAAAACTTGCATGAAAAAACGGCAAGTAGTGAAGTCGCTTAACCAAACGATCTGTACTGGCGAGTACAAACTTGGGCACCCCCTCTACAATTGATTAACTATGCCTCCTAATCAATTTAAGAACGGGTGCCTAAAATTTTCAAGTTAGGGGGGTGTTACCACAGTGAGGTGGTACGTTAACGGTTGGCAATGTTTCTCTGCCAGTCAATGATATTTAATGTGAGAACATCAAACAGGAAATTTTATATGCCCATTTATCTGTTGTCAAGTCCATGTCTTTGAACAATATCCCAACACCTTATTATTAAATACAATGATTGAGTAAAACATGAACAAGCATCCCGCGAACCGTTATTTCAAAAACGGAACTCCCCCCCGGATGATAAATTTTGTGAATATCTTCATTACACCCCCAAAAACATTTCAATTTGACTTAGGAGTCGCGGGGAAAGAAATACTGACTTTGTCCGCTTTGTACAGATCTTGCCAATTTTTGCCGCTAAGCGACCGGACTAAAGATACCTCAAGCATCGAGACAGGCAGTATTCAACAGAGCGACTACCTAAAAGACTTTATGTTGAAAATTCTGAATGAAGGATTAGCTGAAGCTTATGCTACATACGGTGATTCGCCACCAGGCCCTTCTCCCCCTTCAGCTCAGGTACGTCAGGAAGCAGATACACCAGTTAGTTATGATGTCATCGTTGTTGGGGCAGGTATAGCAGGCCTTTCGGCAGCATATGAGATGAAGAGAGCAGGACTGAGTGTTAAAATTTTGGAGCAAACGGAACGTTATGGTGGAAGAGTATTTACATATGACACTAAGAACGGTCTTGCCGTGGGTTTGTATGGTGAAGGTATGTATTTTATTAAAAATGATGTATTTTGTTGCATTCATGCATGAATTTAATTTGTTACTAAAATGCAAGATATTCAAAGAAAATCTAGTGGTATGATAACAAGACCCCTAGCCTGCAGCAATGCCAGCGGTATCAATCATGATTGGTGCACCAACTTTCAACACAAGAAAAAACACTCATACGGAGTAATTTGAAAATCGAAACGTGTTTTGCGGTAACATTGAGTCAATCTTTTTTCAATTACTACACGCTTATTGCAATGAGTGTATTATTGTCTAATTAACCACCAGCGAAAGAACAGTTCATTACCAGAAATATAGGACATTTTGCGCCCACGCGATTATCAGCGTTTATTCGCTTGATAATTAGATGTTGAGATTCTGTATACAAAATGGTGTCTTATTGAAGATATCATCAACTAAAAAGCCCAACTTTAAAACGAAATTAGAACCAGTGGAGAGATTCTATCAATGCTTAACTTTTGTAAAAATATTGTTCATAATTTATACACCGCTACTAATATCGAGCTCCGCAACTATGAAATATTTACACGACGTTTTATAGTCGGATTTGGTCGCCATGTTGAATCATAAATCTTGTCCCATATTTTTGGCAATGTAGCTATACTCATGACTTAAACAAATGCCTATTTTTTTTTTGCTATTGAATACCGATATTTTGGCATAAACGTTTGAGTTCTCAAACATCTTTTCCATTGAAAACGTTACTGTTTATTAAGTCACACAGGGATATACCATAAAGACACATGCAAGGGGGCAAAAATGAGACTTTTATTAATGTTCCGGCCTCCCTCTCTATACGTGCTACTGGAATACTTTTTGCACAATTATTTTTTTTAGCCGGAGCTATGAAATTACCTGGTGGCGTCAATCGTCCAGATGATAGACCTCACTTTTTGACACACGGTTATATTGACAAGTTCGGCCTGGGTACCAAAGAGTTTCCGAACTTCGATGTTAATGGATTATCTAATATTTATGGTTTAAAAGCTAAAACAAGTGGTACGTATGTGCAGTATATTATCCCATGCTAAGGTTTTCAGGGGAGATAATACAGTCAAAAACACAAAAAAGATAGGATCTTTTATTACCTGAATGAATATATTTATATATATGAGATCAGGAATCCACATGCTCGTACAGTCTTCTACTTTAGGTATGTAGTATGCCAAATCTGCGCATGCCTGGACCTAAATCCTTCTTTCATGGCTTTAAACTTGATCGAATTGCACAAATAATTATTCACATACTTCTACACAGCAAAAAGTCATTTTTTTATTGAGAAAAAAAAACTTGATTTGAGAAATAATTTTTTATGATAAGAAAATAATTCTTATAAGAAAAAAATACTTGCCAAGATGTCAATTTCTTAAAAAAAGAAATTTTTCTTGGTCCGAAAAATAGCCTTTTCTGGACAAGAAAAAAATTTCTTGAAACAAGAAAACATTCCTTCTTGATAAGAACATTTTTTCTTGAAACAAGAAAACACATTTTTAGTATCGTGATATTTTGAAACAAGAAAATAAATTCTTCATTTTAATAAAAAAAAAACTTACATACAAGAAAGAAATTCTAGAAAACGTATACGTCTATTTCTCATTATAAGAAAATACAAATAAGTTCTTTGCAATACTTTTTCTTTCAATAAGAAATATGTAACATTTTTTGCAAATAAGATCCTATACTGATAATGCAGGCATTGATATGCAAGTGAACAATCTATAAATATGTTAAAAGCTATTGAAAAGCATTCCACTTGGTGGTTTTTGCATCTCGAAAAATTTTTAACTAAAGTTTTGGAATTTTCAGTCGTCGCATAGTACTTCATCGCTTTTTTTGTAGTTGACCGGCGAATAAACGACTCATTGATTATATGGTGACATCTTTGCTATAAAGCATGCAGTATAAACATGGAATTTTGTGGGCCGATACGTGATACGCTTCAATTGCAAAACAGGAAAATTGAACTTTGATACTTGCTACTGTATATATAACACGACAAATAGACCTTTCCGGTAATTACGTCACAACTACGTAGAAGCGAGGCTGAGGGGCCATTCGCTCGTTCACATGTAGTTGTGACGTAATCAGATATCAGTGGATGGTTAGATAACAGTGAAAATTATAAATCACAAATTAGTCACATAATGTAAATTTTAATAAAATACATAGAAACTATATGTTTATTAAGTTAGAAAAGTATGTAAAATTGTCATATATCCATTGTACTCACAGTCACCAAGAAAAACATTCTTGAAACAAGTTTTTTTTTCTTGAAATAAGAAAACGACTTTTTGCTGTGTAATCGCACTTTATCAGAAATATGTTACCATGCATATATACATTCCTCTAGAAAGAACATTTTTGTTTTCAATTTGTATGTCGAATGTCCCTTGAGATATTAGATAGATAGATAGATCGTTTTATTAGAAATACGTTGCAGCCACAAAAAGCTGAATTGCGTAACTTTACATGAAAATAAATAATACAATAGTAAGAATGTTAGGTAGAATATATACAATAAAATTCTCTAAGAATTATTTAGAAATTGTTACTGTCGTTATATGCCCTACAACCAGATACTATAAAGGAGTTAAAGAAGCGATCAGTTTTTGCTCGTGGTACATTCAGTGGTCTTTGTTTCCTTAAAATGGGTCTGGGAGTTTCATTAACTTTTGGGATAAGATGATTCAATTTATTATTATGGTTCTCTAAAATTTCTTTGAAGAGTTTCGCGGTGAGGTAACAATGTCGCTCATTGACGGAATTGATATTTGCTTCGACCAGTGCAGCAGAGTATGGCAGGTGCGGGAAAATACAACGCATTGCTCTCTTTTGGATGCGTTCCAGGTCTGCACGCAAATATTTTGGTAGCGCGTGATGGAACACTTGGCAAGCATAGTCTAAGGAGGATCTAATACATGTACAATAATATGCCACCATATCCGCAGTGGACACTTTGGCTCGTTTTAATTGTACGAGAAAATATAGTTTCCGAGATGCCTTTGCCACTAGATTTGCAATGTGGTCATTCCACGAGAGTTTGGAATTTATTGTTACACCCAATAACTTGGCACTGGTTACTGTTCTTATCGGGTTGCCTTCAACATGTATAGGTGGTAGATTGGCTTCCTGATGCGAATGAGTAAAAGTAATAGTGAGTTCTTTAGTTTTGTCACAGTTAAGTTGGAACTTATTCTCTTTTGACCAGTCATGAATTTGGTCGGCTGCCAATTGGACTTTACTTGGGTTGCCCTTAATAACAGTTTCGGATACAGTCGAATCATCAACGTATTTCCAGAAGCTGAGTCATTTATCATAATCAGGAAGAGCCAAGGGCCAAGTTTAGTTCCCTGAGGCACACCCGAGGGGACTGCTCCCCATTCAGAGAAGCAATCATATCCCAGTCATATTAACAATGAGACATACGGTTTCTGCGAGAGCTTGATTAGATAACGATTTCAATGTGACCTGAAAGTATATATTCCAACTCTATGATTTTCTTTTATTCTTTCAACGTTTTGAGCTTGGGTTAATTTTTCAAATGGAGAACAAACATTTTTGTTCCTTACTTCCTGAATACAGGTTTATTCTAAAAAAAAATTTTCTCATCTTTAACGCCAAATATTTTTCAAAGACTGGGAAGAGAAGAATTTGAAGCCGTGTGGCCAGACTGGAAGAAGGGGATAAAGGATGAACCAATTACCACAATTGGTATGTAGATGATTCTTCGTTATGTTTTAACAAATGTTACCCCACCATTGATTAGTTGTAGAAATTAGCGTATACTTCAAAACATTTCTTCGTGCCTGGATCGGATAATTAAGGTTTTCTTCCTGACGTTTTGGACAAACAGAATATAGAAACTAAATATAAAATTTTGAACAAATGAAGGATTAAAAGTGAGTTTATTTGGGTTAATCCCGCTTCGCGGAATGGTTTCTGAATGAGATGTGCAAGGACGAGAAACTATAAGATGTCTGTGTCGATCTGGCGGTAAGTATTATTGATTCATCGAATTTATGTAATACCTTGTTAAATTAAATTATCGTGATTTCATTGACTATTTACGAAATTTCCATTTTCATGATCGTGCGATGGAACCGTGCAATACAGATTTTTCCATCGAACGGTAGATTTCATTATTCATTATATCATTCAAAGTGTTACTATCGCACACATTCCGCACCATAGAAATAATAGATATCTATTATTTTTACATTTTGCACGCATTAAATGGCGAACCCATGAACGGGGCGCCACAGTGTGAGCGATGTAATTTTATTTAGTAAAATAACAAAACAAACCGGGGAACGAACTCGTGTCAGTGATCTATTTTAGTGTCATATAAAGAAAATGTTGGAGCATTCCATCTTTCATCTTATAAAAATATTCTTACCGTTGCACTAAAGAACATTCATTATTTATTTGTATACTATCCTGTAATAGCTTTCACCGTAACGATCGTTAGAAATGAAATAGTCGTGCTTTAATTGTCGCTTAGTAAACCATGAAACCATGCGTGCGTGCATGTTCGTTCCAATACACATACTGTACCATTTAAACCGAAAGGGGTGCGCAGGTCAGTTAGGCACCAGAAACATCACTTAGGAGTAGAGACGGAAACCTTGCAATCATGGCATTCATGCCTGTTACAAATTATTGCACCGGGGAAGCGGAGTGACAAGCAACAACACCAGTGGCTATATGTAACCAGGACTGATTGATATTGCAAATATTTGACTGGATGAGTATATTTATGAATGTCGTGCTACTGTAAAGAGTACTTGCCATCTTGATGTTTATCGTAATTGTGTTTTACGATTTCTTATAGCCATCCATCCATACTATAAATTTCACAAATTTTTTGTTTAAATATTTAGATCAATATTATGAGGAAACAACCGCTGTTGTCACTGGCCAACTGGTGACGTGGTTGGATAATGCAAATGGAGATGTTGATTTAGAAATCGCAGTCTGGGATCGATGGATTGACATTTGGAGTCAGTTTACACTAGAAAGTTTTTTAGAGAGCAGTATTGATGTTATTCGTGCAAAGATATCTAAAGCAGATCGTGCAGATTTGAATGAGAAAAAACTTTCTAATCTTTTGCCGTGGTCCAATGATGCATTGCGAGGTTACTCCGTGTTCTCCTATACTGAGCAACTTGATCAATCCTTAGTTCAATATCTTCGTGATCAACTGGGAAAGTGGTGGTCTGCTAACATGCATACTTTACTGGGAGGTATGCACAGTTTACCTTGTGCTTTCTTTAGTTCAGATGGTCTAAACCTTGCAGCTGATATCTTGTTCAACAAACAAGTGTCGAAAATCTCTTATTCTTCGATATCTTCTCAGCCCAATGATGATCGTGTCGAAGTCACTTGTTATTCTAACAATACCGAACCAGAAAGTATTTACACAGCACGGGTAATTTTAACTATTGAGTATAATATGAATTTAGGAGAGAAAGCAACTTATACAACACGTGAAATTTTATTACGTTCATCGAAATTTTGAAACAACGGCGTGTATTAATTTTTGTAATTTCCCAAAACTGAGAATTGAGTCATTGCGATTGAGGGTTGAAATTGAACGTTGCCAGTGTCGGGACTGCTAGGTTGATATGCCAGTATTTTAAGCGGGTACATTTTTGGACTCCCTGCTTGTGCACACTTTCTACATTTCTATTATTATTATTGTAGTCAAAATTGAATGTTATGATATAAGGGACAAAGTTAATAATCCATATCTTATACTATTATTGTAACTTTTCATGTATTGAAAATGCATTTTAATTCATTAGGAAACTTTAATTGTTTTGCAATTCAGGTCGTTATCATTAAAATATTTCATGAGATTTTTTTCGATTATTGATCAGTTGCCGATCATACCCGAATAAGTGTAAATCGGCCGAAAGCTACCAAATTGACATTCTTTTCGGACTCCGTATCATGATAATCTCTAAAAGACGCCATTTCAAGTGAATAGCTAATACAAATGGGACAGACTGAATTCTTTGTGATCGTTTTTTTATCTGCATATAGGCCGTAATCGTTACGACTCCAGTGAATATATTGCGGCAGATTACTTTTAAACCACTTGTTGACACCGAAGAAAATAGAGTTATCCTGAGAAAGAATATTCAAGCTATTGAAGACATCTACACTAGACCTGCAACGAAGATCATTCTACAAACCAAGAGGAGATTCTGGGAGAAAGAAGAATGCCAAATTAATGGCGGTTTTTCCAAGACAAACCTTCCTATCGAACAAATACATTATGTAAAGCCCGACCCAGACCACCTTACCACTACAGAGCAAGGAATTATTTTAATCTACACCAGGAAAAATGAAGCACTGCTTTTTGGCTCCTTAACGCAAGAACAAGCCAGGCAGGAAGCAATTGAACAGATTGCGGAAATTCATCCAGAAATTACCGAACCAAACATGGTTGAAGTTTGTATTCTTCATGCATGGTATAACCAGTCTGCTTATCAAGGAGCCTATGGCCTTTTGAAGACCACTCAATTTAACAATATCAGGTAAAAATGCATTTCTACATGGATTGTCAAAACCTTAAAATTCTAATGTGGTCCATAGTAATTAATTTTATTTTTCCTATTAGGTATCTGTGGGATCCAATGGGCAACGTGCATTTCGCTGGAGAGAATTTATCATTTGCACCTGGCTGGATTCAAGGTGCTTTAGAGAGTGGTTTGAAGTCTGCATACCAAGTTTATGTACGTCATATGGAGAGACAAAAATAACTGCAATATAATTAATTGATTTTGATAAAATGCTGAGGCAGAGCACAGTAATTTTGTGAGTATCTACAGTATATAATTATATATGGTAATCGAACTACCAGACTATAATGGCCTAAAACGATTTCTATTCTGTAGTCTAACAGTATTAGTAATAATTTTTGCATTGAATATTTCTTTGCACGATTTGGCATTGCCTTAGAGTGTTGAGTATAGTTTCTGGTGTCAAATGCATGTGCGAGGAAAAACGGTCCATTTTTTGCATGCAGCGAATCTGTCAAGAGATCAGGACAACAGAACGAAGATATAGAATGAATATGAGTTATAAATAAATAAACAATATGCTAATTCTGAAGATAATAAAGCTAAAGTCTAAAGATAATAAAGTTGCGTGTAGTTCAAGATTAACTCGGTTCCATTTTAATATACATGCAGTAATATTCAATTTAAATGAAAATGGTTGGCAAATGAAAATGTCTATTTTCAAATATTATTTCCATAAATTCAGTGCAATTTCCTAAAAGGCGATAACCGCAAACTCAAGACATGTCTTCATTCTGATCGTACAAGGCTGCACCGGTATCTGAAACCACAACCGGTGTGTCTTAAAGTAAGGTCCTCAAGCTCCTCGGATCGCATTTGACGAAAAGTATATCTACGACAGTAGTACTGTCCGGTCCGTTAGCGCCTAATTATAAATTCAAGATGGTGGTGGTCTTATTATAGATTCAGGATGACGTCATTGAAATGATAGTGCAAGAGGGGTCATTATAGATTCAGGATGACGTCATTGAAATGATAGTGCAAGAGGGGTCATTATAGATTCAGGATGACGTCATTGAAATGACAGTGTAAGAGGGGTCATAAGGTAAGGGTGATAGTGAACGGGGTATGAACCCTAAGCATAAAAAAACACACAGAGAGATAGTTTTTTGAAATGCTGTATTTTTAAAAAGCAATTAACATAGTATTTAAATGTAAAAAAATGTTTATTATATAAATGAACGAAAACTAAGTGTTCTTATGTAAACTATGCGTTCGTGAAGCGTAACTGTTCGGAAGGAAAAAAACTTAAGTTAATATACGGAGTACTGTGAGTTCTTTTTTTCCTCAAATGGGTAGGTAGAAATGTAATTCTTCTTGGTAGTGTCGGTCTAGCTTTCCAGGCTAGGGAATTTTTCCTCACACATGCAGCAAACATACGATATCTTCTGAGTACACGAATGGGATTTTAGATTCGATGTGGTGCGGTTTGTCTTTTCGTCGTGTGTTCTACAATAAACATCGTAATCGCTTCTATCCGAAAAGGCTTTTTCGCACTCGTTGCATTTGAACGGTTTTTCTCCCGTATGTAGTCTGCAATGTTTGTTTAGATTGGAATAATCCGTAGTTACTCTCCCGCAGATTTCGCAATCGAAAAACGTTTTTCCGGTGTCCGATGCTTGTCGACGTATTATCAATTCATAGCTTCGCCTATTTGTGCAAATGGGAGGAGTGTTGTTTCTTAGTCTTGGAATTTGTTTCTGGATTGCACGATATTGTTCCTCGGTGGACATCGTTGGGATCGAGCAGAGTTCCGATGTGTTCCATTTTGTGCTAAGATTTTTTAGCTATGGTAACGTTCCCGGGAACGTTCCCAATTTCATTACCGGGAACGCTCCCGATAATGTTACCGAAAACCCCTTATAAGGTAGGAAATGATTTACCCAAAGATTTTTAATTGCAATATATTTTCAAAAAGCTACAATGTACTTTAAAGGTACTTAATTATTGTTCACAAAGAACTGTTGAAAAGAGCGAAAAAAGGGGTATGACGAATACGAAATCGAGTGTTTCTTGGTTTGCATAAATTAACACACGGACTAACGTTTGGAATAATTTATTTTTGTAAGTATTACGGACAGTAGAGCTATATGTTGTTAGTCTCGTACAAGTTTATGCGGTGAGCAGATGAGCACCTGCTCATAACTGCTCATGAGCACATGCTCATGGGCTTATAGGGCCCGATGTGGCCCGCCAGGTTAGTATAGCTATATCTTGTTAGTCTTGTACAATTTTACGAGATGAGCAGATGAGCATCTGCTCATAATTGCTCATGAGCACATGCTCATTCGCTCACAGGTCCCGATGTGGCCCGCCAGGTTAGTATAGCTATATCTTGTTAAAATTTCGTGTTTGATAATTCGTCCAATGGCTTCCATACCATGCATTATCCATCCTTCTTCTTCCAACATCATGAGACATTCATACCTTCTTTTACTCGGTTGGATCCTTGTCACTTTTATACAAGTGCAGGCGTGGCAAGCGTGTTTGAAAAGGACTGAGGTGGAACTGATTAAATTGCTGATAGTGATTAAATTATACAATAATCCTTACCATATCAACAAAACTACCCAGAATGTCATAATCATTGGAGATGTACCCATACATTATGCAAGCATCCCAAATTTTTTTGATGAATGTTTTATCAGTAACTGTCTTGTCTTCAGAAGCATCAATATCCCACAAGTTTTGACTAAACTCTCCATTTGCCATTATCAAAAATTTTACCGTAAAGACTAGAACAGGTCATATCAATGCGCACTACTGGCTTGTTGTTTTGCATAAAAATTATATCGAGCATCATCCTTACTCTTCAACGATCAGTGTCTAAATGAATTTTTAGGATCATAATTATATTCCTGTTTAAAGGTATTCCAGGACCTTTTGTTTTAGTGACTGTTGATGTCTTCCGCAGAAATCACTTGCACAAGTGTATGCGATGAGCAGATGAGCACCTGCTCATAACTGCTCATGAGCACATGCTCATACGCTCACAGGAACCGATGTGGCCCGGTTGTGGGGTGAATGTATTGAGGACAAGCAAATAAAACCACGTCTACAAACTCAACAGGTTTGTATCCTTTATTCAATACAGCTTTTCATTAGAAGCTGTAATACAGCTTTTCATTAGATGATGAAGTTCTATTTGATCTATCCTACATAACAAATATAAGCACAGCGTTCTCTGGTTGTTTCTAAGTCTTCTCATTTCTTTAAGGCCACGACATGCATCGTCTACCAAATTGTCTAACATCCAGATTTGTACGTCAACCGTCCTTTTACGAAGGTATAAAGCGTTCCTCTTTTTTTTCAAATATTCAACTCTTTTTCTTGCCTCTGCCACACTCTTGTTTAGGTCATGTAACCGCGATAAGTTCTCCTCCATTAAATTGGTAAACTAAATCTAAAAGTCTTATCTCTGTGAAAGTTGCAAGCGGTATGCTCTTACCGACTCAAATTTATCATTTTATACTATTAGTAGGATAACTAAAACCAATCAGATTTTAATATGGCATGTTTCGTATGTGCTCGGCCATCGGGCCACATCGGGCCACATCGGGCCACATCGGGCCACATTGGAACCTATGAGCATCAGAGCATGTGCTCGCTCATGAGCAGTTATGAGCAGGTGCTCATCTGCTCATCGCATAAACTTGTACGAGACTAACAACATATAGCTCAACTGTCTGTAATACTTACAAAAATAAATTATTCCAAACGTTAGTCCGTGTGTTAATTAATCTATGCAAACCAAGAAACACTCTAATATTTTTCTCCAAAATTAGTACGATTTCGTATTCGTCATACCCTTTTTTTCGCCCTCTTGAACAGTTATTTGTGAACAATAATTAAGTACCTTTAAAGTACATTGTAGCTTTTTGAAAATATATTGCAATTAAAAATCTTTGGGTAAATCATTTCCTACCTTATAAGGGGTTTTCGGTAACATTATCGGGAGCGTTCCCGGTAATTAAATTGGGAACATTCCCGGGAACGTTACCATAGCTAAAAAATCTTAGCACAAAATGGAACACATCGGAACTTTGCCCGATCCCGACGATGTTCACCGAGGAGCAATATCGTGCAATCCAGAAACAAATTCCAAGACTAAGAAACAACACTTCTCCGATTTGCACAAATAGGCGAAGCTATGAATTGATAATACGTCGACAAGCATCGGACACCGGAAAAACGTTTTTCGATTGCGAAATCTGCGGGAGAGTAACTACGGATTATTCCAATCTAAACAAACATTGCAGACTACATACGGTAGAAAAACCGTTCAAATGCAACGAGTGCGAAAAAGCCTTTTCGGATAGAAGCGATTACGTTGTTTATTGTAGAACACACGGCGAAAAGACAAACCGCACCACATCGAATCTAAAATCCCATTCGTGTACTCAGAAGATATCGTACGCGTATGTTTGCTGCATGTGTGAGGAAAAATTCCCTAGCCTGGAAAAGCTAAACCGACACTACCAAGAAGAATTACATGTCTACCTACCCATTTGAGGAAAAAAAGAACTCACAGTACTCCGTATATTACTTAAGTTTTTTTCCTACCGATCAGTTACGCTTCACGAACGTATAGTTTACATATGAACACTTAGTTTTCGTTCATTTATATAATAAACATTTTTTTACATTTAAATACTATGTTAATTGCTTTTTGAAAATACAGCATTTCAAAAAACTATCTCTCTGTGTCTTTTTTATACTTAGGGTTCACACCCCGTTCACTATCACCCTTACCTTATGACCCCTCTTACACTGTCATTTCAATGACGTCATCCTGAATCTATCATGACCCCTCTTGCACTATCATTTCAATGACGTCATCCTGAATCTATAATGACCCCTCTTGCACTATCATTTCAATGACGTCATCCTGAATCTATAATAAGACCGCCGCCATCTTGAATTTATAATTAGGCGCTATACGGACCGGACAGTACTACTTCAGACTTGGTGGAAAAGATGAATTACCGACTAATAAACTATGTCTGAACTCGTTGTATTTGAATGAAATGATTTTTCCCTTGTGTGAAATCTTGGCTGGCAACACTGCGCATGCTCAATCACATCACAAGCAAACAAATTTCTTTCTGTATTTGTAAAAGTTGATACTCCCTCAAGAGAATGATATATTTTATAAATTTGGTAAACGATATACCTTAAAATGGTGAAAATGACATGCAGAAATGAGGTGCATTAGTTAACCTAGACGTCCTTGCGATAAAGGTCACAGAGTAGAAAATAGGAGTGTGAGGTAGAATCTGAAGCTGTGAGGATTGTATCTTATATTCAGTCAACAGCATTTTCTGGTCAATAAAAAGGCGGAACTGGTTGTTCCTCTTTTATTATCCTGGCCAGAAGACCGCATTAATGCACTGCACTGCTGAGCCGATATTTTGTTTATTTCCTCTAGATAATCATGATTAACCAATTAGAAAGCAGTCGAATTATATAGAGGATAAATGACTCAAGCGAATTGCCTTTTGTATGCTTTTAGTGAAACGGTTTAGGTGAGAGCAAAAGAATTCGTCATAAAATTTCAGTATTTAACTAGTACTTTACTAAAGCACAAAAAAAGCAGGGCATCGCGAGGTCTGGAGTATTTTGAACAAAAGTAGTCCACTTGGATCCCATCGAATACAACCCTGGTGTGCCGGATTTGGCCGAGCTAATGCTGAATTCATTGTTTTCAGCTAGGCACAATCAGATTGCTGTGATAATTTTTATTTCGTAGGTAGGTTTGGACAACACCAAAACATGACCAAAGTGGAATTAATCTACGATATGCACTGAAACTTCTCTCGACTATCTATCACCTAGTACCATGTCTTTAACCCCTATCAATAGGCGAAGTGGTCACCACTGTGGCATTGATGCTATCACCGAAATATGGTTAATGGAATCAATTCCTAACATAATTGTTATTAGTATAATTTCTTTAGTAAATAATAACCTCAAACATTTTGATTGGTTACCTCACCAGTACATATGAGACATTATTTACTAGTTGGCATTTTTTTCAAAATGGCCGATAAGGAATGTCGTTTTGATGTTTTATACTTTTGCCAAAATTAGCAAGTGGAGGAAAATTGCATTTAATACCTAGTCAAAGAATATAACTGACAAATTTTAATGTTAAACTATCTTAAGGTAATGATCGTCTGCAAATAACTTATTAAATACTTTTCTCACTATTTAGAAATTACAAATAAACTCCAAATGAGATACAAATTTTCCGAAGTAAACTGCATTCATAAGTGCTTTTACTAAAGAAATTATACTAAAACAATTATTCGCCTCAGGCTCAGTGATTATTATGGTAAATATTCCACTTCGTCTCGGTGAATATTCACCAATAATCACTTTGCCTTCGATATGCTTGTTTATCTAAGAACTTCAATGGAATATATTGAAGCAAATTATACTCTGTAATAATTTTATGAGGTGATTTTAACAAACTAGATTTTTAACGTGATGCGAAGTGCTTCCAATTAAAACCAATCGTTAAATTCCCAACGAGAGGCTCAAATACACTTAATCAAATTTTCACTAACTTGCAGGAATACTATTCACCGATTCCTGTCCCTCCTTTTGGTTTATCAGACCATATAACCGTTACCATCTTTCCAGCAATACAGAAAAGGCGGCAAACACAATCAAAAGTAGTTGAATCTCGCGACAAGAGACCAAATTGGTCACACAAATTGTAAATCATGGTCTAAATACACTTATGCCGGAACGTGGTTTCAAAGCTAAGTACATACGAATGACTGTTCATGGATAACGAAAGATTTAAAACGTCTGATTCTACAAAGACAAAAAGCTTTCACTGCTCGAAAAATGTCTTTTTTTAAACTTTTAAGAAATAAAGTAAACAGATAAAGGGAACGTTGTCGTAAATTCTATTATAAGGCAAAAGTACAACAAATCTTAGATAACAAGTCCCATGACTGGTGGCGAGAAGTGAAGCAATTATGCGGTTTGAAAACTGAACAAAAGAATCTTCGATCAATTTTAAGAATAAACTGTGATGACAACGATCAAAACCTTGCAAATAGAATTCATGAAACATTTATTAGTATAATAAACAGCTATTCAGCGTTGCCAGAGGATCTATGTTTTCCTAATGACGGAGACGAATGTATTCAAGTTACGGTTGATTCAGTGCCTAGGAAAATTCGGCAAATTGTAAGTCCAAGACAAGCGGCCCAGACAATTTACCAGCTTGGCTGCTGAAGACATACGCTGACATACTTGCAGTAAAGTACGCGGAAAATAACAAATATAGCACCTCTATCTAAATCTCAAGGCATCGAAGACTTTAATAAAGACCTGTGACCGATAACTTTGACATCAACCCTATAAAAAATTGCTGAAGAATATGTAATTCAAAATGAGTAAAAACCTAAGCTGTTAAATACCATCGACCCCAACCAATTTGGTTTTATCCCAGGATCAAGCACTAAATTCGCTCTGATATCAATGCTGCATAAATGGCTAACTGCTACTGATGGAACAAGTTCTACGGATGGGGTTATCTTGTTAGATTTCAAGAAGGCATTCGATCTGGTCGAACACAATATTTTGGTCGAAAAGCTCTACAACTATGGTATTAAACCAACAGTTCTAAATTGGTTAGTTGACTTTCTACGTAACCGATACCAACGAGTAAAAATTGACTCTAATTGTTTTTATGATTTTCTGCACGTAACAGCTGGTGTCCTGCAGGGTACAAAGCTCGGCCCATGGCTTTTTCTTGCTATGATTAACGATCTTAAACTTTCAAACGATCCTTTGGAGGATATGTGGAAATATGCTGATGATTCTACAATATCTGAGATTGTACCTATGTCTAACAGTAGTGCGTTACAATTAATCGTTGACGAGGCCGTGGGATGTTCTGATCGAAACAAATTACAGGTGCATGCAACTAATCGTAAAGAATTTAGAACTCATTTTTCTAAACGTGAATACATAGCTGAACCAGTCATTATAAGTGGACAACAACTAGAAATTGTCAAAGAAATTGTTTTAGGATTGGCTTTCTAACACAATTGTGATCAGTGTTTATGATCTTTAGACACTCATATAGATTTGTTGTCTTTATTGTCTAAGGTGGTGACCGCAGTTTAGCGAGCCCGCGAAATTTTTCCATAAAACAATTCAAACGATCGACTGCAAAAATTCGAGCGTTCGCTAAATTGCACTTAATGGAAATCAGGCGTCCGCTGACAAATATTCTCCTGTTAAACTAAATTAAGGTAAGTGATATTTTGTCTTTAAAATAATAAGTTTGGTTTATTCTAATCGCCCATTGAACACTCTGGTGCAATATTTTGATATTACACAAGAGCTGCGGTACATGCCGCAAAATCATACATGCCGTGCTTGTCTACATGGCCGCATGGCAATTATTTGATTTGATCCCATTTCTCTCTAGCATGCATTGTGTTGGGCCTTACGGATACTCCTTCGAAGTATTTTCGAGTCATCGCTATCACTCTACAGGGCTGGAAAAAATAGACGAGCACGCGAACGTGACGCTGTAAATTTTAGGTTGTAGACATACATACAATAGGGACATTTATACGAGACAAAATAAGTCGCGACTTGACTAAGACGAGACTTACACAAGACGAGAGCTTGTCGTGTAAACGGTACAAAATGTGCGATGGCGTCTTAGATAAGTATAAATGGTCAACGGCTTACGTCTTATGTAAGCTCGCGTTTTGTCTCGTATAAATGACCTTAATGATTGTAGAAAAAACCTAAATAAAATTAAACATGTATGTACATATACAGTCATGCAAAATAGTTTGCCTTATTCGAGTTGTAATTTCATACATATAAAATGAACTCTGGCCCTATTTAAACAACCCTATCTTGGATACAATAATCCAACCCTGTTTTTTCAAAACAGCCGGTGCTAGGGCCTTTTTCGTCCTACTAAAAGGCCCTAGGAACGAGGTTGACAATAATCAAATAATAATCTTACTGGGTTATAACGTTAGGATCGGGTGTTGATACAGCATCGAAGCACACAGGAAACTACTCTATCAAATCAAATTCTCTAGGGTTGTTTCCTTCTGGCTGGTTTCTCAAAAGCGTGACCAAAGTTTTCTATAATTCACATGCAACTTCTGTTCGATTATTGCAATGATATGATTGTTATATGATCGTTACGGCGAAAAAATATAACAACGCGCAATGCTTTGCTAAACTTACAAGGAAGCAAATAAGATTATCTAATTTTATAGTTATGTTGTTTTTTTTGTTATCGGGTATTTTGTAAATATACAAATTCAAAAAAACGCGCTAAAATTAAGCTGCCGTGCGAAATACTTCGCGTAACCTTGGTCTTCACAAAAATTATGAGATTACCCATATAAAAGTATGCTTTTGTATGATTCTCCTCCCCCCTAAAAAGTAAAGTCGGTTGTAATGACCAAATGAAGCTGCAATTATGTTACAGTACATGTTTGGTCATCCAACCACCAACATTGCTTGTAGGAGGGGAGGGAAACAATAGCATCAATTAATGGCTTAAACTTGCTGATTATTCAAAAATAAATGCAAGTTTCAATATATTTTGTGTAGGATTGTGGTTCCTTTGTAAAGCATCTAGAAATGCTGCTAACATTGCCTTGCGTGGAAGTAAGAAAGAATATTATACTTAAAAATTTCAGACAATCCTTCACAAAAATTATGAGACTACCCATATAAAAGTATGCTTTTGACTTCCCTCCCCCCTACAAAGCAATGTTGCCTTGAAGAAGGAATATTATACTAAAAAATTTAGTGACAAGCAGAATCCGAAAAAAAAACTAGAGAACTATAAACGCTATACTTAGCAGGTGTAGCAGTCTCATTCCTCCCCGGTGCTCATCTCTCCCCCATACATATGTGCATGCGCTAGTCAGCGGTATTGGCTCATAGCATTTTCATGCTGTCTGAGTCGTACTCCCCAGTTTAGAGTACCTCCTGTTATACTTTTTTTAATGAAATAGCTCAGACTGGGGAGTGTTGAGACCAGTCTTGATACTCCCTAGTACTCCCTACTCTCAATACCAGGCCTATTACTCTCCAGTCTTAGTTAATTTCATTCAAAAAATAAAGTGTAAGAGGAGATACTCTAGAACGGAGAGCGTTTAAACTAGTCTTGATACTCCCCAGCAATACTTTTAATACTCTGCCAGCACAAGTCAATTGATGATTTGCTTTATACCTGCATACCCACAATTATACAGTCAAAGGAATATTTAACCTGTGGTCTAACCTTGGACCAAGGTCAATGAACATTCACATTTACCATGATGTGAGCAAATATATCACAACACATTGTTATGTTTAACATGCAATGAATATCCCAACTATCAGTTGAATAAGTTGTTTTTAGGAAACAAAAATCAGCCATGTGACAATTTAGAATGAGATAGCATTCTAGTCTGCAATGCGACTGACTTAATGTCAGATCCCCTGGTCAGAGTTAAATATCCCCAATTAAAGTTAATCCCGAGTTAAACTAGTTACTCCCAGCGTGCCATAGTTATAAGCATTTAAATTTTTTAAGCTAAATATATATACTATAAACGTCTTACCAGATTGTTTAAATCTGAGATTGTACCGATTTGTGTGTTCCATGACAATATTTTAGTCGTTTTTGGAAAGTAAGTTCTTATGTATGCCTAGCCCTAGGGCTGTAGGGCATAGGGGAAAACTCAGACTAGGGGAGCATTTAGTCCGCCAACCTACTGCTAAGCGTTCCGCCATAAGCGCAGGCGCAATTGATGCAAGGGGAATACTCAGGCTGTGGAAGTGTTGAGACCGTGACACCGGATTAAAAAATATAAAACGATTAATGAAATAAACTTCCGGCAGGTCAAACAGTAACATCTACAAATGAACTAGTCGAGGTCTTCAAAACGATTATTTCAGTAATATTTGCCCCAGGCATGCTGAGTCGTGCCAATTGACCATGCAAGACGTCCGTTTTCGACAATTCGTTGCTCTGCAACCCAATGACAATATTTCATTCTGGCCTATATTTAAAGTATAACTTCGATTTACAATCTTTTAGTTAACTTATTTACCTCTAAGGCGACTGGAATGGATAATTTTGCAGCAAACCTTCTGTCAATGTCTGCTCCTGCTGTTGCACTTTCTTTCACTGAGATTTTCAACATGTCAATTGTTCCTACATTTTCCATCTGAAGCCCGTGTGTTACACAACTCTTGTCTGTTCTACACGCGATCGGACAATTCCTTGACAAAAATATCCAAACTGAAATTGTCTACTTAGATTTTGCCAAAGCTTTCGACTCTGTCGACCATCAAATCCTACTGCAGAAGCTAAAATCATACGGCGTTAGGGACCAGTTGTATAAATGGTTTGTTGATTACCTCAATGGTCGTTGTCAGGGACTGGTGATTGATGGAGCTTCGTCGCATTGGGCACCCGTAACATCTGGTGTGCCGCAAGGTAGCATACTTGGACCTATTCTCTTTGTGATCTTTATTATTGAGCTTCCTGACATCTTACCCAATGAGAAAATGGCATCCCTGTATGCAAACGACACCGAAGTGTAGAATCTTATTAGATCGATTGCTGATTGTGAAAAAGTACAACAATCACTAACCAATCTTGAGTGCTGGAGCCGTGATAACAATCTTAATTTCAACTCATCCAAGTGTAAGATGCTCACAATCACTAGAAAAAATCTCCGTTGACGTATGCCTACCAAATGAACTCGAAAGCAGTATTGCGGGTGGAGAAAGAGAAAGATCTTGGTGTTTGCGTCAATAGCCACCTTTCATGGAATGACCATATTTTCACCATCACCGCTAAAGGAAACAAGATGCTCGGACTGCTGAAAAGAACTTGTCCCCTCTTGACCAACACAACTGTGAGGCAGACACTGTAATTGACGCTTGTTAGGTCTGGTCTGGTCTCCATATACTGAGAAGCTAATATCTAAAGTGGAAAGTGTCCAAGGAAGAGCTACTCCTTGGATACTGAAATTGAAGCGTGGAGAGATCGCATATAAACAGCGATTAACAACCCTCAACCTACGCCCTCTGTGCTATGAAAGAGAAATAGCAGATTTGGTGTTCTTCTTCAAGGCACTTCATGGAAATATAGACCTCGATGTGTGTACCTTTGTTTCGTTTGTGAACAATGGTCGAACTAGACTCAGCCAAAATCCTACGCTCACTCTCAAAACTCCATTATGCAAATCAAGTACATTCCAAGCTTCGTACTTCAACCGCATTATTAAACCGTGGAACTACATCTGTAAAATACTCCCTCCAACCAGCTTTGCCAGTCTCTCCTCTTTTAAAAGAAACGTTAAGGACACTTACAAACATTGTTTAGAGGCAAAGTTTGATATAGACATGCCATGCACGTGGACATTGGTGCCTGCAACTGCTCCTGCCACAAACTCTAATGTTAATCACAGTATTGTTTTATTTTTGTCAGTCTTTGTTCGTTGTAATGTCAGTTTTATGTTGTACTTTGACGGTGAGCACCTTGCATGGGACTTTTTGTCTCGTTCGTGCTTTAATTTGGCCATTTGGGCCTTCTACAAATGTCTTTGTTGTTTGTTTGTGTTTGTGTTTGCGTTTGCGTTTTCGTTTGCGTTTGCGTTTGCGTTTGCGTTTGCGTTTGCGTTTGCGTTTGCGTTTGCGTTTGCGTTTGCGTTTGCGTTTGCGTTTGCGTTTGCGTTTGCGTTTGCGTTTGCGTTTGCGTTTGCGTTTGCGTTTGCGTTTGCGTTTGCGTTTGCGTTTGCGTTTGCGTTTGCGTTTGCGTTTGTTTGTATTTGTTCTTGTGAGTGCTTGTCATATCGTGTTTAGTCTTTAATATAATAGATCTTGTAGAATACTCAATAAAATCATTGTATAACCAATAACTGTTAATTTAAAAGTTGCGCTGTTGATGTGCGCGCGAGTTCCAAAGTTTGCTTGCGTGTTGACTGAAGCTGCAAAAGTTATTCCTTTGTTTAAAAAAGGTCAGCGGTCTCTGTTGGATAACTACAGACCACTCTCAATTCTTCCTGTAGCGAGCAAACGTATAGGAAGAATTTTGTACAATCAAATACATGAATACTTTAACCAAAAGAATCTTTTTTCAAAACATCAATTTGTTTTTAGGCCGTATCATTCTACAACAAAAACATTAATATGGGTATTGCACGAATGAATGGTATCCCAACATGGACCGTGGCCTTTAGTTTTATTTCTCGATTGAACAAAAATCTTTTGATACAGTTAACCACGGTATGGTTTCACGGTCAAATGTATGGTTTCAATTCGAAAGCGATAAATTTAATGCGATCCTGCAGTATTTGACTCATAGAATATAGACTTGTCAATTGAGTCATGTTTACTCATGTGAGAGAGAACTCATTTGTGGTATTCCCCAAGGGAGCATACTGGCCCCTCTCTTATTTCTCATTTTTATAATTTTCAAATTGCCTTCAATGCACGACTCCTAGAATCTTTGCTGGTAATACAAACTTAACAGCGGTTGGCGGTTGGTTGTTTTTCATTTATGGTGACGGTATACCCTTCACGCGGCGCTTCTTTATCGGTGCTTGTTCGTCAGCAATATCACAAAATAAACTAGTCCAAGTAAGTAAAGCGTCATCAATATTTTCTTCGTTATTAACAATATTCTAACTCCAAGGAACGTTAGTAAGTAACTAAGATCTCTACTGAATGCATTAGCAAGACGAACGAAGTCACTGAGAATCACAACGAGCGCAGAATTTGGATGGTGTTCAATTCTTCGAATTGTTGGAGCAATGAAATTGCTTTTTCTTGTAACTTCTTGTAACGGGTGAAATTCTTAAGTTTGTTCTTTTGTGCATACTGTTGAAAGACAAACTGAGCGAGGAAAGGAGACGAACTGGTTCCAAGAAACAACATGTTTGAATTCGCATTCTTCTGGTTCTTTAGATAAGCCCATGGAACGACAAATGAATCGGTGGTAATTTCGATCTTCAGGCGGGATCTGTATTTCTGATATATATTGGTGTTTTCAAAAGGAGTACGTTGAATAAATCCCGTTTTATTCACATTTTTTCTGACGCGTCTTTGTATGCTTATCAGGACGCAATACTGGAAAGTGGGGCAGATACCAAACACTAACTGATCCCGCTTTCACCTTTCAAATACAATTTTTTTTCAAGATGTTGCTCAATTCCATTTGAAAACGCTTCGCTCAGCTCAGGATCTTCAACTCATCGTTTCTCCATATTTTTCAAACGCTTTAAGGGCATATCATAGTCAGAGGGTAAATTTGAAGGATCTTCTTCCATGGAATCATGAATTGGTAACGATTAACGACCATTATGATATTTCAATAGATTTTTAACTTTATTTTTGCGAGATCTTCAGCATACCTGTAGTAGCAACATCATGGCAAGATGTCTCTTCTATTTATCAAAATTTTCGTAAAATTTGGTTCACATCTGTTAATTTCGATTCTATCTGGGTTTAGTAAGTGCAATCGTGTGATTATGTAAGATATCTTAGCTTGGTACCCCGAAATATTTCTCTCCTAATAAAGTCAATCTGGCCACAGGTTCACCTTCATCACCTCGAATCTCCTTTTTGAGTAAAGGAGGTCAGCTTGATACGCGAATCAGCAGATATGCGGTGGACAGGTGTCCCGTAAGGACCAATCCTGCTATTATTCATACTATATGCAGATTACACAACAATCTCTTGCAGCAACAACGGTTTAAAAATCCTAATAAGTAATACTATGCAGACTGAAATTAATAAGGTCAGTGAATGGTTAAATGTTAATAAATTATCTTTAAATATTAAAGATAAATACTAAATAAAAATTAGCATAGATGGTATTAATAAAAGATGAACAAGTTAAAGCAAGTAAAAAGTTTGACAAGTTAAAAATATAATCTTTCTACGCATTAACATAGACGAATGTTTGAGTTAGAGTAAGTACAAATAGCTCAGGCAGTAAAAAAGATAACAAGAGAGTTGTATTTTATTATTTAACGTTTTTTTTAAACCCTTTTTATAGGAGTCTTTACAAGCCTAATCCTGTTTTATTCGAGTCCACTATGAGCATATGCTTCGTCCGTCTCCGTGTTCGGGGGTTTGCACTAGTGACGTAATCACTGCAAAGAGCTTCCGGTGTCAGTCTTAAAATGAGATATCTAGTGGAAATATTAAGAAGCTAGGTCATTATGCATTGGTCTGTTCATATCTCATATACGGCAATTTAATTTAGGGCAGTACATACAAACCTCCAATGTACCAAAAAAATTGCATTCGACGCGTTTCAATCTTTTTGGGATTGTTTATAGGGATCATGCTTTTTCTATTGAAAAGAAATCTAATTGAGTGACATATTTCAATCGATTGGAACACTGAAAGAGTATCCCTACATCTATATTCAATTCATTAGATTAAAAAATAGTCTGTTAGATTGAAAAATTCTTCAAACTTTCGAAAGATTGAAAAAATCCCTCACACCAATGTTTTAAATTAAGAGAGTAACCCACGTATCAACATGCCATGTTTCCCACATTAATGGTGAAATTAAAAAAAGAGAATTAAAATTTATACATGGCAGTTGCTTGCATACCAGCCAGTGCAGTTTTGGGATTTAAATTGTTTTCTGCCTATGCTACAAAGCAACCGTTTAAGTTTAACAGATCGAAAAGTATAACGTTCTTGTAATAAACAAAAAAAAATTTCCTTTGAAGATATTTACTGCTGCATAACCTAATTTTGTTTTTTAATTTTACTTATTTAAGACAATGGCAACATCGTACCAGATAAAGAATAAAAATCTTTTAAAAGGTAGGTTGCATGAAAAAACTGCAAGATACAACAAGCATTATTCAACAGAGCGACTACCTAAAAGACTTTTTGTTGACAATTCAGAGAAGAGGGTTAAGAGAAGCTTATGTTCTGTATGGTGATTCTTCACCAGGCCCTTCTCCTCCTTCAGCTCAGGTACGTCAGGAAGCAGATACACCAGTTGGTTATGATGTCATCGTTGTTGGGGCAGGTATGGCAGGCCTTTCGGCAGCATATGAGATGAAGAGAGCAGGACTGAGTGTTAAAATTTTGGAGCAAACTGAACGTTATGGTGGAAGAGTATTTACATATGACACTAAGGACGGTCTTGCCGTGTGTTTGTATGGTGAAGGTATGTATTTTATCAAAAATAATGTATTTTATTGCATTCATGCATGAATTTATTTAAAAACTGCAAAATATTCAAAGAAAATCTAGAGATATACTGTCAGATTTTAATGTAACAAGATCCTTGCTCCCCACAGCGGCATCACCCATGATCGCTGCGTCAAGCTTCGACACAAGGAAACACAGAAACGTGCGAATATAAAACTCGGAGAAAAAGACGGAGTGATGAAAATCGGAACATATTCTTAACCCATTCTTATGAGAGATCTCTTAATTGATAAACTCACAAGAATTATAACACAAAAACCATTGGGGTAAAAGTGAGGTTCCAAATGTGATTCTTTTGTGTTATAGCCTGCTAGCACGCGTTCTTTTGTGTTTACAGTTTTACCTGAATTGGCATTTTCCACTTTCGCGGTCGCCATCTTGAATCTCACTAAACAAGGGGGGCGACGACGAAAGAACGCCTGCCGGATAACTGCCTTTTAAGCTTCGTTCGCCGGCGGATGAAGTGCTCTGGTTGGCCCGTTGCATTAGGGGAACGTCAATCATCGCAAAAGGTCTGGGTAAAATTTTAATATGTAAAATCTGTAACCTATTAAACTCCTTCTGTGTCTGTCAAGAAAATGGCGAACGTAAAAGAAGTGATAAGGGCATAGCTACGGATTTTGTTAATTCGAAAGAAAAACAAGCCGGTCACGGAGCTCTATATAAAGCTTAATGTCTTCATTAGACGGCTACCCGGTGTTAGTTAGTGAAACAGGGTGGTATTGTTTTCTCTCCATAATTTGCCTTCAGGCGTTAACGTCCTTGTAGCTGTTTGTGTGACACTAGGTCACACACGTTAATGTGAAATTGATCCTCGTATATTAAAGACGTTTCAATGCAGTGTATGCAACTTGAAGTTCAACCTTATATATAGCTACTATTTTATCGACGCGTATTGGAGTACAAGTGTAAACCAAATTCGAACTAATCTAACTCCCGGTTGCCAATACAAGAGTCAACCCTGTGACTCTCGTATTGGCAACTGGGAGTTACATTAGTTCGTGGCTCTATTCCTTGGCTAACTCCAATACGCGTCGATGAAATAATAGATATATATAAGGTTAAACTTTAAGTTGCATACGCTGCGTTGAGACGTCTTTAACATACGAGGATCAATTTCACATTAGCGTGTGTGACCTAGTGTCACACGAACAGCTACTAGGACGTTAACGCCTGAAGGCAAATTATGGAGAGAAAACAATTCCACCCTGTTTCAAACTAACACCCGGAAGGGCAAAGTTATCCGGCAGGCGTTTTTTTCTCCTGGTCGTCCCTTGTTTAGTCAGAGTGAAAGAAATTCAATGCGTTGTGTGTGTGAAAACAACCGAAACATTGCACGTGAATCTGGATTTTTCTTTATAAAATAAAAACACAAAAGAATGCCTGCTGGCAAGCCATTTGTATTAATGCCCCTGTGACTGTACGTTTAGCCGAAAGACGTTTGCCAACAGGACATTTCGCCGATATTTCAATTATTTGAAACAACGTCTTGAAATATGCCCTGTCTCCTACATATCTGTCGGTGAACGGCCCTGTCAGTCAAACCTCTGTCGCTCTAGTGTCTATTGGTCACTTAATGCCCCTCCCTCTCTATTGTGCAGAAAACTGGAGCATTTTTTGCCCAATTATTTTTTCAGCTGGAGCTATGAGGCTACCGGGTGATGTCAATGATCCAAATGATAGATCTCATTTTTTGACACACAGTTATATACTGACAAGTTCAAACTAAAAATCAAAAAGTTTTCGAACGTGGATGAAAATGGACTATCTAATATCTATGGTTTAAAAGCTAAAACAAATGGTATGTGCTTTTTGAAATGTTTCCAACTTTTAAAATCCAATGAAAACTTGTCGTTGTTGACACTGACCTGGACCACGCGTATTGTCACAGCAAAAATGTCAACAAAATGTTGAAAAACTGCGAATTTTTTCCCATTTTCAGTGTTTCCTTCGACCAAAAAATATGCTGGCAGTTTAGTAAATTATCAAAGCTTAGTTTTAAATTCTAAATGTTTATTTTGCATTTCTAAGCGTATTTGTTTAGTTCTTGTATTATTTCTTCAAGGCTACGTGTGCAATTTAGGTATTTATTTGCCAATCTTAGGAAAATAATATCTGTACATGATGTAAACATGACGCATCACAAGCTGACCGCACGTAATCAATACAGTTCTAGACTGAGTCATAATCATTACATATTTAAGCATAAATACCAATAAATACACGTATATATATTATTGAACCAAAATATATTTACCATCAATTATTGGGCTACTGGCCTAGGATTTAACCAGATGTCTCACTCGCTATATATTCCTTTGAATTTCGTGTCCGCGATTTTTCGGCTGATCACGAATCGCACACGCGAGAAACTGCGTTGACGTGGATTCACTCGCTCGTTGCACTTGCATGTTCGTTTTGTGAAAACAAATTGACGCGTGTGTAAATGGCATATGTCAGCACTTCCCATGAAGAAATCTCAATGAATTGGGAGACCTAGGATACCACTTAGACCTAGGATACCACTTAGACCTAGGATACCACTTAGAACTAAAATGTTAACGTTAATACACACATCACTTAATTAAACTTATGTTCTACTGAAATATATCTACAAAACAAAAATCTTTTGACATGTACGTACATGCATACGGCAAACATACACAACATTTTATCTGTATATGTACATAAAGCACCTCTTAAGGGCAAAATGCTAATTTCCAAGGAGAGGTGGGTATATGGTGAACAGCAAGGTTCTTAACTTCCCATAGGAAATGTTTTAAAAATTAAAAAGGCAATGACTACAAAAAATATTCGTCTCTGCTCATTTGAAAGAGCTTTTGAAATAACTAACAAAGCCAATTTTGGCTTTTTCATGTCTTGCTTGTACACGTGAGCTGTCTGCCATCTTGGATAAATTATTGAGCCCATTACATGACGTAACAAGTGGGATAAACTTTAAAAAACTACTCGTAATAAACTAAGTATGCAACCGGCTTTGTTAGTTATTTCAAAAGCTCTTTCAAATGAACAAAGAATATTTTTATTGTCATTACCCTTTAAGACGACAAACTCTGAATGACAAATTTTGACGAATCCTTTGCAAGCTATAAAGTATATACTATGTGATTTTGTTCAGTATTGGTGCCACATATACCTGTTAAGTTTATAAAGTTTATAATTTAGTCTTACTATTTTGGCACTATTAAGTTGCATAGCCCAGCCTTTAGGGGCTAGTAAACGTCTTTTTACATCTCGTGAATAGTACATGAAAAGAACGAAATGAACCGTGTGCCCATTTCCTTCTCGGTAGGCGGAAGGAGCGGACTGAGTAGGCGTCTTGTTCAACAATAGACCAGCCAAGAATAGAAGTAAGGTGAATTAATCGTTGGACAGGATAAGCCATCCACATGCTTCTTTAAGTCGTGCAGGAGTCCTCTCTGCTTACCTTTATCGTTTCTAGTTGCATAAAATTTCATCTCAAATCTACCTGGACTGAATTCCTTCTCGGCTGAAACTCGATCGAATCGGACGAACAACCATTCACATTCTCCTATAATTGGATTTTGTCAAAAATAAATTGCTATGCATTTTTTTAAAATTTTGTTTTCAATTTATATGTCGAATATTCCTGTGTTTAACGATGAGATATATAGTTTTCGGAAGGGCATCATAAGATAATGTACTGCACAATTTCGGTGTGAATTGACATTAGCTAGCTCCAATATTCCAACTCCCTAATTTTCGTTTATTCTTTTTATGTTTCTTTTGTTTATTTTGATAAAGATTACTAGGTACGGCACAAGCTCATTTTGATATTGATTTTCTATCTTTTTACGCAAAATATTTTTCAAAGATTGGGAAAAGAAAAATTTTGAAGCTGTGTGGCCAGACTGGAAGAAGGGGATTACGGAGGAATCAATTACCACTATTAGTATGTAGATGATTCCTCGTCATGTTTTGAAGTGCATATCCTTAGCCCACCATTGACTACAGTGCGACTCACGATATTACTTGTATGAGATATTTATGCCGTACGTATTCAAAATGAGCATTGCCATTCATTAAAACTTACGAACATCAAAACAAAGTTGTGAGAAGTCTTTACCATGTTGATATTTGATGTTAGTCACATGACTGAAAAAATATGGCGCTGTTCCATATTTGAGGTGGACCACGCTATTAGTTTTAAAAATATGATAACACGATAAGACGTCGTTTTTAACTTAATTGGAAGTGGAAACGACATTCTTTAACCAAAAACAGCATAGGTAACAAGAAGAGAATGTTTTAGCTAGAAAATAAACGAACTTGGTGTCATAGTTGAAGGATTTTTCAAAGATTACGTGGAACGGTGGAAAAGAGGGATTCTGGACTTCTAAAATGGATAAAAATGGGAGCTATTAGGCGTTTGAAGGAGAACTGTTCGTAAATTATCGTGATAAACGTCTATCAACATTTTGAGAATGTTTGCTTGGCCATATATCTTCAAAACTAGCAATGATGGATTCCTGGTAAGCAATAATAATTCTAAAAGTACCTCCATTGGTGTCGTGGAATGAACGTTTGGCGCTGGATTGAGGCAAAAATATGCTTGAGAGCACAACAGAAGTTTGTCCTTTTGACGGGCAGACGAAATCAGCATGATAAAGCTTGGAAAATGCATGCATGGGTTAGATTATTGATATTCAATGATGGTATGTGACCAGCGAGGCTAAGGAGTCAACAAGAAAGTTCTAAAGTAAACGAGTTCTGCTGGTAACAGCGGAGATAGGGATCAGAGATCTCTTTTGCACATTTAGGCACATATGAAGTCATGTTGGTTGCTAATAATACGGATCTAAATGATCGTTCTACCACTTCTTTGGCAGGTACCTAAAACCTTTCATCAGAAGTTCCTTTTCCAGCATTAGGGAATTATCATGTTGATCTCAACTTGTCTGTCTTGTCGGTCTCGACTTGTTGTGCTCTCAAGCATTTTTTTGCCTCAATCCAGTGCCAAACGTTTATTCCGCGACACCAATGGAGGTACTTTTAGAATTATTATTGCTTACCAGGAATCCATCATTGCTAGTTTTGAAGATATATCGCAAGGCAAACTTTCAAAATGTCGATAGACGTTTATCATGATAATTTACGAACAGTTCTCCTTCAAACGCCTATTAGCTCCCATTCTTATCCATTTTAGAAGTCCAGAATCCCTCTTTTCCACCGTTCCACGTAATCTTTGAAAAATCCTTCAACTATGACACCAAGTTCGTTTATTTTCTAGCTAAAACATTCTCTTCTTGTTACCTATGCTGTTTTTGGTTAAAGAATGTCGTTTCCACTTCTAATTAAGTTAAAAACGACGTCTTATCGTGTTATCATATTTTTAAAACTAATAGCGTGGTCCACCTCAAATATGGAACAGCGTCATATTTTTTCAGTCATGTGACTAACATCAAATATCAACATGGTAAAGATCTTCTCACAACTTTGTTTTGATGTTCGTAAGTTTTAATGAATGGCAATGCTCATTTTGAACACGTACGGCATAAATATCTCATACAAGTAATATCGTGAGTCGCACTGTAGTTGTAGAAATTAGCGCATACTCCTATGAGAAGATTGCTATCAACTTTAAGACATTTCTTCGTTCCTGCATGGATCAATAAGGTTTCCATTCTTGAAGTTTTGAGACAAACACAATATAGAAAATGAAATAGTGGGTAACCCAGGGTTAGGGCCAATCCACCATTGAACGAGTGAAGAATTCTGCGTAAAAAACCAGAAAGTCTGTGGATCTGGCGGTATATAATGTTGATTGAATCATGTCATATCTCTAGCTGTAATTGTTAATAGAGATTAAACTGGTGCTTTAATTGTTACTTTCTAAACTAAGGAAGCCCTCGCGTTCGTTAAGATACACGTACTATACATCAGTACATGTAGCCGAAAAGTTGGACACAGGACGCAACACGTGGGAGTGGAGACGAAAACGTGCAAACATGCATAGCGCAAATTAATACACCCAGGAAGCGGGGTGGCAAACAACGCAAAATGAACAAAAAATGCAAATAGGTTGCAAAATTGATACTAAAACGGAATATTGCAATAGAGTATATAAAATGGATATTGCATGCCGAATTTGACTGGGTCAGTATGTTTTGAATGTCGCTACAGTGAAGAGTTAGCTTTACAATTTCTTATAGTCACCCACTCAATTTTGTTTAAATATTTATAGGTCAATATTACGAGGAAACCACCGCTGTTGTCACTAACCAACTGGTGGCGTGGTTGGAAAATGCAAATGGAGATTTTGATTTAGAAATCGCAGTCTGGGATCGATGGATTGACATTTGGAGTCAGTTTACACTAGAAAGTTTTTTAGAGAGCAGTATTGATGTTATTCGTGCAAAGATATCTAAAGCAGATCGTGCAGATTTGAATGAGAAAAAACTTTCTAATCTTTTGCCGTGGTCTAATGATGCATTGCGAGGTTTCTCCGTGTTCTCCTATACTGAACCACTTGATCAATCCTTAGTTCAATATGTTCGTGATCAACTTGGAAAGTGGACATCTGCTAACTTTACTGGGTGGTATGCACAGTTTACCCGATTCGTTTTTTGGTCCAAATGGTTTGGACGCTGAAGCTGATGTCGAATTCAACAAACCAGTGTCAAAAATATCTTATTCGTCCATATCGTCTAAGCCTAATAATGATTTTGTCAAGGTCACTTGTTATTTTAACAATATCGAACCAGAGAGCAATTACACAGCACGGGTAAGTTTATCTATTACATAAAATTTGATAAAGCGGACATATAAATCACGTATATTTCTTATGTAGGCAAACAACTTATACAATACGTTTTAATGTGTTCATTGAGATTTCGATTTGTGTTTTCAAGTTTTACTATAAAAATGAGAATTGAACCATAACGATCGTATGTTGAAATAGAACGTTGTTGTTGTCGGCAGTGCTAGGTTGATATTATAACCAATTGAATGTTATTCAATTAGTTATGATAGAAATGTGGAAAATGTGGAATATTGAGGGGCAAAATTACTAATCTATATAACTGAATAAAATGATGTAAAGCTAAAATTATTACATGCTATTATAATTACGTTAGTTTTTAGACTTTTTTTTATTTTCGTATTCTGTGTAGTATTCTTTTTGCATACCATGTATCATCGTAAACTCTAAAAGACGCCATTTTAAATGAATAATACAAATATGATAGATCGTAATACTTTTATAGGCCGTAATCGTTACGACCCCAGTGAATATATTGCGGCAGATTACTTTTACACCACTTGTTGACACCGAAGAAAATAGAGTTATATTGAGAAAGAATCTTGAAGCTAATGAAGACATCTACTTAGGAGGTGCAACGAAGATCATTCTGCAAACGAAGAGGAGATTCTGGGAGGACGAAAAGTATCAAATTAATGGAGGGTTTTCCAAGACAAATCTTCCTATCGGACGAATACATTGCGTGCAGCCCGATCCAGACCTAAGACAAGAGTTATCCCGAATAACGTGTGCATAGTAATAAGTACACAATTTAATTTAAACTGTATATTTCGAATCGATTTGATTCATCTTCAGCAGAAAAGCTTACAAGAATACGTTAATACAATTACGTGTACAAGAATTTTAAATTTAAATAGCGTGCGCAAGTTACGCGTAAGCAATAAACAACTAAGAATAAAAGCCGTCATTTCTAAAGCGCAGAATGTGCCCTAAATAATGGCCTTAAGGCAAGCAAAGAACTGCAATTATTTAACTGATTAGTTAAAATGAACAAAAGAACGCTTTAGAAATGACGGCTTTTATTCTTAGTTGTTTATTGCTTACGCGTAACTTGCGCACGCTATTTAAATTTAAAATTCTTGTACACGTAATTGTATTAACGTATTCTTGTAAGCTTTTCTGCTGAAGATGAATCAAATCGATTCGAAATATACAGTTTAAATTAAATTGTGTACTTATTACTATGCACACGTTATTCGGGATAACTCTTGTCTTATATCTGCTGAAACTATCAGTCGGCCAAGGTTTCTGGAAAAACTTCCGAAATGCTGATGAAACATCCTACAAGATATCCGTTAACTACGAACGTGTACGCAAGAAACTACAAGCTGCCGAGATTGCGCTTAAATTCTTAATACAATGCCGTGACGAGGATATTCTACCAAAATTCACGCGCTGGAAAAACCACAATAAGTTAAACAACAACAAAAAGAAATGTCGTCGCAGAAAAATCCTGTTTGAAGAAATCAACGAAAAGCACAAACGAATAAAGCAACTTAAACGAGAAGAAGCTCAGGCTGAAGAAAATTTAAAGCAGATCACTTGGTTAAAACGTACTGTCGTGAAATATATTATCAACAACTACATTAAACGCGAAGAAGAAAGAATCAAGAAACGACATGAAAAGAAACTACGAAACCTACGACGAGAAAAACGACTGATTGATGGTACAAGCCCTAACCCAAACAAGATCATTATAAATTTGACGAACACCCAAATTACAAACGAACAGTATTCCGCCCTTCAATTTGGTTTGAAATACGGTATCGCAACAAAGCCAAAAGATTCTGATTTAATTGCATCAGCTGAAAGTATATGGGAACAAGTTCAATCCCACGGATGGCTAAAAGATGGATTTAACACAGCTGAACGGGCAAAAAACAGCTTACGTGCCTTTGTGTTCAATGTTCTTGACTTCGACAATCGACGTATTCAAACAGACAACAAGAAGATCCAAGAAATTAAAGAGCTCCTTAAACATAATGCCATCCTGAAACCTGACAAAGGCGAAGGCGTAGTTATAATCAGCCAGGCAGAATACAAAAGTTCAATGGAGTCTCTATTCTCAGACCGAAAGCGCTTCCGTGTAATGAAAGAAGACCTAACATCAACAAGGTTAGCAAGTGTCCAGAAGTATTTACGAAAACTACTGAAAAATGGAGAAATAGATGAAGCTACGTTTCAGTTGATAAGACCAAAGGCGGCGAAACCTGCTCGGGCACACGGACTACCAAAGATCCACAAGAAGTTCGATAAAATACCAAAATTTCGCCCAATAATAGATACAACTGGAACAACACACTACGGCGTTGGAAAATTCTTGAGCCAACTACTACAGCCATTAACAACAAATGAACATACTGTGAAGGACACGTTTGACGCTAAGTCTCGAATCCAAACAATCAATCAAGCTATTTTTAGCCAAGGCTACCAATATGTCTCATTTGATGTTGAATCCCTCTTTACGAACGTACCTCTAGAAAGAACTCTAGCAGTTATTGAGAAGCGCATCTATGATGAGAAGGAATTAGATACATCCCTGAAGAAAACAACACTCAGGAAATTGATAAGGGACACTTGCAAGAAAACGATCTTCAGCTGCAATGGTGTCTACTACGAACAAATCGATGGAGTAAGTATGGGTGGCTCTCTTGGTCCAGTATTAGCGAACATTATACTAACTGAATTTGAACAAGTCATAATTGACCCGTTGATTAACAGCGGTATAATTAAATTCTATTGCCGCTATGTAGATGATACTCTACTTCTTATAAAACGTGATGACATTGACTTCCTCTTACACAAATTCCACTCCTTTGACCATAACATACGTTTTACATACGATGCATTCTCGGACGAACCACCACACTTTCTTGACCTAAATCTTGATGGTAACAGATTTTCAATATACCGTAAACACACCTTTACTGGTCAATATACACACTTTGACAGTTTCGTACCATGGAAACACCGCACAGCTTGGCTTCGCTCTCTTCTTTCCCGAGCCTATAAGATCTGTTCACCATCTAACCTCAAACGAGAGTTAAACTTCATTAGAAGAATTGCTTCATGGAACGATTTTCCCAAACAGGTTGTGTCTTCGTTGATCAAACGTTTTAGACAACATCACGATACTAACAATGATACTAACGAAACGAATGACAACAATACAACTACACCAACACTTTGGTTTGAGATGCCTTACATTGGCCATAAAGGGGAACAACTCTTACGTGGTCTAAAAAAGAAACTGAAACGTTGTCTTAACATTTCTGACGTACGAATTGTAACAAGAACTACAACCACCAAACTCAACATGTTCACCAACATGAAAGACAAAACTCCTAAAGAAAACAAGTCTAATATTGTGTATGAGTTCACGTGCCAAAAATGTAGCAATAGCTACATAGGTAAAACTGAACGAACATTACTAGAACGCGCTAAAGAACATGCGTACAAAGACAATGACAGTGCTATAAACAAGCATTTACAATCTTGCTACGAACCAGATGACTTGACCAACAAAACTAACAAAGAACTAGTTGATCTTGTTGTAAATAATACTAAAGTAATTGATTCAGCTAGAAATTGGAACTTGTTACTTTATAAAGAAGCACTTCACATAAAACGACGTAAATGTGCCCTAAATAATGGCCTTAAGGCAAGCAAAGAACTGCAATTATTTAACTGATTAGTTAAAATGAACAAAAGAACGCTTTAGAAATGACGGCTTTTATTCTTAGTTGTTTATTGCTTACGCGTAACTTGCGCACGCTATTTAAATTTAAAATTCTTGTACACGTAATTGTATTAACGTATTCTTGTAAGCTTTTCTGCTGAAGATGAATCAAATCGATTCGAAATATACAGTTTAAATTAAATTGTGTACTTATTACTATGCACACGTTATTCGGGATAACTCTTGTCTTATATCTGCTGAAACTATCAGTCGGCCAAGGTTTCCGATCCAGACCATCTTGCAACTACAGAGCAAGGAATTATTTTAGTCTACACCTGGAAAAATAATGAAGCATTGCTTTTCGGATTTTTAACACAGGAACAAGCCATACAGAAAGCAATTGAAGAGGTTGCGGTAATTCATCCAGAAATTAATGAACCAGGCATGGTTGAAGTTTGTATTCTTCATGCATGGTATCACCAGCCCGCTTATCAAGGTGCCTTTAGCTTTTTGAAGACCACTCAATTTAACAATATCAGGTAAAAATGCATTTCTATATGAATTGTATCTCAATAAAACCTACTTAAAGATTTTACGATATATCTACGGTAATATATTTGTTACATCTTGGTGTAGTGTAATATTAATATTTTTTAATTGTATTTTCCCAATTAGGTATCTCTGGAATCCAATGGGCAACGTGCATTTCGCTGGAGACTATTTATCATTTACATTTGGCTGGATTCAAGGTGCTTTGGAGAGTGGTTTGAAATCTGCATACCAAGTTTATGCACGACACATGGAGAGACAAAAAATAGCTGGAATTTGATTATTAGTTTTGATGAGATGCAATGCTGAGTAAAGTAATTTTGGTGAACATCTGTAGACGTATATAATTGACAATTACATGGTGACCAAACTATATACAATTTTCCATAATTTCTATATTTTTTTTGAATTTAGAATGTCGTAAAAAGGCGTCATCAAGCTCTATCGATTGCATTTGACGAAAAGCATATTAGTGTTGGGTGGGGAAGATAAGTTAACGCAGTAAATTTGGTGCCAAGTGAAATATTGGATTGGTAACCAATGGCGTAGCTAACGATCATGCTGGTCATACTGATAATTTCTGTTAATAATTTTGTGACATGGGATATTAATATTATGAGACATTAAGTAGTTAGTTAAGAATGATTAACATTTTGAGAAAACAGTTAGTTTCGTTTTAAGATGGCGACGCATAGCGATAGTTGGGATTTTAAAGTAGGATAATCCGCTAAGAAGTAAGTTTGTTTACATTTATAATAAAGTAGATTTAGTATTAGGAAATAATTTGTAAATATATTAATTTTTAGATGAAAAAAACATCAAAATGATATTCGATTTGGGGAATATTTGTTTGGATTTGGTGGATGATGCATTTTCAAATCTTTTAGCTTTCCAAAACTTTCCCAAGTATTTTTAGCGATATTTTTGCAAAATTACGTCGTTTTTTTTTTCAAAATGCTGCATATTTAAATAGGTTACCTAGCAACAAACATGGCGAATTCGTGTGAATTTCGTGTTGTTTCACCACGGACTTTAGAACCAATTCGGTTCGTCTATTGTGGTATTTAATTTAGACCTATTTACCTTGTACGACATGAATAACGCTTAAATGCTCTGATCAAAATTGTTCAATATCTTGCTTGTAAGTACTCAACTAATACATCCCTAATTAAACTTGTATTTGGAAAATATGTAATTTTTTAGCGTGAATTTTGTAAATAGGGAGCTTAAGATCGACAACGCGGCAAGTTCGAAGACGCGGTGTCAATATATAAGTACAGGAAGAAGCTTTTTGGAGTTTGATTGTTTTAATAACCATTTGATGCTTGTTTTAGTAACTTGCAAATAGTTTTGTTTTGTTTTTTTTAAGATCGAAAGTGCCCTAAACACATTGTCGCTATGCCCTTTTTGCTTTGAAAGAAGCTAAAATTGCGAATAATTTTTAAGCTTAAAAAGTGCCCATTTTGTTTCCAAAACTGGCGAAACACATTACAATTGACTTGCCCGTGTACATGCATGAGCTAATTTTCTTGCAAGTAAAGTTATTAGACTGCAACTGCATGTCACCTATTCTGCATCATGTAACTATAAACCTCCCTGAAATAAATTCATAGGAAATTTCGATATTTTTCTAGAAAAGTTAATTTAATTTGAGTGGAAGCACTGTATAAAACATTTATTCGAAATTTAATTAAATATAACTGCCTCGTCCCCAGGCGCTTGGTAATAGAAGGCGCATTATGTAGACAGTTTACATGACGTACTGCGTTGCGGCGTGAGAGCGCAAGGGACGATGGGATGTGGAGGGGAGATTGGAGAGCGCCTGGAAGATCTTGTTCTGTTTCTTGCAAAATACGTCTGTTTCTTGCAAATCGTGGTTTTTCGGCAAATTCGGTCCGTTTTTGGTTCTGTTTTCTTCGACGCCGTTATATTCAATTTGCATACATTTCAAACATGTGATCATAATCGCATTAATTTTTAATGCCGTTTGACCTTTTTAATGAAGTCAATATGGCAACACTTGAGGATGTCAACCAGGCTGTTGAGGGATTATCTTTACAAGGTAGGAACACATGACAATCATTCATTATTAGAATACTAACCATGAACCGGTCGCTTGTCGTAATCGAATGGATTGTTCAATACTTCCTCTTCGACGATCTCGTTGTCCGCCATGGTAGCTACAAGATCGGCCAGGCGCTAGCCTTCGGACGGACATCCCATCGTCCCTTGCCCACTCACGCCGCAACGGAGTACGTCGTGTAAACTGTCTACATAATGCGCGTTTTATTACCAAGCGCCTGGGGACGAGGCAGTAAATATAATTCGAAATTTGAGTATCCTTCTGCCTTCCAATCTCGTACCCAGAGCAATGCCTGTTCGCGGGTTTGGCTGGCATTGGCTCTGGGGAAACGGAATGAACTGCGTATGATTTCATACGCGCTCACTTAATGCGCATGCTCTCCACTAATAGGCTATGCTTTATTTATTCGGGCTCAACTGTTGTATTTATGATTATTTTGCTGGAAATAAAGCACAGCCTATTAGTGGAGAGCATGCGCATTAAGTGAGCGCGTATGAAATCATACGCAGTTCATTCCGTTTCCCCAGAGCCAATGCCGACCTAACCCGCGAACAGGCATTGCTCTGGGTACGAGATTGTCTGCCTTCTCGAATAGGCATCTATAATAGAAAGGTGAGGAGCGCATGGAAATGATATATATTCATATATTTAGATGAGTATAGTATAATTGCACAGGAACATTATTCAAATACATCAAATTTATAGGCCCATCCGTATTAAATTTTTACAGCAAAGTTTAACAATGAAAAATGCCAAATAAAGCCGGAGCGCTGCAAAAGAAACCGGAAAAAGGAACTTCATCCTGCAGCTTTGAATATGCCAAAACTTGGTAGTTTTGGTTTCAAAAAGATAACGCAAGAGTCGGTTCAAGACTCAAATACTTATAGTGAAGCAAGTCAAGCAACCAATAGTTCCTCGAACTTCCTGCCTGAAAACGACTGTGAGCTTGACGTCGAGGTACCTACGTCTGCGGGATTAACCACATGCACAAAGCAGGCGGGCACCGAATCCAAAAGACACAACGATGAGGATGATTCGTTTTCACTGGACAACGACCCTCCGGATTGGTCTGAAACAAACACCGACAATGACGATTCGTTTTCTGTTGCTCCAGCCATTCCGATACGAACAAAGCTAATAAGGGATTTAAGTCCAGAACGACCACTAGCCATTCTCGAAAATGAATTTCCCGATACGGTAGCTTCAGATTCCACCAGTACTCTGCCTTCAAGCCCTGCAGGCTGTCAGTCTCCATGTTACACACAAAGTCGTGTATACCAGCCAACGTCTGATGAATTGAAGAAAACATCTTTCCAGCAGACGTGCCCAGATGGAAAACATCGATTTTTTCCAAGTATGCGTGGGTAACGAGTTGTCTAACGCAAGGCACTATAGCATGCTATTTCTGCAAAACAGCGTGCGAAAAGGTGCTAGTAACATTTAGTCACCACAAGAACAGTGCGTTTTGTTCGGGAAACTTTGGAAATTGGAAAAAATGCCAAGAAAAATTTCGAAAAACATCACAATTTACATTTCCACAGAGAGGCTGTGGAGAAAATTAATTGCTTGGGCGATGCTAATGTGAATGTCGGAGCTCAGCTTAATAAGCAATACAAAGATGACCAAGAACGTCACCGATATCTTTTCTTGAAACAACTCAGTAGCCTGAAGTACCTGGCACACCAAGGTCTTGCATTACGTGGACACGAACGTATCGATAGTAATCTTATTCAACTGCTTAAAACAAGGGCCGACAATATTCCTGAACTGAACAAGTGGATTGAAAATAGACAATACCTAAGTCCTGTGGTAATCAATGAGCTCCTTGAAATGATGGGTAATTCAATGGTACGATCTATTTTAGAGGACATCCGGAATAACTCTGGTTTATTTGAGTTAACTGCAGACGAGTCTCGCGACATCAACAACAAGGAGCAGTTAACATGTATACTTGGATGGGTATCTCAGTCCGATTTGATGACCCATGAAGATTTTATTGGCATGTACCTGGTCGATAAACCTGATGCCGTGACTATAGCAGCTTCTTTGAAAGATATTTTGGTGAGATGTAGTCTAAACGTCAATGATTGTCTATGGCAAGCTTACGATGGGGCAGCAACGATGAGTGGTCATCTACGTGGAGTTGTAGCTCGGCTACAGGGTGAAAATCCGGCCGCTCATCGCATCCATTGTGCTAACCACAGATTAGATTTGGCTTTGAAAGGATGTGCTAGTGAAAGCAAGATTATTAGCGATACTCTGAGCTTTGTGCAGGATTTGGCAGTTTTCATCCGTCACTTTCCTTCGAGAATGTCTACCTATGAGATATTAATAGCAAGTGAGTCATTGAAAGCAAACGAGCATGTTGAAAGCCTGCATCTTCTCTGCCCCACTCGCTGGGCTGTCAGAACTAAGGCCATCTTAGCAGTGTTGAACAGTTACCAAGCCATGTACGACACGTTGCAGAATATTTCCAGAACTGGTTCTTCTCGTGAAATGCGTGATAAATCTACTGGCCTTGCAAAGAAGATGACCAAGTTTACGACGTTTTTTGGACTACATTTTGCAGTCAACATTTTCAGTGTTTCAGAACAACTTTTTACTACAATTAGTCAGGGAGGCAGAGGTAATTTTACCTACCTTCTCGAGGGACAAATCAATTTTGCTCTTAAATTGTCCGTTGGGTGCCTAATATCACAATTCTGAATGTTGTTTTGCCCGATTTATCTTGTGGACTTCGATAAACACGTTTTTCTTCAGTTTTATTATAAAACTATTATGTGGTCAAAAATAGTAAATTTTCAAATTCGCTCATTTGAAAAATAACTTGTATCATAAGAAAGCCTGAGAAAATTCCAACCTGAGCAAATTCCAAGAGTTACTTTACTCGGAATCAGTTGATATAATGTTCGTAACTGAAACTTGGCTCAATAGCAATGTATCCAACATAGAAATCTTACCAAATGGCTACAATATATACAGAGCTGACCGATCACTGGGACGGACTGGAGGTGGAGTTCTTATTGCAATCAAGCATGGTACTTTCATCAGTTGCCACCAAGTTTTTTCCCTTTCTTCTGCAAACTTGGAAGCTGTTTCTTTAGAGTGCACATTACCCAATCACGCGAAATGGCTATTAGTATGTTGTTACAGGCCACCTGACAGTAACGAAATGTCTGATTTTAGATCCTTAGCTAATAACTTATTCCCTGGTTATGACAAGATCATCATCGTTGGGGACTTTAACCGACCAAATATCTCTTGGGCAGACTCAACCTATACGTCAGTTGGTTCTTTGAGTCAGAATTTCTGCGATGTCTTAGAAGACTACTTCATGTCCCAACTTCGTCTTGTGTCTACTAGAGAGTCGAATATTCTGGATCTAATAATCACAAACCAACCTGAACTTGTTACATTAACAGAGATCTATTCTCCAACGGACTACGGTATGAGTTCTGACCACAATATTATCGAGTTTCATTTCTCCTGCGGTTGCAATTCTTATTCAAGTCTTTATTAAAATTATAGACACAACAAACGTGTGACTTTACAACAATAATAATATTTAACTGATCTATAATATATTTACATGATTAATAGGAATTTAGAATATTGGCTGAAGTTACAAAGCTAGAAAACACGAAAGTTCATATTTAAAAATTATTAAAAAGACATCTATTTACAAAACATCGCTTGAACCTTTCAGTTTTAATTTGAGGAAGTATATAGTTATGATTTTGTGTCCTTAAAGTTCTATGTTTCATTTCTGGAAGAAGATCATGAAGGACATGTTCAGTATCTTTAGTAATTTTTCGGAATAAAGCTCTATCTTTCTCCTCTATTAGTGAAGACATGTCGTATTCTTTGGTGGTGTACCCATACCTACGAGCTCGTCTGAAGAACTGGTCTATCTGTTTCAGATATTTTTTCAAGAGCGCAGAGCCCCATACTTCGATTGCATAAGTAAACAAGGATAAAATCAACGTTTCAAATAGTTTGGTCAATTGATCTCCAGCATAACCATATGATTTGCATACTCTTAGGATATACATTCGCCCGCTGGCTTTGGACAGTAATTCATCTACGTGCAAATCCCAACAACAAGGATCATCTTGAAACTTAACACCAAGTAGTTTCATCCATTTCTTTCGTCTAATCCCATCAATTGGAGGAGGTAGCTGTTTCAATGATCCCTTACTGATGACAATTTCCCAAGTTTTGGAAAAATTTAAGATCATTCTGTTTTCTTTTGCCCAATCACTAATATTTTTAACTTCATTAAAAGCTGTATCTCCGGTAGTTTTAACAGGTGCACTAACTGTCATGTCATCAGCAAACTTAACTAACATGTTGTTTTCGGGATCTTTTGGTTTAATATCATTTACCATCAGAGAAAACAAGAAAGGCCCCAATACAGTACCTTGTGGAACACCTCTATTAATATGGACATATTCCGTTTCAATTCCATCTACCACTACTCTTTGTTTCCGATTCGATAGAAAATTGATCATCCAGTTAATGATGTATGGGTTTAAATCAGTTGCTTTCAGTTTTTCACAAATGATTTCGTGGGGAACAGTGTCAAAAGCTTTACTTAAATCAAAAGATATTACCCGAACATAGTCGGCATCATCGTCTAGCCACTTCAACCAGTTATGTTGACACTTAATAAGAGCTGTTGTAGTACTTGTTCCTTCTTTGTAGGCAAACTGGTCATCGTCTATTACCTTTTTAACTTGAGGATATATTTCTTGTTTAAAGACAATTTTCTCAAAAATTCTCATTATAATATTAGTCAACGATATTGGTCTGAGTTGAGAACATTCCATAACAGGGGATTCTTTAGGAATTGGTGTAATATTAGCAAGTTTCCATTTTAAGGGAATATATTGTTGACTGAGAGAGAAGTTTAATATTCTAGTAATTATCGGCGCCAGATATTGAGCGTAATCTCTCCATATCCAGTAGGGAATACCGTCAGGACCAGGAGCTGAACTCTTTTGCTTCGTCATGAAATTTTCGACCATAGAAACATCAACCTCAGGAATACGAGTTCCTTCTGGGATTAATAAAGGTTCTGGAGTTGAATACTGTGGATCAGTATTTATATTGTGAAAATGGTGATTCATAAGCTTTGGATCAATAGACAAGCTAAGATTGTTTGCTTTAACCTTTCTTCCAGTTATTCTGTTTACCGTGTCCCACCATTTTCGCGACCCTTGATTATACTTCCTGTTTTCCTCATTAACTGATCGGATTTGATTTAATCGAATTAACTTATTTATTCGCTCTTGAATATCAGGATTCACCCCTATTTTAATTTGTTTATTACGTTTGTTGCATAAGTGTTTAACCAGAGGTGACATATACGGTGGATCACGCGTCGAAACTTTTACTTTAATCAAAGGAAAGCATTCGTTAAAAATGGAAGAGATTTTATCGTTCAGTAAATTAGTCGCTTTGTCCACATCATTAGTGGTATAAATTGAGCTCCAGTCACATTTTTGTAGACATTTTTCCATATTAATCTTCCTATGTTCCCTAACATCTCTGAAATACACGTGTTTTCTTTCTGGTTTAACTTGGACACATGGATTGGCGATAATCGCCATGTGATCTGATCTTACTAGCCCTTTAAACACACTAGGTGGCTTCCATAGATATGGGCAATTTGTTATGAATATATCAAGAATCCGCAGACCTCTTGTAGACTTGGAAACTAGTTGCTGTAAATTATGCTGTATACAAAAGTCTTTAACAGGAAGTTGGTTGATGTCCCCCGCAATTATTATTCTCGATGACGCATCCAAAAATAGAATCTCTTCACATTTATCGGACAGATACTCTAGTAATTCACATTCAGGATAATTGGGATTTGGTGGGTGATATAAAGCAGCGACAAAATATTTGGCGTTGTCTTTTTGGATTTCACACCATAAACATTCAAAATTTTCACTTGGGTAAACGTTTAATATTTTCCAGTCGGTTCTATAAAGAATAGCCACACCACCACCCTTACGAAAGTTTGAACGATCATTTCGTAAAATGTTATAGCCATTAGGACATACGAGGTTAGATGAAATATTAGAATTAAGCCAAGTTTCAGATACAAAGCAAACGTCAATATTATTTGAGCGTAACTCCGTATTTAGTGCAGATGGAGCATCGGGTTTAACCAATGATCGAGCATTCATTACTAAGCATTTAGGAACTGCTTTTGAGATAGGGGGTCCAGGCTTTGAAATGTTTACTGTGATGAGATTTCTAGCACAGCGCCTGTTTCGTTTATTGATGTGGTTTCGGCGGGAAATTCTCACTGGGATTTGAGCCATTACACATAAGTTGAGAAATTACCACCTTGAGATGTTTTGGTGTGTTGGTTAAATGTTTTCTCTAATGACTCTTTAGATTGCCATAATTTACAAATTACAAATTTCGGCCAGAAATGATCTTTTTGTACAACAGGAAGATCAGCGCAAGAGATATGTACTTTAGCCGACACTGTTCCTTTACGCTTACTAGGAAAAACCGAAATGTAGGTTGGATTTATGTTTCGCCTCTCGAGATAAGATTGAATATGTTTTTCATTTACACCACACGCAATTCCAGATAGAAATAGTCTCTTTGTTCGATTTCGCCCACGCTTTACTCCAACAAAACCATCGGCACTAATCTCACTATTGTTATTCGGAGTATTGTTATTTGGAGTATTGTTATTCGGAGTATTGTTCTTTGGTTGAGGTTTTAAAGCATTTTCCTTTTCATTTGCAGAATTCAAGGTTGGCTTAGATGCAACAACTTTAGCATATGTTAACGTATCACATTCAGCATGTTTATTGGTAGTAGTTAAACAATCGTTAATTTCACAGTCTTTCTCGTTTTCGAGACTCGATGCACGAACTTGGTCGAAACAAACGGGATTCTCCCTCAACAAGCCAACACTACCATTAGTATCCATGAGTGTATTTTCTAATGAGTCTATTGGGGCAATCGTATGAATATCATCTAAATTGTTTACACAATTTTCAGCAACTTTACCCTTTGTCTTTGATAAGTCAAACGAATCCGCAATATCCTTACTCTTATTGTATACAGATTCCTGAAGATTCGAAATTACCTCTGCCATATTTGATATAGAATTTGACAATGTGTGTACTAAGTCTCTGTTGACTGACTGGCCCGTTTTAAGACTCTCAATCTCGTTATAAATATCAAATTCTTCGCCTGACAGACTAGGTTTTGAGATTGTATCAGAATTATTGCTATACTTGCCTCTTTCAAGCATCATATTGCACAAATTCTTCATTAAACCATCTGCGTTTTCGCCTTTAAGCCATAATATGCTCTTACTTCGGCGCCACGAAATGGTTAAATTTTCGGTGCTGAATAACTTTTTGTCTCCACCAGGATGCGACCAAGTTCCATCAAGTTTCAAATCTTCTTTAATAAACAGCTTTAGTGACTCAAAATCGCCAGACCAAGCAAAACATAAACTTTCTCGCGACGCTCCTGCTTCCATTGCTCCTCTCCACGCTCGCGACGCTCGCGACGTTCTCATCCTAATAAACGCATGATCTACGACTACCGACGAGCTAACTTTGACGATCTACGAAAACGTCTATCAGAAATTGACCTTGTTCCCCTGTTAACAAATAATGGGACAGATTGCAGTATTGATATTGACTGGTCAACTTGGAAGTTCGCGGTGATGTCTGCTATCAATGAATTTATCCCCGCTAAATGCGTAGACTCTCGTCGCACTCCACCTTGGATTACTCGAAACATCCTACACCAGATCCGCAAAAAGGTGACTGCCCGTAAGAGATTTCTAAGTCGAGGGACTGATTATCTTAAGGATAAATTTAATCAACTGAGAGCGGAAGTTAAAAGATCAATTCAAGAAAGTAGAAAGTCGTTTTACTCATCCTTAGGAAGCACTCTACGAATTAACCCGAGACGTTTTTGGTCGGTCTTTAAGATCAACTCTAGTTCCGGAAGTATTCCCAACTCAATCTCAAGGACAAATACCACCAATCCCGGGACGCGATTATATGCAAACACACCTCGCGGTATCACCACATTGTTCAACCAATATTTCCACTAAGTCTACACTAACTTCCCGGACGAATCGGCGTCACCTCAGTCTGTTTCGTCACCTCCATTATCCTGTATCTCATCTGTTGATCTGTCTCTAGAAGAAGTGTACCTAGCCTTACAGAACCTGGATCCCACAAAAGCTCACGGTCCTGATGTGTTTTCTTCCCGAATTTGAAAGGAATGTGCGTACCAACGTGCACCTTCACTTTTCTACTTGTTCACAAAATCACTCCGCTTATCGCAGATTCCCGCCGAATGGAAACTAGCCAATATTATCCCTCTTCATAAGAAAGGCGCAAAAGATCACGTGGAAAACTATCGTCCCATTTCCTTGTTGAGCATCATAAGTAAAACTCTCGAACGTTGTGTCCTAAACCACCTTTCTAACCGCTTACAAACCGAGATACATTCAGCACAATATGGTTTCTTCAGCGGATGGTCTAGCACAGCTCAATTGCTATCAACTTTACAAACAATCGGAAAGAGCTTAGATAAAGGACTTCAAACCGATGTTGTTTTCATGGACATTTCGAAAGCTTTTGACACTGTTAACCACAACAGACTGCTACAAAAACGTCGTGATTTCGGACTCTCTGGTTCTCTCTAGCTATGGTTTAAAAACTATCTTTCAGGCCGCTTCCAACGGGTGACTGTTCTCGGCGCTACCTCCACCTCCTTGCCGATCACGTCCGGAGTCCCACAAGGTTCATTACTGGCTCCCTTTCTGTTCTCAGTGTACATAAATGACTTGCCCAACAACTTAACCACTTCTACTGGGATCGGTTTATATGCTGACGATACTAAACTTCACAGAAGTGTGCAGAATCCTTGTGATGCCTTGATATTGCAAGAGGATATTCGAAGTCTTCAAAGTTGGTCGAACGAAAACCGGTTAAGTTTTAACCTTTCAAAATGTAAAGTGCTGTCTGTGACCAGAAAAAATCGCCTTTAGTCTACCCATACAAGCTTGACGATCACCAACTGCAGTTTTCTGATGTCGAGGCAGATCTGGGTATCACCATCGGTTCAAAGCTTTTATGGAACGGTCAGGTGAACAAAGTGCGCTCCAAAGCCAATCAAATGCTGGGGTTAGTTAGACGCTCTACAATAGAAATGACTGATACCAACGCGAGGAAACTTCTATATTTTAATATTGTTCGAAGCAACTTTTCCTATGCATCACAAGCCTGATGTCCACAATCTGTTAAACTAATTGAAGATATCGAAAAAGTGCAGAGGAGAGCGACCAAATATATTCTAAATCTAGGGTTTGTCACAAGCGTTTCGTACACAGCTCGACTCCTTCAACTTGACATTTTACCTGTCTCATACTGGCATGAATATTTGGATCTGGTTTTTCTGTACAGGATCATTAACAACCACACTTACCTTGACAAATCCGACCTACCATATAGCTAAATCAGGATTTACCAGGAATAATGCAAACAATCTAATTAAATTTGTAATTCCATACGCTAAAACAGTAACATAAGATCTTGCAAAACGTGGAACGTTTTAAGCAGTGACCTCTGTAATAGAGATATTGGTTTATACTCGTTTAAGTCCGGACTTAAATCTTATTACAAACATGCTCTTTCAAACACATTTGATGTGGACGATCCGCGCACATGGAAATCCGTGTGTATAAAGTGTAGAAGGGCTAGGTCCCTTAATGAGGTCCCTTAATCAACTGTTGTTAGCTGTCTTGCAACATTGACACATTCTTTATTAGTTAATAATGTTATTTATAATGTAATTGTTATTTGTATTGTAAGTAATATATCCAATCCGAGTTGGTGTTTTAGACGTGGTTTCTAACTCCGAGTGCCATGAACAATGGCGAGGCGCAGCCGAGCCATTGTTCATGGCACTAGGGAGTTGGAAGCCAAGTCAAAAACACCAACGAGGATTGGATATGGCTTCTCACACATCATTACATATTCATAGCAATGAGGCATGGAATTATGACGATTAGATATTGATAAAAAATAGATCTGGGACAATAAAGAGTGCACACTAAAGTGGAACTAATGAGTTCAATACAAAAGAAAATGCTAGGATACGTTACGATATGGTTGAGGTGAAAAACAAATTTACCAATGACATTTGCATGAAATTTTGCATGCATGAAGTGAAACGAAGTGTTCACTTCGGCTTAGGTTCGTCGTGAATAGATCAATTGTGTTGGGAAGAGAGCATGGCATCTTCTTTGACGAAAAAACGGTTTCGAGAGCCTGAAAGTGTTGAGCACACTATCGAAAATGTGAAGAAATCCACTCCACGTAGTACTATGTACAAAAATGGATGAAATATTGCTCCAGAACAGATGATGTTGTCCAGCAATACTTTCAACAATTGTAGTGTTAACATTTGTTTTAACACAAAATAACTAGTTGTGTTTAAAGGGATATTTAAAGCGTGTTTACAGTGTGTATTTGTGTTATAAATTAGTTAAATTGCGAGATGCTAACACCGTCCAAAGTTTTTTATCCAGGAGATATTCTCGAAAAACAGTAAAGTGTATTTAGAACAAAATTCTAAATACAGTAAACTGTATTTAGAATTTATTTCTAAATACAGTTTACTGTATTTAGAATTTATTTCTAAATACAGCAATTAAGTTTAATTGCATAATCTTTTGTTTACCCCTCAATTTCCCTCAGCTTCAAAGCCCTGCCCACTTGAATATATTAAGAGACTGACCTAGACTGGGTTTTCATGTACAGACACGTGATGTGAATGAGGAAGCATCATTGGCCGAATTGCTATGAATATGTAATGATGTGTGAGAATGTTATTTATGGGGTCGCCATAATTGGGGAAACCTGTGGCGTATTCCCTGGCTTTTTATTCATGTAATAGTAGCCGAATCTCATTAAATCATTAAGTCAAAGCTTATAAAAAAGAACATATAAGACATAATTACGGGCACCCTTGTTTTTCAAGCCTAAAATGGCGCTAATTTCCTGGGCACTAGTCGGAAAATAAGTTTTCAAACGCTCATAACTCAACAAAAATGTGAAAAATAAAAGTAACCATAATAATGTGTTATAAGTAATTTTTATTACCTTTTTGATGAAGTGGTTTTTTCTAGAATTAAATCTGAAATTTCGCCTTTCTTAACAATAATATAGTTTTATCGAAAATTTCGGGAAAAACGTGTTGGCCACAGCCCAAAAGAAATTTTATCGCGTACAACATGCAGAAATATATTTATTAGACCTATCCCACATGAAATTGTCCCTCGCTATGGTAAGTAAACATACATTTTTGTACCTCTGCCTCCCCGACTAAATGCAAACCAAAGGCATCCTAGCTCAGACCGTCATGGCAGGAATGCAGTGTTTAAAAGACAATTTGCAGCATCAAAGAAATGATTATGACGTTTTCTTTGGGCAAATATCTGATAAAGCAGCAGTCCTTAGCATGGTAGAAGAGCCAACACTACCACGTCCACATAAAGTGCCTTGCCGTTTGCAGCATGGCGACGCTGCAAATTTCGATTCCGTCGACGGTGGGACACCTCCCAGATGGCCGAGCTCCTCATTATCTCGTTTCCAAGCCTATGTGTCTGATAAAACTAATAGATTTTTCTTTTTAAAATTTTAAATTACTAATCCCTGACCCAAACCCTAAACCTAACCCTTACAAAAATCGTATAAAAGTAAAAAAATATTAGAAAAAAAGTTTGACGAACTTTAAAAATAAAAAAAACCTCGGATACTGGATTCGAACCCCTGCCTAATCTATTGGAAATCGCACGCCAAGACGACTGAGCTAACAACGAGTCTGCTGGAAACCGTCGAAACAATTGGTATTTATAATACAACTTCGTCTAAATGAGCCAGAGCAGTCTGGGAACGAGATCAATGAGGTGCTCGATCATCGTGGAGGTGTCCGACCGGTCTACGGAACCGAAGTAAGCGGCGACGCTTCGCAACACCAATTTGAATCAGCGAAATTCATGTTTCGCTCATGATATATTGAGGTGATTGATGCCTGTCTGGCTGAGTTAAATCGAAGATTCGATGAGAAATCATACGCACCGTGCACTTCAACAGCTTGAAGATGCTCTCCTCAACGCTGCTAACCAGGAGCCATTCGAATTCAACGACTGAGGAAAACGTACGGCAATAGAATCGATTTTGATCAAGCTAAAACTGAACTGAAATTTCTAGTAATATTTATGCATGTTTGTACATACAAAGCATTTTTACTCCTTTTAATGCTAATGCAGAATAAAAAGTACACTGTACAAACCAATGTCACGTATGTAACCAATAATGTCACGCACGTAACCTGTTTCCCTTCACCACGTAAATCACACAAGCCGATAAGTTAGAAAAGCTTAACTGCAATAAACCGCTAGCTTTGTGTGAAAGTCAGCATTGTATAATGGTCAAGACATGATGAGAAGAGTTAAGTAGAATAAGCAGTTTACGGTGTTTGTGGTAGCCACCGTAGTCTAGTGGTCAAGGCAATGTGTTACGAAGGTAGGGCGCTAAGATCGATCCCCGTCGATGCGTTGAACCTTTTGGGCCTCGCAAAGGCTAAGAATTAATTATAGACTGCAAGAAAAGGATTAGCTATGATAAAAAAGTCATAGATTTCACCACTTGAGCTTATGTCCAAGTGGTACCTGCTACGTCTGGCAGGCTGTTCGCTCACGGGCCCTCGGGTTCAAGGACAGTGTTGTCAGAATGGGAGGGCAAATAGTAGGGGCGTTTCTGCCCCGAAACTTCTGGATATGAAAACTGGGGAAATGCACCAGTGAAGGTAAAAAGCAAAGCTGTTTTGTTCAAATTTTTGGATAGCATTTTTCGTGTAGCATTTACTACGCATATGTGTAAGTAAGGCATACATTACATGTATACGTAACACACATAAAAAAATTTGCACCATCAAAAAAATTTGGATAAAACAGCCTTGCTTTTTTATCTTCACTGGTGCATTTCCCCCGTTTTCATATCCAGAAGTTTCGGGGCAGAGTCGCCCCTACTATTTGCCCTCCCATTCTGACAACACTGTCCTTGAACCCGAGGGTCCGTGAGCGAACAGCCTGCCAGACGTAGCAGGTACCACTTGGACATAAGCTCAAGTGGTGAAATCTATGACTTTTTTATCATAGCTAATCCTTTTCTTGCAGTCAATGATTAATTTCTAGCCTTGGCGAGGCCCAAAATGTTCAACGCATCGACGGGGGTCGGTCTTAGCGCCCTATCTTCGTAACGCATTGCTTTGACCACTAGACTACGGTGGCTATCACAACCATTATACTAGCCGTTTAATATGCTACTTAAACCTTTCTCATCAGTAACCCGCGAAACCCTAAAAGGTTGAAGACCCTTCTGTCCTCAAACAAAAACCGTAGAATGATCATTGGAAACGAACTGCCAAACGAACCTCCATATATACATATACTTAAGGGATCAACCAACAAACTAATAGTTGTAAAGTCCTTATGTGAATCTTTATTTAACATACAAGGCAAATATGCGATTTCGTGCAAAATACAAAGCCATTCTAGTATTCTTCTATTAAATGCAGATCATCCGGTATATTCTGATTAGTCAATTTCGTCTTGATGAATCGCATTCATTCTCTTAAGCCAACTATCTTGGAAGCACTTGTACTGCTCTAACACTTCTCTTGGGATGTTTTTCTCCTTGGTACGTTCGACCAAAATCTCGTTTCGTGTCACTTACAACATGATTCATGAATTGTTTTGAGTGTTCTAGAAAGGTGAAATGCGATTAGCCGCTAATTAAACCCAACACACAAGCTAAAAGAATATTCTAACTGTAATATTTCATTGGGCAAAATGATATCAAATGAGCTGAGTATGAGTGTGTATTGTTTTATTAAAGAGCTGTGCATGGATTTGCATGTATCCAATGGAAAAGTAGTTTTACATAGTGAAAAATAGTACAAGTTTAGTTTTGTGGAATCACCACAATATATATCTTTAACTGAAAGCTTTCAAGCTAGGATCGTCACTATCAGTGCTAATAATGTATTGTTAAGACCGGAGCTAACGGACCGGTAACTTTGCAGTAGTAAATTTACGTGGTGTTTCCACAAACCTGAAGTGAAATGTCTTGTGTACGATGGTATTTCTCATACCTTTTCTCTTCTGAAAGAAATAGATTATTAGTTATCTGCATAATCCAAGAACATAAGAGCTGCGGTAAAATTCCACCATATAAAAGCACGTCGTCCAGAGTTCCATCAGAATGAAACAACTTGTTTGCTTCTTGTTGTTTAAGATTTTCATGATCATTGGGATTCTACACAAGTAAAAACAGATTCCAATATTTTATTACATACTCTAGCTCCAGGGTTTATAACAATTAAGGTAATCGAACTTTTTAGTGCTCTAACGCGTTCATTATTTAATCTTCAGAAATAATTTTTCTCGAGTCGGTCACCATTTATGTGAAATTTGAAGAACAATTGAGCAAAAACGAATCAAATGAAAATAACCGATCGAAATCGCATATTTTCATCCAAAGCATTATTAAGGCAGTGAATAAGAAAAGAAAATTCCTTTAATCACTGAATTGTCACGAGAAACAATCAATCTTGCTAATAAGATGCATTAATTTTACACCTATAAGCTAAAATTTTAATTCCAGACGAGATTAAATTTCAACAGATTTCGATTAATTCACAACGGTGAAAAAATGTGATTTCGACCGGAAATTTTTATCTGATCCATACTTGCTCTTTTTTCTTTTACAATAACGGTAACATTCAAAAGCTGAATGGCTGGTTTTTTGAACTGTAAAAGAATTATTTCCGTATGCTAAGTTTCGAGCGCCCCAGAGCACTTAAAAATACGATTACCATTTTTGTAAATTAGTCTGAAAGCAGGGGTATTCCTCGCTGTCCCAGCGCACAAATCATATCGTCCCAGTTCCTGTCTCCGTCAAAAACTAATTCCACTCCCATTTTCCCATGTTTTTTGGCAATGAATCCTGATGAGGTGTTCTTTCAACTCTAATGTTAAAAATTTGATTCTCATGATCACTTCTTAATGGGATGTTCTCAACTTTACTCCGACCCAGGCCACATGAGAAACCTGTTGAAAATTTGCTGTCTAACCTCACGGATTTTAGAAATGCAAAAGAGACGATTAGAAACGGTCGAGGAATTTAAAACGATATAGCGCTTTTGTTTTAAAATTAGTCATTGTGCTAAGTCATTCAAATGTTTAGTTTTTCACACACGACAGAAGGATCGCCACATGGTGACGTGTTTGAAATGTCATGTCATTACTCTAAATTTTAAAATTTTTTGAGATCACGAACACAAAACACACTAGCCTTGGAGCTTTGGCAATCAAACCGTCCTATATTTTTAGGTGCCCTTTTTATTATCCAAAGTACTCCTAGAAGCCGGTGCCCCCCCCCCCCAATTTTCGGATGCTTCCCACGCCCCTGTGTACTAGGCATGGCTACGCACTTGAGAATACCTCTGGGACCACAAATTATTCATGTCAGCTGTCTTCTATAAAAATATCCTTTGTTATGAACCGCGTCGTCGAGCTGCCGCGTCGTAAATCTTAAGGATTCTGATCAGTGCATTCAAGCGTTATTCATGTCATATACAAAGTAAATTGATCTAAATTAAACACCACAATGGACGAACCGAATTAGCTTCACGCTTTTGTGATCAAGTCAGCATGACCAAGTAATATATTTTCGAGAGGAAATACTGGCAATTTGATTGAATAATCAAACGCGCAATTTCGCAACATCTAGTCATGCTCATTTTCAAGGGCATGACTTAACCTTTGATACAACAGTCTTTCTGTTTCAGGTCGTTCACAAAGGTAAGTACTGCAGTTCGCATTTATATATTTCCCATGTGGGAAGCAGGCTAACTTAGCTTGCCAGGCTCTTGCAATATTCAAACTTACTTGGTGGCCAGCCCGGCATGCTGGAGTATAGGAAGCCCAGACAGGCTGTTTAAAGTTAATAAACACTTGTAAAACACTTAAGGTGGCTCCCTACAGTACGAAAAATGTTAGATGTTTTGAGGCACGTTAGCTTGCAACGAGATTTGTACTGACTACACTTAAAACAGGGCAATGTGAGTGCTTTCAGGAAAGATATGAAGGTCTTTGAGTTGCATATATAGAAAACAAAATAAGCGTTGCTGTGGTAACTATATCGTTCTATTTTTTGTAATTTCAATGCTTAATTTCACAATGGCTGAACAATAACTTTCTTTCTGTTCGGTCAAATTTTCTGAAATTTTTTTGATGATGTTTGTTGATATATAAAGGAAAAAGATATCAGAATTTGAAGGCAGGTTTACAGTTTAGATGTTGAGATAGTCGTGGATTTCGATGCCGAGAAACCTATGATTAATTTGTCGATTTTTTGTGTCTTCCTTAAATATGGTATAACAGCAACGAAAAGTTGAAAAAATCCACCCAAGAAAACAGAAGATGAACAAGGCTAAAACGCTACAAAATTGGCTTACCAAATTGGCTACAAAATTTGTTTTAAAACTATATATGTTACGTTCTCTGGTTGCGCTGTGATTTACGCAAGGGACAGCAGGAGTACAAGGATCGACTAGTTGCATTAGATCTTCTACCACTTTGCTATGATAGAGAGTTAAAAGACTTAACATTCTTTTATAAGGCATTGCATGGACACATTGGCATAGACATTTCCAACTTTGTCTCCTTCGTCAATAATGGACGGACCAGGTCAAGTAATTTGAGAACACTGAAAACACCATATTGTCGTACCAGCACCTTTCAGTCATCTTATTTTAACCGTGTAGTGAAACTTTGGAACAAGACCATTCTCGTTACTCCTCAGAGAAACTTCTCTAGTTTAGTGCTCTTTAAAAGGTCAATTAAGGACTTGTTTAAATTGGAGCTGAACAGATCTTTTGACTTGTCACTGCTTTGCACATGGACTTTCGTGCCTGACTGTTCTTGCCACAGGCAATCAAGTCGTTAAATGTGAAGTCTCAACAGAGGCGAGTGATGATATTCCGCGATGATATCGTTCCTACTTGCTTACAAGCTGAGTTATATCATTCTACTATTCATCATTCGCTTCTGTTAGATTGTTCTGCTCTTGTTGTGTTGTGTTGTGTTGTGTTGTGTTGTGTTGTGTTGTGTTGTGTTGTGTTGTGTTGTGTTGTGTTGTGTTGTGTTGTGTTGTGTTGTGTTGTGTTGTGTTGTGTTGTGTTGTGTTGTGTTGTGTTGTGTTGTGTTGTGTTGTGTTGTGTTGTGTTGTGTTGTGTTGTGTTGTGTTGTGTTGTGTTGTGTTGTGTTGTGTTGTGTTGTGTTGTGTTGTGTTGTGTTGTGTTGTGTTGTGTTGTGTTGTGTTGTGTTGTGTTGTGTTGTGTTGTGTTGTGTTGTGTTGTGTTGTGTTGTGTTGTGTTGTGTTGTGTTGTGTTGTGTTGTGTTGTGTTGTGTTGTGTTGTGTTGTGTTGTGTTGTGTTGTGTTGTGTTGTGTTGTGTTGTGTTGTGTTGTGTTGTGTTGTGTTGTGTTGTGTTGTGTTGTGTTGTGTTGTGTTGTGTTGTGTTGTGTTGTGTTGTGTTGTGTTGTGTTGTGTTGTGTTGTGTTGTGTTGTGTTGTGTTGTGTTGTGTTGTGTTGTGTTGTGTATTGTTTGTTCTATTGTGATACTGTAAAATGTGTACATACTTTCTATATTACTGTGAGGGAGATGCCTTGCATGGGACGTAGTTACTGTCCCGTTCGCATATTTCCCCTTTGGGCCATTGTTTGCATGCACTCCAATAAAGGTTCCAATAAAGTTGTTAAATTAAATTAGCGGCATAGGTTTAACCAGACAGGCGGTTCAAAGTGAATAAAAACTCGTATGGTAAAACACTTACAATGCGTGTTTTTGAGACATCGCGTAAGCAACTTCGTGACCAAGTGGGAGGCCGCTTGGAATATACCGGAGAACTAAAAAGATTATGCTGGCTTTTTGCTTTTGCGGTTTTTTCCGAGGTCGATCGTGTATTGGGATTTTACGTTTAAATTTTGTATCCGAATTAAACCTATCCGAATTAAATCTAAACAGTTGTGGGTTTTTTATCGTTCGGGGCAACAATCTTTGACGATCCTGCCAGGATTTTGGTATAATTTATTTTTATCGTAATGTCGTAAATGGCGGATGCTGGCGAAAGTATCGAACAGACTCAACAAATCGAGGGAGCGAAGTCAGGGGACGTGGGAGTTGATCGGAAACAGATCGAGTCGAAAATATTTGGGTTGAAAAACATAAAAGAGCGAAAAAGACTGCGACTACAAAGGTTAGACATAATGTAGAAAAATTATGTGTTATGAGAAATATGGCGAGCGTTGAAGAAATCGACAGGGATGAGGTACTGTGTGGGCTTACTAGATATAAGTATGCTTGATGAATTGAGTTATCTGTACATTACGATAGGTGATCAAGATGGTAAAAAAGCTATGTCAGTTGAAGCGAATTATTTCGAATCTGATATAAATGAATGTATTAGCAAAGCACAAACTGTGTATCAAGGAAAGCATGTTGGCTAAAGCAAGCCAAAGTGTACATGTTAGTAAAAGTGTAAACGTAGAAGTCAAGATCGAGCCGTTTGAAACCACTGAAATTGCCAGTACTAGTTGATGGGAATAAAGAGGGCTAAGACAAAGCCTTACAGGTGTTGCATTGCAGGCCATTCAAGGGCTTGGAGTTTCACAACCGGAATACGAAGAAGCGAAGGAATATTGAAAGCAAAATATGGTGAACAACTAAGGCAGTTGCAGGCCTATATGGACCAACTGGAGACCATGGCATCTTTGAAAGGCAGTGACATCAAAGGTTTCGAACAGTTTTCAGATCTTGTTCGTGTATAATCAGTAGTAAAGCTACAGGCAGAGAGTCAGAGCTTGGAGCGGGAACTTTTTACAATTTGTTAGTTAATAAGCTAACCGACAAGCAAGTGCAAAGCTACAGATGGTGGTTAGCACAGCGGTCAGTGTTAAATCTTAAGGATTGGCTGAAGAGGAATGTGCGGATTAGAGTGGAAGCAGCGAGATGGTATTTGGGGTGGTCAAAAGAGATGAGGTAGAATTGGAGAAAAAGGCAAAGGTCGGGCTTATTTTGGTGGTTCTGGAGGTCAGAGATGGCGATGAAAAGCCACCATGTTCGTGTTGCGTGGGGAATCATGGTGATGGGCATGTAGAAAACAGAAACATTTCTGCTTCAGATGTTTGGAAAGTGATCAAGTTATGCTCAAGATCGAAGACGTGTGGTATTACATGATACATCTTTTGGAAAGCAGTTGAAAGACAAAGCTGGTAAGGTTCCAGAAGAGGGGGCTACGAAGTATACTCACTCATCTGTAAACACAGAGAAAGACGGAAAACGTACTCCTTGAGTACGAGAAACAATAGCATTAAGATCTTTAGGGAAAATCCCTTACTGCAAGGAACTGTTGAAAATTTTTGTCAATGTGGGACAAGCTACTTAACCCTTACTAATCCTTACTACTTACTACTACCTTGCTACTACCTTATAATCCTTAACTAGTCTCGCATTGATCTTATCTGGACCGGTAGATTTTGATTCCTTCAAGCTCCAAAGCAAGCTTAGGGTGTCGTTCTTACTGACCTCATCAAAGGTAAAGACATTGTGTGCAGAATATTGTAAGTAATCAGCATAATGGTTTTGGACGCACCAGCATTTACGAAAAAGGAATTCAAAGCTTCAGCAATATTCTTATCACCTGTAATAGTGTTGATTCGTTTTCGTGAGAACCCAGTCGCGTTGGCATGTGACATTAAAGAAATGTACCTGAGGTCGAAGAGAAAGACCGTCCTATGTTTCCGATGGGGAAATTGTGAGGGAGATCGTGATCCTGGAGTTCTCGAGTTCAATCGCATGGTGTTTGGCAAGAACGCAGCGCCCATACAATGTCAGTTCGTCGCGCAAGGGAACGCCAGACGGAATCAGAGTTCGTACCCGATGATAGCTGAGACCGTATGGAAATCAACATACATGGATGACTCCATGGACTGTGTGGAGACTGAGGAGGATGGCATAGAGCTATACCGTAAATTGGAAGAGTTATGGAGTTTGGCCGGCATGCAAGCACGCAAATGGGTATCGAAATCCCCTAAAGTAATTGTCCCTACACCCGAAGAACATCACGCCACCAAAGTTAGCCTAAGTGACAACCAAGATCCAGTTATCAAAGCATTGAGGTTTTCCTGGGAAAGCAATAAAGACGTGTTATCTGTATTGACAGCCGACGTTCCTCCTGATTTGCCGCTAAGAAAGCGAAGTGTATTGGAAAAGATCGCTGCTGTATTCGATCCCCTATGCTTTGTGAGCCCTTTCCTTGCTACCGCGAAAATTCTTCTCCAACGCATTTTGGGCACGAGGTTATGATTGCGACGACGAAATTCTCAACGAGATTCTTGACAGAATTCTAGGTTGGTTTCGGCAGTTAGGAAGCTTCGAAAGCGTGCGTATTCCGAGATGCTTGCGGCGAGCAGCGAAAGTGCTGACGAGCAAGATGGTAGTGTCGCCCACGCGGAAAATAGGTCAACTTTGAAACAATTTCAAACACCAGAAGAAGATATATTTTAATAAACCTTTTAGGAAATAGGCTCACCTAGGTTTATTTTTTATTGCGCTACAAGTACCACAGGTCACCCGGAATGCGTACAGTTCTAATATAGCGTTCAGTGGGACAGCATCTGTTACATAATGTATATATTAACACAAAGGTTGGCAAGTAAATACAAATTTGAACACTCGTACAAAATTTAAACCACAAAAAAATCTGCAAAAAGACTTCGATATTCATTTAAAAACATACACATATTGAGAAGACATACCTGAAAAGCATGTACGTTGTATTTTTGTGTCATTTCAACATTATTTACCCGACGAAATTCGCGAAAAGTCATCAAAATTTTAGTTGATTTTCGCTAAAACTATTCGCGATGCCGGCTGCCTGCCTTACGTCACAGGAAAAAGCCCCCTGATTGGCCAGCTGAAAACTCAATTTTTTTACCGCGAAAGCAAAACCGGGGGGAGAAATGTTAAAATTTTCAAAGAGCTACGCCAACGCTGCGGAGGGAAATTTGAAGTGAAAGCTTTTTTAAAAACAGCAACTCAGTAACAACTGCAAACAACTGCGAAAAATTTTAAACTGAAGTGCAAAAGATGTGAAGAGGTGCAAACGAAGAAGCATTGTAAATTCATTGTATATTACGTAGCTCCCCGGTTTTGCTTTCGCGGTAAAAAAATTGAGTTTTCAGCTGGCCAATCAGGGGGCTTCTTCCTGTGACGTAAGGCAGGCAGCCGGCATCGCGCATAGTTTTAGCGAAAATCAACTAAAAATTTGATGACTTTTCGCGAATTTCGTCGGGTAAATAATGTTGAAATGACACAAAAATACAACGTACATGCTTTTCAGGTATGTCTTCTCAATATGTGTATGTTTTTAAATGAATATCGAAGTCTTTTTGCAGATTTTTTTGTGGTTTAAATTTTGTACGAGTGTTCAAATTTGTATTTACTTGCCAACCTTTGTGTTAATATATACATTATGTAACAGATGCTGTCCCACTGAACGCTATATTAGAACTGTACGCATTCCGGGTGACCTGTGCAAGTACTATTAACTTTTAATTTCCTTATCAACATTATCAACTTATCATCTGTTTTGGTTTAGTCGCTTTAACACGCCTTAATGATCGTAACACTAATCATAATTGCTTTTCCGTCTCACCTTTGCTAGCTAGCGAATAAAATAACGTGTAAATAGTAATAACTAAACAGTCTTCATTTACGCTCTCGCAAGCGTAATCAACTTTGTGATATGCTAGAATTTCCATTGGTTCAAGGTAAGTAAAATTACATAAAGAAAATTTGTTAGTGTTTGAGTATTCATCTGCGAACTCGTCATCAAATCCAGCAACAAGATTCTACTCGCGCTAAAAGATCATCACGTTTGTTGACGTGTCAATTCAGGCCTACGGAGCGGTCGTGTACTTGTTGTGCGAATACGAAGACGGAACTGTGATCTGCCGTTTGATTGCTTCAAAGAGTAAGGTTGCCCTACTGAAGCCGGCCACAGTGCCGAGGCTGGAAATGATGGGGGCATTTTTAGGACTTCAGTTAACGCAAAATATCTGCCGTGTCCTTCAGATACCAGCGCAATTAATCAGTTTCTTTTCGGACAGTAAAGACGTATTATGGTGGACTCGAGGTCTAGGGCGGGAGAGGGGAAATACAAATGGTCACTGGCTTACCAGCCAAAACGTCCCCAAGTCAAAACGTCCTCGGGTCAAAACCTTAAGTCCTTGAGTAAATATTATTCTATTAGTTATTTCATGGATAACAATTAAATTTAATTAGACTTTTCCGTGCGAAAAACGCTGTTTCCATTAACGTGTTTTTCGTACATAGGTATACGGGGTAAAATTAATAATATAAAGCATTTCATACTTTGTGTGACATGTATTATCATAGCATGTTTAAAAAAGACTTTCTGTTATCTTAAATGACCATTGAATGGTTGTGGATATAAGGAAATTAAATAAAATATATTGATTTGAGCAAGGACGTTTTGACCAGTAAAGACGGGGACGTTTTGACCAGTAAAGACGGGGACGTTTTGACTAGTAAAGACGGGGACGTTTTGACTTGGGGACGCTTTAACCGGACACCATATTGCTTATTCATTTATTTCGGTAGTTTTTTCGTTTTTGATAATTGATACGAAATCGAAATCCAAATTTATACGAAATAAAGTATGAAACCGTTGCCCGAGGTATGCGTAATGAGTATAGGGCAAAATATTTAATTTAAATAATATTATAAAAAAAGGTCAACCCGGAATATTTTTAGGTGGAAAAAATCTGACCGTGGCTCAAGCCACGTTCGCCACGGTCTGGATCAGCGCCTGATGAATGTATAATTCATCTAAAAATAATACTAGCAACTACAATACTTAGAACACTGGCTAACAACGTGGCGCCCATGATGTGTTGGTGACGAATCACACTGGAATCAGCTTACCAAAGAGTAGAAACTACAGAGAGAAATTTTCATTCAAAATAGGTAATTCCAGTGTGATTTGTCACGGTATTTCTCATCTACCTGTCTCTATGTAGTCTCTACTTTGACCTTAATACGCTATTTTGACTGAACATTTCTTTATTTTGTACTCTCTACTCTTTGATCAAATGTAAACCAGGCTTAAACGTTGAAAACAGAGTTTCTTGCTGGCACAGCACTAACGAATACACTCAGATTTGAGCCATTACAGATTTGAGCCAGCTGCTTGCACATATTGATGCTTAGCTTGAACAGCTCACTGTGTAGAAATATATAATATATATATATCTTATTGAATGGTTTGACATATAATCCGGCCAAGTATTTTACCAGTTTTGAACGTATTTTGCGAGAAACAAGTAAAATACTCGGCCGGGTTATATGTCAAACCATTCAGTGGGATTTTTATTATATGACATACCCGAAAAAGAAATTTTCCTTCGTTTTTCGGAGGATTTGCATGTATGTGGCCTCGTGAACGGCAAATTATTTCAAGTGAAATGAGAACAACAACAAAACAAGTTGAGAGTTGCATACTAAATAAGGAAAAACCGTTTACACTGCCATCATCATTCTTTAATCTGATTGGATAAAATATTACAAATACAAAATCCTGTCAATCAAGTTTAACATTTTTCATCAGTTCGCATCAGCCATTTTGACTGCAAAAAGTCGGATTTTTGCTTCGTCTATACCAGAAAAACCGGTATAGACGAGGGCAAATACGGCTTTTACCGTGTAATCCGCTCTCAGATTTTTCGTGCTCTCGTGACCCAATGACCCGGCGTCATTGTCATTTAATAATATATATTACGCACTGCATTGATTAAACGCTGATAATCTGCTTTGCAAGTTGATTAGGCAAACATACAATGGATTACTAGTTAACTCAAAGACCAAGAGCACTCCAACATTGACATACCATCTTCTGGCATTAGACAGTGGAAAATAATGTGGGGCACATCTTGGTACATTGTAATTTGATGGCTTAATATAATCGACTAAACGAGGCTACATACATCTAAAAATATCCTCGAAGATTCAGTGATCTTTCTAAGACGTGTATTGTAAGACAAAGTGGAATAATAAAGTTAGGATGACATCCACACAAGTCACAAGCAAAGTTGCAAGATGTAACATTCCTCGCAATTACGTCACACAACATTTTTGTTGGGTGAAGCATTGCACGAAGTAGAATAAGGTTTTACTTTTCGCCATGATTGCCCTAACGCTGCAACGCATTTTAGCCATCGTACAGCGTAACATCCCTCTTGCAACCAGTCTGAAGTTATTTCTTTTAAGTAGACAATAAAAACTGGCTATTTGAAAATAGTTCCCAGCCTCCACTGCATTTGCGAGACAAGTTGCAAGAAACGTTGCACCGTGTAACATCTCTGATCACGCACCTCTTAAAATAAGGTTATCGAAAGACAAGTTGCATAGTTTAGGTAACAATGCCTTAGTTATAATATTAAAAATGGGTAAAATTTAGGAGTCCAATAACTATCCTTTTGTACACCGGATTACTGGAATACAATGTTTTGAGTTGTGTCATTTACTGCTCACAAACTACAATGTACAAAAAGAAGCAAATAGTTTGACTTCACGTGGTGGGAAAGCCTCTGGACAGGAGAACTGAAGTTTCAAATAGGATAACATTCTGAGATAAAACTGAACACAGATATAATTACATACACCACAAGTCTACAACTGCTAAAAATAAGTATTATCCTGAATTGAAAATATATTTAATGTGCTCAACTTAGTACAGAAAATAAAACAATGTCAGTTCTTTTTTAAACGTCCTGATGCCATAGCATATATAGTAGAGACAGACAAACCAATTCCAACTAACGATAAAGTCATCAGGCCTTTGTAGATAGCTTGATCTGATGGACCTCTTAAATACACTGGAACATGATCGGCTTTCTACCAAATAGAAAGAAAAAGTTAATATATTCAAAAGCTTAGTGAAGCAATATAGACTGTGATGGATGTGTTTCAGACTGCCAGGCTGCATCACTCGTCAAAGATGATTTGAAGGCAGTCTAAAATGTAATATCGTATGCTTAATTAAAAGACGTACAACTATTAGGAAAATGTCTTTAGTACTAAGTGATCAGTGCTTTATCATAATGTATGGACATTCTACGTCAAAAGATTGTTCTTACTTTAATTGACAGTCCCAACTACTTTTTGTGCTACAATGCATGCAAAATATTTTCAGCATGGTCAACTACAATGCAAATTATGTATATGTGCCACACATATTCAGAAACTCACAAGGGCATGCAAATGAATACAGAAAATCCCATTGCCAACTCTGAACTTTAAAGAAAGTGTTAGAAATGTTGTTAACTGGTGTTTCATTCCCCCGATACCATTCTTTGTACCTGCATGCTATATGCTAGCCACAGTAAGTGTCATGCTCAATTATGTCATCTTCACATCTTGAACAGCAATTTATGATCACGCAAGTAAAAATTTGAGACATGAAAATCACCCATTACCGGGCTAGACCTAGGAGCTTTATTTTGTCTTTTAATATAAGCCATTTGATAACGTGGGCATGGCAGAGAAGAAGTGAAACATTTAGGGACGGGCCAAATAGAAGGAGGGCCTAGTAGGTTTCCCAATGAAATAATCAAAACTGCCTCAAACTTGCCCCGAACATTGCGTACTATTTTATTTGAACAAAGCACGACAAAAAGTTGTCAGAGATTATAATCGGTATATACATTTTTGTTTTATTAGAAGCTAAATATCCTTAATTTTGCTGAAAAATGATCTAAAACTTATACAAAGTTTAATAATTTAGTTTAATCTACTGGGCCTTTTCATGGTTTAATTCTGCCTTGTGACATTTTTAGTTAGTAAACTCACAAAAGCAATTGCTACCTGCCGAGTAAAGGCCCTTGAAGGCCCCGTAAAGGTCTTGAGCCAAACGCAGGTCCACAACACGCCCCTTAGAGACGGCTGCTAGGGGTGAGAAAAAGGACAAGGTGACTTGTGACTTGTGAAGACGTTTTAAAAGCTAACATAAATTTTATTAAATATATCAAAGAAAACGTGTCAAATTGTTTGGGCTTGTGTGGGTAACTTTTGACCGCACACATTGGTGCCGTGACCAGGATTTATCGACGGATTTTAACGTTATTCGTACGATCGAAAACCACGAAAAGTATGAATACGAGTGGTGAAGAATCGGAAGAGAAATTACAATCGGAGATCAAGAAAAAGGTCGAAAAGCTCAAATATTATGTAGACAACGCCGATGAAATTATCAAGGAAGGGGATTACAACGAAATCAAGATTATAAACAGTCGGGCAGCCGTGATTTTAGGCAAAATAAACACATTAGTCGCAAATGTGCAAGAGTTAAAAATTGACCGAGGCGAAACATCAAGGACTGTGGGACAATGGAAAAAGGAAATCAAGGAATCGAATACAAAGCTAGAGGAACAAATCGGGAAATTAACGGAAGCTTACAACGGAAAACAACAACAAATCAACGAGGAATTAGAGCGACAAAAGGCGGAAGTAGAACGAGAAAAACAAGAACGATTACAACATGAAATACGGGAACGAGAAAGAGAGATGTGGGAAGAAAAATTTGAAGCAGAGTTGAAGATCAGTGGCGTCGCCAGCGCGATAAGTGAGGGGGACTTATTCATATATTCGGGTTCTGCACAATTAATTTTTTTTGAAATCGAATCAACTTCAAAAGAAATTAATTGTGCAGAACACGAATATATGAATATGTCCCCCTCACTTATTGCGCTGGCGACGCTACTGCTGAAGATGGCGGAAAAAAGAATCGAAATGGAAAACAAAGCAAAGGCAAGTTCAGCAAAGTTACCAAAACTGAAAATTATACCGTTCAAGGCACAGCTGCAGATTGGGTACGTTTTGAGAACATGTTCATTACTCAAGTAGACAGTAGTCCTATATCAGACGAAGAAAAATTTGGATATTTGCTTGAGTCAGTAATACCGAAGGTAAGAGATAGAATTGCGAATCTTAAACCAAGTTCTGTCGGGTACAAAATGGCATGGGACCGTTTAAAAAAGGAATATGGCCAAACAAAAGTTGTAGTTTATGCTTATTTAGATGAGATTATTAACCTTCCAACTGTCAGAGGAACCAATCATGGAAAAGTCTAAGAATTTTATGACAAGCTGAGCAACAATTATGATGCTTTGCAAACCTTGGGGAAGGAGGAAAAGTACAAGGGTTTGTTATGAGTACATTGAATAAATTACCTCATGTAAAGCCTGATCTAGTAAGAGTTGATGACAACTGGGAGGAATGGAAAATGGAAACCCTAATTAGCAATTTACAAGCATGGTTTAAAAGGAATAAATGTGAGGATAGCCAAAAATCCCCTGTATACATGGGTGAGCGAAGAAACAAGGAAAGGTCTTATTATGGTGGTAAGGGAAAACCAAAACCAAAATGTATCTTCTGTAGTGAGGAACACTGGAGTGATGAGTGTAAAACAACAGTCACTCAAGCTCAAAAGAAAAAATTCTTTGTCGATAAAAATTTATGCTTTAACTGTGGACGGAGTGGACACAGGGGGAACCAGTGACGCAGCCGCGGGTGCTTTAAGTGTGGGTCAAAGCATCATACCAGCCAATGTCCGTGTTCTGAATGGGTTTATAGCAATTCTTCAGAGGGAAAATCATTGCCTCCAATTGTACCAGTTGAGATAAAGGGAGAGGTCATGTGGGCTTATCTGGACACAGGTTCTGCAAAGAATTTTGTTTCTCGAGATGCAGCTAAGAAATTGAATTTGAAACCAAAACGCCATGAAGTGAGAGAAATTGTTACATTAAATGAAGTGACAAAACCATCCATGCCAATATATGAAATAGAAATCAACGCCCTGGACGGGGAAGCAAGAGAGAGAATCGAAGTTAAAGAATCTAAATCATCAGGTTTCACAACGGTTAACAGACCAGCTATTTCTGAATTAAAGGAGAAATATGAACACATGAAGAATAAAACATTCTATTACACAGAGAATGGTAGTTGCACTATACACCTGATTATTGGAGACAAGACGTTTAGCCGAATGCGTACCGAAGCTGTGTGCAAAGGGGAGGAAGGTGATTTAGTCGTGGAAGAGACTAGCTTCGGGTGGCTAGTTCATGGAGGAGATGATTACACCGATGATCAATGCATGTTTGTGAGGGAAAATAGCGACTGTGAGAGATTGTTCCGCCTGGAAATCCTGGGGATTGAGGACAGAGGAAAACATCGTGAGAAAGGAGACGGGAAGGTACGAAGTTAGTTTCCCCTGGATCCCTGGCAGCAAACCAACAGATACCAATGAGCAACAGAGTAGAAAGCGCCTGATGAATGTGAGCAGAAAACTAGAGAAAGCACCAGAACTCAAGAAAGAATACGACAACATCATAAATGAACAGTTAGTTGAAGGCGTGGTAGAAGAAGCACCAGAAAATCCAACCGGAGATCGAGTCTATTACATGCCTCATAGGCCGGTAGTTCGTCAGAATGCTACCAGCACCAAAGTCCGCATGGTCTTCGATGCGAGTGCGAAACCAAATGCGTCGGCGGAAGGCATAAATGACTGTATGTTTACCGGTTTCCCTTTACAGCCACAGTTGTGGGATACTCTGGTGCGAACACGTTTAATGCAGAACTTAGTTCTCGCTGACATTCAGAAAGCCTTTCTTCAAATCGAAGTGAAAGAAGATTCGGAAAGAACCGGAAAGAATCGGGATTCTTTCCGGTTCCTCTACAACGTAAACCGAGTAGAGAAGCATTCATGATTCGCAAGGGTACCATTTGGAGCGGAAGCTAGCCCTTTCGTGTTAGGAGCAACATTACAGCACCACTTGAACCAGCAACCTGCAGAGTTCCAGTATACGGTAGACGCCCTAAAGAAAAATACGTATGTCGACAATCTAATGCATGGTGGGGAGGACGTGGAAGATTTGGTGAAGTTTAAAGAAGAGAGCAGCACTATACTCGAGAGTGGCAAGTTCCCAGTCCACAAGTGGGAGAGCAATGTGGCAGCACTTGAAAGCGAAGGCATGCCAAATCCTACCAAGTTTATGGGACACAAATGGGACAAACATGAAGAAACACTAGAGGTCACAGTTCCTAGCTACCAGGATGATGAATTGGTAACGAAGCGAAGTGTTCTCAATCATTTGGGTAGTATTTACGATCCGTTGGGAATAATCTCGCCAACGTTGGCAGAAGGCAAACGAATCTACCGCGAAGTGTGTGAAGAAAAAAGGGGGTGGAATACAGAAGTTTCTCCAAAATTAAAGTACCAGTGGTTGAAGTGGACCAACCAATTACGAAATGTTAAGGTGCCTCGAAGTATTAAGGTGGCTCCCTACAGTTATAATGTTTCAGTTCACGTATTGTTTGAAGGTCTACTATTTCTTTTTCGTGAAAGTTGTGGTGTTGAAAATTAGCCACCACATTACCATGATGTTAAACATTTGTAAAGATGAAAACTTTCGTTGGTTCATTTCGTCGCCATGGCAATATGGCGTTATGAACAAGTCATATTTTTTATGATCTTTACATAATTTATTAATTTTCCTTCGGTGAATTTTTCTAATTTTTTTTCTGATGACTTTTGGTTGATGAAGGAATAACATGCTAAATTTTGAGACAAATTGTAAAGGCAGGTTCTGAGGTATTCACGAATAACTAGTACCTCAATTCCATCTTATAGAATTTTTTGAAATTTTGATATGTTTTACTGCTTGTTATACCGAGAAAATGTGCAAAATTAAAAAAAAATTCACCGAAGGAAAAGCGAGAAAAACAGTCCTAAACTCTGGTTGACTTTATTGTCGTGCAAAATATCGATTCGACATGATCGCTATTTGCGCATGCGTGTAAATTATAATGCGTGGAAAACGCGTGTTGTTTAGTTGGCTTTTTTAGTAATTTTATTTTCGAGTTGTTTGGCACATATGTTATGAAACAGATATTTTTTACTTGTTTGAGACGAAAACACAAGATAATGTTCAAATTACGAAAAAAAAAACACACTATAATCCATTGAATTGATCAATAGTTCATTATATTCTTTTTTGTTGAAAAAATATATGTAAATATGCGTAAAAAAGCACCAAAAGATTCAACTACGACTTGAACAATTCATCCAAACAACTTCTATCTCTTCTATTGAATTCAACAGGTAAAGTACTACATATTAACGCCGACAATTTGAGAGTGCTTTTGAAGACAGCATAAAATAGCATTTTGAATTTTGATTGGCAACAATTTTTTAGTAATATCATAAACAACACTGCTTCAAAATAAATACTCAGAAACATATTTAAATATATATTTAAAAAACTGGTTAAAAACATACGTACTGTTTAACTTTTCAAAAAGTCAAGAAAATAATGATGAATGATCATGTTTTGGTACATAAAAGCACTCAAAAACAAGTTCTGTGGCTCTTGTCTTAAAAATTTTGCCGAACTACGAAAATTCCACGCGAAAGTCGCGAGGATGACGTCTAATCTCACTGATCTATATAAATCATTCGTAAACTGTACCAAACTGTAGGGAGCCACCTTAATAAGAGTATACGAAGAATGAAGGTAGTTCACCTGCACATCTTCGCGGACGCTAGCACCTTAGCACGTTGTGCGGCTGCAGTTGCTGTTGTCGAAGGTAATACGGGTGTGGTGAAGGGCCTCCTAGCCTCCAAATCGCGAATATCGAAGAGAGATACTTCAATTCCTCGGCTCGAACTGGTGAGCGGTCATATGGCCGCGAATTTGGCGAGAAATTTAAGCAGTGCTCTGCGTGGATGGCCCATTATGTCAATAACAATATGGATGGATAGTCTCGTCGCGCTGTTTTGGATCAACAGCCCGGGAAAACCGTGGAAAGTATTTGTGTCAAACAGAGTGAAGAAAATAGCTGAGATTACGGAAAAACTAAAGATCGTCTGGAAGTACTGTCCAACAAAGATGAACCTTGCCGACCTTGGAAGCAGGGGTATGTCGATTGAGAAAATGGAAAGCCTCGAATGGTTTACAGGACCGAAATGGCTGCTGGACGAGAGGATTGGCCACCGCAACCTGAGCTGAAAACGAGCAAAGATACGCACAGCGAATACAAAGCCACCGAACTGGTCCTATTCAACAACGAGCGTCAAGCAGACGGGTGGGATGATCTTCTAAATCGAAGTCCTTACGGGTGACAGCTTGGATGCTGCGATTCGTGAGCAACTGTTGTACCAAAGGCAAGAAAACGCGAAAAATCGGCCCACTCAACACTGATGAGATCCTTAACGCCAGAACAAGATGGGTGAAGAGAGTTCAGGATGGTGGACAGACGGTCATCAAATCGCCCGGGTGGAAATTGGAGAAAGATCCGCAGACAGAGATTCTTACATGCAATGGACGTGTAAAGAACTATCAACCAATTTACCTTGGCGGTGGGATATTTTTGTCAAAACTCATTCAGCATGTTCACAATCAGATAATGCATCTTGGTGTTTCCAACACTATGGCAGCTGTACGTGAGACATGGTGGATACCAAAATTGCATGAGAAGGTGAAGAAAGCCATTCATAAGTGCAATGTCTGCAGATTATACTCAACAAAGCCCTTTGGAGCTCAAGTCACCGCGGAAATGCCTAGTTTCAGGACAGAGGGGAGTAGACCATTTGAAGTCACCGGGTTGGATTTTGCCGGACCTCTTTATTACCGAGTTTCAAAGAATAATAATAATAATAATAGTCTTTAATATCCATCTTATGTTAAAAAATACAATGGATTTACAAATATTTTGCGTTTAAAAAGTTTTACATATTAATTAAAAAGAAATACATGGTGGTTTCGTTAGACTCCTATATACTACATATAAGTTTATACTTGGTGTAACAATGATACTGCCCGCGGTATAAAAGACTTCTTATGCCAGTCAGTATAAGAGCGGATAGGTGCGCAGTCCGTGGTGGTTTGGCATCTTAGGTCATATGGATGGCGAACAGGAGACGGAATTAAATTGTTACAAGGGTTTGAGATATCATTAATAATGCGTTCATATTCTTTATTTGCCTTTTCATATTGTTTGTTTATCTCTCCTCTCATTAAGTGTGGGTAGTGAATTTTTAGGAATGCCTATTATTTTTAGGCTCCTGGCTTGTATGTTCTCCAATTCATCTGAAAGATATTGAGGGATTCCTCCCCAAACAGGTGAAGCGTATTCCAGCAGGGGTCTGATTTTTGTCAGATAGCAGGTAATTCCTATTTCTGTTGGTAGGTTAGCCCGGCGGCACTCTCTAAGACAGAACATTCTTCGATTAGCCTTTTTGGTGATTTCCCTAATATGGTCGTTCCATTTCAAAGTATTTTGAAGCCAAACACCTAAGAGTTTAAACGAACTTGTCCTTTCAACTATTTCACCGTCAATTAAAAGGGGAGGTGGTTCAGGGATGCAGTCTCGAAAAGCAGATCCACATGTCCTTGGTCTTCTTCGAGTTCAGAGCCATTTTATTGGCATCAGCCCATTTTTGCATAGAGTTGAGAATCTCCTGCATATGACTCACGTTTCCTTCTTTAACAGATTCATTTAAAGTACAGTCATCTGCATATTTGTGCGCATCCGCTTCTATCGATTTATGAATAGAATCCTCGATATCGTTGATATGTACATTGAAGAGCGTTGGTGATATTACGGACCCTTGTGGAACGCCAGCAGGGCATGATGATTCAGACGATATAAAGGAATTCAGTTTAACCTGCTGAGTCCTACCAACTAGGAAGCTTTGTAACCATAACCAGAAGCTTTTGTTGATTCTTAGTTCAGCAAGCTTTCTTAACAGTATTCCATGGTCTACCAGGTCAAAAGCCTTCCGGAAATCTAGAAAGAGAGCATGCACTCCCATACGGCCACTGGGCGAGTTATCGGTTGCGTTGAACCAATTCTGCGAAATGCAGGCGAGCGCAGACACAGTTGAGCGATTTTGTGTGAAGGCATGCTGGTTATGTCTGGGTGTTAAATCTTGGCTGTGCAGGGATAGTTGAAGTTTTTCTAACACTTTTGCCAACTGTGGTAGGACCGATATTTGTCGGAAGTCATTGTCTATATCTTTCGGTGGATTTACTTTAGAAACTGGGCAGATTAATGCATGTTTATATGGTTTGGGGTATTTGCACTGAACAATACTTGCGCATATGATGTTGTGTACAACTAAAGCCAATTCTTCATTAAAACGCTTTAGTAACCATGCTGGTATTCCGTCTGCGCCGGTTGCTTTCTTAGGGTTAAGGTGTTTAAGTGTAGATTTAACTTGTCCGACAGATGGTAATGGAGGTGGAACATCTTTCAGAAGGTGTGAGACAGTCTGCACGTCTGGGGGGGGGGGGGGGCAGTTGGACAGACATCTAGCCAGGGTTTGATAAATGCCTGTTGTAGCTGTTCTACTAAATGTTCAGTTACCTCCGCTGGTGGAATACGGTTTGGGGAGTCGTTGACAGTTGCAAGTCCGTATATTGTCTTATACCATTTCTCCGGCTGTGAGACACGTAGGTCTTTGCTGTTTGATAGGTAGTAATTTTCTTTCGCTTTTGATATCAACAGTGACATTTTATCACACAGTTCCTTATAATGGCTGATATCACGGATCGTATAGGCACGCTGTCGAGCTTTGAGCTCTTTTTTAATATGGGGTGTCATCCAAGGCTTATCCGTCGGATGCATGCGCACGGAGCGTTTGGGTAATGTGTCATCGAGGTGACGTGTTAAAATGGCAGTAAGTAGGCGAACTTTTTCATCAACACAGTGTGCATCAAAAACTGGGTTCCACTCTTCAAGGTTTAGCTTCAAGCCAAGTAATTTTACGTTTGCAGGCTTCATTTCGCGTACTTTCCTGGTGTACGGCTTTATTTTCGATTTCGTTGCGAAAATGAGGGAATACAATATCCACTGGGAGTTACTCCTGTTTTAACGGCAATGCAGTTCCTTGCGTTATGAAAACGGGACAAATTGTTTCTAACACCTTTAAACAAAGTGATTTGGACAGGATTTTTTTGGGATTTAGACGCTGGTTGGTCATTACTTGGCAGTTGTATCAAACTCTGGTTCCTTTTTGTACAGTTTCGTGACGGATGGATTCGAGGTACTTTCTCCAGTCCGATTGATCCCGCGCTCTCGGCCGTGAAAATTTTGGAACATGCGCTCTTTGACCCCGAAAATTTAATGGACGATATAAGTGACTATAGCCGTGAGTGTTTTTTTGCGATTTGTTATCATTAAAGTTCAGAGTTTCTATTCTTTGTCGACCTGATATCATATCCAAACCGTGCGCCGGATTTTCGTTATTTGTATTATAAGGCATGGTGGTGGGCCTTACGCATTCGTGCTTTATAGTTTTTATTGTTTATTCGTGCCTTCTTATGGAACCGTGTGAGGTTACCGCATTGGTTTTCTTCATACCTTTGTAATCGCTGTGTACGTTTTTTATTATTATTACGATTGTTGATCTGATTTGCATCCTTTCTCTGGACAACAATACACGAGTCTTCCAATAAAGGACTGTCTCTTTCTGTTTGTTTATGAAACCGTATGTAATTACTGTAATTACTGCTGTGTTTTTCTTTGTACTCTTGTAATTGCAATGCAAAATAATTTTCGTTGTAGTTATGATTGGTATTTTGATTGACACCCATAGTCTGAACAATGGTAAAAGAATCGTCCAATATATGGATTTCTCCGTTTTTGGATTCTTTGGGGATTTCTTCAACAGCCAAATTTCCTTCTATTACAGTATTGTCAACATTGTTTTGTTTGTAAGCTTGATCAGAAAATTGTTTTTTAAGAGAAGCCATCTCAACCTCAAGTTGGTTTGTTTTCTTTTTTTCATTTATAATCTCCTGCTAGAGTTGATCAATTTTACTTAGGTATAAGTCTACAGAAGGACATACCTCATTAGCGTTTGCTAGGCTTTGCAAAGCTTCAACTCTTGATCGTAAAATCTCCATGTTCAATTTCACATCTTGAATATCTTCAAACGCACTGCTACACGCACAATTACAGGCCGCTTTATTAAATGAAACAGTCGCTACATCACTTTCCAGTCTGGTTGCAGCATCCAAACTCACGACAACCCTTTCTCCCCGTTCATTAAAAGTAGCGTTCATGCCATTGTCGGCCATGTTTTCCTCCAAGGCCGTCTTCTTACAAATTTCAATAAGTTGGGTTTTCAAATTGTCACCTTTTCTTCCTTGGAATAATAACGTTTTTTGTTTATTATGATACCATGTTATGCGACACCAAATCAGAGTTAGAGCTTGTAAATCTTCTAAAAGTTCCTCCAGGTGATGACCACTTTCCCGATTCTGGCGTGATGTATTTTAAAAAGTCCTTTAGTATTTCAAGATTGCTCGTTCATTTAAGGCGAGTCCCATCATAGACAAGGTGTTGGTAATACTTTCTAGTACTAAGCGCGTTTAGATCGCCTTCTTCTGAGCTAATAATTGGGTTTTTGTCGGAGCGTAAATTCGGGCAGCTTTCCGCCATGTTGTTATCACTGTATGTGAACGGAATGAGAACGGAAAATGCTAAATTCTTATATTTACTTGTGCAGTTTCGCGAGCTATTCACTTGGAGGTTACAAGGAGTCAAACTGCGTAAGAGTTCCAAAGAAAATTAAATGCATTCATTTCCCGAAGATCAAGACCACGATTGATCATATCAGATAACGCGCTTACCTTCAAAGTTACGGCGGAGTGGGTGAAGAAAATAAGGAAAGGTGAGATACTGCAAAACCACCTGGCAAACGAAGAAATAACGTGGCAGTTCAACCTTGCGAACCCACGGTGGGGAGGATTCTACGAAAGACTGATTAAAGAAATTAAGAAAGCATTGTATAAGACATTGGGCAGGTCACATCTGTCATTTGAAGGAATGGAGCAAGTGATCATGGATATCGAAAGGCATTTAAATAATCGGCCTTTAACGTACGTGGAATGTGAATCGGAGACCCAGGTGCTAACCGCGAATGTCATCATGCTGGGAGGAAATGCATACCCAATTGAAGAGACAGAAGAAAACACGGATGAACTGACGGCAATGAGTAAACGCCTTGTAAATGCGAAACAACATGCTTGGCAAAGCTGGAAAAAGGAGTATGTTCACGCTTTGATGGAGGTTCATAGATCACGAACAACCGGTGACAGAGTTCCAGAAGTCGGAGATATTCTTTTAATTATAGGTGATAGTAAAAATCCGGGTGAATGAAAGAAGGGCCGAGTGGAGCGATTGGTGAAAGGAAGAGACGGAGTCGTACGTGGACTCGAGTTGTTACACAACGGTAAACGAATAGAACGTCCATTGCAATTAGTTTGTCCACTGGAAATTAAAGCTATCGAGCGAAGGAAAGAACGAGTGGAAAGCGAAGATATTCCAAAAGTTACCAGGGAAAAGAGACAGGCAGCAAAGGAAGCAGACCAAAGGATTCGGGCACAACTGTCGGACGAGGACGATTGAACTATAGTTGAAGAATATTGTAAACGTTTATATTTTGTTCTTGTTTATGTAAATATAAAAATCGATAGATTCAATTTTAGGGGAGTGTGAGCCAACCGCAGGTCCACAACACGCCCCTTAGAGACGGTTGCTAGGGTTGAGAAAAAAGGACGACGTGACTTGTGACTTGTGAGGACGTTTTAAAAGCTAACATAAATTTTATTAAATATTTTATTAAATATATCAAAGAAAACGTGTCAAATTGTTTGGGGTTGTGTGGGTAACTTTCGACCGCACAGTCTAGACTGACCCATTACCTAATATAAGTATACCTAATACCAAAATGCTGCATGCTCCAGTATAGTTCCCATGCATATCAACACAATAGACCTTCCAGACTGCTAACTGTGGGTGTCACACAGAATATATTCTGCGCATGAAATTTCAAGCTTGTGAGCACATGGGAGGGAGTGTTGTTAAAAATTTGTGATTTGGAAATTTGATCCATGTGCAATTGAATGAATCCTATGATGAATTACAGTATCTTTGGAACAGAATAATAAAGTTGATATCATTATTGCAATAAAATAATATTTCATGTTTAGGGTTCCAATACTTAAATTAACACCCTTGTTACAGCATCTCAGGCCACTGCACGCACATATTTCATTGCAGGCGCGCACATGAGCATTTCAAAATCCTCCGTGTGCGCTACACAAAGTTAGCAGTCTGGTAAACCTCCTCAGTTATGTGCACAGGTAGCCCGATAAGCGGCTGCACATGCTGTCATCATAATTATGTATAATATACTAAAAGGTTGGCAACTTCCCAACGGATTTTGATCCGTACCAACTATATACACAAACTTACACACAAAAATATTCACACTTAAACACGGAAAATTCGAAAAAAAACTTACTCTGGAGGGACAATGACTTCTTTACAACATTTGACAAGTATTATTTTGCTTCGTGACGGCACAATTTCTAAGGCTCTTATTGGCCAGATTTTCCCGCGAAATGACGTATTTACCTTCGTGGAAAAATCTGGCCAATAATAGCCTTAGAAATTGTGACGTAAGGCAGGTTTTGTGCATCCTAACAATTTTCTGCCCTTTTAAACTCAAAAACGTTTGTATTTTGCCAAAATTCTCGACTTTTCAGTCGTTTCAAAGCAAAATAATACTTGTCAAATGTTGTAAAGAAGTCATTGTCCCTCCAGAGTAAGTTTTTTTTCGAATTTTCCGTGTTTAAGTGTGAATATTTTTGTGTGTAAGTTTGTGTATATATTTCGTACAGATCAAAATCCGTCGGGAAGTTGCCAACCTTTTAGTATATTATACATAATTATGATGACAGCATGTGCAGCCGCTTATCGGGCTACCTGTGTTATGTGTAACCTACTTCAGACCATATGATCTCAAAGATACTTTTATTTAATAGCCAATCAACAAACATGTGGTTTGAAATGGGTTATTCTATTTCGTCATCACTGCATCCGGGATCCCATGAGATTGCATCGCGCATGCGGACATCAGTGCTAAACGCTACGCGATCATCAGTGCGGAAAGCTCTACAGTCAAGGGAAAAAATACACTTTTGAAGCGCATTTTTATCGACTTTACGGAAAATAGCAAAGATAACGGGTGTACAAGATGTCCAGCTCGAAAGAAATAGCAAATAATCCGTCGGAAGAGGAGATTCTCCTGGCAGAAGATGCGGTTTTATCGACAGAAGGTACCAGCTTTGGTTTGGCGGGAATCTTGCAAAGTATTCAGAGTTCCTTGGTGGATCTAGCTAAAGCCTCAAAAGATCAGTCGACAGCCTTCCAGAACCTTCACGAAGATATTCTACTCCGACAAGACTCGGATGTGGCAACGGAACAAGGCGGTGAGACCGACACGGTCGACCCAACAAACGTTGTAAATGCCTTGCTCACATCAGACGGAAATGACGCCACTACATCTACTCCACATTCTGAACAAAGCTCTGACACAGAGCCGAAATTAGATTTACTCGAAAGTCTGACACAGGCATACATTCCCTCACAAAAGAAATCACCTGCAGTTGCAGAGAAGATTGCTGCATTGATAAACAGCATCCTCTCGGGGAAACTCTCGCCTGAGGTAGCGAAAGAACGTGGTGGGAAGTATTTCCCGCCGGAGAACTGTGAGAATGTTTGTACCTCACTTGTTAATGAGGAAATATGGGATTTATTACCCAGACGAAGCAGATCAGTAGATCTTGCCTTTCAGCGCGTACAGGAAACCCTGACACAGGGTATTTCTTCGATTGCACTTCTTGCTGATAAATTAGCAAAAGATGTGCAGAATAAACAAACTCCCAACATGACTGATATTATGCATCATGTCATGGATAGCTTGGTCCTAGTGACGCTTGCTAACTGGAGTTTGAACATGAAGAGACGTGAGTTGATTAAACCTGACCTAAACCTTCCATTTACTCGCTTATGTAAACCAGATATAACTCCAACAACCAAGCTTTTTGGGGATGACCTCCAGAAGCATTTAAAGGAGATGACTGATGTTAGTAGAGTGGGTAAACAACTGCAAAAGAAACCTTTTCAGCAGAGACCTCACTCCCAGAAACCTTATGAACGACCACGGCAAAACTACAACTATAAAAATCAAAGTAAGAAGCCTTTTTTGGTGCATGGCCGTGCGGCACTCCAAACAGGGTGGCCGCACAAGAGGAACAGCAAGAAGGACCAGTAACAACACAGGTAAGAGACCATAACTGTAGGAAATTGGTAGTACCTACTAGAGATGAACTGCAATGCCAGACACTGGCTTTTGTTGCAGGCCAAGTAAAGAATCATCTATCCCACTGGGAATTGATTACACAGGATCCTTTTATTTTAAGTGCTATTCAGCACTATAACATTGAGTTTGCAGAGACACCTCTGGTACAAATCTCACCTCCTGTAAATAAGACCTTCTCACCTTCAGAGAAGGAGATCATTCAGAATGAGATTACCAAACTTAGTCACAAAGGTGTAATAGAGGAAGCTGTGTACACCAATGATAGTTATCTATCAAATGTATTTGTCAGACCTAAAAAGGATGGCAGTCACAGAATGATCCTTAATCTCAAATCATTAAATGAGTTTGTTGCATACCACCATTTTAAAATGGACACCTTTCAAACGGCCATAAGCCTTATTCGACCGGGCTGCTTTATGGCATCTGTTGACTTGAAGGATGCTTACTATTCCATTCCAGTAGCTCCACAGGATAGAAAATATCTAATGTTTGAATGGCAAGGCACTTATTTTCAGTTTACTTGCCTGCCAAATGGCCTTGCATGTGCTCCCAGGCTGTTTACAAAAATTCTTAAACCAGTGTATGCACATCTCAGAGAGTTGGGGCATACATGCATGGGGCATATTGATGATTCTTTACTGGTTGCCTCTAATTACCACAGCTGTGAGAATAATGTTGGTGCCACAGTTGGGTTGTTTACTCATTTAGGCTTTACCATACATCCTGATAAATCTATATTGAAACCTACTCAAGAAATTGAGTTTCTTGGGTTCTTGATCAATAGCATCACTATGACTGTACGACTGTCAGCCACTAAGGCTGACAAAGTTAAGTGTGCCTGCGAGACACTGTTGCACAGTAAAAAGCACACTATACGAGATGTGGCCCATGTTATTGGACTTTTAGTCTCAAGTTTGCCAGCCACAGACTATGGAGCACTATACTATAGGCAACTGGAACTCAGTAAAATAAAAGCATTGAGATTCAGTTGTGGTAACTTTGATGCCCTTATGAATTTGTCTGAGGGATCAAGGGTTGAGTTAAAGTGGTGGATAGATAATATTACTCACTCCCACAAATCACTAACTGTTAGTAACCCCGATGTGATTTTAACTACTGATGCCTCTAACTTAGGTTGGGGGGCAGTGTTAGATGGGCAGGATACTGGGGGCCTCTGGGGCCCAACAGAACAAGAGTTTCATATAAATTACCTGGAAATGAAAGCAGTATTGCTTGGGTTAAAATCATTGTGCAAAGACTGCCATGATATACACATATGTGTGCAGTCAGACAATACCACTGCAGTGGCATATATTAACTCAATGGGTGGTGTTAAGTCAGAAGTATGTAATGATATGGCATTCCAAATTTGGGGCTGGTGCTTAACAAAATGTGTGTGGCTAAGTGCCCGTCATGTCCCAGGGGCCCAAAATACCCAAGCTGACCAAGCATCCAGACGCTTTAACGACTCTGTAGAATGGTCTCTGTCAACAGATGTGTTTCAAACCATTTCAGCAGCTTGGGGGCCCTTTGACATAGACTTATTCGCATCAAGACTTAACAATAAATTGCCTAGTTATGCCTCATGGAGACCGGATCCAGGGGCTCAATTCACTGATGCATTTTGTTTTAATTGGGAAACTTATCATTTTTATGCATTCCCACCATTTAGTGTGATCTCCAAGTGCTTGCAGAAAATAGATCAGGACCTAGCGACAGGTGTTCTGATCGTGCCTTTTTGGAAAACTCAAGCGTGGTTTTCAGTGCTAATGAACTTATTAGTGGACAATCCTCTGGTTCTACCGCAAGCAGACAACTTGCTAACTCTCCCTCATACGGGTGCCCAGCACCCACTCAAGAGGAAAATAAGATTGATAGCATGCAAATTATCCGGACAAGTATCATGCAGACGGATGTTTCTAGCAAAGCAGCAGACATTATTATGCAATCATGGTCAGAAGGCTCAATTAAACAATACAGCACCTACCTCAGAACATGGATGGAGCTGTGTGGTAAATGGAATACCAATCCCTATGACCCACCTATAACTAGAGTGCTAGATTATCTAACATCCCTTTTTGAGAGAGGACTGAGATATGATGCTATTAACACAGCAAAGTCAGCCATCTCAGCCATTGCGACTCCGAAGAATGGCATCTCCCTTGGATCCCAACCATTAATATCAAGATTCATGAAAGGAATTTTTAAAAGCAGACCACCTACCCCTAGATATCAATCAACATGGGACGTCCAACCTATGCTATCACACCTGGTATCCCTCGGACCAGCGACAGAAATGGACCTAAAGTCACTGACCCACAAGCTTGCCATGTTAATAGCTCTTGTGTCAGCGCAAAGAACTCAAAGCATTCACTTACTGGATTTACATTTTATGAAGTTAAGTACTGACGCAGTGGAATTTGTTATTCCGGGACATATTAAACAAAGTAGGCCTGGTTATAAAGTTCAGCCGGTGCTTTTGAAGGCCTACCCAATAGATCGTCATTTGTGTGTTGTGACACATTTAAACGAGTATATTGAACGAACTAAGTCACTGAGGAGCGTCGAAAGCAGATTGTTTATTAGCTATGTGAAGCCTCACAAGGGAGTCTCTAAAGACACCATATCTCGGTGGATCCGTACAGTTATGACAGATGCGGGTATTGATGTAAATGTATTTAAACCGCATAGCACGAGGTCCGCAGCTACGTCAAAGGCTCTTCAATCCTGTGTACCTATACAGGACGTACTTAAGCAAGCTGGTTGGTCCAGTCAACGAACATTTGATAGGTTCTACAATAAACCGGTTAATTACAGCTCAGGGTTTGCAGAGGCTGTTCTCGGTGTACAGTAACAGTATGAATACTATATATGTTTACCAGTTGTGTTACATAAATACAGTTGTGTTTACCAAACTGTCATTCTCTGTCAACTCTCATGTGAATGTTGGCTTTAAAATCTCATGGGATCCTGGATGCAGTGATGACGAAATAGAATTGAAAATTAAACGAGACTTACCTGTAAGTTGAAGTTTGATTGGAATTCTATGAGTCATAACACTGCATCTAGGGATCACATGCCCACCGCGGGTTCCTTACCCCACCCGTTGACAAGTGTATCCTAATGTCTTTTGAAGGTTGTACACTTAGCTTAATAATTGGTATTGTAAGTATTACATTCACATTCGAGCTTTAAAAACTGATGTCCGCATGCGCGATGCAATCTCATGTGATCCCTAGATGCAGTGTTATGACTCATAGAATTCCAATCAAACTTCAACTTACAGGTAAGTCTCGTTTAATTTTCAAGTTTACATGTAAGCTGCTGAGGCCTGCGGACCCTAATTGAGGTCTATTTTTGTCGTACTTGTACATGTTTATACATTTACATATTAAATTAATAAACAAAAAAAACCTTCATACGAAATATCAAACCTGAAATAACTCCTGGAAAGCTCGCACATTGTTGGCTCTTTTATAATATTGATTCATAAAATTTCGTCCTAGACTCGCCATCGTACGGTATGGTCGGTACCTATAATTTTTAAAACGTTTTCAACTTTTCATTCCAACACAATTTCTAATACACAGAATTTAGTAGTTTACAATTAACATTAGAAATTAAGCATTGCAATATAAAAAATTTTGAAAACTTACCAAAATATACTTAAATGTACAGTACAAGAACTCAAAAAATATACTTTTTTGTATTTCTAAAATTTTGAAATTTAATTTTGCAACTTCGCACTTTGAGCCTGCAAATTTAAAGAGAAATACAGATGAGTACTTTATATAACATCGGGTAATCGGCATTGCGTAACCGCAACTGTGCTATGTCGGCCGTAGCTATAGCCTGCGACCACGGCGAAGACTTGTAAGAGATAAAGTGATTTCATGGGGTTTTGGATTAGCATCTTGAAACCCAAAATATGAGTTAAGCAAGAAAATTGAGTCAGTAATATTTCGATTTTATTACAAAATCAAAATAAAATCGAAATATTACTTCTCAATTTTCTTGCTTAACTCATATTTTGCGTTTCAACTTTCAAGATGCTAACCTTGGGATTATGTTTTGTATTATATTTTTTGAAACTGTCGGCTGGTATTGGTTTTTATAAGGTTCTGGTTCACCACAAGAAAATTGTAATAGAGTTACTACAACTATAAATGCAGTCAGTTGTACAACTTGCACTTGTCAGGAAAATGCTCTACTTACCCGCTTTTCGAGCGCTTGTGCGACCTGTTTTATTATCAGCCTGAAGAGGCCGAAAGTCATGCACCAATGCTTTGAGCTTACCACCCAGATGAAAGGTTACAGTATACCGAGCTGGTATATTAAGACAATGAAGTATGGAAAACCTATGCCGGGCAAGAAAAGCTCTTATACACACCTTCCATATGACATGCCTTCGCTGTATCCTTTCAATTCACTGGAATGACAGAGTACCATTGAGAGGGCTGGACTTTTCACTTTACACCCTGCTCAGACAAAGGAGGCAGAGGTGGCTGCGCCACGCTCATCGAATAAAGGACTGATATGGTCGTTTATATAATAATACGTGTTCATTTAGAATTTTCATTGGTCGCGAGCTGTGTGTTATTAAAGTACACACGCACGGATGACGTCACTGATGGCGTGATCTAATTTAGCTAATTTATTTCGCGGGTCTTCGCATGATTTTTGTCAACTTTATTATAATATAAAACAAATAGATTTCATTTTTTTGTGCGTCTGTACTGTAATAGATCACAGATGACGCCATAGCGTGTGAAGAACAAAAAGTCACGCACTCGACGGCGTCTCGTGCGTACTTTTTTGTTCTTCACACGCTATGACGTCATCTGTGATCTATTACAGTACAGACGAACGCAAAAATGAAATCTATTTGTTAAATTCCAAAGAAACTCCTTTACAGGGGAATTGGAACATGGTTCAAGACCCGTGGGTCGTCCGAACCTCCGCCACAAGAACGTATGCAATAAAGTCTAGAGAAATATGAACATAATCGGCCTGGCCGTTGAAAACTGGGACGTGTTGGCCGCAGATCGTGAAAGATGGAAGTCTTTTTGCGGGACGTCGCTTGAAGAAGGAGAAAGGAAAATAAGAATGAAAGCCATTGGGAAAAGAGAGAGGAGAAAGGTTGATAAAGTTGTTCCGCAAACCTCAGATTTTGTATGTCCTTCCTGAGGTCGTTTCTACCGTTCTAGAATCGGACACATATATATATATATATATATACTGAGTGTTGAATGGGGGAAGGGTATCCCATTTACCAACTCAAGTATAGGATACAAATCAAGGAGGATAAAAATCAAGGAGGTTAGCTAATGAGCCGTGAATGGCAATTATGCTAAGAAGCTGTCGATATACAGTCCCTGGGATTGTATATACAGTCCCTGGGATTGTATATACAGTCCCCGGGATTGCATATACAAACCCTCCTAATCATTATTCTTTTATCAACCCCGATTTCCCCTGGGAGAATTCAAAAGCCACCCCCAGCTTTTCAAACAGTTGAAGGTTTCTTAGTCAAATACATCCCGAGAAAGAACAAACGATACCGACTTGATTGTGTTGTAAATTTCGATACATTCGTGCTAGCTAGTTGCAAAATACTGTATTATATATACCAGCAATACTGGAACACTCTATTACAAGAAGTTGATTTATTTCCCGACTATGCTAAGTACAATGAGCATGCAAGTTTGAACATGGATAACAATCGCTTATATCCTTGTGTTACGGATCACGAACGTAACTGTTTAGGAAAAGGTGGGCATTTGGGATGAAAGAAAATTCACATTCGTGCGCGTAACATGACGATATCGCTCGTTATATTCGTGTTCTGCCAGACTATTTCCTTTTGTAATCAACTTTTAAAAAACTGATTTCAAACGATAGAATTAGTATATGTAATGTTCAATTGAATACTGACCGTCCTTCAATGACGCGACATGCCAGTGACGGCCCTGTATCAACTGCATGCACCCTAGCCATCTTGGCTTATTACTCAGCACGACCTCGTCACCTCGTCGTCGGTGTATGAAGATTGATGAACACACCGATACGGACTTCATCAAATACCCAAGAGCCAGCCTCGGGTAAATCTACTTCATCTAGCTTCAAGTATCCTGTGCGGAGGCTACTGCACTTTCGACAAATATCTAATTAAAAGTGCTCTAGGAAAGTGCACCATCAACCTCGTTCCCAGGGCCTCTGTCGTGGAACGTGAGGTAGAGGCACTGCAAAGGCTGCTTGTCACACGAAAATTTTCCTGACAAATCGTCCGTTACTTAATTTCTGCAATAATTTGATCATGTGAAAACCAGCCTTTGCCAGGGCCTCTGTTTACCACAAAGACGTCCTGGAAAGGATGTTAGTTCACCTTTAAAAAATGATTTTGAACTTATACTTGAAGCTAAAATTTGAAGGATACATTCAACTACATTAAATTGTTTACATGCAACCGTGTTGTCTACTCGTTCTTTTTACATTAAAGTACTTAAATATAGTGATAAAAGTGCTTAAATTAAGTGTACAGCATACATTCCTTGTAACTTACAAACAACCCAGTCTTCATCACAGAGCTTTTAAACATTAATGAAATATCAGAATGGATATTGAGTTGAAAAAAGAAACTAAGCAGAGCTGTCGTGTGACATTGATTTGAACGTGATCTTCCCACCACCGCTATCACCACTTCCTACCCTTCCACACCATTTTCTCGGGTTGCCATACTGAAATAAACAAACATAACAATAGTATTTTTGCAGAACGAAATTCGACAAACGTTTGACGGAAGTTCAAAGTATAAATACACGCCGGTATGACACATCCATGATCGTATCATAAATTTGAGTCAAATTTGACTCAGATTTGACAATGTATTCATACGTCGCTCTTGTGATAAGTTTACGACAGGTTTTCAATTCCACTCTCACTTAGCTAACTCTTAAGTGAGTTAAGTCCGTTTTCTACTTCAATCGTATCGTATCGTAGCGAAACGTATTCAAATAATTTTTTCTGAGTGTTTACGAAACAATGAAACACGCTACGCTTCGCTACGATACGGTTAAAGCTGGCTTTAGGCTCAGACGACAGTCGACCTGCCTAGGTAAGCTTAGGTAAGTACCAACCTAAAATGATCAGGCTCTGTGATTGGACTTTGGAAACGAAAGTCATCATTGTTTCTGATTTGTTCGTCAGAATATTGTCTTTTATTAATTGTTACAACCACCCACACACATAGCCTGTCAGTATAGGTTAGTAGAGACCTACATGCCCTGACGCAGCTGTTAACCGTTTGCGCATGTCTAGCTGTAAAAAATGAGGTCGCATTCATACAGCTCCACAGAAAATGTTTAAATAATACTGCGAGGATTTAAGGCATTTCAGAAAATAGTCGGGCGTATATTAACCAACAAAGTTGAATGATGTTGCAAGGACATGCACCAGTTTGACCAAGGCTTTGTAACGTTTGAACACTGTATTAACTGCTTATCGTACTGAAAATAAATATATTACCTGCATTAAAATCATTCCAGATTTCGTGAGTGGATGAGTGTAAGCATATGCAAACCAACATGCAATAACAATGAGAACGAAAACACAAAATACAATCAATACGGCTATGCCAGCGCGTTTATTTGACGAACTGCCACCGGATTTTGTCTTTTTGTTGGCTCCTTTGTCCCCTGTCGCTGTTGATGGTGTTGTTTTTCTTGTTGATGGTGTTGTTTTTCTTGGACGGATCTGAGTACACTTGAAATAAATTTTAAGATCCTAATTAAAGCTTCTATTTTATTGAAAGCATAATATGAAATCATAGAAATGGAATAAAAATTATCTGGAAATGAGCTAACATCCACTCACTATCCATCCTCCAACAGGAAGGGCCCTAAATCTAATTATATTTTATTTTTATGCATCTTAGACATGTAGACTTAGTTGGACATTAAGCATTGCCGAGATGGAAACTGAAGTAGCTTAAACAGAAATACAAGAACTTACTGTAGCTTTGCTGTTTTCATGACATCTAGCAATCAACCAGGATTGTCTGTGGCGATCAATTCCATCAGAGCATCTAAATCATGGAGTTTTGCAGTTCATACACAATCATGCAAATATTTTGTGGACAAGATTGGATTCAATAGAAGGTAATTGTAATTCGCTACAACTGCAGGTACTATTTATCGTTCGCCAATGGCTACACCGATTCATGTAGCGACTTATTGACCACTTCGCTACATTATTATGTATATTGCTGTGACTATAATCATAAGAGAAACCACTGCGAGTAAACGAACGGTTGTTTGTCGAGCATGCGCGAAGAGAGCGTGTGAAACGTCATAAATTACAGTTACGTCTTTCCCTGTGGCAAGTCAAGCACTGTGACGACCAAATAGTTGCCAAACATATTCGTCCGTAAATCTGTACGTAGGCCAAATAAACAAATGTTCGTTACTTTGCTCGTAGTAGTTTCTCTTCCTTCAGCTTGGAGGTGGAACTTATCGTGATGCTTCAAAAATCAAAACATCACAATTTCCCTAGAATAAACTTCAGAAGTGTTTATCGCACACAGTTTTCTATGAATGCATGTTGCGCAGATTGCATTGGAATTCATTGTTCAACCCCGGCGCGAAGTAAGCGCTTCAAACTTCTATTCTGCTTTTCGTATTGACAGAAGTAGGAGAAAACTACCAACAGAATTTACTTTTATTTTAATGGTTTAAATCTTGCTAACTTTGATGTACTATTGCAACAACGAGTTCGAGTGTTTGATCACGGTATCAAAACACGAGAAAGCAATGAATCTCCAGGGGCGAAGCCCCGAGAGATTCATTACTTTCGAGTGTTTTGATACCGTGATCAAACACGCAGAACGAGTTGTTGAAATAGCTTCTCAAACGAAAACAATAAACAAATGAGCTGCTATTGCAAAAAAATAATGATGTCGAATAATTTCATTAATTAAACAATAAATTATGTAATAAATTATGAAAACAATAAATTATGTAATGAAATTGTGTGCTAATAAATAATCGTTTCTTGCGTTTTGTTTAATTAACATAAATAGAGCATTGTTTAATTGTTTGATGCAATGTTTTACCGTGTTTGAAAGCCCATTCACGTGACAGAATGAGATGATGTTATTAGTCAAAATGCTGATTAATTATTCATAATGCTCATTATTTGAGAAAATAAGATGAAGTTAGGCCCATAAAACAGTAGCGGAGCCAGTCAGGCCATTTAGTCACGCTATGCAAATCATCACTGATCATTACTCATTTCTTGAAAAATTGTTGTTTGAACAGTCAATGAACATGAAAATATTTTTATAGCGGAACTAAATTTTCAAAAATCAAATCTGGTTCCAGCGACCTAGAAATTTAGAATTGTTTTACCTTTTTAACTCAGGACACCATTCGCACGAGAACTGTGTCTTACTTGCAATGCAAGACTTACAAGACTTGAACAAAATACAATCTGCAAGAATAAGGCATTACAAATGTTTAATTGGAATGAAATAAATTAACTAATCAGGCTTCATTATCAACGCTGGAAGGCAATTGAGATAATACGAACAGCAACAAAAACTGACTTCAACAAATGTTAACGTAAAACACGCACCGTATCATGTACTTTACCCTTAGAAATCATGCATAAGTGTAAATAAAAATTATGTCTACTTTATGCCATGCAGAAAACATGCTGTTTCATAAATTTTTGGTGCTGCCACTATCAATGTTTAATGAAAACAGATCGCTTACTAGGATCAACAAGCTGATCTTACCGTGAGTGCAAGGCCTGGAACTAGCTACCAAATAGAAATATATTTTTCGATCCCAACTACCAAATTCCTTATGAAATAACTGTTCCTTTTTTCTAAATTTCTAGACTTATGGATTTCTTTTCGGTAGCTTGCTCTAGCCCTTTTTTACTCGCAACCAGATCTGGCAAAAAAGATATATTGATTTTTAATATTTCTTTGCTGTGGTGCTTCCACCGATGTCAAACATTTTCTAAAACAACCAATGTAAGTTTGCTCCAGCATACATGACGTACTTGGTAATGGTGTCAAAACAAAAGCAGATCCATCTTTCACTTTGTCTTGTCCAAATTCTACAACGTGATATCGATAATAGACCAAGTAACGGATTCTAAAATCTAAAAATAAAAACTTCTAAGGGATACACTTTAAACGTAATAGGTTTACAAGACCACTACAATCGCAATGAGTCATCGTAACGCAACGCACTGAACCTTGCAACGACCGATGAACATGGCTCTGCAAGGCCTTAGCAAATATAAAACATTTTCCGTGTTGATATACAGTTATATCAACACGAGTGGAATCGGGGAAACGAGAAATTGAAGGGAAACACGACGCCCGAAGGGCGGAGTGTTTTCATACAATTTCGAATTTTCCCGACTTCCACGAGTGTTGATATAACTGTATATCAATACGGAAAAAATGTTTTATATTTGTTTTATAATATAGCAATGTTAAAAGCCCGAAGGATACGAAAAATTTCCGTGTTTACAAGTGGCGGGAAATTTTCCGTGTTTACATTGAGTTATGTAAACACGGCTCTCAACCAATAAGCGTTCAGGATTCACAAATGCTATATTATAAACCTGGATAAAATACTAATATGATGTAATGTAATGGTTTTTACGAGCATCTTTTACGTGCAGTTTTTGAACGTCTAAAAACTGATAGGGTGAAACTGAAACCTAATGAGTGTCATTTTTTGAAGACGCATGTGAGAGGGAGAATAGCAATCGCGTGAACTAAAGAAAAGAAATTTTACAATATAATTACACGGTGTACCAAAAAACTGAGCAAACTTCGCGAAACGTCTCAATGTAGAATTCTTTGTTGAAGCAGATTGTTTGGGTGCTTATAATGTAAAATAAACAGAAAAAAAAAGAAATTTAATACTTTAAAAGCCGATGGGGGAGGCTTCTGTCTTTTATAAAAAGTTAAATATGGCTCGCACACGATCAAACTTTAATGCTTGATTAATTTGCATACAACTTCCATGAGATATTTAACTAAAATTAGAATTTTTCTCAGCAAAACAATTTTTATTTCGCAAAATACAAGTTCGTGGGGTGTTTAGAAGGACTTAGACTCGAGCAAATCTCTTGAAATTTTGAACATGCAGCAATAAAGCAGCTAAAATATTCTACCTACCAACTGAAAATTACTTTTAAGCCTTGCAGTGTCGTGCGCAAGTCATTTTTAATCTGCTCGAATGTATAATCGAACAGATTAATGATGGCCGTTTTAAACATTCAAATTTTAGAGTTTTTTTCGTTTATTCTACAACATAAGTACCCAAACAGTCTATGCAAAAATAAAAACTTCATCAAGTCGCTTCGCGACGTTGAGAGCGATTTTTAAATTTGTGCTATTTTTTCATACACCCTCATGAACAATTTAAATCTACACTTATAAAATCATTTATAATTCATGAAGAAAACACAAAAGAAACACATATTTAATCAATAACTGTAAACCGGTATAAACTTTGAGTTTGATTTTCTATTACCAAATATCATTCATTTCTTTGAGATTATGAAAGAATACATAAGTACGATAAATCATCATCCTATCTTAGAGGCCTTACGATTTATAGCACGTCAATGCGACGGCAACGACGAGAAAACAGCTTATGATACATGCTAGTAAAGCATACAAGTTGTTTTATTATTAATCGTGTAAGTAGAGTTTCACATATTTTAATAGCACTTTAGTAAAAACATGAGCAACATGTTTGAGAAGAGTTTACTAAACCGAATTAAATGCCACCGGTTGTGTACGATACGTGAAAATACCTACAGTCGTAAACAATACGAGAGTCGCGTGTCAAATATTCAAATGCATGGATTACAGCTATAATTATTCATCGTAGCAAAAAAGATGGCGACATGTCGATTTTACCAGAATGCATTGCGGGTATCAAATAAGAATACCTGGGAAAAGATCACAAGAAGCAAAGCTAATGGATTGAAATTTAAACACAAGTGAGAAAATAACCTATTGTCGTCTGTCTGTTCTTCAAACTATGTTAATTTGCCTTTTCAAACGATTTCAGAACGCAATGCATTCCGGTAAAATCAACATTCTCCATCTTTTTTGCTATGGTGAATTATTCACTTCTTTTCAATTTCCTGTTTGTCTTACGACGTTGCCGTGGCGTTGCCGTTTTGTAAATCAAATACAGACTTGCTGCTTATGCTTTATCTATTACTTACAGAATCTTCCATTTATATAATATATCCCTGGTCGAGATAGATAGCGAAGTAAAAAGGCATCGGACATGCCAACTCGCACGGGGAATGTGTCATTCTTTATCTCACTAACCGCTACAGAAACCTATAATACAAAAACAGTAAAGCAAAAACCAATTGTTATTATTTAACAAAAGACTATAAAGGAAACAGTCTACCAACCGAAACAAAGAGACGCGACAGTTTATGTTCGTTTAAAACTCGCTTAATTATATCTAACTTATATATATAGTAGCAAGTCAAAAACATATAAACTTCCTAATAACTACGTGGCTAAAAATTAGTATTTGGTTCTGTAAAGTTCACTCCCTCGGTGTATGAACAACCGTGAATCAGTTAGAATTAGGTTGTTATGTAATGATCAAGCTTAACTATTGTAAGACTTTGTTTGTTCTTATACTGGGAAAGAACTTATATGTATAGTCGTATGGGGTGAGCTATTAATTGGGACGAAAGTCCTGTTCTACACTCCAGTCACGTACGTTGTCCTGTAGAATGTTATATGTTTGTATGTTATTGTGAATATCTGTGACAAATCTAATAATAATAACTAGAAATACATGCATGCAGCAACCCGTCGCCACTAAGAGCATGCAACTATATTTTCGGAATTACATGAAGTACTGGCTAAGGTTGTTGTCATAGCAACACGGCAATTGCTATTCTTTCTGTATATTTTTTCAAAATGACAAAATATCAGTTTTTAATCCTTGTTTTATTGGCAATTTTTTTAAATGGCACAACATTTGTCATCAGTATGTTATTACGCTTAATGTAAGCTTAAATTTCGTATAAAATACGACCTATTAATTACATTAGTAATAAGAAGACAGTCTTGCATTACTCTATTCTTGCACACTCTATTACAGTACAGACGCACGCAATAATGAAACCTATTTGTTAAATAGAGGCGGCATCCTGATTAAAATTCAGTCAAGCTCGCGGGGATTGAAGCCCGCTAATGGGGGGGGGGGGGGGGCAAATTTAAGACCCGGATGTAACATCTTACATCTATTGGCTGTTGATCGAGTGTTCACAACAACAGATTGAGAAAGCTGAGAAAACACTTTTTCCGACTTTTTCGCTCTAAGAGTTTTTTTTTAATAAAAACTAAGGCGAAAATGTTAAAGATTAGTGCGGGATTGTCTTGAAAGGTTTGAATTTTGTGTTTTGAATACTGGATAAAATTGGGTATGTTTAATATTGAGTATTTGTTAGCGAAAATGCAATGTTTGTATCAGTGGTTTGTATTCGGAAAAAATCAGATGAACACGCTTGATAAGTCTTTAAAGTTTAAATACATCGTAGTATTTTAGGTCTACACCTTCTTACACCTCTAAAACAAGATATTTTGCGAAAACTCGCTGCGAAAAGGCCGGTCAAAAACTGGTTGCTATGCGTTGCTAGGGTAAACCTAAGGTTGAAAAACTCCTATATTCATGCAAAAATCTAGCTGTCTGTACCTAAAATTACAAAAACTAGAAAGCTACAACACTATTTTCCCATTATAGGCAATATTTGTGCGTATCATGGTCATAAAAACAAGCAAAAAGACAAAAACAGTATGTTTTTCTTCGATATACATCCGGGACTTAAATTTGCCCCCCCATTAGCTTTGTTCAATTTGTCCCGCGATTCGTTCCCGGGTGTAAATAGCCGTGCGGAATTAGTACCCTCGCACGGCGCTTCGCGCCGTTGGCTCGGGGATAATAATAATAATGAACTACATGCCAAAGTATACAGCTATTTCAATTGAGCCGGTTGTCATTCCAAAAGCATTAACTGTGAACCTTGAGCGATGATACTCAGAAAATTACCTACGTTTGTAACAAGCAAATTTGCCGACGTACGTTTCCTGCGGCTACGTACTCTCGATACCGTTTGAAAGGAATATAAAAACAGTGTCAGTGTAGGATTAAGTTTTAGTGTTAAAATAAGGCCTAATAGAAAATAGAAAAATGATTTGGCTTTATTTTGACACCAAAACATAAAGGCAAGATATACTGCAAGCACTACAATGTACTGTGTACAGTAAACTATGAATAAACTTACATCTTTGTACGCAAAAACTATTGCACCATTCCTCAGAATTGAACATTGGAATGAAAAAGTTCCTTGAGGGTAAGAAAGCAGTGGATTGACACAATCTCATCATACTATAGAGTAATATCTTTGATAATATTACCACATAAATTGAATTTGTATTTTGATTAGCTGATAGTAGTAACAAACGACATTTTGTCAATTTTTCACTATTACATTCAAGATTAAGTCATCCAAAAACTAATAAAAGCAAACCTTGTTGATTTTGTAATTTCATGTTCCTCCATTCCACAGTGAAACGATCTCCTAGGAATAGTTACCATACATTATTATTGTCATCATGCTTGTGACAGATAGATGTTTTAGGCTACTTATGATGTATGTATATATAGGGAGCATAAAAAATATGCTCTTTGAAAGTCGATGTAACCGCAATCTGTTGTATAAACGTTCTAAATGCTTCGAATTAATGACACACAAAAACAGAAGGTCTTGTACACATGTATAGGAAAGTAACAATGAGATTCTAAAATTCCTTTTAAGCATAATTAATTCGAAGCCTTTGGAGTTGTCAAATTAATTCAATAGCTAATGGCTAATTTATATTTTAACTCCCAAGATATTTAATGATATTGTTGATATATATTTACGAGATTTAATGATATATAACTATACCTGTGTCAACATAATGAATAGATGTTTTATTATTTAGGTGAGCACCAAAGTCTGCCATTAACGGTGCAACATACTGCATGGAAGCATTGAACTTGTGCAGTTTCTCACCAAGAAATAAGAATCCTAGATGTGACATTACGACAATGTGAATCACATAATGTGTAAGTGATAAAGCTTCGGTTCTGGTTCAACAATAATATGCTGTTAATTTATTTTCGAGTCGGTTTTCTTTGATGTACCGCGGGTTATATCCAGGTTATTCACCTTAAGTCGGGATTTATGTCATATAAAGCACTCGGACGCTGCTCGTCCTGGGGGTCTTTATATGACATAAATCCCTCCTTCTCCATATTCAACCTAGCACTCAATCTCTGGGGATCAAAACAAGAAAGAAGTTGGAAGCCATATTGGTGCACTTTTAAATAATACATTTAACATTCTTTTGACCTGGTATTGCACCAACATGGTGGGCGTGAGTTCAGATGAAAACGTTCTATAGTCTATACGACTATACCCTATATTCGCCATACTCATATCAGCATTTCTTACCTTTATTAGTGATAGTAACTTCATTAACCTGATGTCCATAATAAGGAAATTCAAATTTAGTTTTGATTGTCTATATAAATAAGGAAAAAAGTTTAAAAACAAGCACTCACTCAAAAGATCTCAACATGAACAGAATGTTAACCTTACATCGGAATACTGTAAATTTTTTGTCAGGCCAGCATGCAGCTGTGGTGTGCCAGATCCATCGTTTAAGTCGAACCACCATTTCTCACCGGAAGGATAATAATGTGATTTATAATACTTGTGGTTATCCTACAAGGATATAAATTTAGCATAATCAGGTTAAACTTTCGAAAAACTAGTTGTTAAACTCGTTGTTAGCATAGCGGGACTAAATCACGGCCGTACTAATGAATCTGACTTGTCTTTTCCCCATACCGTTGTGTGCCACTAACAACTTGGAAAGAATAGGACGTTTTAATTTAAATTTGAAAAATAAAGAGCAAAAGACTAGTGGGTCGCAGAAAATAATATATTTAGAGAAAAAAAACATTGATTAAAAACTTCAAAACTGTAAATAATTATATGTAATGCAAGTAAATATAAACTTCCTGAATGCATGTCATGTTTAAATAGTTTAAATTTTGACTAGTTAACAATATCGTTTGTCGAAATGGTATTAAATGGTCTCGCATATGATTTTAAAAAAGCTGTTAATTAAATCACCTGAATAATTGTTATATTCGTTCCATTTGTGTTGTTAGTTGGCACAGGTGTTGTAAATAGCTGCGGAAAACGCGTTGTAACATTATGTCGATCAGCTGCTGGGTTCGTTGGGAATTCTGTAGAATGATCGGTGTTTATGTCTGCGGGCGGGGCTGTATTGTTATTGGAGGGTTGGTCAGTTGTACCAAAAAACGGTTTTCCAGTCGTTGCCCCAATACTTGGTGTTGTCTGTGGTGAATTGGAAGGACTGGAAGTTGATGATGAATTTGCCGATCTTTTTACAATGCTATGACGTATTTGAAACTTAACTTTTGCAAGTTCTTCGAAATTATTTACTTCATAGTGCACTAAAAATACAGAAATGACAACATTATTAAAAAGGAGTCGGCCTTTCTAAACGTATGTTGGAATTCAAACTCTCAATGGAGCAAGTTCCATATAATAAGTTTTCCAATGAATGTCTCTGTCTTAGACATATCAGCCTCGTGACCGTGTACATGAAGTGAGCAGCTGCAGCCAGGGGGTGAAGCTAGAGTGTTAATTGGGGGGGGGTGAATATTCATAGACATATTCAGATTCTGCCCAACTAAGTTCTTTTGAAATAAGGCTCTAGCTTCACTTCCAGCTGCCACAGTATTTGAATTTATCCACCGTGGGAGCAAGCTTGAGATTTCAACCAATTGCGATGGATGCCCATTGTTGAGGCAGAGAAAACGAGCTACTTTTTGCTGCTAATAAAGCCGTTAAATCTGCTGATAAACTGTCATATCTTATTTAAAAATGCCTATATTGAAGAATTTCATTTATTAGTTGTTAAAGTTGCTAGACATCACGTCGAAAGCAACCTTGCTGCAATGAAAAAACTAAATTGCAATTTCCCTTACAAGACGTCATCTCCGGTATTATAATATAGCAAATTATGAGGCAAGTTCAGTTGAAACATTAATATTAACAGTCAATCATGCATGTGTTTTTAGAATACTGAGAATTACTGAGAATTTGTATAAAACGATCGACCTATTGAATTGAGTATTGCAACATGTTTTTCACGTGATCGATTTTAGTTGTTTTAAAATTCGTATTCGCAACATTTTTTATTTAAACATCTTTATGCATTTTTTATTCTTCTTGGCTATTTGTCATAAATTTTGTTCAGAATTTGTGCTTGATGTAGGAAACTTGAGACAATATCAACATTTAGAAATGCAACGAAAATTACTTTGAATTTTGTGTTAATATCAACTAAATGCGCCATAGCTACGAGAGTACCAAGGCTAACCTAATGGGCCCTCCCTCAATTTTTGGCATTCTCAAAAATGCTTGCTCGATTTCCGGTGATATTCAATTATATATATCAAATATATCAATATCAATATATCAAAATTTACGTTAGCTCTTCTCGGAAAAGATACAATTTAGTTGGCTGCAACAAATATCCGTAGCTTTTCTGTCATATAAAACCAGTACTAATGGTAGACCCATGACTGGTTGTGACACTGGTAATATATGTATTGCTTGCTTTCAAATTTTGTTAGAAATATCTTATACAAAAACTCACAAAGCTAACGTTAATTTACAAAAAAGATAAAGAAAACCAGATGAAGAGAAAAAATCAAACAGAAATTTAAAATTACAAGTGTTTGAGGACAACTAGACTCTATGTCACTTATGCGGATTACGCTTATATTGCAACACGACGAAACATAATGCACTCACATGCTTAGTAATGTAATTATTTCAAAAAGGGAGCGTTCTTTACCCCGCTCACTTACCATTAATATGTATAAAGACCTAAATAGCATCTCACAAAAGTTTTCAACATTATTCAAATTAAAAAAGCTTTAGAAAAGCAATTTTTTTCCTCAGCCTCATTTTCGTTCGATAACGATTTTTTGAATGCACAGTACTCGCAAAATAAGCCATATCTAAGATGCTTCGATATCGTAAATTAAGTTTCATGCCCCCACCACAAAACGAATGGTTTTGTCATCTAACAGCTGGACTATATTCTCCAATTGTAAAGGGCCCAGTGCAACTTCTTTCCAGGGTGCGCACGACAACTGGACCATCTTGACTGGCTCAGGTGGAGGATGGTTTCTGCGACAGTTTTGTCGATGTTAGGAAACCAGACTTTCGACTGAAGTAAACATTTGGGCTTAATGATTCCTTGATGATCAATGTGTGCGAGGTTGATTGTGCCCGTCGTAAAGAGATGGGTATTGCGATTCGGAGTCCACGAAGTATAATTCCTTGATGCAATAACAGTTCGTCAGTCATTTTTTTTGTATTCTGATGTGGCTGGATTCCACCAATCTGGTTTCGATGCCTTGAATGATCACTTGCATCGAGTCGTGGCGGTGGGGCCGTTGTTTGGGGGAAAACGTCTGGGTCAATGTGCAGCCAGCTTAACTGCCTTAACATTCTTGCTAGCTTTCCACCTAGCTTTCCAATGCTAACGAAGAGGTATTAGAATTCTGGGGGATACTGGTTAATTGATTGTGAGTGGTGCTGTTGATCGTAACTTGAAGCAAGGAGAGTTGGCAAGCGGTGGTGTAACATAACAAATTTCCCGAGTTCCCGTCGACCATACGAAATTTGGCGGAAAGGTGTTGAGATTCAGTAGAAATATCGGCCGTGATGACTCCTTTCGGTGGTAAGGGGTTGGGTGGTTCATAGGAATAAATTTTGTCATATGCTGGGTGCAGTTTAATTCTTTTGCTGCATGTTGACGGAAGCACCAGAGTCTATGAAGACGGGTATGATGTGTCCTGCCATGTTTAGCTGACACTTTGGCGGCATACACGGGCTCAGAGTCGGAACCTGGTCTAAGTGCCATGGCTAAGGTGCGTTATACTAAAATTTTGTGGTATATGTTTACACGTTTATCGCGACACGTTGATACGCTTGTTTTGTATCGGCTTGGACTATTTCGGCTGGTTCCCAACAAGTTGTACGATAGCTTCTCGTTTTCCCGCTACCGACCTCGCACATTTCAGGTTCAACCGACGTGCCAACGTTAGAGAATAGTAATGAGTTTTTTAACTATATTACTGGATCAGCTACACTCGCGGTTGTCTTGGGTCCATTTTCAAGGCAATTTTATCGTCAATTTCAAGTTTTAGACAAGTGTGTAGCAGTGAGGGAGGTCTGTGCCCATAGGTCATGAATTCATTTAGGCAAAAAAAATTGCCTGTGTCCCCTATTTCTTGTTGCAAACCTTAGGTAGGGTGGGTCCGTATTTCTTTTTGTTAAGTTTTTTAATGCCTGTACATGACAATGACACTAAATATCAGGCGTTTGATTATATATAAGCTTATTCTAAGTACACTTCCAGGATTAGTGGCAATGATTGTATCTAAAGATGCATCTGAGTGTCACAGAGCCTTCTCCGCACCACAAACTGGCTCTGGGTATGAAAAATGGTTCAAAGATTTTTGCAAACTTCAAAAAAAATTAGGGTTCGGTGATTTCGTAGGCTGAAAAATAAGTAAGGTCAGGAAACTGGAAACATAGGTATTTTTTTTTTACTTGAAGGAAACGTGAAATTTACAAAGGATTTTACTCACAAGTAACTAATACCCACAATAGTCATTGGCCGTGTCGGCAACATATGAGAAGCACACTATAGTGCTCAGTAGCAAATAACTCGGTGATTGAAAAATCAACATGACATGCAAGTTGTTTTTTCATGAACAAACATAAAATATTGAAATGTCACTTAATTTGGTTATATTTTAACTTGTGAAGAAACACAAAACAATGTTGCTCACATATGCTGGCTGGTGCCAACAACAGAATTTATTTGATAAAATATTGAAATTATTATGCTTTACCACAAACATGACTGCAAATCAAGACTAAATGTTTTATTGAACATTGAAAAAAAACCCTGTTTCAACACTATTGCTCCACACTTTATCAGTATTTTGACAAGCTTGCAGGACAAAAATATACTGTACACTAAAACATCCAAAGGCTATTTATTATACAACTGCTTTGGTCTGTATGTTTTGTTGGAAAACAATTTTTTATATTAAAACTCGCCAATTGACACAACAATCTGGACAATGCATTAGCATACATAAAGTAGCTCTTCACTGCTCTTTGCTACACAGCAAAGAATTAGGTTGTTGAAAACAGGATGTAACAATGTTGTTGGGGCAACATTGCTCCTGGTTGTCAACAACACTGTTGCATCCTGTTTCCAACAGAATCTGATTTTTTGCCATGTACAACAAATTTGACTGGCTAAAACATAAACTCATCAAACCAGTTTAAGTTTTGTCTTGTCAAGTTGACAACCATTTTGATTTTTTTAAATTTTGAACAATGAAAAGTGTTGATGATGAAAACACAAGAAAAAGAACATTTCAAATTTAACCAATGTGCTGGATTTACGATGAAAGTTAATGGATGTGAGTGAATTGGATCGAAGGAAATTTCTTATTACGTTTTGCACAATTTTAATTCCTAGCATACAAATATCGCTGTATATTTGCACTTATTTTGTGAGTTATGTGGAGCTTTTTACACAGAGTTATATAATGAATATAATACATCCCCAAATTAATTCTCTAGTTACAGACCTGAACTGCCTGACTAAGAAATTGGATGATAGGACCATTATTCAAGGTAAAAATAAGAGTAACTTGAGGATCAGATAAGACTGACTATGCACTAAATAAATCCAGCTAGGATTGACTGAGTATTGAACAATTTGTTAGCTCATTGTACCCAAAGTTTTAGTACTTAATATTCTATGCACTCTGTTTTGTTCTAAAAGAAGAAATCGTAATCCTTGAGAATTGGCATCACTCAGCACTTATATAGCAACCATAAAACATCAGTATGAAGAGACGAGGAAATTTCTCACAGTAGTTAAAGTATGTCAAATAGACTTTGTTTTCAATGTTGGTTGGGGTTATGCTGACACTACACATGTATAAATTGTCTTGTTCTCGCTACTTATATTAATAATCAAAGCACTACGCTGTTTTTGTATACATACATAAGCGTCAACATTTATTCTTGCAATCGAATCGGTTGTTTGAATTGAATTGAATTGAACTGAAGTGAATTAAATTGAATTGAAGATACGAAGGCTGCGTAGAACTTGTTTAACATGGTGTACAGTAGTACAGTACTAGTTCTACTTAGTTAAGACATATGTGACACTGCGTCATTCAGCGTAAACTCAGCTGTTGACATATAAATATCCCTGCAAGTATCAAATTCTATCAAATAGAAGCAGTTCATACAGTTTAATTTTACCTTCATATTCACGGCAGAATCCTTTGGTAAAAACGTTCAATAAGATAAACAATCGCAGTAAAATACTGTCCATCTTGTATCTATACTCTCAAAATAAAATAAAACTTTACAAACTCCTTATGTAACTCTGCACCACTGAGCCTATGATGAGGTAATCATTAATAAATAACACAAAAAGATTTAGAATTCCTTATAATTATTCCATTCCAAAAAAATTCCTTGATCTAATATTCGCCCTGCATGTGTATGGCCATATCATAATGCTTTGCGCCTCTGGCTTTGCGCCTCGGGTGTAATTTGGTACAAATGTGTAAAATTATCAAAAAGGCAAACGATTAGGTTAATCTTATGCCTGAAAGTTTTTATATTAAATATTGGCTGATTGAAATGTGGCTCCTTTCATTACAAATTAAAAGGGAAATATTTTGACATGGATGCCAGAATAATGAAAAGCTTCTGCGGAGGAGAGAAACTTGAATGCAGCCTCGTTTTCAGGCGCTCTGATTACTTTTTCTTGCGCGAAATACTGTTCGTCTGTGTTCGTCGTACACGCAACAGTATTTCGCGCAAGAAAAAGCAATCAGAGCGCCTGGGAACGAGGCTGACTCATTGAACTATAATAGATTCTTTCTATTATAGTTCAATGGGCTGACTTGAATGCATAAATGTCAACTCTTGAGGCGTATTTAAATAATTTAAATATATTTAAGTTTATATATTTACAATATTTAAATTTTCGGCCCGCATATTTCCTATATGTTGGAAAGCATTATGATATTTGCGAAAGGAGGCTTTAAGGAGCGAGCGGGAATAGATATCCTTCATTTTCAATTGTATGCCAGTATGCCACTTGCTGCACACGTAATGCGCCAAATCTACTTGGGCGAGAGATCTCTGTTAGTAGGCAACACAGGAAGTAGTAGTATTTTTATCAGCACTGATACCAGTAGAACAATAATTGGAGGGACGAATATTAACTATTATTATTCATTGCGGTATATTCTTGCATTCTCATTGGTTGAGAGCCTACGATGAATTTTTCGTATTTTGCTGGTGGCGTGAGCACATGACAAATAATCATCGTATTTGTCATGTGCTCACGCCAACAGAGACAAATACGAGATTTATTTGTCATGTGCTCACGCCATCAGAGTTATTTGTCAACGTTTACAACGTACAGATTTCGTTTACAACGTACAGATTTCGTACATATTTTGCTTAGAGACATACGTTATGGACATTTTCAGTCAACTTCTACCTCGCAGGTTTTAAAAAACATTAATACTTTCCATAATTGTAATGTTTATTTCGGTTAAAAGAGACAAGTTTGTGGCATATTTGTAAGTAGAAAATATACGTTTGACTTGAGGTTTATTGTCTGTTTTAATTTTTATTTACATGGCTGCGACTTTTCTTGCAAAATGAATAATATCCTGCTCAGCCTCATCCAATAATTCTTAAATGTTCTGCCCAATTAATTTCTTTTAAAATCAGCCACAGTTGTGCAGAACCTGAATATATAAAGAAAACGTGTATACGCACGAAAAAATACATGATAGTAAAAACCCGAGGCCACAGATAACTGATCAATTTTAAATGAGATCGTAGTAAGAGATGGTTTGAAAACTCATTAGAATAAGAATATAAGGCCTAGTTTATACGTCGGATTTATACGTCGGTATTTTTCCAAAACGAAACTCGACAAAAGTTTGACGGAAGTCCATCGTATGAAACATCCCGGTGTTGTGACGCATAATCCATGATGGTATCATAAATTTGATTCGAATTGAGCTTAGGTTTAACAATGTATTTATACCTCGCTTTTGTGATAAGTTTATGACAGACTTTCAGAAAATATTTGACTCGACACAAATCCGACATATAAACTAAGCCTAACTCTTTATCTATGTTGGTCAAACTTTATGCACAATTGTATTTTTACTACCAATAACTGCAGTTTTTGAATTGCACAATTGTTCATGCCGCGGATAGGGCTACCTCTCCTAAAACGCTGCAATTTGTTAGTGCAGAATACAATACAAAAACATAGATAGTGATGACTTGTATTGTAATTTTAATGATTTTCCTAACTATCTCTTCTATTAACTATTATAAGATAAAGCCATAAAGTGTTTATTTCCTTGAAGTGTTTGTATTTCGTTTTTCTGGAATACATGAAATTTGTAGAATTCCTTCTTTTAAGGAGATTTCCTTGATAGAATTGTAAGTGGTGCATTAATCAGGATGCGACGTTATTTGCATCCCACTTAAACAACAAGAACATTGTAGCTACGGGTAAAGGGTATAAAAGGGCATTAATTAGTGACGCCGCAACAGATGAGGCGGAGCTAGGATAGCCAGCAAAGGCAACTGGAAGAAACCCTATTTGGTTTTTGAAAAATGCTTCGTGATCATGATTTTTTCGGGCGAAACTGCTGGCAAAGGTGCAAGATGCGTTTACACCTGGTAATTTGGACCGGACAAGGTGAACCAATCGCAATCGTGCACTTGAAATACAAGTACTTAAAATATTGTTAACGGTTTAATTAACAACGACCACCTCTGTAAATAATTATTGCATCAACTATTAAAAACTTCGTAAGCGAGGTTCGCTAAAAAGTAACATCATTAATTAATATTGATTCCCGGCTGCACGCCAAAATTGGACAAATTAAACGGGAAAACATGATCTATATATCTGGAAGGACGAGATCGAACTGCAGGTGATTTACTTCACATCGTCTCATAGTAGAGCGTGCATGAAGCTGGGACATTTATAATCTCATTACTTCACATGACCCTCCATCTCCTTTTTTAAAGTCTAGTGGTTGCTTGATCCCTCCCCTTCTCCAACGTTAAACCAAACTATACATAATACATAGAGTTGTTTGATATTTTGGCTTCTAACAAATGGTCGCGGTCCTACATGATGTGCTTAAGAAGTTCGGTTGATGGGTTAAAAGAGGTAGGTTCACTTGTGCTATCTTCACCATAAAGATTCCAACCTTGTCTAATCAGTCATATTACTCAAAACACATCACAGACCGAGAAACTGCAATTCTGTCCAGAAATTGCTTGTGAATGATTTAATAATTTGTTTCGAAAACATGCAAATTACATTACTTGACACTCAACTAGAATTAATATTGCTGATCTGGCCATAGCAGGTTCAACTTCCATTCTTCAAAAAGTTCTTTGTTCCGATGAGTTCCTTTTCTAGTATATTAAAATCAAGTAAAGTGTACATTAAGTTTTAAACACAGAATAGTGTTAATCAAGCGATCACAGTTGCGCCTGCAAAATCAGTGTAAACTTCTGTTGGTTGATAACGATGAAACTTCAGTGCCATGGCTTTGCAAACGCCGTTACAATAGTGGGTACGAAAGAATTTATACATTCCTTCACGACCTAAATTTGTCTTGCCAAATCTACGGAGTGAGCCACAATGTATGGCAGGATCAGTTAAGACATATCTCACCCCACCTGAGGTTTCTTCTTTCACACCTTGAAGATCGACAACCATGAGATACCTTCCGGTGGCCCAGTACGTCCAGTGACTGAATGCGTTAAGTGTGGCTGTATATGCCGTTTCGTTCACGAATCCAGCATTGTTGTTGAACTTGATATACTTTCCAGTGATGTATCGCTCCATGGCAAAATAGAGTTTCTTTTCACCTTCAGTGAATGTGACAGTGGACACGTCTGCAAACTGGACATCCCGTGTTCCTGCTGGCTTGATGCTGTTGAATTTATTGGCCAAAGCTACTGCAACAGATTGGATCTCCATCTGCTCTTTATACCTCACGAATTGATTTTCACTTGTGTATTTGAAGAGCTTCAACACCAAAGAACTTCCACTCTCGTCATCGGCATATTTCCCATGGTAGGCAATGCGCAGCTTTCCCTCAGCGAACGGATCTGCGGCTATCTTAATAGAACGCTCTGACTCACGGTAGACTTCTAAAGACTTACGAAAGTTGTCAAGGTCACGAGGAATTTTGTTCTTCCATATAGCGACCCTTTTATTTTCTTGCAAGCTCCAGTCAGGCATGCGAGGATCCAACTTGTATTCAACTTCTCCTCTCACTCCATCTCGTACTACTTCGTCTCCAATATTTTCTTCGTGGATGTTCACAGACGCAGAGATGGAACCAGCCACAGCTCCTACAAGATCATCAACAGAATTCAGATCAATTTGATTAATGTTCATTATACTCTGGAAAACTTGTACCATCAAATCGGTCGCACTTCCAAGCTTGGCAAACCAATAGATAATCTTGAGCTCTTCTAGTTTCGACAGTAAATCTTCAATCCGCAGTCCACGCGGGTCTCCGTTTGGATATTCATCACCGACACTAGGATCGTGGAAACGTGTGCCGTGGCAAGGGCTATCTGCGATGTGAAACAAAATTCGTGTTTGTTTACTCCAGGTGAGTTTGGTAACTTCTTCAATACCGCCAAAAACATCTTCAGGAGCATCTCCACCACCTGTTGCAGTAACAGTCCCCATAAAACTTTGGAATTCCAAAATCGATGTCGTCAAATCTAGTACGACTATTCTGGCAGCACCATCACAGTGATCACGATAACCAACGAAAGCAACAGAGAAATTCAAATCTGGAAGCATTCTCTTGGACCTTTCTACGATGGTCTTGATCTTTTCTTTCACTCCCTGAATGTACGATGCCATGCTTCCAGTGCAATCAACGAGAAAACACAAATCAACAGCTTGTGCGGCAGCCATCAATTGTAGAACCCGATCAATCTCGCGTTTTCTTGCTTCTTCGGCTAAAACATCAGTTTCTAACTCTGTGATTCTTGTCTTCGTGCGAACTCTGCTTGCAGACTCCTCCATCATAGCCATTCTGTTCTTTAGTTCTTCGAATTGCTCCAACGTTTGTTCTCCTGTCGCAGCACTCGGATCTGCACTCATCATTTCTTGAAATTTCTTCTCCATGTCGGCAAAAAATCTTTGAAACATGTTTGGTGTGCCTGCTGCTGCTTCACCTTCTACTTTTGGTTTCTCAATAGTGTCGGAATCCATAACTTACTAATCTTTACAGCTAAAATGGGTACTCTAAAAAAGGGGGAAAAGATAGCGGTGGTGAATGTAGTGAATATTGAAGAAAATGGCTTTTGCGCATAGTCATTAAAACCCTTTTTCATTGTGGTTGCTTTGTCTGCGCCGTCGCTCAAGTCTGCGTGAGCAGATATCCAAAGATCCTTCACCCAGGCTACGTAGAAATGACTTTTAGTCTACGACCTGGGAGGTGTTTTTTTATTAAAAATGGCTTACTTGTTGGGACCAAATCTCATGCGCATCTTTTAAAGACGCTGGCCTATAGATACTAAAGAACTATGTTGGACTTCTTGTGTATGTTAATTGGTATTCTTGTAGATAAGCAACATAAACACGTTTTTCTTCCATTTTAGGGTAAATTAAACATTGGGAAAGTGGGGAATTTCATTTTTTTCCTTTGAAAAATAACTTATGTTATCAAACAATAAATATTATTTTTTATTTGTGCACGACTAGAGTTATTTTCTGATTTCCCGCAATCTAAATTGGCTGTACGAGCGGGTGGCTTTTTACGATATCTTGGCCCTCGGGCAAAAAGAGTTATTCCAGCGACAGCTTTTTTGTTTATCAAGGGGTATTTAAATTTTTTAAACAACTTAATGACAATGTAAAAGTAAAAATGTTCTCCGATGATAGCTCTCATAGTGAGAGGGAGTTTTATTATAAAGATGAATTAAATTTTCTTGAAATCGAGCCAATGTCAGCTTCAACAAGCCACAACAATTTTAAGAATGTCAACAACAGCGGAGAAATTACAAGCGACATTAAAAAATAAATAAGTTATTTACCGTTTAGGTAAATTAACTTAACACAGGAAAACACAGGACTGAAGGCTAGCAAAGAGCTTCAACTCTTCACATAATGACGTTTCATCTGCATTTCCACTTTCTACCAGTTGGGTCAGTGCTTGTCTATTTGTAGATATAAATTTCTATCATGTAAATATAGCCTAACAGTCTTAGGTAATCCCTCGCTTCCGGTGACGCAGTACTCGTTTGTATGTGTGATGTTAAATATGGGAACCAGGCCAATGAGAACGAGGCCTAATGAGACAAAGGCGAATGTGAATGCACTAAATATAAGCCCAAGCGTGCGAAGGATCGCTGCCATGATACTCACCGGACAGGCGTAGCGAGCTCGCTGTACTCGATAATTGACGACGGTGCCTATATTCATATATTCGTGTTTACAGACCATAAAAACAGTCGCTTTGAAAAGAGATTAATGTGCAGAAGACGAATACATGAACCCTCAATTATCGAGTTTGCTACGTCACTGACGCATCCTTTGCGCGGCGAGCAGCGCAAATATGCTATTGCACAATTGGAAAGGAAAGCTAATGTACCAACGATTTAAGCCCGTTTTTCATTTCAACTGTATCTTAGCAAACCGTAGCGTATTTCATTGTTTCGTGAACACTCAAGCTGACGTAGCGTATTCTGTTATGTCCATATCATTAGTCTATAAGCGCCCTGGCTTGACTTAAGCAGACTAGTAGATATGGAAATAATAGAATACGCTACGTTTTGCTACGATACAGTCGAAGTGGAAACAAAATTCCACTCTACAAAAATTCCAAAGTTGCAAATCTCCATCCTTTAAACGAAGGGGAGGAAGTCAGTACGGAATGCATGGAGCCATTTGAAGTACCAGAACCCCAAGTCGTAAAGGAGAGCAATAGTGTCTCGGGAACGGACTGTGACATTAAGTTGCAAAAAGTGTTTGAACAAATTGATTTATCTCATTTACAACCGGGGGAACGAACGGGGGTAGAAAAGTTGTTAGTGGAGTTTCAGGATATATTCTCGTCGGGACAAAATGATATCGGGCGCACGAGTAGAATATATCACAAAATCAAAACGGGAGATCACCCACCGATTCGTCAACAGGCACGACGTATTCCGGGACACCAAAGAGAAGAGGTGGATAGCATGCTACAAACCATGCTGGAGCAAGGAGTGATTCAAACGTCATTCAGTCCGTGGGCTGCGCCGATCGTGCTCGTGAAGAAGAAGGATGGTACGACGAGATTCTGTGTGTCCGAAAAGTTGGTGATGTCAGTACACAAAGATCGTTAAGAGTCCACTGATAAAAGTACTGATTGGTGCTCCGTGATTCCCGAAGCTAAAATAAAGCAAGCGCAAGGTGACGATCCGATGCTAGCTCCCTTGATAGACAGCGTGCGAGCAGGTGAAAGACCTCCGTCCTCAGAAATTCAAGGCAGCAGCCGAAGTACCCATGTCATGTGGTTTAACTGGTCGAGGTTGGTTATAGAGAATGACATATTGTATCGTCGCTGGGAATCAGAAGATGGTAATAGAATGAAACTACAACTTGTCGTGCCACAATCGCTTGTACCAGAAATCCTGAAATTGTTGCATGATAACCCGACCTCTGGTCACCTTGGGGTGACAAAAACGGTCGAAAGAGTGCGACAAAGATTCTTTTGGAGTGGTCTTCGCCAAGACGTTGAAAGTTGGTGTAGAAACTGCGAGGTGTGCTGCAGATGGAATAATCACCGAGTTAAACCACGTGCACCATTGGTTACGAGCAAAGTTGGTTACCCCGGAGAACGAGTCGCAATGGACATCGTTGGGCCGTTCCCGAAATCTGCTAATGGGAACAAGTACATTCTTGTGGTGAGCGACTACTTTACTCGTTGGATTGAAGCTTTTCCGATTCCTAATCAGGAAGCCTTGACTGTCGCCCGAGTTTTTGTTAATGAGTATGTCTGTCGGTACGGCGTTCCTGTTCAGCTACATACAGACCAAGGACGGAACTTTGAGTCCAAGATGGTCGAGGAAATGTGCAAGATTCTGGAAATCGATAAGACCAGAACATCCCCTTACCATCCTCAATCAGATGGTATGGTAGAGCGTTTCAACCGAATGCTGGAGGCGATGTTGGCAAAGTACGTGAGTAGGAATCATGAAGATTGGGATGATCATTTGCAAATAGTAATGCTGGCGTATCGATCAAGTGTCCATGAAACAACAAAGCAGACCCCTTTCTTTATGTAATTTGGGAGAGAAGTACGTTTGCCCGTGGATGTTATGTTTGGTGGATCAGAAATACGGAGAACCCGGGATGAGTATGTGGACGATGTTCGTAGAAATATGGAGCACGCCTACCACGAAGTGTGAGAGCGAACGAAAGCAGTCCAAAAACGACAGGAAGACTATTACAACAAGCGAGTGTCAGGCGAACCCTTTAAGAAGGACGATCGGGTATGGGTACACCAACCATGTACTGGGAAGACCATCTCAAGGAAATTCCACCAACCATGGTCTGGTCCATACAGAGTCATCAAAAGAATATCAGATACGGTGTATCGTGTGCAGTTGATTGGCGGTCGTAAACGGAAAGTTGTACATTTTAATCGATTAAAGCCTTGTTTTGGTCCGCAGAAGCAAATTTAAACAGTTCAGAACTATGGGTAAAATTGTTAAGTTAGTAGAACGTGTTTCTTACAAAGAAAGTCAAATTAGTGTTGATTGATTTTATGTTATGTTTGTTGGTTTGGTTAGTTGGTTAAGTAAATAAATTTAAACACGAGGACGTGTTTCGTTTAGAAAGGAAGGCAATGTAGCATTAGTGTTAATTGATTTGGTTATGTTTGTTGGTTTGTTTAGTTTGGTTAATGTAGCATTAGTATTAGCTAATTTGGTTCAGCGGGTTTAGACTGTTCAGTTATCTTTTCAATAGCATAAATGTTAATTATGGCGTATCACGCAGGTTGACGTGAACTGTCGTAGAAAAACGGTTAGGTTGTCGTTGTTGACTGGGCCTGAGGACGGAGTTGATAAGCAGAAAAAGAGCTGTTGTATTTACATTGTAATATTGTTACAAGTTGAATTATATTATAAACAAATAGTAAACGAACCAGTGTGTGGGTCACGTTACTCTTCTAATCCGAGAAAACCCAAAAATCCTACTATTTACTGTACCAGGTTAACCATTTGTTGATTTTTTGCAAAATTCAGGGTGCAAAAAAGCTGAACAAATTTGAAATCGCTCGACCACCTTGCAAGGCGGCTTAAGCGAAATGTATTTCCGCTTTCGAATTATTGTGGTCACATGTTTCTTTGTATCTTATACTTGGAAATTAATTTCTAAGAAAACGTGAACCAAAACTAAAGTGAAAGTTGCTATTTCAGTACTTTTCACAACAAATATTCGTCAAGCTAGGGTATCTTAGCGGAAAGTTGACACAATTATGTATAGTTATTATAAAAATATTTTTTCTAGATACAGTATTATTTTGTGAATATATTTTGTGAATTAGTAGAAATTAAGGTACTCGGCCAGTTTAAGCATCCAGTCGAAAAATCTTAATGTAGGTCAGACTATATAAAGTCAACATCAACAAGGACATGTTCAGCATTTATAATGTCTATATTATTTAGTAAGTTTAGTGTCTACATAATGAAAGGATTCGTTTTTACCAAATATCTGTTTCGGTTTTACACACGTGAGAGATTCCTCGCTAGAATTGAAACCGATAAAAAATAAATATCCTAAAAAAAGGTCATTGTATGACGACTGATAATGAACATTTTACCGTATTATACATCGCTACTATACTTAAAATGTTGAAACAGCAACTTACCTACCTTATCGCCGGTAACTACTTTTGATTTAACTTGCAATATGCGTCTTGCATGTACAAGATTAGTCAAAACGATGAGTGTGAAGTGCCAGTGACACTGAAACTTATTTCATACAATACCATGTTCAGCGGTATCAGTTTTACTAATGAGTACTAATGGTACTAGCTAATGAGACGGGTATTGATTCCATTGAGCTCCATATATATATGGAGTGAGAACATCTGTCCAAGCCAAAGCTAAGATGGCAGAAATTCAAGAAGCTATATAAGACGTCAATCTTTGTATCTTGCCATTCTTGGTCCCCTGCGGCACTGCGCGTTCATTTTCCGCCATCTCTGAACACATTTTGCCGCTCGACATCTCATTCAGATATACAGGGGGTGTAAAAAAGGTAATCGTACTTTGGAGTGCTCTGGGGCGCTCAATATTTTACATACAGAAATAATTCATTCACATTTCAAGACCCGGCTTTTAGCATATGAATGTCACTGTTTTTGTAAAATTTGAAGAAAAATTGAGCAAATAAGAATAAAATTGACAAACTTTAGCTTTAGGTAGTAAAATTAATGTATCTTATTACTTTTAGCCACGTTGATTGTTTCTCGCGACAGGTTTTCTTTTCTTATTTGCTGCCTTAATAATGCTTATATAGTGGTGAACATATACGATTTCAATCGCTTATATTCACTTGATTCGTATTTTCTCAATTATGTTCTTTAAATTTCACAACAATGGTGAGAATTGTGAACGCGTCAGAGCACTCCAAAGTTCGATTACCTTTTTTAAGCACCCTGTACTACTTAAAAATTAGTCACTGAAGGTGAGGTGATTACAAGCCTATATTCACTGAGACGAAGGGAAGAAGTGAAAGAAAAAGAAAAGAAGTAAAAGAACGAGGGACGAGTCTAGGGCTATATGCAGGTTATATGTTTGTACTATACAAAACAGCGTCAATGTAAACATTAACTACTTAACTAGAATTTACACACAGTTAATATTTTATAAAAAAAATTGCCTTCATCCAAAGATTCCCAGTGAAGAGTTTGACACTATGCATAAATAGATTGAGGATTTTTTTGTCCAACTTCTAAGAATGATGGTTGTATAAAATATCAACTGAGTTGTGCATGCTGGTTATCTAGTCAGTGTTTACATTTGATGTTGTTTTGAATGGTATGTACATGAATATAAAATATATGTACATGATGTAAACACGACGCATCAAAAGCTGACCGAGCGTAATCAAAACAGTTATAGACTGGTTAATAATCATTACACAAGCATAAATACCAAATACACATATTTATTGAGCCAAAAATATATTCACCATCAACTATTGGGCTACCTAGGGAACAACATGACACCTCGATAATATCAAGTGTTATCTTCGAAGCACACACTAAATATTGACGAAACTCGGTTTGCAGCCTCGTCCCCAGGCGCTCTGATTGCTTTTTCTTGCGCGAAATACTGTTGCGCGCCTGGGGACGAGGCTAACTCGGTTGCCTATACTCTTCAGTTATGTATTTGCAGTTAAAGTGACATTTGTGTATTATATGTGTGGTTATGGACGATGAAAAAGCAAGGGAACCTGTGTACTAATCTGAAATCGCCATCTTAGCCAGGTATGTGAATTTCTCTTGAAAATTTCTAGAATTAACAACAAACGCCAGCGTGCGCGATTATAGTTTCTATATTCTAATATGTATGAAGTTTTAGCTGACGAATGTCATTAACGCTTTAGACTGCGTTTCCAACCCCTGCTTTCGATTGTTTACTTTTTCAGTCAACCCCCCTCCCCCCCCCCCGGCAATATTTGGTGTAAAAATAAAGACGATGTGAATCCCTCCCGCTTAGCATATACGACTTTAATTAGGAGTTTTTTCCAATTAATAGAACGTTGCATGGGTCCATTTTGAAACTTTAGTAACTTATCACCACTTTGTTGCTACTCTGGTTTACTTCCGAATATAATGTTATGACACACCAAACAAAATGTGCATATTAACATTAGCTAACTTTAAAAGCAGGCGTTGAGGGAAGAGATGGAAGCGTCGCTGGAACTTGATGGTGATATCGCAACATGCACAAGATATATAACTACATATACAATTTTCTATTTACTACTTATATATAATTCTCTATTTGAACAGTATGTCAGACATGACATAACATTCTTATATTGGAATGAGTGGTGCTCATAAATGCCTAGAAACGAACATAACTTAACAATATAGCCAGCGGGAAACTGATTAAGAAATTCACTTAAACAAGTTCATTACCGATAAGTTGTAGAATACAGATGTGACATGTAGAAGCTAGGTTCGAAATATTTTTACTGAATGTACTGTGACCAATGTCTCTTTTCAGCTAAAGCCATTTCAAGTGTGCGCTTTTTTTCTTACATTCTGACGTAAGTCACTTTGCATTTACTATTTGGGATTTTGTTCAACTTAATTACCATATAAAGTAGACAAAGTATTGTGCCTTTAACACATTTGATTATTTAACACTTTCAAACACGGAAATTAAACCGTTATAGTCGGGTCGAAGTTGTTATCATTTCACTCTCGTCTGCGTAGAAGAATAGGTCTAAGCTGGCAATACTAATTAGGACTTTGAAATTATCACAACTGAATTTATAATATCCAGCAAGTATGACTTTTCGCTGCTTCTTTCTATTGAATGTTATCATGCTGAATTTGACTCTTGGATTACCTCAAAGTAAGTGTTCTTTTTTGTGTCTACCAGAAAAAAAAGAAGAAACTAGCCCTTCAATAATTACACATCTTCATTGTGCGTTGTTATTAACCGCACAAAAGATATGCTACACCTTTGTTATATTAAGATTTAAAATGGATGATATGGATAACTTAAACGCTGCGCTAACGAATATACATTGTAATGCGAAGATGTGCTTTAATGTTCGTGTTTTTATACTAAGTCGCCATCTGCTGTTTGAAAGATTAACGTATCGGAACTTAACAAAACTTTTTAACGAAAATTTTAATTTTACGGTATATAGCCTTAATTTTTTAATTGGAACAATTAATATTAATTCTTTATTGGCTAATACTCAATTGTCACGATGTACTGTAGCATAGTAATTCGTCGCAGCGAAGAGTGAAAAAAAGGCTAACCTATGCTTATCCAACAACAGGCCTGTCCACCACATCTATTCTAAAATGGCACAAAATCATTGGATGCCTTGCTACACTGGAATGAAATCTAGCGGAAAGTAAAAAAACATAAAAAAATAGTTTCTAAAATAATAACTATTCAGCCCAATAATCAATTTAGCATCATGTTACTCTTGGCTATTTGGCCTTGCATAAATCTGGAAGTTTATCCACTGAAGTAATTTCTCCCTCCATTATATTATTCTCATCCATTATGTTACTCAGGAAATCAATCTATTCTTCAGGAAGCAAAAGATATTGAGTTAACAATCTTTGATTACTTCAGCAAATTTTATGAAATTTGAAACGATTTAAAGAACACAAGAATGACAGATCATGTCGCAGCAAGTAATCAGTCACTTATTAGTGCGCTGACTTGCGTACAGACATAATATTAATTTGTAATTAATTGTAATACTACCTACAAATTACTAGAGGCAAATAGTATAGAGGCATGGAGAAAAACATTGAAAAGCACTTAAGGTTCGATTTCCGCCGTGGTTAGGCAAATATTTCAGCTTTCTCGCCGGGGAGATACAAAATCAGAGCAACACCACAAACCTCAAGTATTTCCATAATTATTTAGACCATTATAAAGATTGAGCATGCATTGACTTGCAAACAGCCCACGGGAAAAGATTTTATCAAACATGTTATATCGAGTTTAAGCTAGATTTCAGAGGAAAGATGACGTCATCATTATGCATGCGTGTTATGTTAAAAAGTTTTTTTTAGGTTTCTGCAGGCAAGATGACTGCGGTAACAACATTATTAATATAACAGTGATTTCTCTTTTTATCTTACTATCTAAACTTTCTTTGTTTGTTTTATTTTATGGATTAATTATTCTTTCACTGAACAATATATATATATATATATATATATATATATATATATATATATATATATATATATATATATATATATATATATATATATATATATATATATATATATATATATATATATATATATATATATTTATATAAGAACGAAACAGATTTTATTCAAATTTCTTACATGTATTCAATCTTTGAACATTTAGAGGAGTACAGCTATGAGATACTCAAAGAGTATGACGAGAATGAGGAATTATTGCAGAATTATGATATTGTCCGCAGAGATACACGAGACAAAGAGCCTACAAACAGACCAGGAGTGGGTACTGAACATCGCCCTCCATTTCCTAGAAATCCTTTTACCACAAGCTTACCACCCAAGTTCACAATGAATACAACGCTTTCCCCAAAGCAAACAACTGAACCTACAACGAGCGCTAGTGTTCTTGAAGGTCCCACGGTTAAAAATTCGTCTAGTAATGCGACAACACGTAACTACACTCTCAACGTAAGTACGATTAGATTAACTTTTAATAATCTTTAAGAGGAGTATATTTAAGTATGCTTGGTTGCTTTGTAACAATTTTCCCTAGGTGACCAATTGGCTTGACGTACACCACCCACATCTTTTCGAAAAAAGCTTTGCAGACAATTACATATTATTGAAAAGTCTTTTACATGACGCCTTTCTGTGCGTTTAGCATTGATGTCTATTCAGATTAAATCATTGAACAGTTTTTAGTAGGTGAGGGCACAGAGCTGAAACTAGAGCATTATTGGGGAAGGGGGTAAATTCATATAATTATTCTTTTCTGACCAACGAATTTCTTTTCAAATCCGTTTATTAGGGTTCATTAAAAACGAAATTCGTTGGGCGGAATATGGCGAATATATGAATAAATATACCTCCCCCCACACACACAATTAACGCTTTATTTTCGCGCGGCCTTGAGGCAAGACCACGTTCAATAGCTCACAGGATCATTTACACATAAAGTTTATGATCAGGGATGGGATTGGTTGTTTAGGAAAATGGTCTAAAATTGCACATTTAGCATTTTCTAACCCTAACCCTAACCCTTGTCGCTTGTTCTATTCCACTGGCTCAAGCTTTCGACTGCCAGTCTGCAGTCTTCAACAGGTAAAGTGATACTAAATATAAAGCTATTCCACGGATATATCTACTAAGACAGTGGTTTACAATCACAATGACATACAATAACAATTTAAGTAGTCTCGCCTACGTAATCTCTTGCAAAACGAGTGTTCTTATAAATATAAAACTATGATCATTCCTTTTTAAATAAAAACCTATATTGTTCTTGTAAATGTTGCACATTGTTATTAGAATTCAATGTGGTTGGTGTATACCAAGATTCCAGCGTTTTTCTATGTCGATAGGTTGCCTTGTCTATGATTTTGCATTCATCAGATTTTGCATTCATTCATTTGCATTCGTCAGATTCTACAATGACAGGGTTTGGGGGCCAGTTTGCTTTGTTCGTTTGTTTTGAGCTGAACCGGACCGTTCTGCCATAGGCGTTTATCATTGGATCCCATCCATCTCGACTGCCAATGTCTGCGGAATTTTGATCTGTAGACACGTGTCTCTATTCGATGAAAGACGTTGCTCTAATCTTTCGCACCCGGTTTTGTACATGGTGCCCCTGTTCCTTGATCCAGCACAACGCAACCATGCTTTCCAGCCATCCAGTGCTCCGATCACCGGAAATCCGTCTAAAGCTTCCTTCACATTATCAACTAGGTTCGCTGCCTCGCTCCTCGGGATCGTCAGTCCTTGTTTAGGTAACCAAGATTTAGCTGTCACTAGTCCTTGCAAAGTTCCAGAAGCTGCTTGATTACGGCGTACACAGCTCCAGCCAAGCCCTTGTCGCTCGCACCTCTAAAAGTATTGAGATCAATCTCTTCGATGTCTTTCCGATTTTCGACCAAGCTCTTACGAAACTCCGCGCTGTTTCCAAGCCTGTTTTTTTACCTTTCTACACATTCCGCTAACGATTCTTTCATGCAATTGTGCATCCCAACCAACCTTACTCTCGCATGCTTCCTGATATAACAGCATGTCAGCTAGTGTACATGATGACACTAGTCCTAAAGGGTCGTACACTTGGGCAACTTTGGACTGCTTTTTTGTAGGAAATAAAATGCTAATCATCTTCTTTATTCCAATCAAGACCATGGCTTGCTATTTTCGTTTGCTGGAACTCCTAGCATCTTCTTTATTCCAATCAAGACCATGGCTTGCTATTTTCGTTTGCTGGAACTCCTAGTTGTTGCTTTGCATAGGTTTCTTCTTCTTGCGTTAGCGATGATGGGTTTGTCTATTTTTTTCGCGTTGGACTGCCATTTACGTAGCCCAAAGGTGGCATCTTGAAAGATTTGGTGGCTTTGTACTTTAGCGTTGCTGCTTTTAATGTTGTAGTAACTTCAATAACGAGGTCGTCCACGTGGGGGATTTTGCTAATCTCATAAACCACAGCAGGGTTCTTGTCGCTAGGTCTCCTCCAGGTGCTGCCGGCAGGAGGAAAGGCGACGATGTAAGTCCGAAAAGAGCTTTAGTTAATCGGAAAGTTTGTATTTCATTCGAGTGGATATCTTTCAACTAATAAAATCGAAGGGCATCTACATGACTTGTACTTTCCGCAGGTCACCACTTATACAGACTGGGTGAAACCTTCCTCGGACTAATACTGTCCACAGCAGTCATTCAGCGACGGAGATTCATTTGTCGGTTTTGCCGATGCATCATAAACGACGCGTAACTTTGTGCTTTCTGGTGTTTCACGGAAAACTCCCTTATGCGGTATATGCGGTAAATAAACTTCTTACCTTCAGGTTCATCTGGTACAGGCTCTACTACGCCGTCCTTTAATTGTTCTTGGATCACGTCATTATACTCTTCCAGCTTTCCGGTGTTCCTAATTTTACTTTACCAGAGAACAACTCTAGCTACGCAGTTCTCCCCTGAATTAAGAGCTCAACAGAACCAGTGAAAAGACTAGTGAAACGGCACGACTAGTGAAATGTGCATGAGAACCACAACGAAACCACTCCGTAATTTAGAACAACATTTCCCGTCCCCAAAGGCCAGACCACTTCCCGAAAAACAGACCAATGTCGTATACAAGATCAGTTGCACAGGCTGCAGCTGTTGCTATATAGGTGAGACCTGCAGAGCTTTCGAAACGAGGATTAAAAAGGAACATAAAAGAAACGTCGAGAAATTTAAATCCGCTTCTAACATAACAAAACATGCTTTGACTCATGACCACAAAATCAACTTTGATGAATGCAAAATCCTAGACAAGGTAACCTGTCGACACAGAACAACACTGGAATCTTGACATTCAGCAATTCCATTGATTTCCAAAACAATGTGCAACATTTACCAGAGCAATATAGGTTTTTATTTAAAAAGGAATGATCATATTTTATATAAGAACACTCGTTTTACTAGACATTACGTAGGCGGAACTATTTATTGTTATTGTATGTCATTGTAATTTTTGACCATTGTCCTAGTAGCTATGTCCGTAGAATAGTTTTATATATTTAGTATCACATTAACTGTCGAAGACTGTAGACTGGTAGTGGAAAGCTCATGTTTAAATAAATTTCACGATCAGAGAATGTTCTAGAAACTTGATTTAGTATTTGCCATACTCTAATAAAACAACATTTATTAATTTCATCTTTTAGGACAACCATAAATACTACATATCTAATTACGACAGTTCTGGAGCTGACACGTGGTGGGTCCCTCTGGATGAAGGAGAATCACCAGCTGTAATGCACGAGAATCTTTCAAAAAATAAACAGTACTCAGATGTAAGAATTACACCTTTTTTCAAGCAGGTTTTGATCGGTAATCTTACAGTGAAATTGATGTTATGCAATAAAATTCATAGTACTTTCAATTAGATACAAATCATCTCAGTCCCAGTAGTGTTTACGGTGTCGACATTATATCTACTATATGTGTGGTGTGGCACTTTAATTTTATATTTGCTGAAACTATCAGCCGGTACAGAATTCATCTCATAAGCTTTTATGATTCATCTCATAAACGTTTCTGATCTAACTGATCTAAACTTGAGCACAAAAGTGTAGAACTACCGAATAAAAATCTATTTTTCTGTTTTTAATCACTTATATTTTTTATTTTTCTTTATAAAACGTGATGGAGCTCGGTTGGAACTTATTATAATGTTAAGTAAAGTAAACTATAAGTTCACCACAAATTTGGAAACAAAGTCAATAATATTTTTTGAAGAATTAAATACTAGTTGGGATCGAAAAAATGGATTACTATTTGACAAGTATAGTGCCAATCTTTCCGCGTTTTCAAACTATCAAAGGTTTGTGTCGCAGAGTGAGAACATTTGTCCAGTAGTCAAAAGAAATTCAAACGAGTAACTCATTCTTCCGAGCAGCTAGTCAGTGCTACGTAACTCCCCCTATATTAACTATGTTAACTTGATTACTAGAAAACTAGTAACTTATACACAATTAGGGTTTCACTTTCTAATTTGAATAAAAAAACTTGGTTTGACAAAAGGCACCACACAAGATCTTACCTTATATTAAATCTTCTCGTGTATATCATATCGTTGACAGTTACTTCGTTCTAATAAAATTTATTTTTACAGACAATCCGAACTTCGTTTTCCTTTCCATTTTATGGACATACTATAAATTATGTTACCATCACAAATAAAGGTACAGTTATGATAAAGATCCAGATTTAGACCATCTGCACAACTTTTATTCACAATGACATAACTTATCGATAGGAAACAATGTTCTGCAACGTTGAATGTTTTCTAGTTTGTCCCAGCCTGCTGTAATATTCATCAACAATTTATTTGTTTTATGTAAATGATCAATCTAGGTTACCTATTTCTTGGAGATGTAATTCACAAGTTCAACGCGTCATCACAGTATGTCGCTCCTCTTATGGCAGATTTTTCAACAAATAATGATACAGTAATTGCTTACGCAGATACAGGTACAGTATACAAGTATATTTAAAATTTCCAATAATTCATAGTGGTTTTAATACATGTTTAAATATAAGCTTTTTATAAGAATTAGAGGCTGTTTCACATGGTTTCCCTTTGTCGGGATGCGTTAGCAGGCATTGAGGAGATAAATCACAGTTCATAAGTTCTCCTCCAAATTTTTGAACATAGCAAATATTAAAGTAATTAAATACAGTAAACTATACAAGAGCTTCTGGCCAACATTTTAGTTCCTTTACGCCTGTTTTGAACTTTCATTTAAGTCTGGTGACTTACTTCAGTCCATCAATATCATCCCACTTTCCATTCCATCCCAGCTAAACAGGATCATGTAACGTGAGCCTGTATGCATCGAGTAATTGATTTTCCAATTCTGCGGCATATCACAGCGATATTTTGGAAAGAGATATTGATATCTTGAATAAATTAAAGTATAATATTTGCACCTAACATATTCTATAGTGCCTTGTATTTAAAGGTCTGTAGAGTTTATGGTGCGTCTCTTGAGTAAGTGGTTTTAATCGTTTGACAATAACCCCATATGTCAGTAAACATGAATATATCGCGTTCGCCACACACGAAAACCTCAATCACTTATTAATGGGATACGTTTTTTTTTTCATAGGAGATCGATTTACTGTACAGTGGACAAACCTAACGTTTCAACACCAAAAAGGTTTGACGTACATTTTAAAAAGCTGAAAGATAATTTGACCGGCATGCAGGCAGAAAGACGTCAGGCTAGAGACTTAAGATGGCATTAATAATTCTGTAAAAAGCCAAAATGCACAAGATGTAAAATTTCACAAATTTATAACTGTCTAGCTCATTTTGATAAAGAACTTATCAATTCGTATTTTTGACATTAAGAATATATAATAAATTATTCACTTTTTTAATTTATACATAGTTGGCCAATTTTCATTCCAATGCACTTTGCTACAGAATGGAACGATTGTTTTTGCTTACAAAAAAGTAAGTTTGTTCACTTTCTCAAATATCTTCGCTCAAATACAATCATAAGCCTTTTTAACTAAATGAGAAACTATAATTAGCATTATTATATATATTTTTTGTGCATTTCTATCAATGTTAATTTCTTTCAGATTCCTGCCCCTGTCGTTGAATTAAAAAGTGATTCATTTAAGCAGCGCGTTGGTCTCTCTGACAGTTTGCGGTACCGAATACTTCGTCATGGCTTGTTTTATATCAATGGAAAATTTTGTATGCTGTTATATTTTATGATTTTGTCAAATGCCAAGTTTGCACAATTAAACATTTTGAAATATATTTTTACATTACATTATAACACATACATACAGACATTATAAATTATGCGTCAATCTTTCCGTCCTGATAGCACAGAATATCGATATAACACAAGTGTCTATAACCTTAAGTTTATTGTTTTTTGTTCCAACGGTCCCTCTAGTGCAAAAGCGAGAAACCATTCTATATTTGTTTGACAGTTCTGTACAACTTTATTCTGTGCTAATATAATATCAGGATAGCAACAACTTTCTTTCACTAAAATAAAATATCACTCGCTTACTGACCTCTATACCCACTAAACCTGTATGCAGCAGCAAATAGGCGAATTAATATGAATTTAAGAATCTAAATTTTACGAGGCAAAATTTGGAGTCTGCAGTTTAACGGTATTGAAAAATTTGCAGCCAACATTGTTCATAGTTGTTAACAAAACTGAAGAATATATTGTTGAGCTTGAATCAGGTTTAACAACACTTAATAATATTGTCAACGACTGTTAACAATGTGGGCAGCAAAACATTGTTGAATCCTGTTTTTATGACCATTGCATGGATTGTTTGTTTTTTGCTGTGCAACATAAGTACCATGTAATCAACTTCATGCAACATTAAAAAAATTCTATCTTTTATTAACAGATACAACATTAGCTCAAAATATTTACTTCAAGTATCACTCTGTTGATCTACCCACCGAGAATGTTAAAACAGGCGCAGCCTACGTCATCACACCATTGCCAAGTGAGTCAACTACACTTATAAAATTAATTAATAATTAATTAAAAACACAAAGGAATACATGTTTATTCAGATACAGATCTTGCCCTGATTTACAAAAAATTTAAGTTTGATTTTTAAACACATATCATTTCTTTGACATTTTGGAAGAATACGAACGCTTTCATCCAGACCTTTTATAAATTACAAGGATAATAAAGCATTCGCATCCGATATCAGATACAAGTCGCCTGCTCATGCTTTATCTATTACTTGTGAAATTCATTAATAATTCATAAAAATAAATAAAACACTATATACCTAATCAATATCGGTAAATCGGATAAAGATTTTAACCTGTTTTACATAAAAAGTTTGATTTTCTAATCAAATATCATTTCTTCAGAATTATAATGAAAGAACACAAACGTTTTCATCCAGACAAAAAGTACGACAATTTCGGCTCGCGTTTTATTGAAAAATTGGAGTAGAAATTAAGAAATGTTTACCACAGCCAGCGTAGGCCTACATTATGCAATAGTTCAACAAAATTGTTATGCTGGATGCCTGGATATATCATGATGAAAGTTTTACATTCCTTTAGACTGTATTATGTTAAAATCCTGCAATGCTTGTGTGAGTACTCTAACGACATTTAAATGTGCTTGGTGTTCACAACTACGAAGGTAAGTTAAATATTGTTCATGCCGGGATCTTACATGTTCTACGATATATATCTTCTAACACTTCTAAGTGTAAAACCCCTCCTTTTTGTAAGCAAAAACATTGTATTTAGAAGGAACGATTTCGAAGGAACGAGTTTTTTGCAATTAGCTTTATAAGACATGAGATCAAACAGGGTATTGGAAAGATAGGATCGTCAGTAAACCTTCTTTCCCATGCATATGTCTTTTCTGATATGGAAAAAAAACTAAAAAACGAATTACATGCAGGTCTATAGCAGCGGTATAAAAATCTCCATTTAAGGCATGATGAATTAAAGATTTTGTAGTGAAGACCACAGTACACCATGTTCATTATTTTAGGAAAGGTCACACAAAAGAAAATTTCGATCTGAGAAAATTTTCCTGAATTTTCCAACGTGTATGCAACTGTTTTATGTTGATGCAGGTGTTCGGATGGAGTTGATCGATATCGGCAGGAATGGTTTATCTATGGCTGTCAAAACAATAATCGCACAACGGTTGGTTAATATATATAATAGTTTCGGGAACTGTCGCAGTGTTTTGGTGGGAAAAATCCCACCAGTAAAGTGAAATATTGAATGTCATTTGTGTGACCATCTTTAATCTTTAATAAAAATACACGGTAGCCTGTTCAGGTAATAATATTTACAGTGCTGGTTTTCAAAGGGCCGTGTGGTATTTACAACTAAACTATTAATAAAATAACAAGAGAAAGTAAAGGGGTTAACACCAAGTGAACTGAATAATTGCCGTTTAAACGACGAGTTTAAGAATGATGTTATTATTGAGATGTTACCATTATTGATAATCGCACATAATATCACGATTATCGATGAGTAAGCAGAAAGTAGTTCAATGCTTTAACCTCAAGCACTGATGCTAAAAAATAAGATATTTATTTCCTACATGTACAATACAGGATATCACAACAGTCGAAAAAAATTTGACACTCGTAAAAGAAAGTCTAAAATTGCAAATTTCAATTTTATTTATTGATCTCATCGTCAACGTCATTTCTAGTGTCCAGCAGAACCACCAACAACGTCATCATCAGTTATTACAACAAAGCCAGTCAGTAATGGGACAACAACAACACAGAATGCAAATTATACAAATAAAACAACAGAAAAAATGAAATCGAATCCAACTATACAGGTGTCCACTCGACCGAGTATGACCGAAAACACCACTAAGACAGCCGAGACACCAACAGGAAAACCAAACGTCTCTACCATAATGTCCACTACACAATCACTTAAAACTACTCATCAGAGTTCAACAAAAAATGTAATAGCTACTTCCCCAGACAAGGCCAAAAATCCTTCAACAAAACCAACGACAAAGAATAATGAAAGTAATTGGAAAAACAACGAACTGCTCAATAGTAAGGGAAATAAAAGTGCCAGGTCTGGTTCTGGCAGTTCAGCGGTCAGTGGTGTAGGAATTGGTTTGATAGTACTTAGTCTTGTGATAATAATCGTTGCTCTCTGTTGGGTCGTCTACGCATACCAACATCCACAATCGAAATCGGGAAGGTTCTTAATCGAGGTAAAAACCTACACATAATTTTAGAGTTGTGCAGTTGCAAAACAGAACCTTAAATGTGAACTTGCTACTGATGCTTATCAACTGTACTTTTGTATCTCAGTTGGTGGCGCCCTGTTGATCAGAATCAGCCGTCCCTCACGTTGTAACCTATTAAATGATGTAACCTTTAATAAGATTACTGGTGACTTTTAACAATTCCCATAACTTACTCGAATTGTACATTTATGCGTACAAAATGACCCTATAACCCTTAAACTAACGCTAACAATCACGATAAAGATTTATTGGATACAATATAAACTTATTGGGTTGCAAGGTACGCATTGGATGTGGGAAAGCAGATTAATCAAAATAATAACTTCATTTCCTACAAACGATTTGCATCTGCTTCTGCACATAATATTGATCTAGTAGATATTACCTCAAACAAAAACTGATTTGTGTAACACTGCTCTCATTGTCCATCATGTAGTTGGATGATTGATTATAGGTATTGTTGCGACTTCGCTTCTACTCAGCGGATATAATCATGCAGTAGTAATGTATCAACGAAATCTTATTTTTCAGCACCGCAATCCTAAGAAATGGTTCAAAAATTCAGGTGACTCGTCAAGTGGACGAATGCATTACACAACAAAATCTATGGAGCTCACGGAATCATGAGATACTTTCCTTTCCATTTTTACAACAGCCCCAAGCTGCTCAAATACTGAATGTTTAAGATTATGGATCTTTAACGTTTAAATAATTATCAAATTAGTTTGTAATAAAGTAGTCTACATTTGCAATGAATAGGTTATCCGTTTTCACACTAAATACAATTATGTAGTAATGCTAAAAAAGTTCGTCAATTGTACCATTGGCTTTATATCGTTTTAATATGGGCGTATAAAAAGGTTTTTCAGTGAGTTTTCACGGGCGGGCTGGTCGGTCAGGCCTTCGGACGGGGGGCGGGGCCCGGAGAACTTTTGGCGTTGGAATTCACCAGATTTCCAGTAGCGACAACTTCTCATCGAAAAATTCTTTATATTTTGGAACTTTTTTATGTCATTGACATTAACATGCTGGCATTACAACATGTCCTTGATGTCATTTTATATAATACAATCTACGTGTTATTTAAAACTACACATTTGTACACATGTGCATGGTCCTACCGCATATTCCTGACAGAGGCCAAAAAATTGCCAGTCCATCCCTGGATCTTTTGATGCAATTTAATACGTTCCAGTTTTAAAACACCATATAGTTTTTCGTTTGAAGATATTTGAGGGGAAATGAGGGTGATTTGTATGAGGTTTTGGACAATTTCCCTTGTTTTAGAATATTTATTGATTTCGACTCGACTAGCATTTAAAAGCTGTATTTTAAACCAGGGGAAAAAAGCGGCGAGAAATTAAATTAACTTGGCTGTTTTCTCGCAATCTTCATTCAATCTAGGAATGCAAAATTGTTCATTTGAACCAGCCTCATACAGCCTGGAAATAAAGTTTTGTAGCGTATACCTTGTTTTTTTCTCAGATTTGAAAAATTCGAATTATATCCAAATGGCTACAAACTTTTAGTGTGATCTCAAGGAGAACAAAGAAAGATGGGTGCATTATGTAAAACGAGGTCTTGACATTGGAAAATTTAATAAATTATCGAACAAATATTTGATTTACACGAATATATTCGCGCTTAAATGTTTAAACTATAGTTTTAAAACAAACCTCAGCAAATAACTTTTAAATAATCTTATTACCAAAGTGACCAAAGCAAACATTCTACATGCCGCTTACATACTTGTAGCTTTGTCTTCTAAAGTTTTTCGTTCTCACTAATGTTTGGTTCATTAATTATTTTATTTACATTTCGCGGAAACAAGTATGATTCTCATAAATCTCTTCGTGTTTCACATTTATTATAGTTCGCGTCAATGTTCTTAGTGTTCAGATTTAGTTTCTGGTATTAGTAATACAAGCACAATTTCTTGTTGTGCCTCAAATAGTAGTTGTTATTGTCTGTCCATTTCTTGCATTTCAAGTTAATCTTTTTTTGATTTTTTATCCTGATGTTTCTCACTTTTCTTGTCGTGATGTTTTTCGCTTTTCTTGTCGTGATGTTTCTTCTGGTGGTGTTTCTTGTGAGATTTCTTTGCTTCCTTTAGTTTCTTATGCAACTTTGACTTTTTGCAAGGTCGTGGGCACCCCACACCTCCTCCCATTCCTCCGGCCATACCCATACCTCCAAACTGTAACCCTCCATTGACTGCATTAGGTCCGGTCAGCTGTTGTCCTTGTGCGAAACTTCCTTTGTTTTTGTGGAACACGTGTTCATGGTGGTATTCGTTTTCGAGACAAGGAGGTGGACAGGGTGGTGGTGGTGGGGGGCCGAGTGGAGGAGCAGGGTGAGTATGATGATGGGTGACATGTTTCTCATCTCTTAAAACCACCGGAGGTTGCGGTGGAACCATTGGTAGTTGAGCAGAAGGTGGAGCAGGACTATAAACATGGTGGTGGACAGTGTGTTGAGCATATTCTGGAGGTGGAGGCATTTGAGGGGGTGGATTTAATGGTCCCATCTGAGGGTGCGTGTGATGGTGCGTTACGTGCTTCTCCTCATTGAGACTGTATGGAGGTGGAGGTGGGGGAGGAGCACAGGGTGGACTGGGGCATGGTGGTGGCCAATATGGTGGCATCATCCCACCAGCAGCACCACCATATGATGGCATCATACCAGCGCCATAACCACCAGCAGCACCACCACCACATGGACTAGTCATACATTTCTTTGATCCTACGAAGTAAGAAAATGCGCAAATCATTCACCTTTGTTTAAAATAATTTGTTTACTACCTGTGAGGTAGTGCTATTTAGGATATGTGACCTACCTGTGTAAATCATTAAAACAAATAGCAGCTTTATAGCCTTTTATACAAAGAAATCGAGACTGAAATAATTTTAGAAGCGTTTAACATTATTTATTTTATCGCACCATTTCGCAAAATATATATCGGGGGTTTTATATACCTAAGGCTTTATACTGGTGGCTCTATATATTTGAGGCTTTATACCGGAGGCTTTATATACCTGGAGCTTTATACCGGTAGCTTTTATATATCTGAGGCTTTATATACCAGAGGCTTTATACCGGAGGCTTCACATACATAACAGGAGGGTACGTACAATTCTGTAAATGATCGTTATATTTCACCAACTTCAAAGAAGCAAATTTCTTTTAGCCGTACTAGAATGAATTGCTGATGATTTAAAACATTATCTTACCTTTGGCTGTTTTATGATGCCCGGAAATTACCTTCTTCAATTTCTTAGATTTGATGGCCTCCGACGTGACAGCCAGAATCAAGGCTATCGAAAGCACAAAATATATCCTCATCCTATCCTTTTACTGCTCCTGAAAGTGAATATAGAGGATAATCAGTTCATTTGCAAAACGATTTCTAGGTGTTACAAAGCTGTAACAATTTCTAGGTGTTACAAAACTGATTTTCTACAATTTCTGATTTAGCTATAAGATTTATACATTCACCATTTCCATCAAACCCCATCATGGTGTGCGAGCGCATTGCCTGAAGTACCAAGTCCCGTCAGATTCAAAACAAAATGTCGTCGCTTTAGAGGTCAAGGTTTAAAAAAAAAGAAGAGTTTTTCATGGCTCCAAAGCGACGACCTTTTATTTTGATTTTGGCGGGATTTAGTACCCAAAGCAATGCACGCACAGCATTGTGGGATTTGGTGAAAAAAGTGAATATATACTTAATAATTTACAGCTGCACTTCAAACTTATTCAAGATTCCTCACTCCTTCCTGTGATTGGAAGTTGATAGTTTTATATGTTGTTTTATGAAGCGTATAAGTTTTAACAACAGAAAAATTAAAAAAGACATTCGCACCCAGATTTTTACAAGTCTAAAAACAGTTTGATTGAAACAATTGTAATGAAAAAGACTAAACAATTATTGATTGTACTGTATGACTTATTAATAAATTACTAATATTACAATGTGTGTATATATATATATATATATATATATATATATATATATATATATATATATATATATATATATATATATATATATATATATATATATATATTATATATATATATATATATATATTCATATGAAACATATTACTTATATATATAATACATATACCTATACCTGAAAATCGAAATGTCCATGTAGCTAAGAAGACATATCAATATAAAATAATATATGGCGCAATATTATCATTATTTTCAAAAGGGTATTTAATTAGACAAATTCTTCAATTTCACGTTTTTGGCGCATATTCCTGTGTTCTTTTAAACTATATTTTGGCAAAGAAACTTAGTCAATTCGGAACCTGTCAGGTACACAAATCAAAATGTTTCTTCTTCAAAACGTTTTAAACCAACAAAATTATTTTCGTCATTAGCGCCATATTTACATTTTCTTTTTACCCTTACCTTGTTCTTCAAATTTATTAAAAAAAGAAATAAATGGACAAAAATATCTCTTCTTCCAACGCCAGTCTTGAGATCAAGAAATATTTAGGAAAATTGACTCGGCGGAGTACAGCAATGCTATTGGTTGACTGAATAAACAAAATCATGCGATCACTGAACCATCATAGAAGAACAATGAAATGCAACAGGTGGGATATGAGATATTTTATAACAGTATGACTTGATGTCGCGCATAGCTTGCAATTCGTAAACAACTTTTTCGTAAACAAGTTTAACAGTGTACATTTAGTCCATGTCGTTCAATTTAAGTTGACAAATTTAGGAGAGACGAATTCGGTGTGAAAATTGTTCGGACTTTGTATTTTTTGGAACATTAGCTCTTCTTCAAGTTATTCGTTAATTGTCGTCACTCAAGGTGCGTGGTCTTCACGTGACGTTCGTGATTTCCACGCGAGAAAAACGCAAGTTGTTGCAAACCTACACACAAACAGCCCGTCTGCTGGCGTTAACTTGTTGTATCCGCACTATTTGCGTGCCCCATGTCATCGTGTGTGGAACAAACCGAATAAGCTGTTTACAACTTGTTACAATTAGATATTGTTAGACTTTTTATGATATTCGTGATACGACTAGGCTCGGAATTGCACCCAGACGTTATTTGGGGTTAGGCCACTGCAGCGGCAGACAGCCTGCGATCGATATAAAAACATTAGGCTGAGAGTGTGTGTGCATGGGGTTTAGATGCATTCTGAGATTTTATATTTCAGCATTGAAAACAAAACAAAATGTGCACAACTGTTATGACATTAAAATTCAACAGCGAAACAACGTAATAAGTCTAGACATGGCAGGGAAAGCCAGACTAGATGTTATAACTGAAGGAAATGTTACACTACCCTACTAATTCGTGGCTAGGGCCTGGGTACGACACGTTCCTGCGAGTAACCTAACACCGTCAACGACACACGCTAGCCATAACCTGAATGCAACGAACCAATACTCATATACCGTATTACGTATTATGCATCGTATTACTTGCATAGACAACAAAGCAAATTACCTTAAATTGCACATGAGGGCACTGCTGTAGTACGCATGACGCGTATCAACCTCTTTAGTTGACGGCTTTTCACAGCACTCTGTAGGTCGCGCTGCTTTTCGACTTACGTCATAAGGAACGTGAGGGACTGGTGACAAACGTACTGCAACAATGAAAAGTCTGCCTTCTCTTTCTGGGTTGGTTTTGCTGCCTCGCGACGACAGATAAGAAATTTGCATCATAGCTGTGGTCTACTTCAATTACCTCTGATAATATAGCTAGGTGACACTTTACCCAGGGCATGTTGTCTCTTCCCACAATATATGCTACACATGCACTATAATTCAGGGTACTATTATGTATAAACAGATACTGTGTCTTTAGTAAAACCATTCTAGTCTCCTTATAAAAACATAACTTTAATTAAAAAATATTACGTAGTGCATGATATTCCGATTTTATATAATATCAAAAACTTCAGACAATTTATAAAGGAGTTGAAGACGGATTTGTATTCCGGGTGATTTGAGAACGAGGAAAATTACTGAGTTGTTAAAAATTAAAGAGATCCATTTTTCGATCATAACTGTTAAATTCCTCATGACAGTCACTTTCCACATTTGTCTTAGACTTAATTTTTTTGCTTAACATGATTACTAAGTATCAACAAGTTTTTTAAAGGCAAATAAAAGATATACGTGATTAAAATCAGGAAAATGGTTTCTATTCGGTAGCTAGTTCCATGCCCTTTACTCACGGTCAGATCAACCAGATTATAGTGAAATTATTCTTCTCTTTCTTAGTCACAATTACTACACAGATTGAAGAAATTGCTACAGTAGCAAGTGAGTATGTACAGGCTGTATAAAAAATGCTGACGAACTTTGGAGTACTCTAGCACGTTGGATATTTAATCTACAGAAATCATTCTTTTACTTGGAAAGATCAGGCTTTAAGCTTTCAACTGTCACTATTTTCGTGATTTTTTTCGTGCGGAAAATTTGAGCAAATACGAACCCAATGAAAAGAGTCGGTATTCCCACCTCTGGGCATTATTATTGCAGCGAATAAGAAAAAACATCAATCACTCATCTGTCATGAGAGCTAATCTCAATTTTAATTTACAATCTATGCTACATTTGTTAATTTTGATTCCCAAATGAGAGTAAAATTCAACAAATTTTCAATACATTTGCGATGGCGGAAAAAAGAGATTTTGATTCGTATTTGCTCAATTTTTCTCCAACTTTTACTATTAAAATAGCGATATTCAAAAGTTAAATGCCCATCTGCGAAAGAATTATGTCTGTATATTAAACAGTGAGCGCCCCATAAGTTCTTGTATAGTATGGGAAGGAACAATGAAGGAAACATCAAGACGCCATTTTATAATGTACATGTCTCATTGGTTCACTTTGGTGCAAAGTATTGAATATAAATATATTCTACGGCAAGACCGAAATAGCGACTCAAACACGCCCGAGGGGAAAGGGAGAGACCGAAGACGACCTGGCGGGAAACAGTGGAAAGAAAAAGGAAAGAAGTAGGTTGGCGGTCATGGGAGGAAACAAGGGCTGGTACAGCAAACCGGAAGAAGTGGAGGAAGCCTTACGTGCCGCTATAGGCATGAAAAAGAATGACGATGTGGTTAATGACGAATAAATATTAAGAAAGCAAACTGTAAAATGTAGTAATAGCGAAAAAATCATGACTGTAAACATTTTTCATTTTATTCCTGCAAATTCATTGTCGAGCAGGAAGAAAGCAGCGTAAGCACAAATATTATCCAGATTTAGGTCCATCGAAAATGCGTTTTTGAGCTACAAATGGTGGCGGAGATCAAGAATGTTCAAGCATATACAGGAATAAATAAGAAAAACTAAGGTCATTTGCTTATTTTAATAACTGGTAGGGCGAAGTGGGTAGCATGGAGAAGTGATACGAGATTTACTCACAGCAACAAACAAACTTGCGATGTAATAATTACACTGTAAGATTAATGAGCAATCTAATAACTTGTAGAGTATAAAGCACATTTTTATTGGCTTAAAATAATTAACAAATGTTCACGATATTAACACGAGCCAAGAAGCTCTATGGTGAATTTATACTTAGTAAAGTAAATACATCAATAACTAGAAATGTACCTTGACTACAACTAAAGCATGCTGTTTCTTCAACTCAGTCATTGATGAACACGGTGTTGTACAGCAGGTATCTGTTCCAGTTTTAAAGGTATTTTTAAAAATTATTTGTTAATCCTTCTGTACACTATAAATTGTATGTTTAAATCTGTGCATTGAAAGTTGGATGGCAACCATTAGTTTATTAGTTTCGGTTGTCCTATTGTTTTGTAAAAACATATTGTCCAGCATTTGTTCTCAGTCATTTGAGTGTTGATTTCCAACCATTCAATGAACTAAGTGTCGAGAAAGGTCTTACTTCCCACAAGGAGGCGCGCCACATGGCTGCTGAGGCATCATTGGGGGCATCATGGGAGGCATTCCACCCCCACATGCAGGCTGGGCACAACCGCCTTGAGCTGGAGGCATTGGCATAGCGGGTGGACATGGAGGTTGTGCACATTCAAAGACATGTTGTTGTGTATGGAATGTCTGTGGTGGTGGTGGTGGCGGCATAGGAGGTGATGGTGGTGCCGGGGGTGCTGGTGCCATGTGGTGAACATGATGATGATGTACCGTCGTAAGATGAGTGATCACTTGTCCTTGAGCTTGAGCACCACAGCAAGATTGTTGGCATGCTGGTGCACATTGTTGAGGGCAACCACCACCGCAACCACCAGCCTGCATACCATATTGTTTCTTGCTGGCTACAAGAAATATAAACTAGTTAGCAATAGAGAATGTATGAAATAAAAATACACACTGAAGTTCCGTCTCGGTAGATCAGGGACTTTATAACCAGCCCTCTCAGTGTGCTTCACCTCCAATTGGTGGGAGCAACCTCATTTTAAGAAGAAAATAATTTTGTATATAAGAAAAATTAAAGAGGATAAGAGCAATTTGTAAAACGCATACCTTTTTCGTGCTTAGCATGTTTCATGGACTTAGCAGAAGCTTGAAAAATGAACAGTGCTAATAGAAGTGATACAACCGTTATCCTTAACGCCATATCTACCTAAAAATATTATAAATTTCTTTAAATGAATTACATATTCTTTCCTTTAAAACACTGAACCAAAAACACTTTTAAGCACGTGACCTGAAAGGTCCCAGCAGTGCCAACTGAGCAACTCGGGCGGATCAGTTCATATCTTCTGTGATTAAAAACACTGAAATACTTTTACATGCTAGATCAAGGTACATTTACCAAAAACACACACATGAAAAATAAATTCCGAAGTGATGATAATTAATCTCTCAGGACAATCTCATTCTTCGGAATCCAAGCTCTTATTTCAAAGAAATATTTCCCGAATAAGTAAGTCGACCCTTCAGTGATTTTGACTTGAATAAACAATAAACTCCTTGCATTGAGGTAAGATAAAAAGAGAGTAGAATGTCTATACAAAGTCGACTAGAACGGAATCTTAACCATATTCTCAACCAAATTTCAACCATAAAAACGGGGGGTGGGGTATTATAATTATATTTCATTATATTATATTTCATATTATAATTATATTTCATTTTTGAAGATCCTAACAACACAAGTAATGAAAAACATATGGCTTTTACATATACAGTGACGGGAGTTGCATTCATTACAACTACAGTCGAGATCTTTATTATTCTGACGACAACAAAATAGAGCATAAAACAAGATAAATGAGATAAAGTTTTAATTATAAAATTATTGTCATCGCAAAAAATGTGAACAAGACTACAACTATATGGATTTGAAACAATAACACACAGAGCCACAAACAATATATAAACTATTTTATCTTCTAGACTGGTTAAAGAACAAAAAAAATGGTACAAACCTAGCCAAATGGTTCTACAGCACTTTAAAAATTGAAATGTTCCTTCCAAGCAAATTGATATTTCCAAAATCCGCGAGTAAAGATCTATAGAAAATCGAATGTCCTCGGAATACGACTGAGGAAACGGGTAGTCAGTGCATGACGTGCTTCAACAAAACTTCAAAGCAAAGCTGGTCATGGTTCATTGCTTGCATCACTCAACCGCAAAATCCGCCGTGACGCTTCGATACGCTCATTTAACTACGCCAATTACCTTCTCTTATTCTCGGGCGTTGTGATTGTCAGAAATTGCTTTATAATGCAACATGAGAAATAATCACGACAACGTACTTCTAATGTGACTGAAACGCCAAACTTATTTGTGTTTTCCCCCTTTTTCCTTCCAAGGACAAAATAAAATAGACTTGCAACAATAAAATCCAAGTTGCCTGTTCACCTACGCATACTTTGATTATACTTATGTACTTGTTCAACCGTTTAGGCATGTTTTGTCACTCAAATTGATTTGGCTGGAAAGTGTGCAGATGAAGTTTTCGATGAAAACGAAAAGGAGCCAAGAAAGTTATCTGAATGCAAGAAATTCCGTGGAAAATCTAAATAACTAAGACGAAAATACAAAAAGTACAAAAATACAATAATGAATAATTTATCAGTTTGCAACGGGTGGGTTTGTGTTCGTTAAAAGAGCACCAGTTTTTCGGAGTTTGTTTTCATATTAGAGTTAAAAATCACAGCTATTTCTATAAATAAATTATTAAGGACTGAAGTTTGATCGCTTGTCCGTTCGCTCGAATCTGTTCTTTACCTAAAAATTTAGTTTGTTTCACTTAAAAGGAAGGGACTTCTTTAAGAAGGTATGGTAAATCATTTCCAAGATACCTAAACATCTTTTAAAACTTATTAGTTTTATGATATGTGTATTTATTGTATCTTCTCGAAACATTATGTACACTTGGACTAAAGTAATAGGAATGATACAAAAACAATTAGAGCAATTTGAAGGTAAATGAGAAATACAAAAGCCGAACTTACTTTAAAAATTCTCTTTGGATTAAGTTAAATATTACTAGTATTGTTTTATTATACTATTATTGTTCATGTATATCTACAAACCAATGAACACTCCGTAGATAGAAATCATTTTAACACGACGTTTTGACTTACAGTAATCATCCACCATCGAGGATGATCCACTGCAAGTTAGTTGCAACCTCGTACCAAAAAGATTTGTATCTACAAAGTGTCCATTGTTTAGAGCACTATTATGCAAAATTACTCGGCACATAGTAACTGAAATTCCTTTTCATACATACTTTGACTTTTTAGTACGTACTTATTGAAGGTCGTTTTATTTACTATGTTGTTGTCCTTTAAGTTGTGCGTTAGAAATGGACGATGATTGACTGTTATTCTCTATTAACTTGTTATTTTGTCCTATAGTCGTCTTAAGAAACCATGCCATCTAAAAGACTGCTTGTGTGTCTTGGTATCTTGTTGTCATTAAGTGCTACATTGGGAAAATCTGTGCACAAAAAACATCATATAAAAAAAGGTGAGTGGGGCAATACTGAATCCAACAATTAACACAAACGTTGTTATAGAATAAGGAATTGTTCGTATATATATATTGCAGTATATAAATTCTTAAGTAACTGAACGTAATGGACAGTACGTTATAAGTTCAAAACAGCAATACATCATTTGCTGATCATTTATAAAATATTTAAGACTTACACATAAAATTACCCCATAATAAGTATCCTACCTAATATCAACTTTACCATAATAATTTATCGTGCCATTTATATACTTCCGTTTATACTTTAATGTTGAATAATTTCTCGCAATATGGCCTGCTTTTATATTTCATTCTGCCAATTTTACTGCGAAATCTTCATCTACAACTTACATAGTTATTATACGAATTTTTAATTTTTTAAATTAATGCCACCAAAATCGTGAATAACAAATATAAAATGCCACATTAACTTAAATTATACCAGCAAATGGGAATATTTTAAGACTGTATGTGTTAGAAACAATAAAGTTGCATGCAAAATTAATAGAGATCTACATATAAATCAAGACAAGACCATGAAATGTACCGATGCGGAGTAGGGTATATTTTTTCTAATCGAGCTAGAAAAACAAAGTTATAACAACTAGAATAGAGTTGCATTTTGGGGGATTTAAATCGTTTTAAAAGTTGCGTTTTACTTCAGGAAAGAAAGAATGTGCACCTTCTAAAAAACAGATGGGATGCCCAGGACAATGTCCATCATCTTGTGCTCCAGCATGTCAACAGTCATGCTGTGGTGGAGGAGGAGCTGCCGGCTTTGCCGGGGGAGCGGGTGGATATGGTGCTGCTGGAGGGTTTTCCAGCACACCTACCGCTAACAATGCACAACCACAGTATAAAGGTGGTCCTGCCCCTATTGCACCACCACCTATGCCACATGGAGTAATGTTACCACCAGCACCTCAAGCACCATGCCCACCTACACATATCTATAATACACAACACGATGAAACTCACGAGTGGAAACAGCCACCTACAGAAAAACCACCACCACCTCCAGCACCACTACCACCACCACAGAAGATCAACACCATTCAACATATCATTCACCATCATCAGAAACCACCACCACCACCAAAGCCAGCACCACCACCGCCACCCCCAAAACATCAATATCAAACAATAAATGACGAAGACCATGCATGGGCACCAATACCACCACCGCCTCCAGTGCCTGCACCACCCGCTGCACCAAGACCTGTGAACAAGATTGTTCACACCATCGTACATCATCATGTTGAACCCCCTGCCCCAGGACCTCCTCCATGTATGCCCCCGCCGTGCATGGGACAACAACAGAACTGCTGTGGAAAGTGAATGTACTAATGCAAGACGATTTGCACCGGAGTATACATCTGCATACATTATAAGAGACATGTTAACGTTTCATTGCCTAATTTGTACTAACATATCTGGGCAATAACACATGGCGAACACATTTTTAATCAAGTCTGAGTTTTGAATTCTACTTTAGGAGGTACCTATAGCTACCAAGAAGGAAACTAGTCAATGAGTCAAGACCAAGCTTGTTTATTGTATAAATAACTTCAAATAATATTTTTGACAAACAATGCCAGCGAGAATCTGTCTAGCACTTAATATTTATTTCACATACATACTGTACAAATAATAATCATATTACCTAGTAACATGCAAATACCGTATATGTATATAGGCTAGCATGCGTGTGAATTATAAATGAGGTATTTCCCTGTTTATATACCAATTATTTGCACGGATTAGAATAGTGTAGTTTATATACAAATACTGGTTCATTGAAGGCTTTCAAATCCTACAAATATAAAATTATTAGATGAAGTATATCAATGAGTTATTTTTAGCAACAGACCCATTGTTACTGGTAAAAATACCAAACAGTCGAAGCACCAAGTATAGAGATACCTGGTATCCTAGTAGTGAAATGTATACTTTTATCAAGATGTGTCTGAAGATTATGTTAAGCTGCCAACAAGAGCTACGAAGATGAAATGTAGGCAGACACAAAAGATACCTTAATTATAGCAATATCTATAGCTTTGTAACATACGGCCTTTAACCATGCAAGTACTTCGCAACGAGCAAGAGCCAAGAATGTGTTTTAATAGATTCACAATTACTTTAATTTCCTACTCATTGTGTTTCTAAAGTTTGAATCTGTCTTGCATTAAAGGCAATAATTTTTTACTCGTCACTTCAACAAAACATTTATTTTAAAGGTCTGCATTACCCAAGAAACCGTATATTTGATTATATATTCGTAGGTTCAAAGCTGTAGGATTCTCGCGTCTCATCTGCCAATATAGTATTTATATATAATTCTTTAAATAAGTTGGCAATGTTGGAGAGCTTACTAAATGAACGAAATTACTAGACAACAAGGAAAAGTGGAATATTTCGTCCCTGAGAAGATAAGTAATATAAATAGTGCACACGCAAAAAGTAATGTAGACAAGAAGGTATTGTAGTCACGCAAATGAAGTTTTTACAACTAGCGCGCCTGAAATTGGAGAAGAACTCTAAGCAAGAATCAAGATGTTAATGGTCAATAAGAGTTGAACACAGAGTGACCAGGATGCGATTAATACAGTCTATATCCGTAGGTAGCCCAGAGACCGCTGCGTGTTTTTATTCGAGTGGCGCTCGCGACTCATTGGTTTAATATAATGACAAGGTTGGCAAGTTTTTAGCGTAAATAATACGACAACGTTCGCTAAACTATGAATACTTCGCAAATTACAAACAAAAACCATTCAAAAATTACATTATGTTAAACAATGATAGTTTTTTACACTCTCTCAAAGTTTTAAGTTCAAAAATATTTCTTAAACCGGCTAAAAGAGCAAATATTTTTCGGGTTTTTGTCAAAATATTTTTGAAACTATCCTGGGGTCACCCACCCGCCTATGTCGTCATTTTTTTAAACAGCAATTGAAAAGCTGATTGGCTTTTGCTAAAAATCGTTCCGAAAACAGCCAATCAGCTTTTCAATTGCTGTTTTAAAAAATGACCAAACAGGCGGGTGGGTGACCCCAGGATAGTTTCAAAAATATTTTGACAAAAACCCGAAAAATATTTGCTTTTTTAGACGGTTTAAGAAATATTTTTGAACTTCAAATGGCCGGATAATTCAAATAGTCACTGAATTTCTGGTTATTTTCTTTGAAATTGTATGATTTTATAAATAGCTACACCCTTTAACTTACTTTTAACTATTAAGTTCATTAGTAATTAGTACGATAAACTAATAAGAATAGCAATACAAAAACATTTCAATATTGCCAATATTAAAGGAAATTGGCAATAAATTTTTTTATTGTTTCATGTAAAAGAGAATGAAAAAGTAAGCCGATTGGCCATTTACTGCAATAGACTATCTCTTTTAGCTCCGCAGTTATTTGCAAACATGTACAAAATTCAGTACGAATAGTGACGTCACTAGTTGGGTAAGTAAGTTTAATACATAAACGAGCACAGCTCAGTTATTATCAACTCAACTCAAATTCAATAATATCAGAAGTGTGTCTGCTATACATATGCATGCCTAAAGTTCAATGGGAAGATCATTGTTCGAAAAAAATGTCCACGTAGATAAATATAACAAGTTATAGAAATTTCGTATCAGGGGTCTGGGGACAACAGTGTTACCTTGGCAACAAAATTAGAAATGGTTTTTGATGCGTCTTGTCATGTAGCATCCATGTGCAAAATTTGTTTGAGTGAATAGTAACTGAGCTATGCTCGTTTATGTATTTATTTTAAAAACCTAATTACCCAAGTAGTGACGTCACAAGTTTTGGTGAATCAGCAGTTCATATTTTGTACATTTTTGCAAGTAACGTCAGAAGAAAAAGAGATCGGACTGCTTTTTCATGCTGTTGGACATGAAACAATAAAATTTTTTATTGCCAATACATTTTAACAAGTTCTTCAACTAAAAACGCCTTTCGTCTGTGTTTAATTTATGTGCATAAATGTTTAATATTTACATTTGTTTTCAAGACATTACAAAACTAGGACCATTTTATGGGGCAAATATTATACTATAGTATACTATACCAAATGTTCAAATTGAGTCATGTATATTTCAAGCATGTTATACGAATACCAGGACGAAGCTTGAACGTTAATTAGCGTCAGTCAATTAATTTCTTTTAAAATCAACCTTATTTCAAAAGCAGTAAGTTCGGCAAAACCTGAATATATGAATATCTCTCCCCCCCCCCCCATTAACGCTCTAGCTTTGCCCCTGAGTACTAACTACCACAGACTAACTAATGAGATATACTCTTACGATATTGATTTTATTTATGACTGGGTTGTGATTCAGTCACAAGTCATACGGCAGGTAAGACTGACAACATCATATAAACTAGCTGCCATCCTGTGAAACTTTCTCAGTTTCCCGTTTTAAGTTTGCGCAAAAGCATGGCACCTGTACCTATAAGCAAACACCGTCAACCACAACTATATTAATGGTACAGTACAATTATGATAAGATTGAATTAATTAAAAGACCAACACGTTTGTATTACATAAAAACGTCTTGGCTTGCTTAATTTAATATGCAGTGGCTGCAGAAAAATTCAGTCTGTGGAACTTCAGTTATCTCCTGCATTTGCAGCGCGATCTGCCACTACGTTCCTGTAAACTTCGCTAACATAAAATAACACGAGTATCGTTATGACAATATCGTCCAGAAAACCGAGGAGTCCAAACGCAGCTTCAGATAAAATGTCAATAGGAGAAAGAAGGTACAATAATGCCGCTATAAAACATAAGATAATTCGAAAACGCAACACTAGAATCAAACCTGAGCTTGAGAACAATTCATGAAACAGTTGTTGAAGTAACGTCGGAAGGTCGCGTATGTATTCCAAAATCTGAAAATGAACGAAAGATGACATTTAATGTCGTACACTTGACATTACTGCATGTGGCACTTTTGTCATGAATGTTGAAGTACGAGTGAGTCATTACATCTTGCTGCAACGATTGGTAATTGCTTGGCCATGAGAGAGGGGGAGGCAGCACTGCCTGGGGCAATGCTCTGGACTAATACAGTCTAAAAATTGTACGGTTGAGACGGTCAAAATGGAAATATCAAGATTGTACATGCACTCAGAACGTGATATAAATTCCAAAATATCAGTAGTAATAAAGACATAGACAGGATATTCAGGCTAATTAGGCGGTGTGCACGGATGTACTGAAGGCACGATCAGCAAGACTTGGATACGTACAAAGGCACGTACGGTGAGATTATGGGCACAGCTGCACCATTCTAAAACAGCACCCCTAGACCTAGTCCCATGTTCTTCTAATCCAATGAATATAGAGATAATTATTCCTGCTGTTTCCCGTTTCTTTTCCTTAGGGACCGTTCATTATTTATACCTCAGGGGGGCACCGAAGAGAAATTGGGTGGGTAACTGATTTTTGAAACATCTAAAAGGTTGGGTGAAAAAAAAAGACCAATGAGAAAACGAGAACATATTACAATGAATAATAATAGCTAATAAAGGAATGCATTTAATAACATATACATGAAAATCGCAATGACAAAAACAAATAAAACAGTCATTTCGAGTTAAGTTTACAAAGGCAGCTTTAAAATCTTGGATTTCTATTAGAGGTTGGGTAAAAAAAATTTTGAACACCTTGACTGGTTGGGTAAATTTTTTATATATACTTTTTTTAATTTCTCTTTGGTGCCCCCCTGAGGTATAAATAATGAATGGTCCCTTAATGAAATATATTTTAGACAATGTAGATAAGTGCAAGGTGATGTTAAAAAAAAAAGTCCTATTCGCGTTCATGTTCCTACGCCGCTATAAAATCTTCAAGAATGATCGTTTCTAAATAAATGCAGATGGAATCATTACATTCCTGAGACTGAACCAACAGTGAGATAGTGTCAATCTCATCAACCATATGTCAACATTCAATCAACGTTTAAGTAAGGTTAATATTGAAACGTTAAGGATGATATCAGCGTCATGAAATCAACAATAGACCTTTCTCATAATGAGGTCAAATTCGGGGTAGAGATATTACACAAAATTTGATTGGTTGAGGAAAACTGTGGAGTCAATCAAATTTCCCATTACATCAATTTTTCTGCATTTTAGTCATTATGAGAAAGGTCTATTGCAATTGTAAGCTTTATATCAATAATGTCTGTTTGCTAATGTTCCATCATGTTACTAAAAACATCAGAATAATGTTGAAATTGCACCTTGATGATATCAACCTAATAACAGTATTTTCAACCAAACTTCAACCTTGTAAACAACGGACACTTTGGAACTGGGTTGGAGCCTGAGCCTGCCTTCAAGTTTTTAGCTCAGAAGCATGGAACTGTGTTCTTTGACTTGGATGCTTTTAGGATCACAGATGTGCTTTTATCTTTGTTTTAGGGTGACCATTAGCATTTTCTACAGGTAAGGTCTTTCGTTGGTTAAAAATATTTATCCACACTTTGGTAAGACAACAGCTCTTCCCGTGAACACCTTCATTCCGAAACATCATTTATATATATATTAGTTATAATGTCTGACTGTTTGCCAGCGAACATACTTTAGCATATTTTAACTTTTAAAAACAGTCAAGTACCTTTAATTACTATTTTACAATTATGCTAATACTTGTCTGGCAAATTACAAAACAATAGTTTATTACTAAAATTAACAATGGTTTTGGCTTGATGTGAAACTTACTGTTCGTGGTTCTGATGAGAATCTTCTATTATACTGATGAACTGAATTTTGAATATTTGTTAATTGTTCTGTGATTTCAGCTTCTTCAAACCTAATAAATAACATTGTGACCTAAACATGCAAAGAAATAATTGCAATGTCACAATCAATTTTGAAAAAAATAGTGACAATGCAGAACACAAATATATGAACATTGTGTCCCCATCCCACAGTATTATAAAGCTGGATACCACTGGCATTAATTTGTGTCAAGCATGTGAAGCTACACCTTAAGACCACAAACCTGCTGTCTACAAACTGGACATGTCATAGCTCGATATGGAAACCTTGTTTGCCAGTATGTTGTTAAGCATTGACCTAAATTAATTATATATGAAATTCTGATTAAATATTATAGTTAATGATGTTTAATAATCAGGACTTGTATGCTCACTAGCCTTTAGCTGCACAACTACTCTAGTTGATGTTATGATTTGGATTGCATGCTCAATATGGTACATCATTCACTCTAGTGTCATAACAGCAGACAGGAAGCCTACACACAACACTGAGGGTGCTAAAAATTATCCTGACTGCAAAGTATGTCAACAGTGACCCCGTGATTTTTTAAGAAAGAAAATCAGCGCACTTGGGACCTTCCCTTTTCCAGATTTTACACTTCAATCTGCCCCAAAAGCTCTAATTCTCATTTTTAACATGTATTTTGTAACTTTTGCCCCTTCACTCACTCCTGATCTGCACAAGTTGGCAACTGTTTTGCGCACCCACACCTATGATTTGTGGCCTCTCTGCACCCGAGATCTTGTTGAAAACTGCCATACTCTGCAGTCTGGAAAATTATAGTTCTCTACTTCTCTATCTATCATTGCATCCCAGAATGAAAAATTTGTACTGCGTGGTTGAGATATCGAGCACACAATTTTGATGACTTCTTCATATATATTTTTCTATTAAATTTTGTATATCTCAAGTGTGCAATTTTCAAACTTTTCAATTTGGGTTGCACTGCATGAATTAACGAGCTTCACAAAATGTAATGACTTAATTACCACAAAAACCATGTCCACAGTTAGTGACAATTAAATATTGTGGCGGCATTAAACATATAGGGCAAGGTTCACCATCATTGATATTCCTTGGAGGAATCCTTTCATTACTCTCTCCATTCTCAGCAACACCTAGTGTTTCTCTCGCCGCCTGTACGTTCTCAGCCTCATCAGGATGAATATGAACTCCATATGATCTTTTTACAAGAACAGAGATTATCAATGGAATAAAAATTACAAGAGAAGCCCCAAGGCCTAATAATACTTCATCTCCTACACCTTCAACATACGTTTCTGACGATTTGTCACTTTGTTTTGCTATTAAAGTGTAAAATGATCTAAAAACATCAGCCATTTTTTATTGTTTTCTTTTCTATGTTTTATTTTGTTTTTAGCATTTTAGCAAACAAATTCCTATACAAACATCCTGGGATTTCCTGGGAATTCCTTAGTTTTCCCAGGGGGCCAGCTGATTGCTTTGTTTCACTTGGTCTCTGACTATGTTCTATGTTTTTGTTAAAGCTGAACATTTTACTGGGAAAACATAGGATCGACGTGGTTAATTCTGCATCAGCCTTTGCATGAGCCGGTTTAGTAGCCTATATTAATAGATTGTACTGAGATAATTTAAAATACAGCATATAGTATTGTGGAAAATCCCCTTTTGTGAAGTGATGCAATACTGTTTCGGTTTGAGATCGGAAATAGCCGGAAATCACTCGCGCCATATGAATCAATTCTTTTTCAAAATTTTCAATTTATAAGTAGTAGTGTTCAATATGAATTTCGAAGCATTAGACAAAAGGATTTTATCTGAATTAGACAAGAGGGGTAGCGTTGATACTTTGGAGTTAGCAATCGATTGGAAACTTGATCATCAAGTTGTCGTTGGCGCTGTCAAAAGTCTTGATGTTTTAGATGAAGTGAGTTCACTGATTGCATGATTCATCAACCATCAATTCATGCTTGATAAGTTATTTTTTTAAGTACAGTCTCAAGTCGCTTAATTTAAAAAATGTGAAATATATTGCACTGTGAAGAAATGGATTGATAGTCAAGTTTAATTGGGTCAAATCACTATGTATGTATACATATAAGTCAATCTAATTAAGCTGGGGGGGGGCTTCCATAATTGAAAGAAATTTCCTTCAAAGTGATTATCACTGTAGAAGGGGAGGTCAATATTAGTTGCTTATATAATACAATCTTTTCTAAAGTTCTTGGTCACTTTGTCAAATTCAGTATTCCCTCCTCCTGTTAGGGTATGCCCATTCAAAATTTCAAATATGCTGTGATATTATACTTCACATTTAAATTGTCCAATCAAAAAACTTAGTTTACACCACGTGAATGTGTGATTTTTCACTGCATTTCACTCAATCCCACGTGTAGTGCGTGTGCTATGAGATATATTTTATATTTCATGGCAACACGTGGGCTACACACATTTTTTGTTTTGATTTGTATTAGGGATGTGCCGGATCTGGATAGCACTATCCGGTATCCGGTAAAATGTAGACATCCGGCACTATCCGGTATCCGGGTGAAATTCGGCTGATATTTACCGGATAGTACTGGGACATATTTTATTACAAACATCAAATGGAAAACTTGACTGTGGCTTCAAAAAGACGAACATGTTTTTAGTCGAAAATAGTGAGATAAACGACAAGTTGTTATTGTATTGAATATGTTGGACCAGTTACACTGTCTAGCTAAAAATGTTGTGTTTCTAACAAAGAAATAGTTGTGATCCGCGAGTATCTGGTGAATATCCGGTATCCGGTTACTATCCGGTATCTGGTTACTATCCGGTATCCGGTTACTATCCGGTATCCGGTTATGTTTTTTTCTGACCGGCATCCGGTAACTACTATCCGGTTCTATCTGGTATCCGGAAAAACGGTATCCGGCACATCCCTAATTTGTATTATTGTTATATAAATGATTTATGTCAACAAGGGATAATAAATGTTTAAAAAGTCACATTTAGTATAGATTATTTTAATCAGATTTTCAAATAATCAGGGGTATTTAATCACAATTTCTCTGCAACATTTGAAATTCCTGCCCCCAAAAGGCCAAAGGGTAGATTATACTAAATAAATATTATGTATCGCTAAGATGATCACAATTATGGTACATTGGGAGCATGGCAGTGTATTCTGCTGCTTTGAACATGGTTATTAAACGTGAAAGGACACTATCTACTCTTTTATATGCACAGAGCTGGGACAGACTAACTCAAAGTTTTAATTTTTTCTTTAATTATTCAAATATAGCGAAATCCACACACAACGTTATACAATAGGAGAATGGCTTCGACTAAAAGCATTATTAAATTTCCTATGAAACGCAAAACGTTTGTGTATGAAATGATGGAAAAATATATGACAACAGATTTTTATATCGTCAGAAATGTTTGTTTGCTGGAATCTAACATTACAGAATATACATGCAATTTGCTAGTCTAGGTTGTGCAACTATATATGCAATAAGCTAGTCAGTAATATCTAGATCCAGAAGTTGTACAGTAAATAAGATCCTTAAAATTTAATCCCCCCACCAAAAAAGTTTTATGACTGAAACAGCAAAAAGGTTATCAACTGTCGTTTGCCCAGCCATAGTTCTGTCCATTTTGATATCTGAGAGCAGGCGTACCTATTCTATGCGTACAAGCGCATGAGGGAAAATTGTGTTGCCTAAAATAACCATGCTCTTGTGATTAGGTGCCTGTTTACAATGCCAATCACGACTGAAAAACGTCAGGTACAGGTTCAGTTACAGTTTCTGTTGTGGTTAGATTAAATGTTTATTTTTTAGGTAGTTAAAGTTGAACAAAAAGAGTCAAAAGAGTTTAAACTATCATCTGAAGGTGAAGGAGTAACTAAGAATGGAAGTCACGAAGCAGTTGTGTTTGCTCATGTTCCAAAAGATGGAGGAATTCCTCAGAAAGAACTAATGGTAAGTTTCATTTTACTTCCATACAGAGCTGTCGCAAGTGGTTAGTGTGTTGTTCCTCTAACCACTGTGAAACCAAGCTGGGTGTACATTTGATATTTCTTGTTAGTTGAGTTCACACAGTTGATCTCCGGGTACTGTGGTTTTTCCTCCCTCTTTAAAATTAAGACATATGGATGTAAGATCTCGACATGTAAGACAGTATCCCATAATGCTGTCACATGTTACCCGGCTTGTTAAATAAAGTTGCTAACCTAACTTGACAGGCTAAGCTGAACTCTGAAACTCACCAGAGTTTGACTCATGATGTCATTCAAACTTTTCTAGACCCCGTTCATACCGTATTGTTTAAATAAAGAAAGTTGTATCTGAATAATATATTAGGAAGTACCAAATGAATTCAATCGAATAGCTGTTGTATCTACTCCAGTCAAACCAAGCAGCATATGTCGATCAACATGTTTGCTTTGTTTTTACGCACCCTCTGTCCCATCTCCAGACAGCCCAGCTTATATATGAATAAGAAAAGAAAGTGCTCAATTTTGCATTTCATTTTCTTAGTTCTAAGATATTGATTATTTTTTCAATTTTTTTTAGTATTTTAATGTTATATGAATGCCATTTAAGTCTCAGTCCATCTGCAAATATACTTTTAAATAATTAATAAATGGAATTTAACTCCCATTTTCTACAATATCACATTTGAGAGGGATGTTGATGACTGTGTGTTTAGTAACTACATGACTGCAGATCTAGTAAATAAGTAAATAAAAGATATATGCAAACAGTTTTATGATCATTAATTGTTGTAAAATTAAAACAATGATGCAGACAGAGTTCAACTTCAACATAAATCTGAAATATAATAAACGGTTCCTAGAATTCATGTCCTGGAGCTAAAATTGGTTTTAATAAAGCTATGTCAAAAGGATGGCTGCTTATTGATAAAAAAGCTGAAGGAGGTCCACGAGTTATGAGAAAGGTACCGGTACCAGTAACTAGGCTTAAGTTTTGTAAGATTTTGTAAAGATGGTTCACCATAGAGATCAAATTACCAAAAAACTGCATAAATGTTAAAAATTTTCTTAAGGTTTCAGAGATTCAAGATGATGTAAAATCAGATCTTAATAAAATAAAAAACAGGCAATTAGAAGATGTTAGTGATGCATTGGTCAAAGATTACCAAAAAAGAAAGCTTGTTGAGACAATGTGGGTAGAATTGTTTTATTATGAATTGATTGAAGAGGAGATTGTTAGTCATCCCTCCAATGAGATGTACTCTAGTTGTTCTCTGCTTTCCATATGCAGTTTTCTGCCATTTTTTATAATAGGAATGTCTTCGTTTAGAGTAACCAAGAAGTATGTTGTCACAAAGGGAGCAAACTTTAGCACAACAGCAAGTAAATTAGCTGCAGATTTGACAGCAGATATGCTGGCAAGGTATCGTCACTTTGATCTTTCTCCAGGGTTTACCGCGTAGAAATAATAGAAAGGCAAATCGCGAGGTTAATACTATTTAACAATTTCATCCATATACAAATTACATACATAATACAAGGCTGATTTTTCGGCAAAAAAAGGGAAGTGTGCACTCGTTAAGTCAGATCATTGTTTTACCAAAACCGAAACAATGATGTGATGTAATGACTGCTCACTTAACCTTTGTCTTGCCGTAAAATTTGAGCCGGAAGCTGAGATTCTTGATTCTTGTATATAAATAGTTTCTTTCATATTATTATCTATAATGTGTTGATTTTGGAGAAGGAGGAAATTAACCAGTGTACGTAAAAGAGTTCTCTAAGCACAGGACAGATCTACCACTGACAAAAACTCCACTCACGTAAAAATAATACTGTACAACACCAGTTGTGAGAGGCCAAACACAGTAACCGCCACCTATGCTTCCTTACTTTACCTGTATTCAAATAATGATTAAATGCGATGTATAATATTATATTGCATATTACTAACTGATTCGTGGTTTTGGCTTCCCTTCTGTGCCATTTAGCAACGAGTGGAAAACAGCGAAATTTAAAGAATATAATTTTGATGCTCAAGGAATTCCACCATCAGGTGGTTACATGCATCCGTTGATGAAAGTTCGAGCTCAGTTCAGGCAGATATTTTTGGAAATGGGGTAAGAATAACTTGACTACAGTGCATGACTCCATGTATGTATTTGTACAATAATTTACTACAATCTCCTTACATCATTCATCACGATATCCTCGAATCTTTATCTTGTATTCTCCCTATCGGATTTTATCTAAGACAATTTTCTACTAGTGCACTACTGAGAATAAGTCCTGAAAGTGCACACTTTAAATTGTGCTCTTGAAATATTTAACAAGTCTTCTGAACACTTTAACTCTCTTTTGACTTCTATAGGTTTACTGAGATGCCTACAAACAATTTTATAGAAAGTTCGTTTTGGAATTTTGATTCACTGTTCCAGCCACAGCAACACCCAGCAAGAGATGCACATGATACATTCTTTATAGCAAGTAATTACGAGCAACAATGTTCCTTTCTTTTATTGACTGAAAACACGAGAAAGTCCTCGCAGTATTTGTCTAAGATATCCATTTTTCAATCTAAACTACTACGTATTCTCATGCACGAAATATAGTTGACAACTGTTTCTTAATTTCTGGTAGACTTACCATTGCCTTTACCAAACATGATTACTTAGTTTAAACGATTTTAATAAAGGAAAATAAAAGATATGTAGGTGATTGAAAACAGGAAAATGGATTTGTATTCGGGAAGAAATTATAGGTCTTACTCAGGTCAGAGCAGCTAAATGGTTCAGCGTAACAGAAACAAATAAGTCGCAACGTCCGATAGTGTAAGTTTGACTTCAGTGTGCAGAAGTAAAGGACTGTTTCGAATGTATTGGCTTCACGTTTTACACTTGAGTTCTTTCTCCGTGCAAATAAATTTGAACCTTCCTTATTCACAACGTGAAATTTTGTTTGCTCTCCAGATCCTAAATATGCCAAACTGGAAGATATTCCAGCAGAGTATATCGAAACTGTGAAGAAGGTGCATCAACATGGAGGATACGGCTCACAAGGGTACAGATCTCGTATTTTTTTGTGATTTGTTACTTATTCGTGGTTTCTTATTTATTACGCATATCAACTGTGACATTTATGCCCTAATCAAGGGGACATAAAACAAATGTCCATTGTTCAATAGTAAGCCATCTTTAACAGTTTAAATATTGCGCGCCCGCCTTACGTACTGGATCCGACACGCAGTAATGGCTGCAGCGAATTCCGTGTGTTCTTTAAGGCTTTTCCCATTGAGTTCTATTATATCTGGAGAGAGCACGCCAATCTCTGTTCAGTCAAACAGTTGAAGCCAAAAACATGGCGGATTTCTGACGAATCATCACGCCATTTGACGCCATCTCACGCCATTTGACGCCATATCTATGGCAACGGCTAAAGGTAGTAACCGCTAGCCAGGCTCAGTTTTGAGCCCGCGGCAGTTTTCACACCCCCCTGGATGTGATGTTGATCTTTTTCGCAGTAAATTTTGTTTTTGTCAATGAGAATGATTTTGATGAATTTTTTGGGACTTTTACGATTTATTCAAAGATGTACAAGTTATTCATTATATACTTGGCCTTGTAAAGGAATGGAAAATTAATGAAGTCTTGAAAATGTCGACAATTGCAAGATTTTTGATGAGGAACACCAGCCTGAACTATTTGGAGTTTTGTATTTTAATAACAGGTATTTGAAAATTAGAGTTTCCTTCTTTTAATTTTATTTTTTCAATTTTCATGTTCAATTTTATTCTATATAAAATTTGTAAGTCTGAAATTACATAAAATTTGTAAGCTTGACGCCTGAATATACTCTACAGATTTATGCTACATGAAAGGCTACTAATCCCGTTGTACAAGTGCACAAAGTTTTCTAATGTTTTGTGGGAAGTCCCAGTGCATGGAATCCTATTTTCCCAGCAAAAATATGCAATTCCCAGCTCCCAGTTTACCTTTTCACAGGGTTGGATATAAGAGCATTTTTCAAAAATGTAATTTTCTTATTTCTTATATTAATATAAGAACATTTTTGTAATATAAGAACATTTTCAAAAACCTTGCCATCCAAAATCAAAAACCTACAAGCTGGTTGCATTACTCCATTAGGTACAATGGGCTTTCAATGTTATAAAAATAGTTATTACTGCAGTATTGACACAACTCTTATTTGTATATCTTATTTTAAAGATGATTCTCAAATAGTGGAGGTTTACAACCTTGAAGTAAAATAATTAATGAGAATAATATAAGAAAATGTAAGAACATTTTTGCCTCCACAAAAATTTTTCTTATATAATATAAGAACATACAAGAACAACTAATATAAGAACATTTGCCAACCCTGCTTTTTGAGGACCCTCTAAAAATCTCATATTTCTGCCAAATTAGCTCTTATATTCAGGTACATTGACACACAGTTTGTAAAATTAACCACCCTGTATGCAATCAGAAAGTAGAATACATAGAAGTTTATTTAGACATAAAAGTGTATATCTTCTCTACACTGGCACAAATTGACACATATGTCTGCAAAAAACACATCTCACCTTGATTTGTGGGTCCTATGCCTTTTTAAGGAAGGGGAGTCAAAGTCATCATTTTCCTAATGCAATTTTCTACTGATTTCAATGAATCCTATGTCCAACCACCATCCCCTGGGTGGTGCCAATGTGTATCATCTCACATCCTTTTTTGTCAAAGTTATGTTTTGTTTCTAGTGAACACTGTAAATTTGACACCTGGTTTGTACAGACTCTTACCTGTTGTTTTTGTATTCTAGGGGAATGTCAAAAATACATGCAAAATGTGTCTTGAAGGTAGCATTTATGGAAGAAATTGAAGATAGCATTAATGCAAGACTAATTTTGGACTTTTTTAATTTGCCTTTTTACATGTATGATTACTAACTTAACATTAACAATGTAACTTTAAGAATAGAAGTGACTACTGTATAATATAGAATTTGACATTTTATTAAAACATTCATCATATCATAGATATGACATGATAAAATTTCTGTCTCTGTTGTTTTACATGTGTATGCTTTATGCCATGTTGAGGTGAGGTTCTTACAGTAGATAGGTCCTACAAAATAAGAAAACATTAACAAGTATATTAGTATATTGTAGTACATTTTTGCCTTTACAACAGAAGGATACACAAAGAAAAGCAAATGCCTTTATTCTATAAGGGTGGAACTATCAAGGACTCTCTTAAATATTGATAAGTCAATGATATTTACAATTATAATTACACAATTTTATTTTTACAGAGTGACCCCATTCAGTACTGGGCCCCTGTATTTGGTCTTGAAATGTCTAATTTTCTGTGCACATGCAATCAACTATTGTATCTTTAAAAGGCATCAATGGCTAATACAAAACTTAACAATGAAAACATGCAGTTTTCTGGACCCTGTCACTTTTAAATTTCTTCTGTTTGTTAATATAAAGTGTGAGTTACCTTGGTGCAGTTGGAAAACAAAACCTCTTATGCCATGTCCTGGATATTTTCCCTTTTCTGTAGCTGACTTTTTTCTCAGGTAATGGGTTTGCACATACTGGCAGGTACAACCCTAAAACAAAGCGAGTGTGTACTTTGTTTAAATCTTCTGGTAGTATCTACTTTCTACATAAGCAGCTTAGCCGAAAAGAGTTGCATAAAGATGCCGCTGAGTGCTGGAAAGTCTGGCTAACATATGCAAGTAATGCAACAGCCTTCACTCTTCAGCAAAACAAAGCGAAGTTACCAATAAAAATACAATGCTCAGAAGAAGAAAACCTATGTCAATAACCTTTAACCGTTTGTATATAAGATCTAACGGTTTGTGCGATCTAAAAACACTTTATTATCAAACAGGACAAACATCGAAGCGTGTTGCCGTGTCTGTATTAATTGTACGCAAAACACAAAGTGTATGTTGTGTGAAACATACCTGAAAGAGGAATTCCCCAGCATTTATAGTAGATTCTTGCTCCGACAAGTAAGGCAAGCACCTTTTTTCACCGTTAAGCAAATGTAGTATAAAAATATATTCAAAGAAATCAAAATATTTTAAGATTATTTCCTTTTTCTCGCTATCTCGTAAACAATTTTTTGTTAAAAACCAGGGGGGCGAAGAGCTTTGTTGGACATATAGCATCGCATTTTGGGTCAGTGGTAGCTACCTGTAGCCGGGAACCAATCGGGAACCAATTTTGCAAATCGCCGCCATTAAAATGGCTTCAAAGATGGCGGCGCGTGCTTTCTCCAGATGTAATAAAGCTCAGTGGGCTTTTCCCCAGAGTCTCACAGAGGATCGCGGGCTCTGGCTGCGAGACTGAGACTCTTGCGAGTGTGGAGGTCTCTGTTCCAGAGAATTTTTCAAGGGTGCCCAAGGGCCTACAAATAAAAAAAGCATTGAATAAGTTTAGGGAAATGTGCACTTAAACATTTTGTGCTTACAAAACCACCTCCACCGCTACCATGCAACCGAACAAAGCTTTTGGTGGCTTAATTGATACGCCAGTGCTAGCAGTAAGATGATCTAACTCGTCTGCTGTCATATCAACTCCATGTTTTCTGTGCTGCTCTTTGTTTTTATTTTGAATATGTCTATCGCGTTTTTAGCTGGGTGACTTTATTTTAGTACTGATCAAGTTCCGACTCAAAAGTTTTGCAATTATTATAATAAATATTCATATTATTTTATTATATAAAGTACAGCGCTTTATAAGGATTTCGGGCACTGATAAAACTGATAATGTCACATGTGAGATTATTTATGATGATTTATCGTTTTTCAAACAATCACCAATCATAGCTTCTGGACTGGTTTTATATTGGTGGAAAACCTGTAGTTTATATAATAAACAGAAAAATATATGGGTGCTTGGAAATACCAGATTTATTTATCGTGTTGTACATGATATTTCTCACTTGTTTGCTGCGCTCACTCGTGAGATATCATGTTCAACACTCGAAATAATTCTGGTATTTCCGCGCACCCATGTATTATTCTCTATATATTTAATGTGTATTGTTGTTTCTCCAGTTATCAGTATGAGTGGAAATTAGAAGAAGCTAAGAAGAATATTTTAAGAACACATACTACTGCCGTGAGTTCGAGAATGCTCTATACACTTGCTAAAACGGTGAGTGTGAAATGGAGTCTGGGTTTTTGTCGAGGGTGAGAGGTCGTAGATTGCAAGTCGAGGGTCATATGTCGAAGATGAGAAATCAAGGTCGAGGGTAAAAGTTGTGATCGAGAGTGAAAAGTCAGCGGTCGAAATTTAAGGGTATGTATGTTTCTTATCATTTTAAAGAACGAGGTATTTTTGTTACTTACTGGTTAAACACCAGAGCAAATTGTCCAACGTTTGAGCATCGATTTAAAACCTGTTTTTTCAATAACAATGATTCGTTCTTTAGAATGATAGAAAACCTACAGACCCTTAAATTTCGATCCTTGACCTTTAGCTCTGGACCGCGACTTTTACTCTAGACCTCGACTTTCTGACCCTCGACCTACGATCCTGGACTTGCGACCCTTGACTTCTGACCCTCGACCTCTCACCCTCGACAAAAACCTAGACTCCGGTATCTAACATTTGTAAGTTCTGTATCCAACTGTACGGTGTACGGTGTACACGGTCGGCTTTACGAAATTGACTCAATGACAAACGAAGCAATGGTGCAAACGATATTTTAATCTTGACTAGATACAGGTGTATTGAATTATCTCTGGCCAACTGGTAATGTCAGCCATACGACATGAAACTAGGGTTACAGACTAAGGTTACGTTACAAGAATAATGATGAATAATTTGATTCGAGATATACAATTTAAAACATAAATACTATATACTGTCTGCACACCTTACACGATATACAGATATCCCTAGTTTTCTATTGCATTATGTACAGTGTGGCTCCAGCACATTAAAAACAGCGTGTACGTGCTAAATATGTTTGTTTTTGCCCTGCTTATTCTTACCTATGCAATGAATTCATCTCAATATTTAATTGTTGGAGTTTTGGTGTTGTTCATTTCGTAGAAAAACATCCCTGCAAGATATTTCTCAATTGACCGAGTGTTCAGAAACGAGACACTCGATGCGACGCATTTGGCAGAATTTCATCAGATTGAAGGACTTGTAGCAGATTACAACTTGACCTTAGGAGATCTCATTGGTGTTCTCCATGCATTCTTTAAAAAACTTGGTAAGCCATCATTACACTTATGAATATGGCATAAGACTTCGAGCCTCTGGTAAATGTGCTTTAAGAATTAAAACTTGAAAAAGTTTTTTCCTATTTTCTTGTGTCTCATATAGTTGAGTTGAGCCGCCATATTTTTGGCGATTTATTACCCAGGCATCGTGGAAACAGGGGGGAGGGGGTGATTTGTCATCAATATAAGCAGAGACTGGCAATAATATATTTTCTTATTTATGTCTTAGCGTACCTTCCCCCCTCTCTAATACGCTCCCCTGTTCTAAAGTCCTGAAGGACTTTTACAATGATTTATATTGGATGTTTGTGTATTCATATATAATTTCGTACAAGCGAGACAGGACTGCAATGAAATATTGTATCTAACTTACTGTAATTTGTTAAAGGTATGGATAAGCTACGCTTCAAACCAGCGTATAATCCTTACACAGAACCAAGCATGGAAATCTTTGGTTATCACGAAGGTAATCTGTGACGCTGTAACTGTTACTGATTTGGTGGTTGGGTTTTATGTGTGCGTGGCTTATTCTGCTCATGCATGAAATTTATTCGAATTTGCTTCCTTTGATGTACACAGCCGTCATTGTTTGATTGCTATTTGTTTGCTATACGATGTTCTGTGGTTGAAAAAGTCAACCACCTGGGAGAATAGTTATAAAAGCTGCCTTATCTTTTAAAGGTTTAGGGAAATGGGTCGAAGTTGGAAATTCAGGTGTATTCAGGCCAGAAATGTTGCTTCCAATGGGTCTTCCAGAAAACTTGTCTGTCATCGCATGGGGTTTGTCTCTTGAAAGGTACCGTGTTTATTTCTTCCATAGTTTATGCAGGTAGTTCTATATCATTATTTAAAAAGTTTTTGTTTTTGATATACAAAAACAGAATTTGTTTTTACTCGAAAGTCGATATTAAAAAAATTCTCTGTTTTTATAAACTAGATTGCACAGAGCAAGTGACTTTATTACCAAGCCTATGATTATTGTAATTAATAAGCCTATTAATTACTGTAATTATCACATTGTAGTAGAATTGTAGTCAGTGGGCTGACTAGTCTCATAATTGGAGGCGGGGATATTCATCTATTTGCGTTTTGTTTTATTATATAATTTCTTTGAAATCGATTGTCTGTGAACACGAATAGATACAGTACACCCTCCCTTGAATCATCGACGCTATTACGCCATTGGCTCAGCCTCGTTTCCAGGCGCTTTGACACACTTTTCTTTCAATATCGTGGATGCGCGCGAAAACCACTTGCTTTGCACCACGATGCCCACGCACGCGATGCGATACAACGGTTGGGCCACGGGACGAGGCTGCCAACATTGATATGTATGCATTAATGAATAGTGTATCGTGATATTTAGAGATCCACAGCAATGGTGAATAACCCCACTCAACGAGTGAATCAACGTAGTTTCTGTTAGAAAACTGATTTTTAGGAAGCTTTTGCCTTAAAACTTTTGTTTCAAAACGTTAGCTATTCGTCCTGTAGTAGAAATCTATAGATTTCGTTGCTCAAGAGTGGCCATCCAACTTGGCCGCATGTCTAAAAATATGACGTTCTTCCGACTTCAAAACCAAACAATAGAGGTGTTACCAGCTATAATACATATCAATGGCTGCCCCCGGCTGCAGTATTTATTTATTGCTAGTTAAAATATGTTAAGTTTGGCTACGTTTCACCTATACGTTTGTTGTCTTATTTTAGACCAACAATGATAAAGTACGGAATATCAAATATTCGAGATCTCTTTGGACATAAAGTTGATCTAGAAATGGTAAAAAGAAATCCGATATGCAGACTTGACTCCTAGTATTCTGCATGTAAAGCCGTAAATTATATGTAAATTTGAAAATGTGAAATGAATGAAAATTTTTAGTGTAAAAGTAGTGTGGATATTTTAATGACTTCCATATCCCTATACTGTACAAAGTATTAACCCAAATATTGGCGTGGGTATTATTGGATCGCCACCAACCTATACTTACAAGCTTTGCGAGTGGTTAAATAGTTATACAGTAGAAGACAATAGACGATGGAAATTGGTTTTCTAACAAACGAATCACAGTGTTGTCTTTCGTTTGAAAAGTCCAATTACAAGGCCTGATAATTTTAGGTTGGTATTTACCACCCGTACTGGTATAGGATTTTCTAAAAAAATGCTATGCAGATCAGATATGATTCGTCTGAATCTGATTCCGAATACTACCATACTTGAACTCGTTTGGGTCAACTTGAGCAATACATAGCCTGCGTTCTGAATATCGATAATTGGGGATCACATTTAAGAAACAGAAAACATTTTGCGTGTCCATATACAGTTGTATCAACACGGAAAATGGAAAAAGGAACGTCATGAACTTAAGAAATACAAAACGAGTCCCGTGCCAATACGCTTTAATAATGCACGAGGGGAATATTGGAAAAAATACGAGAGAAGCGTGTAAACTCGAGGCGTGGTCGAGTACAATATTGGGAGAATACGAGAGAAGCTAGCATGTAAAAACGAGGTGTAGTCGAGTATCACAGCATATTGGCACGAGATAAATTTTTGTATTACTGAAATATTATACATCAACAAAAGGACGACAATATTAATGTATCATTATCAAGATTCTAAACTATTTTTTTACCAAAAAGTGTACAGTACAAATAACTATCATCGCACATTACTTCTATGAAATAAACAGTGCATATCGTGACTGCCACGCATTACGGATTGATTTCAAATATACAAGTCGTACGGAATGAACATAGTGTGCTGCTAATAAATTATACTAAAATAAAGGTTAAATAGTTACTATAATTTCACAGCTATGTACATGTATTTTCTTCGAATTCACCCTAGTCTTACGACCGATTTCGCGAGTTTTTTGAGGATATATCAAAACAACTATGATTGGGCTTCGGTATCGGCTACTTCTTCCATTTTAGAATCTCCATTTTCGAGCTGCGTCGTTGAACTTTCGCCCTCTTGTCGTAGTTTCTTCGCTGGACCTTCGACATTTTCGGTGCTTTCTTCTTCGTTTTTCGATTTTCGCTTGAATGAAGCAATAAAATAACATTACACAGCCTGCAGTGTTTCTTCTCGCAGGGAACTAATCGCGACGTACATAGACTTTCACTGACGTAGTGTTTATAAACAAAATTATCGTATCATAAAAAAAATAACTCGCAAGACCTGAAAGCTCATAAAAACATGCAATAAAACTAAATTGAACCACAGTTTATATAACCCACATTTAAATAGTCACTTTGATTTTTCCCATTCTTAATCAAAGCATACGAGCGTCTGAAAGCATATTTTTTTCGCGAGCTTGAAATCCACATAGAGCCTATGTTTGAAAGGTCAATAACTTGGAAACCGTTTGCAAAATCGAGGTAAACGTTTGATGTCGTATACGTAATTTCTTAAAAAGCTTTCTGATGATGCACTTTTTTACTTGCAATATCATCGTTCTTGACAGTGCAAGAATTTTATACGAATAATGAAGAATAACGTGTCGTTACGAGCCCAATATGCGAAAATCTAGTTTTGCAAGCACAAACTAAAACCAAAACGGAATTATCCCCCAACATGGTAAGTACTAGATCGAAAACATACCCTTTTTCTCACTAGATGAGTGATATCATCAGCTGGTTTATCCTGCAGGTACACAAAACAGATATTTTTCATGTCATTACAGCTTTGTACATACTGATCAAGATCGCAATTTGGAGCATGTATAGAGATTGTTTGAGAAGACAGCGCAATAGAGAGTACAAGTCATGAGATGTGCTCCCAACGGATATCGCAAACACCTTTTGATTATTTTTCTGCAAGATTGTAAAGTCAAATTTTGTATTTCCTTTCTCCAATTCTAACTTTTAAAGTTTCCTGTCACTTTGCGTTGCCCTTCAAAACAATCACAGATACTTTGTGGTTTTCAATTAGGAAATGGCTAATAATAAGGCAGATTACTCAAATATACTACCAGGTTAAGCTAACACTTCCCTAATATAGGTTCATTGTAATTACTTACCGAACAAGATGTGCTGCACGTCGATGAAGAGGAACCCAAAACACCCATTGACTCTAGTCCCATCTACAAGATAATAAATGCGTTTTAGTAACAAAAGTAATCGTTATATTCAACCGATCCAAACGTTGTATTCCAATAAAATTACTGGTTACAACGTTTGATAATTCCAATAGTTACTGGAATTGTCATTTCATGCATATAAAATGAACCCTGACCCAGACCCCAACCCTGACCCTAACAATCCCAACAATTTATTGGAGACAACAATTTTATTGGGATACAACGTTCGGATCGTGTGTTATATTTGCAGTGCTGTTCAGGGGTGGAAAATGTATTGGACCAGAAAGTTCTGCCCCCATTTGTTTGTAAAATATTTCAATTTAGTTTGCACATGGGTTTCCTGACAACAGTTTACATAGTACTATGTACACTAGTTCCTACAACAATTGAAAGAAAAAAGATCAGGCAGAGAGTTTATGCCAATGCAATGTATGTAAGCTGAAAAATTACATGATCAAATGTGTATGATGAAAGCAGAAAAATTTTAGGAAACCTATGCAAAAATTCACGAAGGAACGTCAAATTTAGCCTCATTTAGGGAGGAACGAACACTCAATATCAATAACATGCTTATCAAACAAAATCATCAGAGCATTTCTATATATTTTTCATCAGACAGGAGGAGAGACCGAAAGTTAAACATTACATGGTAAATTTCTGATGAATGCAGAAAACTAAATGGCTGCTGAAAGTGATCAGTGTTTTTTGTGCACATAATCTCAGTGTGCAGAAAATTTCAGATTTTGAATCCATGGTCCCAGAAAGAAAAATATTTTTTCCACCAATGGTGCTGTTTGTCAAGGGTGATCTGATGCATCACTGGATGCATACGACGACTGGAGTTCGCAATGACGCGTCACTGAAATGTTAACAATGACGCGAGGAAGAAAGTGGAAGGACCTTGCCGCCAGGCTGTGAAACAAGATTTCAGCGCTATCAGACTGGGAAACAAAACATACCTTAATATTACTTTTTAATCTCTCATTTTCATTCTTCGCGTCCGAAGACTGTGAAAAAGTAAAATTTATAGCATCAATATCTAGCTGAGACAAAACCTAACAATCACACTAGCGGCTGCTGCTTGTATCGAATTAAATATCTGTAATAAATGCTCAACGCTTTAAAAATATCTCAACATGCATGCAAACGTGCATGGCAACAAAAACGAAAAAATATCAAGTTATATATTAATAACCACACCATTAATCTAAATATCACAATAACGAAAGGAATACACGATTAGTTTGTAATATTTCCACATTAACATTTCCGGGAACCTTGCATGAAGCTGATATTACAAGGTGACACTGAGAAGATTTCTGGCATGTAAACTGACTTGTTTCCGAGGTCATGTAGGAGTGCATGGAGTTGTGATCTGCCAAACATGTTACACTCTGTATTATATCAGTGGGCAGTCGCTGAAAGTGCGAGGGACTAAAGACGAGATTAAATTGACATGTACAAGCTTGAAATTAATTTGGAATTGAGTGAACAATTTCTACTTACTTTTGCCTTGATCTCAGGCAACAGCTCTTCGAGCTCGGCAAGTTCTTTTCGGTCTTTGACAACAGGGTCCTCATCTTCGGCCTTTCCTTTTCCTTTATCTTGTTCTTCTGCTTCTTCAATTCTTGTTTTAATGTTCTTCACTCGCAATTCAAGGACTTCCGCCGCATTATCATAATGGTTGGCTGATTCTTCATACAACATGGACAAAGTGTACGCCAGACCTAGATTATAGTATCTTACAAATCGTAAAGGAAGGAAATTGGAAATTAAAAGTATTTTCGTGGCAGTGTAGTGGTTACACATTTCGTACATTAAATTAAGCGACTTTATTAATCTTTAAAAAGATACGTCTCTGCGAGAAGTCTGTCATCTGGTTTCAGCAAGTTCTTCTGAATGTTCAAACATTTACTTAGTTCACTTACAGCATCTTGGAACTGTTCTGTATAAATATGATATATACGATATGATGAACATCAATCATACCACATGCAGCTGTGGTGGTTCCACAAAATAGGAACTAAAATAGAAGGGCCATGATTTGGAACGTTTGAAGTCTGTGTCGCCGCGCATCTCGCATTACGCACGCTCATTATGCAGATTTTGGCCAGTCAATTGCATTTTTGGCAACAGAACTGGCAGTTCCGCCATTATTTTGGCCAGTAATTAAACTACATAAAAATGGGTGAATGTTGCACTGATGAGTGGTTCTACTGTTTATTCCCCATACGGTGGGGGACATTAACCACGCCCATTTCATGAAGCACACATAATATACGTACACCTTTCACACCGCCCTTTCCTTCGCGAGGCTGAACTACATTCAACCTTGTCATTACACAATGCAGCACGACTGGGACATATCGTTCTTCCCATGTGGCTAAGCGATCGTAATAGCGAACGATCGAAATAACAGTACCTTGCTCCATGTGTATTTCGCCCAACAGCAAGTGCGTTTGTGCCAGTTTTAACTGCATTTCTGTACTGTTATGTCTAAAAGAAAAAAAAATAATACAAAAATATATATATATCCAGACTGGCTTCTTACATGACGAACTTTAGTTAAACATGCCTTATCTAACCTATTAGTTGAGACGCAAAACTGTATAAACAATAGACCATTTTCATAATAACGTCAGAAAAGGATGCGATGTTACACGAAATTTTATTGACTCGGGGTGATTGTCAAGTCAATCAAAATTTATGTAAGATTTTTTCTGCATATGATGTCATTATAAGAAGTCTGTCACTGGAATCTTGGATCTCCGCCACACAAACACAGGGTATTGTGATTAGGGACGTTATTGGCTGTCTGTACCGTTTCCTCAGGGTTGGTAACTGTACGCAGCAGTTTCGTAGTAAGAAAAATATTGCAAACCTTTTGAAAACGATCCTGGCTAACTCGAGCGTCTCCCAAGCAAGACGTATTGTAGAAACTGGGCCATCGTCTAACATCTGAAGAGAGAAATGATAAAATTAAAGATTATAGCAACCCAATGTTTCTAGAGCAAAAAAGATGTGCAAATATTATTGTAAAATTTGATGTAATAACGACCCGTCTACCAACAGTTTATTAAATCCAAAACCAAAATGCTATCGAGTAATTCTATCACAAAAAACAACAATAAAAGTAAATGTCGTTTTGGTGATACTTGCATCATCATTACGTCGCTTTTGGATATGAGACCTAGATGCATACGAAATATTTTTTATAGTGGAGTAAGAGCTTGCATTACCATATTACTTTACAAAATAAATTGATTTTCAAGCCATTTTTTAAAAATGCACTAGAAAAGGTTTATATTCTCTAGCTACGGCGCTTTTTATTAACGAGGAATAGATAGCAAGTAAAGTAGCCAATCAACAGCATTTGAAACAGCACATCAGTGTATTTCCACTAACAACTATTAATGTAGTTTTACGATATATAAAAAGCAACTGCAGAAATTATTGACCTCATCATCTTTCTCATCATTCTGTTCTGCTGTTCCGTTCTTTTTATCATCCTCAATTTTTTTATCGTCTTTCAGCCCTTCTGGCTTTTCACTTTGATCTTGATTCTCACTGATGGCTTCGTCTTTCTCCTTCTGTTCTTGACTTGCACTTTCTTTATTGTTTTTATTTTTATCTTCAGGAATGTCATTTTTTTCTGCAACATCACTGCACTTTGCCTCTGTCTTACATTTACCTGCAGGGGTATCTTCTACCATTTTTTCTTCTGTATTTTCTTCCTTGGCTGGCTTCTCTTCACTTGTCTCTGTTGCTTTCTCTTCTGCCTCCTTATTATCTTCAGTTGTCGCATCATCTATCTTGCTTTCAGTTTCTTCTTCTTCCATCTTGTTCTCGGCACTTCGCTCCGCTGACATTTCTTCATTCTCAATTAGTTTATTAGCTGTAGTGATAGACTTACTATCTGCACCAGCAGGTGCACTACCTTGTACATCTACAATAGTAAAAACTGAATCTGTTTAGTATTTGAAACATGCACATCAAATAAATAAAAGATCTGAAACAACTTGTTACTGCTGTTTACCTGCATCCATGCTGCCATCATCATCATCACTGTCAGCTAATTCATCTTGAACAGCTAAATTGAAGTCAAAACAGATATCTTTTATAATTCAGACTGTATAGTCAAATAGTCAACTATATATCTGATATTTGTGGCCATGCATGTGATAGGTGGAAACATACAGCTAGTATTTGGATTTTCATAGATGCATGGCCATTCATATTTAGCTACTGCCTTTTTATAAGCTACTAGTTTCCCAGGGAGGATTTTCATTTTTTCACAAGAGGAGTGGAAAAAGTCTTAGTTGGGGTGCAAGCTATATAATATATGCCATTTTTGATGCTTCGGGACAAACATAAAATGGCAAACCAAAGTGCCCCAGGAGGTGAAGCAACATTCTAGTGCGGTTAAACGCCTTCTGAAGGGGGTTAAGAAAAATGGGGGGTAACCCCCCCTCCAAAAAAAGGAAATCCATCCATGCTAGTTTCTTTTCCATTCAAAACTTGCAAAGGTACTGAATGCAACTCCAGAAATAAAAAAATTCAGTAATCAAGCATGAAATTTTTACTATAATCATGCACAATCCAATGCCTTTAAAGGATCTCTTGTAGTCTTACCTTCATCAAGGGCACTTCCTAGGACACCATTCTCTAATCTATAATGACAACATACATATTAGCCAAATTTTTAGTCATGAGTTTCTTGTATAATAAAGATTAGATCCTGAAGGTAAAAACAAGTCCAAAATGCATTCTAGATAGTTAGTAAACTAATTATTAATATTTTATAGCTTAACACAGAACCAAATTGATTTGTTAGTTTTGGCCCCCCCCTGACAATCAAATACACAGATCATCACTGACTGACTTGTTGCAACATGAACATCACCTTGCTAGTTCAAAGAGACTTTTCCCATAATGAAAATGAGCATCACCACATTCATTTGATAGTGCACCATATTGTTTATTCCTGTAATAAATCATTTGAATAATTCCAATTGTGTACACAATGGTTCTAAATACTCAGTACACTAGGTTAATTCTGGTCAACAATGTTATGCCCATATGCCCACCCAGTTTTTTGAAGCCTTACATTCATATTTTTTAAAGAAAAATAATAATTTGTCTGGAATTAACATCATAACATAGCATTTAATTGTAAATTCTGCATGCTGATATAGCTGTATGTCAACACAGAAAATTTCCCACCACTCTTCTCTTAAAGTTCATTTGGCTGTACTATCAACAAATATATAACAGTTAATCCATATTGATGTACAGTTATATCAAATCATGTTTCTACACAAGTTCCCGTTTTTCTAAAATTTTAGGTTTTTCAACAGTAGCGACGCCATCTTGAATTTTGAACATATCGCGGTGCATTGCGGTCTATCCAGGGTTATTCAACTGTTTTAAAGCGCCATAAATAAAATATATGGAAGAGAACCATTATTTTTATCATTGTAAATAACAGACAAATGTTCAGGGAAACTTATAGAACAAAGGAAACCCTAGGAAGATAAATAAATCCAAATGAAATTTATTACTTAAAACTATTACCCCATATATGCACACTGATGGCATAAAGTGCTTAGAATATTGATTGACATATCCCCATTGTAACTAAGAAAACATTCATCACAATATTTTTCCTGTACGACATATTCTGCTAACGATAGAGGCATTTACATGGTGGTTTTTACCCTAGATAGACCACAATGCATCACGATTCAAGATGGCGTCGCTATTGATAAATAGATTAATTTCTACTCGTGTTGATATAACTGTATATCAACACGATAAAATGTTTTATAATTTTTTTATAATATAGCAATGTCAAAAGCCCACAGGATATGAAAAATTTCTGTGTTTACAAGTGGCAGGAAATTTTCTGTGTTTACATTGAGTTATGTTAACACAACTCTAAACCAATCAGCATTCAGGATTCACAAATGCTATATTATAAAACTGTATATCAACACGGAAAATGTTTTATATTTCTTAAATCAAGACAGTGGTAAAGCCTGTCTGATTTTTTACTCCTGCTATGTAAATTTTAATTGTTAGTGATAACTGTATCATTACTAATTGATTGTTTTAACTTGACCAATAACTTGAGAAAATTTACACAGCAGGAGTAAAAAGTCAGACTTGCTTCACAACTGAAGCAAGACAATGCAATATAACCTGAATGTTTCTCAAAGCAGCTGCAGGAGATTGCTAAGTGCATAGAGAGGGGGGGGGGGGCATATTCATGTTTACATCTTCTGCATGATTAACTACTGGTACTTTTGAAGTTGGTCTGTGAAATACAATCAATAAACACTGCAAATATATGTGAATATGTGTACCCCCCTCCCCAATTAATCTTTGATAGCCATTGTTTTCTCTTCAGTATTGAATAGTTAATTGCTATTTTAAAACATGATAATTGTTTGGCTTAACATATGTAGTTTGTAAAATAATATAGCAAAAAAGGTAAATCAGAAAAATAGCATTTGTTTGTTGTTTTTGTAATTATCTTTTTTTTGCTCATATGCTAGCAATTTGTAGAAATCAGCTGTAAATTAGAAACTTAATTTTAACCAACCAATATTACAATTTAAACCTACAATTTCCTTCTGGCTTCCACTTCTCAAAAGCCTCCAAGAAAGTGCTAGTGTCATACACTTATACAGGGTGTATCAAATAATTTCACAGTTTGAAAGACCAGGCATTAAGCTTTTGAATGACACTGTTTTTGTGAAATTTTAAGAAAAATTGAGCAAATAAGAACCAGGTAAAAATTGTCGGTCAAAATCACATTTTTTCATCGTTGGGAATTCATCAAAAATCTGTTAAAATTTAATCCAATTTAAGAGCTAAAATTTGTCAATTTTAGCTTAGATGAGTAAAATGGTTACAAAAATGGTGACAATCAAAAGCTAAAAGCCTCGTCTGTTTGACTGTGAATGTTTTCTGTAGATTGAACAATGAACAAGTCAGAGCACTCCAAAGTACAATTTTTTTATACACCCTATATACATTTTTCTTGCCTTGCTGTTACATAAACAATTTCAACTGTCTTGTACCCGTCATTGTCCAAGTACAGAGTGGAAGTAGTGCACATCGACATATCACATTGTATGTTTAGTTGCAGCAGTTAACAGTTCCATCTCGCTGTCGTGCCTTTAGTATGCAATCTTCGATACAGAATTGATAGAAATCATAAAAAACACCTACCAAGTTACATCGCAATGACATACGGCTATTGATTTTTACTTACAACATGAGACATGCAGCTTCAAAGCATTTCACTGCTTCAACAATTTCCTCGCACACAAAATGTCGTTTGCCTTGACTCATCAGTTTGTTCGCTTCTTCTTTACTAAACGAGAGAATTATAGTACGTTAACGATAGTTTTATACAAACCTTAAATGTCTAGAAATCTGAAAATTTGTAAAAGTACAGAAAGAACCAGTACAGTACAATGAGTGTGCTGTGTGCATAATCGAGACATTGACTCTCGTATAAAACGCATTCGAGTTGAAAAAAGTTGCATCAAGTTTACACACCTAAACGAAGACGATGATGTAGAAGGTTTTTCGTCTTCCACAGCAGCCATTTGGAAAATGAATAGTCAAATACAAGGAGATCAAAAAGAGAGAAACTCTCGTCAACTGAGGCAATGGAGCTTTCCTTCGTTCCCGCTAAATATTCCCGCGTTTATAGCTATTCCGCTCAGCCCAGGACTCCAAACCGCTACGCAAGAATGTACGCGAGACGATTTTTTTGCCAATTTTTTTCTTGTGCTCTTTATGAATATCATATTACTAAATTCGTCATTTCGTTCATTACAGCTTCATAGTATATAAACATTACATTTCATTACAACAAGCATCCGTAAGATCCATTTGCGTTGGGTTTACTGTATCTTTTCGATGCTCAGTGTAGCCACGGTTGCTTTAGCTTGAGGGGTTTTTAGAATTCAATATCCATCGTATGTATGAATTCAATTCATACATACGATGGATAAAGAATTGTGGAATACTTTCATTAAACAAAAAATGTTTTCCTGCGATTTCTGAAAAAACACAATTAAAAATAAAACTTTATAACAAAAACTATGGGATCAAAATTTAGCTTTTTTGCTCTTATTCTCCCCCATATTTGGTTATCGCACAAGCATGCGCACTGCTACGATCATCTTCCTTTCGGAATCGACATCGATCAGGTCATCCTCGTGGTTTAGAAACAAACCAAGTTGCTTGTTTTCTGGCTATCAACGCCCTGTTTCTTGATTCGAAACATACAACATATGTTCATGAAATTATCAAGTTGTAAATAGCAATAAAGGTAAGTTTTACGATTGTGTTTCTTGGCGAAACATGCATGTTTATATTGAAATCCTCAAAAGAGTGAAAAAATATTTGAATTGTTAAAATTTCCTTGCCACCTTTATACTCATGGCTTTTGAAATGCTTGTTAAAGTGGACATTTATAAATATCCTTTGCGCTTTCGAACTTGTCGGACTTCTTTAAAATAAAATGCGAGTAGTTTCAGTGAACACAAGTGGACAAGTAAAAGTTACTGCTTGATGGGTTGATTAGCTTATAAGATTGTATATTTTCTGTATATTTTTTGTTTTGAACTAAAATGTTAAACTATTCATCCTACGTCTTTCCGTTGAAGTATTCCCGCTCTCCAGTTTTGGGTATTTCATAAAATGAAACAGGGTTAGTTTATATTTTCAATAATTTTGATAAAAATACACAAGTAGTGTTTTAGTACTGATGCCTACTTTGATATCTGCCAAATGATATATTTATATTTTACCTGGATTTTTACTTTTGCCAGTAAGCCCGGCTCTCATATGTTGCCGAATTCGGTGGAGACAATTGTGACTATAACTGAGGAGTGAAATCTTTGGTGAATTTTCACCTTGAATAATCACCAACAATGACTCAACAATATTGGCAACATATCAGCACCAGGCATTACAGTTACCCTCCTGGGGCCCTGTTGGGGAGGGGGTCACAATGTCTGCTACAGTTTCATAATGTCCAATGTCACTTTCAGTGCTTGAAATAACATTCCTACAGTCCCCAGTCCCTGTGACTGGCAGTCGTGACTTTCTTTCAATCAAATAAAATTTGAGTGATTAGGAGAGTTTGCGGAGTTTTCCAGCAGCTACACTAAAATGAACCATTTTGAAGAAAAGATATTCCTGTATTTCCTGGCATATCATGTGAACAAGAGCTTTTCAGATAAATGTCTTTTTTGCTTTAAAAAGGTCCTGAATATGGATATAGAAACATTTAAACAAATTAAACCCTGTACTAGCATGCAGTGCTCTGTTTGTTATACCATTGTTATATTGAACTAAACAGCATAGAACCTAACTAATAGTGATACCTGTAGTTAATTTAATGTAAGCCTCCAAAGCAGCAAACTACTATAAATAGCAACTTCCACATTTGTCTGGAAATATGTATTAAACAAACCAGCCAGATTGACCCGTGCACAATTGCTGCCAGTTTGAATAATTATTCCTTAGTTTAGATATATGTAACCCCCTATGATATGAAAGGGAAACATTAATTGTTTAAAATAAAATAATGTTTAAAAAGTCATACAAAGAAAAAGATGATAATATATAAATGATATAACATAATGCTGTGCATGAATGCACTTCAACAGATTTCAGGTTATGCTTTCTATTAAGTCTGATACAATTGCATTCATTACTCATTGTTTCATCAGGGGTGATCTGATATTGCAGTGCAGTGTCATTTTCCTAGCTAAGCATGTGGAAACATTTTTATGGCAAATAGCTACCACTGCCTCTATTCACACCATAATGACTCATCAACCCACATCATTGGCCATAGGTAACAATTGTTGATGGTAATAATTCTGACATCATGGCACAAAATTGTATGTTTGTTATCACGCACTTTCTGCTTGCCTAAGTTGAAGCAGCTTTTTGATGTTCCTTTGAGCATATTGCCAAGCAGCATTTTATCTCATCCAGGCACTCTTTTTCACAGTCCCTGCATGTTATATGCATTTTCTGATTTTTGCCCACAGTATCACTTGGCAACCTTATTATAGCAATTGCTCAATACTCTGTTAATTGATTCTATAACATCTTAAATGTAAGGAACTACTGCATAGCTCTTATATTGATGGAGCAAATAACATCATCTTTAGGTATATAAGGAGCATTGTTGCAATATCACATCACCTGTAATGAAGACACTAGACCAAAGTGTTGAAACATTGGGTTGTGAATAGTTAGCATAAAGTTATCGTGATTGTTAGTTGCTAATGTATTAAATTAACTTGGTAAATAGTTTTCACCAGGGTTGGTAGATTTTATGAATAAATAAGCCAAACCGTCATTAGTACCATCAAAATAACAAAGAGAACAAAAGGCAAATACAAAGGAAAACAATGAGTATTGTTAAAAATTTGGCTTATTTATGCAGGCAATCTACCAGCCCTGGTTTTCACTCCACTTAGTTATTTCTTCGCAATTACTTCACCTTTAATTTACAATCTTATGTTTCCGTATAAAATAATGTAATAGAATGAACTTGATACACACATGGGCAGTTCACAATCTCCTGGATATCTTAGTATTCTCATTATATCTTTGGATAGATTAATTCAATATGAATCCAGATAAATTAACCAAACTACAAAATCAAGTTCGTATTGGAGGAAAGGTAAGGCTCTTTGTCTTTGTAAACATTAAACTGTTTGAAAATTCCCATACCTAGTTTGATAGTCTCAATTACAATATCAGTTACCATTAGTAAAACAGAGGAAAGGAGGTCCTTTTGCATCCTTTCGTTCATGAATGTTTCAATGTCTTCTAGCTGTATGCACTATGATTGCTGGTTTCAATTAAGGTATTTGTTTAAAATATTTGTGGTCCGTATTTACAGGGTACTCCTCGCAGAAAAAAGAAGGTTGTACATAAAACAGCAACTACTGATGACAAAAGATTACAAAGTTCATTGAAAAAGCTTGCAGTTAACGCAATCCCTGGTATTGAAGAGGTATCATCATAAACTGTGCCAAATTTACTACTTAACAGTAATTTACCCAATTTCAATTTCTGCTGGTTAAATTTACCCATTAATTTTCAACTACTACTGGTTAAGTGGTAATTTACTATTCTTCAGGTTAACATGATAAAAGATGATGGAAACGTGATTCACTTTTTAAATCCAAAAGGTAAATGAGATGGTATCATTATGATATACTGGTAGTGTTGGAAGTGATATTTTTACTTTTTTATTTTTAGTTTATGGTGTTCATTAAAAACTGTGATTTTTTCAATTTTTAGTCCAAGCCTCACTGTCTGCAAATACATTTGCTGTTCAAGGTCATGCAGAAACAAAGCGTGAGTATCTTGAACTGCATTTTTATGAGCATCTTTATTTTGATTTTGTAATACAGTATGACCTTATCTTTTCTTCACATTTTATAGCGATAAGTGATTTATTGCCAGCAATTTATAACCAATTGGTAAGATTCTAGAATTTTTATAACAGTAAAATAACAATGTTAATTGTTAGCTAAATGATTTTTTTAACTTTACCTTTCTTTAGGACATATCAAATCTTCCACATAAAATGCCAGCTGGTAAGTGACCAACATCTTTTTACTTAAATTATGCAATATTAAATATAATTTTGTGACTTAAAATAATTCACCTTATTGCAGGGTTTTCAGTTTCTTTGAGGGGACACACTCAAAATAAACCAAAGAAATTAATTTATTAATTAATTTTAAAAGAAATTAATTCTGCAGCTTTCGACGTTTAAAAGATTTTGCAGACAGAGAAACACTTCTCTCTGTATACAATGCACTTATATACCCATATTTCAATTACTGCTGTGAAGTATGGGATGTATTTGGTGAAACACAATCTCAAAAAGATTGCAAAAACTTCAGAATAGAGCTGCTAGAATCATCACAAATCTTAGCAATGATGTTGATCATTCTATTGCCTTAGGTGAGCTTAGCTGGGAACCTCTTAAGTTCGAAAATGATGTATAAACTTTTAAATAATCTGGGTCCAAATTCGCTCACTAATTTGTTTTCATATAAAAGTGAATTAACAAACTATAATCTCCGGGATATTTCAAGTGGTCTTCACTTACCAAAACCACGTACAAATAATATGAAAAAAAGTTTTATGTATGATGGCGCATTCCTTTGGAATTCAATTCCAAGAGAAATTAGGGGAAGTGCATCCCTTAATTCTTTTCAAAAAAAAATTGCTACCTGCATTGACATTTGAAAAGACAAGTAAAGTACATGCATGTATATAGAGGATATCCTGTAAATAGCTTAATTACCTTCTTTAGTTCATTGTAAATAGTTAGATTGTGTTCTCGTTAAACCTACTTTTGTATAGTTTTTTAAATATTAATTATATATATAGTTATGTAAAGATATTTTGCACACGTACCCCGTGGAAATCAGCTTAGGTTGACGGGGTCAACGTGTTTAAATAAAGTTTTAAATAAATAAATAAAATAACATGTGCCCCTCCCCCAGCTTTGTTGATTTTGCTGTGCTACATGTATAGTAAGTGATTTTGCTAGACTTGAATAATTATAATTCTGTATATTAAGAAATGTAAGAATTGCAGTATTTGCATGATAAAATTTGTGGATTTTGTGTAGGTTCAGCCAAAGCTTTTGATAAGTTTATGTTATCATACATTGCATGTTTCCACATACAACATAGTTCTTGTTAAGTTCCATAACAAACTCTCAAAGACATCAGGATGTACACAATAATATTTTATCTTGCATTATAGGACCTCCCAGTGAAATATGTGCGTTAGACGATGCTGACGATGAAGTACCAGGTAAAACATTTAAGATTTAAGGCTCGCATGTATCATGTACATAGCTTCATTCTTAAAAGGGGCGTGGTCCAGATTCGTTTGTTGTGTAGTCAGAGCAGTGCTTGCATGTATCATGTACATAGCTTCATTCTTAAAAGGGGCGTGGTCCAGATTCGTTTGTTGTGTAGTCAGAGCAGTGCTTGCGTGTATCATGGACATAGCTTCATTCTTAAAAGGGGCGTGGTCCAGATTCGTTTGTTGTGTAGTCAGAGCAGTGCTTGCGTGTATCATGGACATAGCTTCATTCTTAAAAGGGGCGTGGTCCAGATTCGTTTGTTGTGTAGTCAGAGCAGTGCTTGCGTGTATCATGGACATAGCTTCATTCTTAAAAGGGGCGTGGTCCAGATTCGTTTGTTGCGTAGTCAGAGCAGTGCTCGCATGTATCATGGACATAGCTTTATTCTTAAAAGGGGCGTGGTCAAGATTCGTTTGTTGTGTAGTCAGAGCAGTGAGAACACTTTAGAATCAGAATAAGCAAGGGCGGAGGAGTAGTCTTGGGAGAGTATTGTATGTCTAAAATGGTGGGTTGTTTCCGGCAATTACTTTGCTACGTGCTACATATGATTACTGTTGAGGACACATGTTTATTTTTATATTATAATTAACTCAATATGAATTATCCTTTTCCTAGTCGAGACCACAAAAATAACAAGGCATACATGGATTGTTTTTAGGGGCAGTGTGGCAGAGTAGCTGTCACGAGACATGGAACTAGTACTGTCACTTTGCGTTGTCCTGCAAGCAATCTCTATAGGTGCTTCTGCGATTTCCAATTAGTAGGGAAATGGCTAATTGTTTGGTTTTCTCTTTTAGATCTTGTGGAAAACTTTGACGAACCGTCGAAAAATGAAACTGTATAAAAGCGGCAATTCAACATCAACAAAATCGAACTCTTGCGAATCATTTTCTTGAAAGTGATTCGCATAAAACAGAACAACATTTACAAGTAGAAGAGACAGAAGTAAACTGTTATAACATAAGAATAAATCTTACATTATTTTTATTTCATTTTTCATTATCAGCTGGACAGTACTGCTAATTTTGTAGTTGTAACAATAAAAACGTCTTAAGTCAACGTGTTTTACTACTTGTTTAGTGTAATGTGTCACTCTCCTCCAAAGTTAAAGAGGCTTTAATCCTCCGCGAGCCTCATTACCTGTAAAAAAGTCATGTAAGACTAATAAGAAGGCGCTAGTTTAAGAGATTAAAAAAGCCTCTGCGGAAGAGAGTGGTAATGTGTAGTAAGGTAAATTCAAAGCATAATTAAGCCTGTTTCGTACGTCGCATTCCAGTCGCTACGAATGCAATTCAAACAGGTCACTTCGCATTCGACGCGACAAAAATACCACATATAAAACAGGCGCAATAGAAGAGATGGATTGGAAACGTTTTAAAATAAGACCATTACTCATTACTTATGATTGTTAACCTTTACGCAAAGAATTATAGTCCTTCGTCGTCACGTGCGTGTTGTGTTTCTGCCAAATCCAAATCCAACGTCGTTACGTCGGTCGGTTTCTTCGTCAATTCTTGCCTAATTCGGTTATTGCCCTGAGGAACTCCTGAGTACACTGGTTTTTCAAAAATGTTGCACCAAGAATGGTAACTCGCTGTCGTAGGATAAAAAACATTCAAGTTGAGGTCCCCTAAAATGGTATTGTCTAAGTTTAGCAATGAGAGTAACACGACTGACCCGTACTGGAAGGACCCGTAACTGTCTTTGACATGTCCAGGAAGATGGTATCAAATGTGATTGAGGACTTCAATTAGTTGGTTGGTACATAATCTACCTGGAATAAATCTATCGGTTGTTAGTTAGATTTAGCAGATGATCGCAAAGCTCACTCAACACGCAGCGCTCAAGGACTTTGGAGATGATACAGATCAGACTCGGACTGGCCCCAATCAAGGGGCCTTGCCATTCTAGCACTGAGAGGAGCCCTGAAATTTTTTGCTGTCCTGAATGTTTTAGGTGAAGATTTTATGGTATTCTGGAGAGAACATGATGAATTATTTAACCGCTTCCCTGAAGAGTTCAAAAATTTCAAATCATTCCCATCCGGTACCTTTTATTTTCGTTTCGTACTGCCTGATAGTCTTTTCTAAACATCTTTGAATGTTTACAAATACGGAAATTAAACAACAATTGTCAAGGGCCAATTTGATGTCCCAGTAGGGGCCCATGTGCCATGGCACAGTGGCACATAGGCCAGTCCGAGCCCGATACAGATGAGGGAATAGGACGATAGTTCTCAGCGTGAGTTTTGTCTCCTTATGAATTGATATTATGTTGGCCAGCTTTCATTCATCTGGTAAAGAGACACTGCCGCGAGATTGATTGAAAAGAGAACATAACGATCGTACGACTTGAAGGGCAGTTTCTATCAAGGTTTAAAAGAGCAACTTAACATGCAACATGATTCGTATGTTGTGTTTGATGGAGGGATTCTCTTTCGATTCTACAACACTACGCAAGCCCGTTTCTTCCAGTGTAGCTTTTACTTAGACCATCAAAGCTTTCCCTTTTGTAACCAAAAACTGTTCGTTTATGCTTGGGACCGGATTTGACAGATGTTTTTAGATGGAAAAGTGAAGTGGTCTGTTACTAATCCACATTCAGCTGGGCTGAGTACGAGATATTCTCGGTGAACGTTGGTAATAACAGGATCTAGTACGTGATCACCTCGTTAGTCGTGCAGATAAGTGAAAACAATGTGCACTTGATGATACAAGCATAAAACTTACCATACAGTTAGAACAAGCCGTGAGTGCGTGATTTAGCTATAGGGCAATTGCAGGTTTACATCTGCATGTCAAAAAATCAAGTTTTTGTACTATACGTTATGAAAAAGTGAAATTTGTAGTTCAATTTGAGTAACAGCTAATAACATGAATAGAAAGTTCGCCAAAGAGTACATATAAGACAAGCTATTTTTGCTATTTTGTTTGTCTGCAATGAGACATTTGCGCACAAACAGGTGAAAAATGCCGGAAAATACTCCAGGGGGCTTTTTTTAGCGACTTCAACCTCCTGTAACTCGAAAACAGGTTCAAAACCCGTACTTCCCGCTTGAATGTCTTATATTTAGTTTTTGCCAAACTTCTATAGATATAAGTGGTTTTCGCTCATAATGCAACTGAAATTTCGTTTTTTCAAGGGAATAGTAATTGAACATAACATTAGTAAGAAAACTCGATTTTGTTGAGTCTACGAAAAAACCTGTTATGGCCCCATAGCAAAGATGCTTTTCTTAAATATGCTCTACAATCATGGCATGTTGTGTGCTTGTATCATAAAATGCACAATTGCTTTATCATTTTACACTAATCGGCTGGACTACGTGTTGAAGATGAATTCAGCTGCGTTAGATTAAAGTCATTCTGTTGCTCAATGAATTGTACTTCATCGACGACTGTTGTTAGTTCCAGAGAGTCCCAAGGGATCTTGGGGGAATAGAAGTTGCCGCTTATCATCATATTCGATCATTTAGAGCAAGATTTGTTGAGAAACATGTTAAATTCTATCCATTTATTGTTCACGTTCTGTGGAAACTTGTAGCAGCAGCATGCTAGAAGTTCAAGTGTTATTTTGAAGTATGTTTAACCGTTACTAGTTCAAGGTTGGTACCAAAGTTGACTTCACAAGAGGTTGTAAAGGAACTTGTTTAATTGCGACTGAAAACTCCACCGTAGCGAGATGTGCGATCTTCTGTAAAGTAGTGTAGCCCCACGGAAAAATTTCAGAACTTTCAACATCATCCGTTCACCGTGTCTCTATGTCCCAGACAAGATCTGCCTCTTCAGAATATACGAGATCTTGAAAATTACTCAAGTGGCATGATTGTTTTTCACCTTTTCAACTTAAACTTTAAACATTAACAATAAGACATTTTGCAAAGGGTTTGCGATTGTGACCAAGGTATTATTGTTCTGACTTTGCAGGTAATGATCTGGAGATGTGGTTGGATCAGGGTTTCTAGCCTTGCTATAGCTTCATACTTGGCGACAAGGCCTGAGGACAAGCTACGCTACTATTTTCAGAGTGTTAAAGGGTTCTCAAGCCTGTCAACTCGTACGTCGTCAACAGCAAGCTGAACACGCGTCGAGTTTGAAGCTTAGTGTTGTGAAATCACCTGACCAAAGAAAAAATAACTCTAATGTCTAAGCTTTGGCTTTCCTTTATGCAGTGCACTTCTCCAGTTAGCTAACTGATAGCTAATGTCCCGTGTTATCAAATTCGCATCCTCTATTAAAAATTACCGGTCGCTTTAGGCCATAGGTCGTGCCCAGACTGCGCGCGACTCATATGATATTTTGAACTTAGTTATTATATGCTTTTCATATGACCTCATTCAAAAAGCGCAGTCCTTTTCACACATCAAACTCGCAAAGCATAATGGGAGCACCATTCATCAGTTTAGAAATCATAAATCATGTCGGGGCAATTTCTTAGAGACATCCACCAGGTAATATTGAACTATTAAGCTTGAAATTAAAACTTATGCCCCCGTTGTGTCCCGCGCGCTTAGAGTTTAATTAGAATGCAAGTTTGGAAAAAATGACTTTTTAGAAATAAAATACACCAGATACAAGGACTGTTTTGAAAAAACTGATATTTTAATTGACCAATACAATTGAGAAATGTCCATGGAGAATCCCCTCTCCAAACATACATATAAAATGGTCTCCGTACATCTATAGTAGTAGCATTTGCAAACAGTCCGTGTTTCTATAAAAATATGATAGACAAGCATCTTCCACGGAATTAGCTAAAGTTTTAGTAAAATTCTTCGTTTGTAAAATAACGTTATTACTGCATGCAACACAATCAGGTAAAGGTTCATAATTGCGAAGGCAAACATTGGCGGTGCATGGATTGTCTCAATACATAGATTCACAATCCCAGTGAATAAATTCGCTATAAGAAAATATGCTAATAAGTTATAGTTCACAGCAGAGATGAGGCATGAGCAACCGGCATTGGAGTTCGTTTGAGCATCGTTTGTGCAAGTAGAAGGTGTCTTTTCTAATTTGCGAGATCGTATTGTGTGGGACACATCTCCTTGTGATGATGATGAGGATAGATTCCAGTTCCCTGCAGGTTGCGAGATTCCCGTGTTATGTGTGGTAGCCAAGGTCGAAGAACAGCAACAGCAGCCGCCAGGATATCTAAGGAATGATTCTGTTGGTGATATAACAACCATTAAAACGTCGACCACAAGAAAGCAAACCAGGAGTTGTAAGTTATAGCCAATCTACAACATAAAAATATTAGAGAATTCTTTTAACCCCTAAACTATATTTCCTTTGTGTTTTTCTCATGAATTATTAATGAGGTTTAGAAGGTTCTTTCAAACCTTTCGTTAAAACCCCCCGATCTATTTCCACAGGCGTTAAACCTCATTAAGAAACTACGACAAGCAATTTGATAATTTCAGTGTTGTTGTCAAGCATTGTTAATTTAACAATGTATCAGAGCAGAGAATGAAAACCTGTTTGACAGCAAAGCAGAACTTACCTGCCATAACACAAAGGGAAGGTTAGCTAAGCGTCTTGATATCAAGTGTTCAGGACCGCGCATGTCTCCCCAGTACCACAACAAAGTCCAGCATATTAAAGCAATAGATACCAACCATAAAAGTAGTCTCAGCAATGATTTTATGCAGTCGTATCTGAACATAAGATTTACATCCCTTACAATACTCAAGTAATAGCAGGTTAAAATCTCATGGTGTTCATCTGGTCATACGTCTATCTTCTCGTGATATAGAAAAATCATCAGACGAGAAAGCTTAATGACTTATACGTAAAATTTGCACAATCAGGAACTTTCTTTTAAAATCAGAGTTGATTATTTAACAGTCAACAACTTACTTTTGAAAAATTAATTTTCCTATTGAAACTCCCATAAAACACAAAGCTAAGTAGCCAAGAGAAGAACAGATTCCTTCACGATTAGCGTCAACAAAACCAGATCTGGAGCCGTCGCCTTTACTGCCATTGAGAATAAAATCTTCCAGACCATTCATCAAGGCACGCTGATAAAATAATCCGATGAAAATCCCAATTATCCATGGATGTTTTCTGAGACACTCTGGCAACGTTCTCAAAATTACAGTAGACAACACCTGGAAGAAATAAATTTATCATGATATAGTAAACTAAAGCTAGGACTTGTTGTTTATTTCTTTCTATATAGCTAACAATTCACGGAACGTAAGTTGATTATAATTTTGACTTAACTTCGCCTGGTGATCAACCAAGGCGATATATAACATGAAGCAATCAACTACTTCACACAGTATGCAATATACTTACTCTTACACATGCCAGTGTTAGAAAGAAATTCCAGTGGACACCATACTCACTCACATGTTCTTGATAATCTGTAGTTTTCACGGCAGCAAATCGCAGTAAGCCGAGCCCGAACAAAACCAATACAGCACGAAGTTCTTTGATCACAGACTTCATAAACGACAAACGTGGCGTAGCTGTTCCCCTCGCCTCTTGAGAGACTAGTGAATTTGCGACGATGAACGAGCCAACTCCAACATCCATTAAGCCAGTACCATATGTTTCTGTCTTAGCAAAACGCCGAGGGTATATGGAGAAATCAACAGCAAGAATTGACACTGCAGTGGCAATGTTTACATATGTCCGGAAATTACATAGAAATCGTTTCTTTTCATCAAAAACAACATCTGATAAAGTCTGGCTTTGTATTAAATTGCCTTTGATGAGCAGCCCTGTTGCTGCCAAGAGTAGTAAAAGTATGATAAAGGTAAATGCATAATCTGCCAATATGGTAAAGACAAGTAATGTGGGTAAAACCAAAGTCACATACTCCAGCATGAATATTGTACTAGAAATGAAAGATTGAAGATTTTAGGAACAATTCATCTAAAATTGATAAGGAATAACTACAACGACGGAAGTAAATACACTGATCGTTACTGTACTGAAAAGTGGGTATGATGTGACGAGCTAAATTCTTGCCAGTAGGTACTTCTTATTTGGAGCAAAGTCGTATCAATGTAACATGGTTTACCCTGCGCTTTCATTGTGTGGAAAGTACTTTAGATTTTGACTTATAAACAATAAAAAAACAAATATAGAAATATCACAAACATTGACACAAATATTGACACATCTTTAGTTTTTTAACCATATTTTATTTAAAAAATAAGTACACCAAACAAATTAAGACATCTTCTCCAATCTAGCAGTATTGTTTAATACTTTAATTTATTCATAATTTTGAGTGAAAAAGATGTTTTGATGCAGGGGTGGTTTGGGCATGGGCTGAGAGCACTTTGTGGGCCCATAATTCACCTGATTTGAGATAGCAACAGGCTCTATTTTGGCAAAACTGTTAACAGATCTTTGAAGTGTCACACCTATGACAGCAGTACTCAAATTATGTTGATCAAATTAAATTGAAAAAATTAACACAGATTTGATTGGCTGATTCTAATTTGATGAGCAGTTCTGCAGGGATGACACAGCTACAGTCTTAAAATGTAGGAGATTTTCCCTTGTATGATGATGAGAATTGAAGTCACTAAATGTAAACAACCAATGTAAAATTTGCAATTTTGGGTGATGCGGAATAAATGAAAAATATTCTGAAATTCAAATGTTTCAAACTCAGGGGGGGGGGGTTGCATATTTTTGAACACATTAAAAAAGGCTTGTGCCTGAAATTTGAATGCTAAAAAGTAATTTTGAGGTAGGTAGAGAATATTTTAGGTGTTTTATTGCTGTTCAAAATTTCAAGAAATTTGATTGAGTTTGAGCCCTTCAAAACATTGTACAAACCTATATTTTTCTTAATAAGAATTGTTTTTCTAAAAAAAAGTTCTCATTTAAATTAATTGCCACTTGGGAGTTGTATGCACAAAGCTGATTTTGCTACAAATATGGAAGTTCGCAGTTCGCACAATGTTTTGAAAGGCTTGGACTCAAGCAAATTTTCTGAAATTTTGTATAGCAATAAAACACTCCACAAATTTTCCATCTACCGAGTCAAAATTAATTTTCAGTATTTAAATTTCGTGCACAAGGCATATTTAACTTGTTGTAAAATACCCCCCCCCCCCCCCCGGGTATTAAAGTGTTAAATTTCTCGATTTTGTTTATTCTACATCGTAATAATCAAAATCATCTATAATTTAAACGAAAAAACTTCATTGATTGAGGTGCTTCACAGAAATAGAGAGCAACTTCAGATTTGCCTACTCTTTTATACACCCTGTATATATTAAAATTCATTTTGATTTTGAGTGTACCACTTTCAAAAATTCCAGTCAGGATTGATAAAACCTTGACACACAAGTATGCCAGACTGGAAAGTTTGAAAACTATATGCCCGAGACTTACAAAATTTAATAGAAAATAGACAGAAGACACCAAAAATTATGCGCCCGATATGTAAGACTTTCCAATCAAGCAAGTATGGCCACGTATGCTATCAAACATTAAAATTCAATCACTGGGATATCAATTCAGTGCAACAATTACTCTAAACACAACAGCATAGGTATATAAGTATTAAATATAACTATGTAACTAATGTAAAATATTACATCGAGACACAGCCACCTTGTCGGGAAAATTCCTGCCAGAGAATGACGATTACTAGCAAGAGTTTGCCATAGCAAAGACCTCAGCAGAATATATAATGGTGTAAATGAAGTAACGAGAGATATTTCTAGTGTTGAAGTCCCATTTAAATTACTTACAAACAACTGTTGTACATTTTTATATGATCTTTCGGCAGCCATATTGCTATTGGAGTGTTTACTTCATGTATGCCAAGTTATAGTGTCTCGACAGTTTCTGCAATTCTGCTAAGAATCTGTGATATAACCATAACCATTTAAATGTTTACCAACAATTCATACTGGTGAGCAATTCCTGCGGTCATGTCAGGTGCATAACCTAACTTACTCACCCAACTACCATGAAATAGAATTTCTGTTCAAATAAATTACATTTCTCAACCTTAGTTAACGCAAAGTTCCGCCGAAGCATATATCAATATTAATAAAGCTCAATCTCAGTTCAGTGAAAATGCTGAAAAACGAAATTAGGTTCAGTCTTCATTACAATGCTACATCAGTGCTGCATCAAACGTTTCAATAGGATTTAGGATTAATAATAGGATTTAGTGATTAACAATAGGATAAATAACTGGATTTAGGGATTTTCTACCATTCAGCGAGACAAGGTGATATACAGGGTGAGTCAAAAAAAACTGATGCCCTTTCAAATTCAAATTAGCCACGAATTTCATTACGGAACTTTAACTATTCCCATCGGTATACAGAGAACAGATCGTGACTAAGTACACAGTACAGGATGAGTAAAAAAACTGATACTATTGAAATTCAAACTAGCAGCATTGCATTCTTGCAATTTGACAGACGTTGATCTAAAACAAAATCTAATTCACAGTGGAAGTTAAAATGCATAATTTTAGCCGTGCAAGAATTGTCAGAAACAAGACAAAGTCCGAAACACGACAACATGGTGCAATTGACACCGGAACAAAGAGTCTTTGTGATTTACGTACTGTGTACTAAATCACGATCTCTTCTCTGTATACCCATGGGAATACATCGTAATCAAATTCGCAGCTAATTTGAATTTGAAAGAGCATCAGTTTTTTTTTACTCACCCTGTACAGGGTGTCCCAAAAAACCCCAAAAACTATTGAAAATGATCTATTGTTAGAATTTCAATGCCTAGCACTAAATTGAACCCACAAGTGGATAAACTATTGACATAACCGTCATAATTAATAGTAATACTTAGTGTTAACCATTGTTATGCCAGACAAAAAAACTAAACCTACGATTGCATATTAAAAATGCAATCAAATTGTATTCATGGGTTATTTTAGCCTATTCAGTTTGGTTTTATCAATATTCCCATGAGCAAAACAAACGTACTTTACAAAGATATTTTAATTTTTTAACAAGTGCTAGGGCATTCAAATGTTAACAATTGGTGATTTCAATAGTTTTTGGGTTTTTTTGGGACACCCTGTATAATATTTCGCTCAAAAGATCTTTAATGTTGGGCCTTGCCTAAATCAAGTGCAAATATAAGAACGTTCTACCACATAAGAACGTAAAAATAACGTTTATCGCATTCGTAATTTTGGATATATAATAACAAGCACAGCGCAGTTATTTAAAAGCCGAAACACGAGAAAATCGATGCAACACGTTGCTGCAACAAATCGCTTTTGTGTATACAGTCAAGCGACGTTCATTCCGGCGATAAGGATTGCAGCGTCAAATCGCCTGTTGTAAATGCTAACACTACAGGTTGTACAAAAAAGATAACTGTAATTTGGACTGCTCTAGGAAGCTCAATATTTTACATACAGAAATAATTCACAATACGAAAGACAAGACATTTATGAAGAAAAATTGAGCAAATACGAACTAGGTAAAAATTGTCGGTTGAAATCGAATTTTTTACCGTTGGGAATTTATCGAAAATCTGGTAAGCAAAATGAAATCAATGCATCCTATTAGCGGCGTTAATTGTTTCACGTGACAGTTAAAGGTGGATGAAAGGCGAGCGCGCATATTTTCTGAGCATAACAAGTGATTTTGCCGTTGCCATATTAGGGCAGCTGCACTAAAAGAGTTTGACACTGAAAAAGTTTGAAGAAAACGAAGGACGACGCCCGTTAATCCTAGTATCCTACGACAGAAACTCGCTATGCCTAAAATAAAATAATCGCAAAGCTGTACGTAGTGTTCGTAAACAGAATTGCCCTGTTCTATCGGACCGTATCGTCGAAGTTTTACTATTTTTTAAAAGAGTAATATGCGGGAAAATTAAACTAGTTTGAATATCATAACGTTAATTTCTTTTTTTCGTGCATTTCTGCGACGTCTTTGTTTTGTTTTTCGTGGCTCACATGTCCCGAAGTTTGTATTGTGCAGCCGATATCTCGGTTGCGCCTGTGGTTACGCAGTTTTGATGTTCCCCATATATTTATAGTAAATTTTCGAAATCTCGGGCGCGCAATTGTTGAATGCAACATGTTGGCCTCGTTTGAACACCATGTTGGAAGATGTTGGCTTAATTTTAAACCACAGGTAGTCCGATAAGTGGCTGCACAGCAAGTGCAACAAGTTGGGCCAACAATGTTGCATGATGTTGGCTTCGTTTGAACAGGCCTTTAGATATGTGTACAACTTGCAAGTTTGCATAACCATATTTTTTCAAATATGCTAAGCCTGGACAAGTTAGGTTTTAGAATTTGCAGGCCCTTGCCTTTACTTTAATTACAGATTTTGATGTTTGTTTGTCGTAAAACTCGGCACTATAAAGGTGGGGAGAGAAAAGGTAAAAACCATTTTGTAAGAGATAGGTATACTCTAAAGTTTGGCGGAGGAATTTTGGAGATTTTTGGCCAAATTCACAAATTCAAAGTATAATTGCAAATTAAAATTTGCATATCAACGCAAAAGCGCGCTGTCCAAACTAATTTATTCGGCAGCTCAGAGATATTTATTAAAAACGAATTTCTATTGTGTTAGGAAATGGCTTTCTTCTTCCCTGAATTGCTGCGATACAGAAAGTCAAAATTTGGGATAAACGCACTTTTCATTTCTATTTTGTTATATGGCTAATCAGAATAAAACTCTAACTCGTGTAAAGCTTCATCCATGATGCAATAGATGAAATGCTTTAACTATCAAGTACATATTTTAACAATGAAATATGATATCAAAAGGTGGTTATAGGTTATCTTCTCCATCATCATATTATGAAACTGGGCGATACAAACGCGTCGGCACTTTATCACGACAAGTATATTCGCATATTGTTTTGTATCTTTCTGAATCTGATTTAATTTTCCACTGCTAATTCGACGTTTCAACTAATTCGACTTTTCCGCTAATTTGTGACTCTCATATGTTTTTTAAAATTATATTCACTCCTTATCACAAACAATCATAATAAATACAGGTATATGTGTGGCTTAAACATGTTGATATGGCAACGGCAGAATTACTTCCGAAGTGACCCACCAATTGTTATGCGCAGAAAATATGCGCACTCGCCTATCAAACCAGTTTAATTTTGTGCGAAATGTTGCAACGACAAAATTTTGTCGCCGAATTTTGTCGCGGCGACAAAATTCACGATCAAGTTCTCCTGTTCACGCGATGAAATTTGTTGCTGCGACATGTTGCAGCGACTTGTCGCCTCGTGTGTTCCGGGCAGTCATACCATATACATTTCTCTAACAAGGCTCAGGCGCCTCCCTCCCCTCCAGCTGTGCGCTCCCTGGCAAAGTATATGCAGAAATTTTAGTCGATTATATGTACATGCTAAAAGTTTCTCTAAAAAGTTATTAATTATTTCTATACAGTTAAAAACTAATAGTTTAACTAAGTCTATCGTAACGTAACAAAGTCTATTTCAAGCATTACTTTCGAAAGACATCGTCTTGAAACTGATTCGACCATCTGTTGACGTATTTTGTGTTTCACCACTTGAATTGCGACACCATTTCATAGGGTTACCATACTGCAGAAAAAATTAAGCAAGCACTTTTAATCACGTTCAATTAGAATCTTTTAATAACCTTCAATGGGATTATGTGTCTGCTAAATGTGGTCTTCTATCTTTTCAATTATAGTTCGATAGTTACAGTAGTTCAAATGAATTCAAACTTATCAGTTTTATGTTCACAGCGAAATGACTAAAATTGGCCAGATATAATACCAGATTATTTTAAGGTAAGTTAGGATCACTTTACTGATTTGTTTGCTAAGATTTGTTGTCAGCAAAATCGGTGAAAAACATTCTTTGTTAAGTAATTTACTGTACCACAACACAAGCATGTGCAGGTATATGACGAAATATGCGTTAAGAAAGATACTGATTTCTTACTCTGATTAAACATAGTCCTGATTTCGTTTGTGGATGACGGTAAGCGTACACAAACCAAGCAACAATAATGATAAGAAGGACCAGAACAATGACAATCACAGCAATTTCACCACCACTGAGACCAGAACTGTCACTGGAACACTGCATGGACACAAAATATTTAAATCAATGCGTGTGCTAAAAAGTGAATACCATTAGATTCCCAGGGGCTTTTTTGGATTTATCCTCGAGTCCATTTTTTGCAGTGCAGAAGAGAATATTGAGTTTAGGTGAACTATATATATGAATGTAAGTGAGCTTAGATTAGGTGAAGTGGATGTCCATCCCCCCCCCCCCCCAAAAAAAAAATAAGACAGGGGGTAATATTCTAGCAAAATGCTAAGATCGAGTCTGGATTATTGTAAACAATTATCACGAGTTTTTGTTGCGTTGTACAAAAATTCCAGCCATTTTTCAATTCTCGGTTTTTCAACTGAAAAATCATTTCAATCCGTGACGAATTTAACCAAGCAACGTCATTTTACTACGCTCAACGTATAAGGAGAAAATTGAGTTTCCAAAACTCAATTCAAGATTAAGCTGTTGAGGCCGCTTTACGGTCCCAAAATTCCCTGAAAAAACCCCTGATTCCCCTTATGAATATATGATATATCTTTATGTGCATCATTACATCATATGGTTACATTTCCCTTAGCCTCCCGTAAACGTACCGATGATAGACTATTGCGAAGACAGCCAGCATTTTCCCACTTTACACGATGTCTGTCAACGCCATCTGAACATCTAGACACATTGAGGAAATACAGAAGGTATACAGTGTAATCATCAAACTGACAAATAGAATAAACGTTACAAATAGGTCCTCTTATCATGCTTTGTTCCCTCCATTCACTTGTTGGTGATTTAACGCAATGATTATGAATAGCTAGGCAGCCTCAAAACGCAGCCTCAAGTCACATTCTATCATAGATAGTTAAAGAAACTAAAGATAGTTGCGCTAACTACCCATGATTTAATCTGCCTCAGTTGAAGCTATGGGTCAAGCCAATCAGCATATTCGCGTTTTCTGAATTAGTATATGTAATATTTTTAAAACACGAGCACGAGTGCTTTATCTGAGAATACATTTCCAAGTTTTTAGAATCCAATTTTATACGCATCCAGTCAGTTTGTATAAAAAGAAATTTTCAATATAGATGTTGTCCAAGCCGAGAAAATCGAGGTGTTAAATCGATTTTGTTAAAATCTACGCGTGATTTGTGTTTCGCTCATTTATTATTACTGAGTTTTGAGGCATTATTTAAAACACGAGCGGGAGTGTTTTATGCCGTATAAAACGCGAGGCGCAACCGAGCATTCTACCTCGCATAAAACATTAATTACGAGTGTTTTACAACACTGACGATAGTGCCACATTTTCAGCATAAACTCTGCATAGATAAAGAAAATGAATACATAAAGGCATCTTACCTCTTAATCTTAGGACACCATTTACAATCAAATTTTGTCTGCGTGTTCAAACACGTATCACACGAATCAAACATTACACAATCTGGAAAAAATAAAAACTAAATCAAAAATAAATTAACATAATACTTGTAAACTGTATATAATTATTTGAGTTCACATTAAATTTATTTTGTTTTGTTGAAAACCAAAAGTGTTGAATAACTGGTAGTAATGTAGAAAAACATAATTTATAGCCCACTTACTTGGAAAAGGTATAATGACAAATGCAGCCCCATCGACAACTTTCTTTTTAGTAAGTTGAACTCGATCGTATAAAAAATAGTAAATATAACGCACAGCATCATCTACAAGAAACAGAATCATGAGCGATTATTGATGCATATCCCTTCAAGGATCCTATGCTCTGCTCTGGTTATTCTTTCATCATTGTTCAAGAGTCACAAATGTAGCCTACCTACCACCTTTGATCTCATTACGAAGCTGAGGCTGAGATCAAAGAATGAAACATTGAATTTCGTGATTGTGACATGAGAGAATAACCTCTGTTCTACCTGATAGGTAGCACCGCACAGCAACTTGTGCCGTATTAACCCTGCCTGATTTAATATGGGTCTGTGTTCACGCATTAGCTAAACCAGTCCGACAATTTGGTCATGCTGTGCAAATTTAAATCATTATCATTATTCACTTCTTTAGAAATTGATTCCTTATAAGGCCTATAAACCCAAAGAAAATAAGGCCTATAAACCCAAAGAATTTGCATTACCAAATCTCGGGCTGGCTTCGCCACTGTGTTCACGAGGGTCAATAACAATGCAACCATCTTTTCAGGACCGTATAATCAATACCTGTTTACACGCGTAAGGCACAACCTGTTAACGGTTAATGTTCAATGTAGTTAACAATATTGTTGGGCAACACAACATTGTTCAATCCTGTTTTCATTAGCCCTGATCGAACAGATTCTTCATTTTTTCTGTTTGTTCAAATCTCACTTACATGTTTTGTTTTTTATTTTTACCCTCCCACGCACGATCCTCTCACGTCGGTAAGTGTCTGACAGACCAACCCGTACAAAGAAGCCATTTTCCTTTATGTCATCCACTGATACAGGAATCTTAAAAAGGTAAGAATTAAAAATGTCAATTAAAAACACATCATTATTTCGATTATCATTAATAAGACATTTAATACAACATCTTCAATATTTTCCATGTATTTTTCCTTACAATAAAGCAATAAAAATTGGCAGAAACCAAAGTCAGCTGGAGTAATTTCAGTGCTAAGTAATAACATCTTTAATTTACCACAATTGTCAAATACTGTTGACAGATGAGTAACCAGAAGTGCGGAATGCATAACTGAGTAACTTTCTGCACCCGGGTTGACTGACCCCCCCCCCCCCCCCCGCCAATGATGAGTTTTAGTACAAGCAGAAACAATTTTTATCTTCACGATGCATCGCCAACTCACATTTTTATACGCAAAAATCAGAGTCCCATTCTTGAGAATTGAACATTGGAATGAAAATTGTTTACCTAGATGTAAAAAGAATCATTGTCAAAGTTGGCTAAATGATAACAATGGCACATTATATTACCTCAAGGACATGAAGAATAACGATTCAGTGTATTCTACCTGGCAACTGATTTCTTAATTTCATATTTGCCCACTCCACTGTAAGTCGATCTCCTATTATAAATAACATTATATAGTCTACATTAAAACCAAGCAGATCAAGTTAAAGTATTTTTATGTTACCCTTTATATTCTTTGTGTTATATTATAAAAATGTACATTTTTCCGTATTGATATATACATACAGCTATATGTTGCTTCACATGCTTATAATATCAGGAGTTCATAATGCATTGTTTGGAAGAGGTGTTCATCGTGTCCATAAAAACATTCCATTATAATTGAATCGATACTGTATGTTAATAAATCCACTGTGTACGTTTCTGTATGTGCGTGTTAATTATTTTCACTAAAGAGTTGTCAAACACGTTCTTTGACAGATACGCATGGGATAACAATAAGAAAAAAATAGTTAGATTCAACAGTTACAAGTTACAACTTGGATGTGAAAGAACAAACAGCTAACAATTTTTTTCGAGTACGAGCTGAAAATATCCTAAACCTCCACTGAGTCTTCTATTCCTCTCTTTCTTCGCGAGAAGTTAATTTGTTCACGGCAGCGTCAACCAGGATTCGCTCAACGGTTTTGCTTGCTATTCTAGTCACGTTTATCCAAAAAGTAAATCGCCACAGTTGTGTACCTGTATCAATGTAACGAATAGACGTCTTATTGTGTATTTCAGCGCCAAAGTCCGCCATTAACGGAGCTGCATATTGTGCTGATGCGTTGAACGTGTGCAGTCTCTCTCCGAGAAACACGTAACCTTAACACAAAATAGACAAGCATGTTCAGACATTGCGATCCAATTCGGAAATTCATGGAAAAACTGCCTGATTCAAGGCGAATGGTATTGTGCGGCCGAATTTAAAGACAAAACAAAATGTGGCATTCGCAAGTTACGCCCCACAATCAACCATTTAAGGCACCAGTTCTATTTTGAACTTGGTAAATTTGAACGAAACAACAATTTCTTTTTAAGCAATTGTCTGAAAGACAAAACAAAATACTGAATAAATTATCAATTAATATACCTTTGTTTGTAATAGTGACATTGTTGATCACATGCCCGTAATATGGAAAATCAAACGAAGTCCTCAACAACTATAATAAAATGTACAGAAATGAAAATATTAAACGAATTTACTGCAACGACTTACTGTACCACACAATGTAATCAGAAAGGCTGAGGAGAAAGATTTGTCACTGAAATAGATCATTTATAGTAAGTTCCTTGTTAAATATTTTAGATAATTTACAGTTACATACATTCACAACAGTTGACTAACTTGACTTACATCAGAGAAAATCATGTTCTTTGAAAGTTCCTCATGAAATCTAGGTTTTGTACTATCATCATCTAAATTGAACCAAAACTGTCTTCCACTTTCATAATAACGTGATTTGTAATATTTGTGATGATCCTGCATGACAATATAAAAATATTAAGAATCAAATGAAATAATACACAGGAAATAATTTCAGGTTTTTGATCGACAAATTTTGAAATCTATGCAGCATTAGATTTCCAAGGAGGGTTCTACAATAGAACTGAAACAATACGCGTCCAGCAAAGGCTGGTTTACACTGTTACAATTTTGGTTCGAATGCTCCTTCTGATTGGTTAATAACGACTCTGGAATGTTACGAGCGAAACTTGACTATGACGAAGAAGGTTGCAGCATGTACACTATACCAGAATGCATTGCGGGCATCAAGCAAAACGACTGAAAAAAGATGCCATGAAAAACACCTAAGGACACAAAACTTTAACAAAACAAAGAAAATAACCTCCTCTCTTATGCTTGTCCATCAACGGATATCAATTTGCTTTTTGAAATGATTTCCAATAAAAGCTATCATTCTTGTAAATTGTGCATCTGCCTTCTTTTTCGTTACAATCAATTTCTCGTCGAAAAACTCCTTACTGGTTCACTCCATCAAAAGGAGAATATCGCAGTAGAAATTGCAAAAATTGGAAGTTTAAATCGGAAAAGTCGTGATGACAATATTTCGCGCACTTAAATTGGAGAATGTCGCCGTCAATCCTCGTCAACAGGTGCAACCGAGAACGTGAGTTCGATGCCCGCCCAGTTTCACACCTGTATACCTTGGTCGCCCAACCGACCTATACTGACAAGCTTTGTGAGTGGTTGGTTATAACACTGAATGACAATAAACCGTAGTTGATTTATTACAGAATGATTCACCAGTAGCGAAGCCAGCCCGACAATTTGGTCATGCTATGCAAATTTATCTATTCATTTCTTTAGAAATTGATTCCTTATACGGTTTATAAACACTAAAAAATTTGCATTTGCATGACCATATGTCGGGCTGGCTTCGCCACTGTGAATCACAAACAGTGATGTCTTTTGCTTCGTCCAGTCACAAGGCCTCGGACAAGTTGCTCAAAAGCCGGTTAGCTTAACCCAGGGTTGACGTAAAAAATTCATGGAATTGTTTACAATCCTGGAAATATTTCTTCAGAAATCTTGTCTGGATCAATAGTAGTTTTGGTTTCTGGAGTTTGAAAAGAAACACACGTGCAGAAAAACAGTAACTAAAAAAGTAGGTAAACATTAAGCCAGGGTAACCCAGCTTTGAACAACTGGCCCCTGATATTCATTTTTTGTTGTTGGTATTTACCATATACCGTTATTGCCACCCTGTGCATTGTCACAGGAATGTACGTATTTATGATCAGGGAAGACCCTGACAATCACAACAAGGGTACGACGCAGGGATTGAGTCCTCCCCCCCCCCCCCCCATCAGGCAGGTTTTGTCAAGGATCGCAGTTTTCTGGCAATTTCTACCGAAGCCAACAGGCAATTTGTATAAGGCAAGGTATAAATATGAGTCTTTCATAGTAACGTTGTTGAAGTGAATACATGCCTCAGAACGCATAAATTGCATTTTGGTGTTGAAATTTTAAAAAACATTCCCTGAGGAGCACGTTGCTTAGGAGTCCCCCTGTAAAACTTCGAAAAAATTACAGTGTCGTGTTCAAGTATCCCTTTTCCTTTTTCAAATATTCTTTACCCGTACGCACCAATACCTCCACGTTTACTTACTTGAGTATAATTTGCAGGTTCAGAGGGAATTCCTGTGTTTGGGATGCTCTTCCTTGTAGGTGTAATCATCGTCTTTTTATGTTTAGTTGTTGGAGTAAAGATCGACGTTGGTCTGGCAGTCGTGGTAGATGATGTGCTTGACATTGAAGGAGTGAATGACATAATTTTCGTAGCAGAAAATGATGCACTTTTGGACATGATAACTGTTTCAACAGGTTTTGCTAAAGCAGAACTCAAACTGGGCGTGATAAAAGAAGACAAGTTTGTTGGTTTGAGAGTTGTGGGGACAGCTAAGCTAGCCAATGTAGAAACATTTGGTTTAACAGCTCGCCGTACAATGTCATGGTTTTTCACAAAATACTTGTCACGACTATCCTCGGATTCTTCAACAAACTCTGATATTTCTAAGAAATCTAAAGAAAGGCGGTAAATTACAATGTCAGCACAAGACCCGTTCCAATTTGAGCTTTGTATTTGAAATACGTATACGAGTACAACTACATGATTTTGGTACTGAAAGCATTGCAAACTTGATAATATCTTGTGTTTTGACACAATATGTCTTGAAAACAGCAGATGGTCCAAAGCAAAGACGAACATTGGCTTGTAGGAGAAAATTTAAGAAGTCAAAATCTGACAGTCGCCGTACTTGCTCTCGCAGTGGCAGTCAAATCTGAAGCTCCCTACTAACTTTCCGACGGAGTGCCTTTCTCGAATTAAATGTTTTGAAGTTCTGTTTGTCTCGTTCAGGTATTGAAATAAATTATCATAATGATTTTGGGTCCATCATCAAATTAGACTACATTGCGTGGTAAATATACTTCAGGACTTTCTATTTACATATTTTAAACAAGAACGGCAATGTCTATGCAACTATCGACTTTTAAAATTCTTAATGGATATAACAAAGCTAAAACCCAACGCTGAATGTTTGCGTTCTTTTTGGCTACAGAAATGTCGCCATTGTTGTTGTTGAAACATAGATGGCCCAATTCAGTGTGTAGTTTCTTATAGAGATCAGTAGCGAGCGGTAACGTATTGTTTTACATATATATGATATACAGGATATACAGGATATATATATATATATATATATATATAGAGGATATATATATATATATATATATAGAGGATATATATATATATATATATATACACATATATATATATACATATATATACAGGATATATATATATATATATATATATATATATATATATATATATATATATATATATATATATATATATATATATATATATATATATACAGTGGCAGATCCAGGGTAAGTCAAAATAAATTATAGCAGCTCAATTTTAAATTCAAAATAACTTTACAACAATGTCATAGGTTATGAATTTCCAAAGAATAAAATCTAACCAATGAAGTTGCTTTGAAGGTATTTTAAAATGTAAATATATCCTAGAATGAGCTGTGGTAATTTATTTTGACTTACGCTAGATCCGCCACTGTATATATACTATCTGCAGACATGCATGTTTCGACGTTTACGCCTTATCAAAATCCATTTCCCAGGAATCCCAGCCTTATTTTTAACTAAATCAAAGTGTTAAGTGCACATAACCCACAGTCCTTCAGAATAGCTGTTTTGCAATCTTAATCCCATTCACACTTTCTATTGTTTTTGGCCAATGAGTCCCAGTGCTATGTCCTAGTTCCAGTGCATGGAACCTCCCTTTTCCCATACAAAATATGCTATTCTCAGCTATAAAATAAATAAGATAAAGACATAATTTTTAGCTAAAGATCTGTTGACTGAGTCAGTCTGCAATCAGTCGGAAAGGGTTGAATCAATTGTTGAAGAAGTATGTCATATTGCAAGAGAAAACCTATTTGTTGACAGCTTCTTAATATTTAATTCTGACAGCAGATGGCTCTGCAGGAAGTCCGTAATGTGAAAGATCTTTGCTGAAACAAAGGTAGTTAAATTTCTGTGGGTGTTTGTGAAAATGAGATGACATTTTCTTTTCTCCTGTATATAATCAAAATTTACGGCACAACCCACAGGTAAACACATTTAGACATTTGGATGCTGATTGGCAGTTAAAAGAAGACTATATTCATAATAACCCATATGCATGACAAACTGCTTCCTAAACCATGTAATTATTTACATTGCAAAGCCTTTTGCAACATGTGCCATATGCTGACTGGCTAAGCATCCAATCACTAGATGTAATATCCTGATAGGGGCAGGCTTAAGTTGTTGCTAGTGAAGGCTAGTAAAGTTAAAATAATTACAAACTGTTGCTAAAATGTGGCTCGTGGCCTGTGACCTGTACCATGGGCTGATTTAAGGCTCAGTTATCATGTATTGCCTCATTCTTTCAAAAAACCCCCATCAAATTTTATACTTTGGCTACAACATCATAGTGAAAGTATATACTTTGATAGGGTTTTTTGAGTATTGAGGCAAACAATACATGATTACTGAGCAGTTAATTGGGTCGAGAGTTGAGCTGCAAGCCACTAAAATGGGAATAGAAATCCCCTTTCAGGACCCTGTTTTGTAAGTGACAAATATTTTGAATTTCTTTTACACAAGCGAACATAAGAAATCTGACGTTGCGATTGGTCCAATTACTCCAATATGACGTGACATTCCTTGAATATAACAGTAAAAACAAGTTTACAAAATGGTGACCAGCTGCCATTTTGTACAAATTACAGACAAAAAACTAAACAAAATTAAAATAACTTGCATAAAAATACTAAAACAATTATTCGCCTCAGACTCGGTGATTTTCGGGGAATATTCACCTCGACCTCGTCTCGGCGAATAATTGTTATATAATATGCACTTATGCAGTGTTCTATTCATTAACAGAGTTTGATAAAAATTAAGTCTACACTAAGTGATATGTTTTAACTTTACATAGTATATGCTTCTATAAGGTGGTTTATATGTAGAGGTATACTTGTGAGACAAGTTTGTTCAGGGACCACGTGAACTTTGAATGAATGACCAATATTTCCGAGGTAAATAAATTATTTATATTTATAGCACTATACAAATTATCAAAATATTATTACTTTACCTTCTATTTTAACGTGACTGCTTACAGCTGAGCTGAAATAAACGACCAGCATACACAAAGAGGCAAAATAGCGATGAAAGCGATGTCCTACGCATAATTTAGTCATTTCTTGAACTCCTGTGTTGACCAGTTGCTGTCGACTGTCAAAAAACGTACCGAATATCTCTCGTCCAGTTGTCGCGTCGTATTAATTTTCTATTGACCTTCTTATACTTGTAGTAGAGATATTTTATTTTTCAACGCGTTGCATAAATAATAAGTTATATTGGACCAGCAGTTATCAATGTCCGCTTTTCGCACTTGAGTCTTTTAACTTGCAGTTTCGTATCAACACAAAATATCAAGTTCTGGTAAGTACGTTCTTAGCAGTTGTCTTGCATATTTATATATCGAAGTCAAAAATTTGCACGGAATTTTGATAAAATCTCGCGAGACTTTTGCGTCACAATCGCGTTCAGGCCTCGGAAGCAAAATGTGGAAATAAAAGAATCATTTTCATTGGGAATGTTACGTGGCTAGGATCCTTTAGCAGGTATATCAAAAACTTTCCTAATCCGACAACGATTAAAAATATCCTTATAATAAAAAAAATAGAATTGTGGATTTATTACGAATGGAAAAGTTTTATAGAATTTGGTGAACTCATAGGTGGACTTTAAACTTTATGAAAGGTGATGGCTTCAAAAATCTCGTGATCGAATTTCTTGTGGAAACACAACTGAACGAAAAATTTGCAAAAATATGGCGGCAAGATTGAAGATGATTGGTAAATAAATGAGCTATTCCTTGTTTTATAGATTTTAGTATGAACTTACCTTCGCTTAAACTGATGAGGACTTTTGCTTCTTTTTAGATATTGGAGCTAATTTAAGTGGTAAGTAATTCCTAAGTCAAGAAAGAGGTATGCAGTATATATATAAAAAATGCTATATTTGTTAAATGTATTTTTGAGGGAGGATTATGGTCAACTCGGCCCACTAGCCAACTCGGCCCAACCAACTCGGCCCACTTTTCAAGTCAACTCGGCCCAGCATTCAAGTCAACTCGGCCCAGATACCACGAGGGCGAAGAAGCTAAATAATTTCGGTTCGGTTGTAAAATACAGCAAAAGTTGACTCGTACTTAGTAATTTTAATTATGCTTTAAATGCTTTAATAACAGTTGATCATGCCTTTAATGTCGAGATATTAAAGGTATGTTTGCACTTTAAACTGCATTTTCTGACTCATACCCTATTGCTATATGGCTATGAGTTTGACAAAAAAGAAACAACATTTTGTTAAGTATTTTTGATTAGCCAAGGTATAAAATACTGTGAACAAATGTGAACGTACTTTCTGTCGATATATTTACTTATTTTTATAATACGATCATTGGGCCGAGTTGTCTTCCGTGGTGGACCGAGTTGGTTGCGGAAATGGGCCGAGTTGGTATGGGCCGAGTTGGTTAGTGGGCCGAGTTGACCAGATCCCTTTGAGGGAGAGGGGGGAGGGGGTAAGCAGTGGGCACAGGGCGCACCGCGCTCATTGTTATTGATGTATTGAAATCCAGAGATGCCAACTAATCCCAATTTTTTGTTGTATATTTAAACCATTACAATTTACTTATCATTCAGTAGATTTTCTTTTTTTGCAAAGGTAGTAAATGCCATTGCACCAAATATGTATTTCAGGTGATTTAGCTGCTATTTTAAGCAGACAAACTGGGGAAGTAACATAAAGCATCACCAAACCTATAGTTGCTAAGTCCCATGCATTAACTTGAGTGTGAGTGCAGCCTCATGGCATCAAGCCCCCTCACATTTTGTTATTCTTGCTCCATTACTTATTACTTTGCCAGAACTTTAACCACACATTAGGCCAGATTTGTGTATTGTATAAAACTTTAATATTCAATCTAAAATATGTAATAATACAAAATGTAATAAAATATGTCCTAATAAAATATACTATATGATAAGATACACTATATAATAAAAGAATACAAAAAGTGACTAAATTATATACAAAGCTTACTTCTGTTCACGAATCTGAACCATCTTAATACATTCAATCTTTCCTTGGTTAGCAGTTTTTTTCCTGGCTAGCAAATCCTCTGTTAAACTCAAAATAACAGACCTATAGAGACAGCATTCTTGTCCTTCAGCTAAAACATGCGCTTCAATGATATGCTTTCATAATAAAATATCAAATTACTCTAAATGTCATTTAATCCTAGTGTTTAATCTTAAAGTAATCTAATGAAATCATAATCGTCTTGCACTTCTAAACAGATAATACTGTTCTAACAGAACACTCAAACATTTTTCAAATTTCCATTCAAACCTTTACCTAACCCAAGCAAAGTATACATAAAGTATAACTGAATCCTAGTGAGATCATTTGGATTCAATTGGGGCTTTATCTAAGCACCAATTGACTTCTGGTAAATGGTCGATCAAAAGTCAAACTTGGAGTGAGTTTTTTAACTGATGAGAAGAAACCAATGAGAAGAAAAAATAACAAAAAACTTTTTCGCATGCTTTAGTTTTTAGAATTCCTAGATAAAGGTTGTTTTGGCTTTTTTTTTCACAACAGAAGGGTCATTCCATGCCAACTGGACCAAAGGTGTAAAACTCATCGCTCAAAAAACTGCCAAAAAGATATATGTTATACAGCTGGTGGAATATTTCAATCATGCCTACTTGTAAACCTGCACATTCACTATTTGCCAAAATCCCGTCTAAGACGTCATTGGATAAGTGATAACAAAAATGGAAGGCCTTACGCTGAGCAGGTTTTGGCAAGCCATTAAAATCATGTTCCATCTCCATGGCATTTTCGGAGACATAAGGCATTTTCGGCATGTATTGTTAATTTGCTTGCAGATTTTACATAACTCCCATTATTTTCAGTCAATTCGTGGACAAAATTTCAAAAAAGCCAACGTCGCTTATTTGTAATTTAGCTTCAAGCTAGCCATGGTGATGCATTTTAGGTGGCAGAATGTAACGGGCATGAAATATTGTGGACAGTAGGTAGGTCTTTTCGCTTGAGTGAAAAAACTTAATAGTTAGATGTCTTAATTTTGTTTTACGAACGTGCAAAAGTAGTCTTAGTGCCGTTTTAGCATTATTCGTACTAAATTGCCAGGGTTGTTTGACACCCACACACAGCATTAAATTTTTTGAAACGTCGCTTCTGATGACATTAAATCATACACTTTAACATATGTACAAATTGTTTTGTGGACTTTATCCGATACATATTAATTTTGCTCCTGAAGATCTGTGATGGTAAGCTGTTTTAACTCGCGTTAGAGCTGCTCTCGATTAATCGATCATTTTTCCACAATTGATTATGCTCAACAGTAATCGTATAATCGGATCATCTATAAACACCACACACCGTCATGCATAAATGAGTTAATTTCCTTCCGGATTAAAAAATTGCTGGAAGAAATTTTGAAAATATTCAAATTAAAAATTAAGGCGACTTGCGTTGACTCAAAACATTCTGATCGGGTTTTATCCTCCCTACTATTACCGGTCTAGTTACAATCATTGGTATTACCGGTCTAGTTACAATTACCGGTTACAATTATTGAAAGCCATGACGTTCGAGCGTGTGGTAATCGACGGCCGACGGCGGGCAACACCTCCACTAGGTCAGAATTTTACGGACACCCTCGTCCAGTCGTTGACTGACAGATTCTTTCTCGACTAATTGGATGTTACTGGTGAAGAAACAGACACCTGCGAAATAGTTCCATTTTATTTGTTGGCTTCATTCATGGATGCCAGGTCTCGTGATCTGTCAGTTCTGACCGAAACCGAGCGGAGTGCAAAGACCGTAAAAGTCATGCCATCATTACCTGCAAGCAGCGACGTTGCCCCTCTACCACTTCATTGGAAACAGAGATCTTGCCACCGCCAAAGAAGAAGTCCAAGTCAGAGGAAGAGTTGCTTGATAAAGAAAAATCGTCAAACGGGCCAAGTAGAATCTCGCGCAGAAAAGAACCAAAGGATTGATTGGGAGATTCAGCAGCTCAGCAACGAGGTACCGATTGGTTTGACGGAAGACCCGTTAATGTGGTGGAAAGAAAACCCTCTCGTGCGGAACCTTGCTGCCAGAGTGTTAGCAGCTCCGCCAACATCTGTGCCAAGCGAGCAGATTTTTAGTAATACTGGACTTGTCTCAAAGAAACGTGTCGCACTTAAGCCAGCCGTTGTTGACGCACTTATATTTTTAAACAAAAATAACATGTAGACTCTTTTTATGAAGTGTAAGAGCGCGCGCAAGAGCGCAATCTATAATTGTGATTAACGTTCATTTTAAACGCAGATTTAAAACGTTTTTACTGACTGATGGTCTGATGCAACACCCAAAAATTTAGGAAGAACTTTGATTACAAACCACTATGGGCACGTCATATTCAAATTAATTATCAATACGATTAATCGATATTAATCGATTGTTGACAAGGATTAATCGATTACGAGAATTAGCCGATGGGAGCAGCTCTAACACGCGTGGTATTTTTAATGAAGACATTCAACAACTATTGCTTGAAAACCGAAAATATACTTTCTATTGAAGAAATATATGGCTTTCACTGATTAAGTTAGGCCATCCATCATGGCCGCCGCTCTCAAAATGTGGTCCTTCTAGTTTTAAAGAAAAACAATAGAGCATATGGCCACTCTGTTATGGATTGCCACACTGCAATGGTTATTTGTTGTCTGTAAAAATTACATTGCAATCATTTGCGCAAATAAGGCGATTTTTTTCTTCCTCTGTTATTTTATATGCTTTATTGTTTTTCTTTCATCACAGATCTTCAGGAGCAAAATTAATATGTATCGGATAAAGTCCACAAAACAATTTGTGCATATGTTAAAGTGTATGATTTAATGTTGTCAGAAGCGACTTTTCAAAAATTTCAATGCTGTGCGTGGGTGTCAAACAACCCTGGCAATCCAATTACGTCTTAGACGGGATTTTGGCAAATAGTGAATGTGCAGGTCCACAAGTAGCCACGATTGAAATATTCCACCAGCTGTATAACATATATCTTTTTGGCAATTTTTTGAGCGATGAGTTTTACACCTTTGGTCCAGTTGGCATGGAATGACCCAGAACTTGTTTTTTTGTGCTGAAATAAGTACAGTAGAGTATATTCCTTGCAATCGCAATCAATGAAGCCTGGTTGATATTGCACAATGTTTACACAAGATTGCATCATTCAGAACCATGCAGTAACATTAGACTGGGTAAACAAATTGGTAAAAGCTACATTGTGTTTTACAAGTTGACTGAGAGTTCTTGTTTCGTGACATTGATTTAAAAAGTTAGGCCAAGAATAAATGTACTGTAACTGTGTGAGCAGTGGGTTAAGTCATAGGTTATAATTTTTCAGGCATACCACAGAAGGGATAATTCACAAATTTCAAAGTGGCATAAGGCTTAAAGTGGCAGTGTCAGGTTACTTTTTACTGAAAGTGTTCTGTATTAAAAAAAAACTGAAGTGAAATGGGCCAATTGCGGAATTGCAAAGCATCATGGTAGTTTAGTTACCGAACAGAATTTTGCTAAACACAACTCAATTTAAATTTTAAAAAAATCTGTACGTCTTGTTCTATATTTGTGCGAAGTTTTTGGTTTATACAAGCTACTGATTCTGAAATATTCAACATGCCGTACGGGATTCTCGAAATGAGGAATGACCAATTTTCGAAGGAGTCAGGCACAAATTTTGCTGTTTTTCATAGCATAAAGGTGAGTACCTGGTTAAATTACTTCTAGGATACTAGGATCTTTATGGCTCATCATTTGCACAAAGAACACAGCGATCGCGTGGTTTTTAGCGGCTTGAGAAGCGAAGTTGCTTGTATACTTGTTCGGTCTAAAACAACACATCCTTGATCAAACGTTCTTTTCACAAACCAAAACATTGAGGCCGTTTTGCCGCGAAATGTTTATATCTCAACACAAGCTTTGTTGTTCAAAATATTTTCACTGTTGTCAAAAGCACTTTTAAGGACTATTTCCTGTTTTTGGCAAGTTAAAATTTCCACAAAAATGTAAACAGATACTGTTCCTTCGGCAAATATTTTTCCAACGTTTTGGAAATGTATTTTTTGTAAACAAATGGACAATACAAGGCAAGAAGACCATAGTTTGAAGACAATTGGGTGGACAAAAAACCTCAATGTCATCCCCCTTTTATGCATGAGTTGCTGAAAGAACATTTAATAACCAACACCTCAATTAAAATAAACAATGGGCGACCAAATAATTTCATTTCGAACTTCCCAACCAACTTCATTTCGAAGCCAGTCAGCTACATACTCAGCATACAAAAATCATAACACTGCTAAGGGACTATTGGGCATTTCCCCAGCAGGTTATCCTACATTTGTGTCAGAGCTATATGCGGGGTGTTCTAGTGATAAACAGATTACCAAAGATTGTGGTATTCTAAATTTACTTGAGTCTGGAGATCAAGTTATGGCAGACAGGGGGTTTGATATAGAAAATGAGATGCCTCCTGGTGTTGGGCTAAATATACCACCATTCTTGGATGGTGCACCACAATTATCACTTCAGGATGAAGTTAAAACAAGGAAGATAGCATCACTCAGGGTACATGTGGAAAGAGCGATACAATGAGTAAAAAGTTATAAAATACTAAGTTATGTTTTCCCATTAAAAATGTCATCAGACCTCAATAAAATTTGGGTAGTTTGTTCCTACCTCACATTGTTTTATCCCCCCTTAATCAATGCAAATAGTGAAATAGAAAGTAATACTTAATTTTTTGTATTTTTACTGTTTTGTTAATTCTAGATACATGTATGTAAAATAGAATGAAGTTAATTCTGGTAGCATTGTTTTATACCACAATTCAGTGTTAAAGTAAATTCTTTCACTAAATGTTTCTTGCTTAGTATATACAATAAAGTCTGCACACTTCACTTTGCATGCTGCCATCAGGCCTTGTACCTGGAAGTAGCAGTTATGATTATGCTTTAAAGTGGGTTTGCTCTGTTGCTCGGTGCAGCTAGGAAAAAAGATGAATCCTGACATGCTTCAGAAATTGTCATGTCTTTCTTAGGTGATGGGCACTTAACTTCACCTAACCCCAATGGCATTTCTTCATCAGGGTCATGTAGCAGGCAGTCTGGACTGGCTCCAAGCCAAGGAGTTTCAGTGTTTATAAATAATCCACACTGTGTACAAGCAGCCACAGATTTTTCATCAGATTTTAACTGCTCCAAATATTTTGCTATAGCGAGTTGCTCATTAGTTTTACCCCACAAACATGATTCTGGTGTCTTAGACTGACTTGTTGCTGGGGAAAGTATTTTTTGTAAGTGGGATTTTAGAAATATATTTTTCTTTCGTTTAATAACTGAACCAAAATTGGAGGCGGTTAAACGGGACCTCCTTTCTTCAACCCTATTTTTCTTTCGTTTAATAACTGAACCAAAATTGGAGGCGGTTAAACAAGACCTCCTTTCTTCAACCCAAAGTGTACAATCTGATTGGCCTCTTGTAGTACGTTCTAACTCGACCATCTGTTCTCTTGTAGTATATAGATAGTTTTGAACAAATGGTGCATAATCTTGAGATGGTAGGTGCTTGCATACTTCAGAGAAGTCTGGAACACTGATTTTATTTTGTACTGATTCTCTAATATTGTTATTGTAAAGTTGAGCGACATGCAAATTTGCATCAATAAAAACTCTCTTTGAAGGTAGACCTTCCAAATACTCATTGTAATCCCATGGTTGATGCTGATTAGATTTTAAAAGGCCTTGACATCAGTTTGTTGATTTTAAACCATCTTCTAATTTCTTCAAATCGAATTCAGTAACTTTTTTACCAAAATGCAGGTGACGAATTTTTGTATTGTGGTTGATATACTTTTCCCTTTTTGCAAGTTGCTTTCGTAAATTTTACCTGCTCAAAAAGTAATGCTGTTTCAAGTTTATCATTTGGTGGTACATGCCATTGCTGAAGTAGCTGGGTGCATGTTAAGTCATTAGGTACTTCAGTCAGTTCAAGCTGTATGTAGTCTAAAAGTTGAAACAGCAATGCTGCTACATGCTTACAACAACCTCCTTGTCCAGCAGGGCATGAACAGCTTGCATGAGATACTTTGCCAGTATCTTGATGTAAGTGTACATAAACAACATACTGAGTCTTTTTCATGGATGCATGGACATTGCACTTTACTAAGAAAAACTTTTCTTTGCCTTTCATGATATTTGCCTTGACTAAGACATGAATTACCATTTTGTTCTTAAATAACTGATAACCTTCCTTTTTGTGTTTGTGTGCATTATTTGGTTGCCCATTGTTTATTTTACTTGAGGTGTTGGTTATTAAATGTTCTTTCAGCAACTCATGCATAAAAGGGGGATGACATTGAGGTTTTTTGTCCACCCAATTGTCTTCAAACTATGGTCTTCTTGCCTTGTATTGTCCATTTGTTTACAAAAAATACATTTCCAAAACGTTGGAAAAATATTTGCCGAAGGAACAGTATCTGTTTACATTTTTGTGGAAATTTTAACTAGCCAAAAACAGGAAATAGTCCTTAAAAGTGCTTTTGACAACAGTGAAAATATTTTGAACAACAAAGCTTGTGTTGAGATATAAACATTTCGCGGCAAAACGGCCTCAATGTTTTGGTTTGTGAAAAGAACGTTTGATCAAGGATGTGTTGTTTTAGACCGAACGAGTATACAAGCAACTTCGCTTCTCAAGCCGCTAAAAACCACGCGATCGCTGTGTTCTTTGTGCAAATGATGAGCCATAAAGATCCTAGTATCCTAGAAGTAATTTAACCAGGTACTCACCTTTATGCTATGAAAAACAGCAAAATTTGTGCCTGACTCCTTCGAAAATTGGTCATTCCTCATTTCGAGAATCCCGTACGGCATGTTGAATATTTCAGAATCAGTAGCTTGTATAAACCAAAAACTTCGCACAAATATAGAGCAAGACGTACAGATTTTTTTAAAATTTAAATTGAGTTGAACAATGATTTGTATTTTCCATAAATTTGAATTAATGAAGCTGCCCGTGCTTGAAAAAATTCGGTCGCCATGTTTAGCAAAATTCTGTTCGGTAACTAAACTACCATGATGCTTTGCAATTCCGCAATTGGCCCATTTATTCCAATTTATTTTGCAACAATATACCAGCTGTCTGCCTGTGAGTAAAAGACCTGGCTGGAACTAGCTACCGAATAAAAATCCATTTTGCTGTTTTTAATCACTCATATCTTTTATTTTCCTTTGTGAAACTTGTTGAAACTTTGTAAGGTGTTTTCAGATCACCTAGATGGGTGTGTTAATCAGATTAAGCTTCAACATACAATGTTCTATCAAAATTTGACAAAACTTGAAAAGCTCTTTGCCAAAAACTTGTCAAGATATCAAATACAATCCAACTCATTCCTCGATTAATCATGACCATGTACAAACGTTTTGCATTTTGTGTTTACAGTCATTATTTTAAGTGCAAAATTCACAGGTGTAAGAATTACTTAACCTGACACTTCCCCTTTAAGAGGACCCTGAAATGCTATTTCAGGTGACCTAAGGTTCCTAATTTTCAAAAATTTTCTCATCTGGATGTCCTGCGTCATTTTCCAAGTGAGCTGGATCACACACTGATGCCATAAAATTTTACCCTCGCCATCATTGGGTATGGTCATGCCTAATTTATGCCCCTGCCTGCCCCCATACCCCTATGGTTACATATATGCAGCAGCAAAACTGAATCTTATTGCCGAAAAACTAGGTTCAACAAAAGTGCTTGGATAAAGCCCTGAATAGTGAAATCATTTAGGTAATTGGGGCACTATTAGGCTATTGTATGTGCTGCATTCGCATGTTTCAGGCAGTTGGGCCAGCCTTATGACCAGTTGCCTCTGTATGCCTCTGAAATCCTGAGTATGTGGAGTTTAAGAGCATCTCGCACCAAATTCTGTTGAAAACATGGCAACTATGCAAACCCCAGTAGACTTTTGAGAATAAGTTGAGATTGTGGAGCTGGAAGGATGAGTTAGGGGAGACAGTAAAAACAGTTTTCTAGCCTAGCAAAGGAAATATATTACAATCATTATTTTTGAAGTTGTCAAATTAATGAATGTGACTATAAAATGTATTTTGTTTGACTATGAGCACAATTTATGATGTGTTACTGAGAACTAGAAAGGGTATTTTATACCTTGGCCAATTACCGTTGCCAATTTTGAATTGGACACAGATTTTCTAAAGAGAATTGCCTCATTCTGATCAAACAATTAATGAATAATGAATATAAGTCTTATGAGCAAATTAACAGAAAATATCTTGTTTGGTAGATCAAGAGGGCCGGTAGGGTATATTGGAAAGTACAGATGGGATATATCATAAATAAGCAATTGTTTTGCCAGTATGTCCTTGAAGCTCTTTAGTAGCTCCCCCCCCCCCCCCTCCCTCCACATCTCCATGGTTTATCATTTAGCTATTCCTAATAAATGTGATACACACTGATATCAAAGTAAGTAACAATTAGATTATGAGCTCAAAATTTCTATAAAGGGAAGTGTTTACAGAAATTGAGAGTGTGTAACTTAATTGTTTTTAGTAGAATCAGAGATCCAACATGTCAACGAAAATTATTCTTTCACTACTCGATATCTATTAAAGAATACATAGCTAGTAGATTAGCTGATCGAATTACGGCGTTTGCATGGTATGATTCTACTAATAGTGTATTAGACTACTAAGTAACCCAACTATAATTGCTGGAAAAAAGCAATTTGGAAACAGCCAGTACAGTGTATGTGTTATAGCTATGATGCAGATGGTTGATTCACAATATATATTTTTCCAGATTTAATGTTTCGAGGTATTTATCATGGCAAGCAACATCATCCGGGTAAGAACAGAATGCTTTCCACCCAGGCTATTTCATTAAATATAAAATCTATTGACATAATTTTGCGTTGTTATTTTGACATTATTCATGTCATGTCAAATTAAATTCATTAATTAAAGTAATATCACCGGAATCGTGAAAGTGCAAACATTCATGACATTTATTCCTGCTGTTCAAATATTTTCCTTTCATTGTCTGAATGCAATCAATTTCTAATGACATACGCACCGTCATTATATTATTTTTACCGTGACATTATTTTAATGGCCGAATCTTTGCGTAAAGGACGAGTTAACCAAAACATTGTTTTGAAAAATTTTTAAAAATCAGTTCTGGAAGCAATTGTTTTGGGTTGATAGAGTCGGTAGCCCAATAATTACAGCGTTGGTTTTGAAACCTGACAATGCAATTCCCACTCAGCAATCAGAACAATATGCAGGAAGTATTTTGTTATAGCTGCAATAAATAATTTTGTTTAGATGATTTAACCTCAGTTTTGAAAAGAGCTGTCGATATTGGTGTTACAAAGGTATAATGAAAACAGCAATGTTGTATATAATATTTCTATAAAGCCCTATTTCGCTATTCCGATCCGCATCACATATTTTTGTAAGGTAAAAATAATTTTGAATTTATGATAATTTTAATTTATCTTCAACATAAATTTAATATTAATTGTTGCTTTCTGTTTTCTATAGATGATTGTAACTTGTGGCTGTTTAGACGATATAAAAAATGGACTTGAACTCAGTAAAACCAGAGGTACATTCCACAAATCGTCTTTTATACTAAATTGACCAACACGTGCGGACACTAGCCATGACAAACCCTCTCTTAATAAATGTTTTATATCGTTGGTTATACGGAAGGTGAATGGCGCTTTACATCCTCTGCATTAACAGTGATTTTTTATAAAATTTTAAAGATGTCCAGTATTTTCAATATTTTTTCAAATACTAGTAAAATCCATATCAAAGTTTTAATTTTTGCAAGTTCTACATCCCTGGTGTCTTTACTTTTCTGCAACAGTTTAAGAAAATTTCTCTTTGGTGGTTAGCTTCGGCGTTCTCCAGTTAACCAAGTTAATCGGCTTTAAAACAAGTTGTTCCTGTACTGCATTTGTTAATCGGCTTTAAAACAAGTTGTTCCTGTACTGCATTTCACAAAAGCAACTACAACAACTGAACTAGTAGTGTATTCACGTTATAGATGATTTATACTGTACCGTTGGCTGTCATCCTACGCGATGTGGGGAATTTGAAAAGGATGGCCACCCAGATGGTTATCTGGATGGTTTACTTGATGTCATTCAAAATAATAAAGAGAAAGTCGTTGCTGTTGGTGAATGTGGACTAGGTTGGTTGTAAGTATAACATGCAAACCTACACAATCTTTAACTTCAACAAACCTATACACGACATTGCTGGTATCGATGGTCTGTTAGAAATACATGCATGGTTAAACGAATTTCTTTAGGTTGTATTATTTAGCATAGGATATTAAAATATTTTTGTGCATTTATTTATGGATATTATTGAGGAGTAGAACTATTTTATGTATTTGTGAATATCTTATAATTAGGGCCGGATTAACCCGACCGATGGCAATAGTAGGCCGCGGTTTTTAGGACCAGTATAGTTAAGGGGTTCTTGATTAATTATGAACTGAGGATATATTATTTATAGTGAAATGTAACCGTACATTAACAGCTCCACAACTTTATTACACACGTACACATGTTAGAGGGAGAAAAAAGTAAAAGGAATCTTAGTTGTGCGTGTTTAAAAATCACGGACTTTTTTCCTTAAATTTACATCAGGTCTGGTCTGCTTGGAGACCTCCAAGAATAACGCAATTTTCATAAGAATTTTTGAATTTTAAGCACAAGAGTGACAAGACTGTTTTGCACAAGAACTCTGAATTCAAGTACTACCTTCCATGTACTTGATTTAAAATATTGTGCTACAGTAAATACGCGAGGTTACATACTTGCACTTTACACAAAATGTTTGTAAGAGTGCTGTAAACTATGCTTGCTTACACCTTAACATGCCTGTAGAAAGGAAATGTTCGCCTTCGAGAACGAAAATTTCACTTTGAATCTTGCATTGGGCTGCAGGTGGACAATTACATACATTTGTGCTTGCACAAGAATTTGGTATTGGACTAAAGGAGGCTTTTCTACAGACATGCATTATGACATTAACCTGATAAATTGCCAAATTGCAAATGGGTTGAAGAGGAATTGAATCTAAGTTTGCAGTTTTTGTTGTTATGACTTTTTTCAGCTCAGTTTGAAGCTCAAATAAATAATAACTTTGTCAGTTTAGCGCTACTCACTTTTCGTAGTACAATCGACTCGTGGTCTTTTAGTTGCGCGGCAATATTAAGTTATACGCGAAAATCACGTGATTTGGCTGGTAAACATAACCTTTTCATGGGTAATTAATATTGCACGTTAATGTTGATCAGCTTTAGACATTGCCACGAATGTCACCGCAAGAGACTGGTCAATGTATAAGAATTTGTCAAAAATAAAATTCATGCAATTCAAAGCAAAGATTATAATCTCGTAGCTTAGTGGCTGAATTACATGATCTTACCTACATAAGTTATTAAAATTATTCTTAACAATTTAAAAATGTAAATATAGAATCCACTTAAAAATCGATTTGCAGTAGTCTTTCAAAAGAAAGATAATAAATGTATTACGAAATCTCTTCGTACGAAAGTTCAGAATATAAAATTCTTAAGCCTTTCTGAGGTTATGAAGATTTACTGCCTTTGAAGGCAATAAAATGTAAAGTTTATAATTTTCGTCATTCACAACGGAATTAAAAAGCTCAGTGCACAATTTCTCTGTTCTCTCCCACAAGGTAACCATGTTAAGTTTATCGAAGGCTGCTTGATGAGGTATATCTGGATAGATAATTGTAAGGGCTCTTTTTTAAATGCGTTCAATCGCAATGAAAAGATATTGCGGAAGGCCATAATTTAAAACTTGGCAAGCATACTCCAAAATAGATCTTGTTGAGGCCACGTAAAAGCATTTAAGATCATTGACATCAAGCCCAGATTTCTGTTGTTGTCTTATCAAGTACAGACGCCTTGCTGCTTTAATTGTTATTTTATTCACATGATCGTTACGTCATCCGTTAGCACCAACCCAAGAATTTCTGCTTTCTTCACGCGTTCAATAATTGTTCCGTTTAAAAAATAGGCGGATAATCAGGTTGCTCCGTTGCTCACGATTAAGATTGACCATAATTTCTTTACATTTGAGTGGGTTTGAGTCAAATTTATTTTGCTGTAACCATGAGTCAAATTTATTTTGCTGTAACCAATTAATAATGGAGTTTGTAACACATTGCATATTGCTTGAACAAGCTGAACCTAAAATGTATTCGGAAATCTCTGTATCATCAGCATATTTAAACATATCTTCCTGAATCAGGCCAGCTGGGGTCGGTTGTTCGAAGCCCGTTTAGCTTAAACGGTGGTTAAGCTCAAAACAGAAACCAAGTTGATACATTCATTCAACAACCAAACTAAAAGTTTTGAACCTTAATAGAATGATTATGCTTACAACTACATATTTACTGCAAAATATTTAAGTTAACTGTTTAACGAGTGATGTAAGAGCGTTATTTGATTTTGACTTATCCACCGTTTACGCTAAACGGGCTTCGAACAACCGGCCCCTGGTATTGACAGGTCGTTAATCATTAGTAGAAACAGAAGTATAGAAGTATTTGTTATTTTTACTAGACTATGATCGCTTGCATTTTTGTCCGAAAGAAACCCAACTAAAGTAAGTGGAAGCACTAAGTACCTCAAAATGATCTATATAGTTTTCAACCCTTGTTTTACAAAATGTTTTTCTTCTTAGATATTTTGAAAGGCAAATTGATTTAGCAGAAAAAACACAGCTACCAATGTTTCTTCACATGCGTAACGCTAATAAGGATTTTTGTGGCAAGTGAAAGTTCAATATTTCTATAACTGTTATTGAGAACTCAGGAAAAGTTGTTGTTTTTTTGTCGACACGTACGGTACGCCACAACGCTCGCGAAGCTATACAATAGTTGTTGATATTTCATCATTGCATTGTAGATATTATTAAAAGAAATCGAGATAGGATTCACGCCGGTGTTGTAAGTGTCTGTATATAGCTTTATAAATTTCACTGTTTTCTTTCTATTTTGACTCGAGTATAGCCTATGATACGTTTGGCAAAGCAAACACAATTGTTATTATTAACTTCATTGTTATACAATTCCTTCCAATATAATATATCATAAGGAATTACCATCTTTCTGATATACATTTTTTCTCAGGCTCACTGCTTTACCGGCAGTAAAGAAGAAGCAAACTCTATCCTTGACCAAGAACTACATATTGGTATAACTGGATGGTGGGTGATGCATCATTCACAGATAATATTAACAAGAACTGAAGTTCATTATTGTATGCCTTAACAATACAGTAATAATTATTGTTTTTCTATACAGTTCGTTTAAAACAGAAGAAAATGTAGAAGTGGTAAAATCAATACCTGTAGAAAAAATGATGATTGAGACGGGTATGTATCGTAATTTGTGCACTGTCTTATATAACTGCAAGACAAAACTTTAACGATATGGCTAGAGTTACTGTAGTTTAGAGGTTATAACCGTCCTTATGTTATTGTATTTTTAACTGGAGTTCTTCAGTAAAATGCGAAGACCCTCTAGAGCTTAATCGTGCTTTCAGTTTATTCTTTCTTTAGAAATATGTTGGCGACGCATCCTCAAAATGAGTCGGAATAAAAAGAATATTGAAAAATACATTCAAAAACACACTTGGGCATTTTTCTTTCAGTACATGGCATCGTGTAACATTGTTTTTCTTTTCTGAAGTATAGATGCACCATGGTGTGAAATCCGACCAACACACGCTGGCTATCAGTACATTAAGACAAAATTCGGCGTGAAGAAGAAAGAAAAATGGCAAGACGGATTTTGTGTGAAAAGCAGGAATGAGCCTATGCTTTTAATGTACGTCTCTTTTTTTCTATATGTTTTTATAAGCTCATACAATGATTACTCGGCCATTCGAGTGATCGATTTATTCTCGCGATCTCGACCTTGCAAAAGTCCAATCCTACACGTGTTGAGTGAAGGAAAGGTTAAAAATTTGTTTACTTTTGCAACTGTCCTGCCATTTCTACTGCGATTTTCTCCTTTTAATGGATGTGAACGAGTGAATCAGTAAGGAATATTCAGGAGAGAAATCGTACGCTTGGAACATTCGTTATTGATTCGCTCGTTGTCATCTATCGGTAGCAAACATTATAAGTGTAATCAGGCTTTTAACCTCGTGTTGTGACAATGTAGCAACAATGTAGACGTAATCCAAAATAGCAAAGTTCAACTGGCTGTGTTTCGCTTTTGTCCAACTTCAATTTCACAGAAATACGGACAGCTCACTGCATGACTAGCCTTCAATACTTTGTGCCTTAGGGCCTGTTCACACGAATGCAACATTGTTGGGCCAACAACACGCAACAATGTTGAAGCGCCTTAATGAAGCGCTTCCTTACCGTATTGTTTGACATTCGCAGCCAATCTATTGTTGTTGAGAACTTTTACCTTAAAATAGCTGAGATTGATATAGCACAAAGCACTATTCGAAAAGTGTTTGATGATGTTGGTCCAACAATGTACGTAGCATCCGTTTGAACAGGCCCTTAAGCCCTTAACGTTAACAAAACTCCAATTTGTTAGAATATTTATATATTACATTCAAATTTCGTATGAATAAATTAATGCTTTTGATCTTTGCAGACAAGTGTTGGAAGTTCTTGCTGCTATTAAGGAACAAGAAATTTCTGAACTGGCCGAAACCGTTTTTCAAAATTCCATGAACGTGTTTTTTAAATAATAACTGACAGGTAAATAATTAAATGAGTGAATGTATAATTGAATTTTTAAATTTTTTAAAACCTATCACGTGAGGCTTCTATATACATGCACAATCAAGAAGGAACATTCTACTGCCAAATTAGACTACTTTTTCGACGTATTTTGTAGACTTGAATTTAGGGTCGGCGGGCCCACAGGCAATCAAGTAGCAGACTTGCTGTGAGTCAAGTAGCAGATTTGCTGTTGTCAACTTTAAATACGCACTTTAAAGACAATATATTTATTTTAAAATTAGAATGAACGTGACATAATAAAGGATTCCCAGTTAAAATGAGTAAGTTTGAGCAATTGGAATGACCATTACCAATTAGAATGAACATGATTCCCCAATTACAATGACCATGACCTCGCAATGGACCATTCCCCTTTTAGACAAACTTTTGAATTAGGAATTTTCATTAGCACAGCTGGAGAGAGCATCCTAAATTTGGAAAAAAAGGTGAAGTTTGGTTGCAAAATATTGTAAAATGTGGGAAATATAGCCCTGTGAAGTTTGCAAATTCTGTATACTTTTGTATTAAGCGCGAGAAAGTGTAATCACATTTCGAATTCTGATTACACTTCTCCGCGCAAAATACAAAATTCGCAAACTTCACAGGACTATATTTTTTGCATATTTTACAATGTTTTGCAACCAAACTTCAATTTTGCTAAATTTAGGACGCCCTTTCCAGCTGTGCTAGTGAATATTCCCAATTCCAAAGTTTGTCTAAAAGGGGAATCGTCCATTAGAATGACCATCACATGTCATAAAGGATTATAATGCATACTTTTATTCCCACTAATTTCCCAGTAAAATCAATGATAATACTTTTGGTTGTTAAATAACGGGTGGAAGACAGCAGACAGCTCTCCGTAATCCGAATTTGAAATAAGATGCGGGTTATGGTTCAGTTTACTGATTTTTTTGAAATCATAACATTTGCATTATCGTAGCTTTCGTAACTACCGCAGCTCAGATAGCAGCTGCATAGTTACATCGAGTCGTGCCAGAGATTATTGTTGCACGTTACAAGAATCACACACACACAAAGGTTGCTTCAAGTTTTTTTATTGTAGTCGTACTACTATTGGTTTTATATAGCTAGCTTTTTATATAGCTAGATTTTATTTTGCACCTTACATAATTATTGGAATCCTCTATTTAGCGTGCCACATATCATACACTAACGTCTAAAATAATTTCAGATCTAGTAATAATTAACTGAATGATAGATTGATCTATAGTGGTAATAGATTAGATGAATGCAAACACATGAACTGGCTATACGTAACGGTATAACTATCTTACACAGTTCACGATATTTCTTTGTACTATTTTCTTTAGCATCTCATTCTTTTACCATCAAAGGAATGACTTCAGTAGTGGTACCGTGATTACCTTTCACCATCACAATTACATTTTCGTCTTGACCAACTCGTCCAAGTTTCCCTCCCCCATATCGAACGGAAACACGAAAAAACATTCTACTTTTTGCCCTCACGGTTGTTCTTTTACGACCAAGAAGCGATATCTAGTCATATAGTTAGTATTTAGTAGAATCATATTAGTATACTGTTGTACTCTTGATTGGCCTCTGTACTCGCTAAATCGTTTTCCAGGCACATGTTTTTAAAAGAAATTGCGTGAGAAATAAAAATAAATGTATTTTTGGATTTTTTGGTTTGACCTGCATGTGATCTCGATTTTCATGAAATGATAGTACTGTAGATTCAGGCTTCGCCCCCTAATTAGTCACATCATAGCTCGTAATTTAAAAAACAATTATTGAATTCGGTGAATGATATGAAAATTGACCAAGATCTGACTGACGGCTAGCGTCGCTCCGCCTTCGGCCCGAAAAAGAAAACTTACCCCCCTCCCCCTCTTGATAAATCTGCATACCGCGGCATATATCACAAAAATCTTATGCTATAATTGCTTATTATTTCAACGTATACGGCGCAAATAGTGAAAGATTCTTAGATTGTGAAACCGGTATGCGAAATTATAGACCGGATCAATTAACAAGACTTATATTTACTTATATATGTTTCACATATATTGTTCCAATCTTATTCATAATTTATTTCGACTTAACATGATTATTTTGAAGGCACCCAGTAGAGTCAGTGTATTTTTTCTTACCTTGTAGCCAAGCGTATCCACAAAGGAAATTCTAAATGCTTGTTTTGTGTCCATCCCGTTGAATAAATACATCATGATAAACATGCTACCACCTCGTTTGATTTTATATCTTCCTGAATTATAAATTTCCTTGAGTGCCAATTGTTTCACTTGTTTCGGATGCTGGGAGACTCTCTGGAATACTTTATTCATAGTTGTTCTTCCCTTGATCATCATTTTGAATTGTTCTCTTGGTGGATTGAATTTCAAAGAGTAACGTAAGCCACTTTCGTCGTTTGATGTTGGTTTTAGGTCAGCGATAAGGACCTTGCCATGAATGTCAACAATGTCTACACGAACAGAATCTTTTTGTATCTGTTTTGCTCCACTTATTTGAAGATCGACTTCAGCTGGTTCACCTTTTGTAAAATATAAACTGTCTTAAAAAATTGTTCACATGCAGGAAAATATTTTGAATCTCGTTATTTATGCGGTCGTTAATCTTTTAATTCTATTTCAGAACCATCCTCAGAGATATGAAAAACTATGTTCATATTAATCTGACGCTGCAGAGAACAACGAAAAATTCGCTGTCTCGAGCGGGACTCGAACTCGCATCTTCGGGTTTCTTGACCGCCGCTCTACCAATTGAGCTATCGAGTCAACTGGGATTGGTAACGAGTTTTATCCAATTTAAGTGCACGAAATATTTTCGTGACGACTTAACGCTTGTCTTTGAGGACGCGCAGTGTTTCAATTCTATTTCAGAACCATCCTCAGAGATCTGAAAAACTAGATTCATATAAATCTGACACTGCAGAGAACAACAAAAAATTCGTTGTCTCGAGACCAATTTTCGTTGTCTCGAGACCAACTCGTTACCAATCCTAGTTGACTCGATAGCTCACTTGGTAGAGCGGCGGTCTAGAAACCCGAAGATGCGAGTTCGAATCCCGCTCGAGACAACGAATTTTTCGTTGTTCTCTGCAGTGTCAGATTAATATGAATGCAGTTTTTCATATCTCTGAGGGATAGGCACTTATAGTTCGTATTCCATATAAGGTAAGTGATTGCACAATATGCAAGAGCATATACACGACGCTGAAGAGCATATACACGACGCTGAAGAGCATATACATGACGCTCGAAAATAACAACATGGCGCATACAGAGAGAGGCTCAGCCTTACTTGCCCTTCGGGCTCGCGCTTTAGCTAAATTTGATGAAGTAGATACAGTCCCAATGAGGGAAAATAACCCTTTTAAAATTGAGAAAGAATATAAGAAAAAAAAGTATTCGTGTGTTAAGAACAAAAAAAAAGCATAAAAGAAAAGCACGTAACCGGGCTCGAACCCGAAACAAACATGGCTAAAGCGCACGACCTAGACCACTGAGCTAATGCGGCGAATCGAAAGTTTACCGTTAAAAACTAAATTTATACTGCTTATGTAACCTATTATATTCGAAACGTTGTGTATATGCTCTTCAGCGTCGTGTATATGCTCTTCAGCGTCGTGTATATGCTCTTGCATATTAAGTATATACTAGTCCATATATGGAATACGTACGGTAACTACATATGATCTGAGGATGGTTCTGAAATAGAATTGAAACACTGCGCGTCCTCAAAGGCAAGCGTTAAGTCGTCACGAAAATATTGCGAGCACTTAAATTGGATAAAACTTGTTACCAATCCCAGTTAACTCGATGGCTCAATTGGTAGAGCGGCGGTCAAGAAACCCGAAGATGCGAGTTCGAATCCCGCTCGAGACAACGAATTTTTCGTTGTTCTCTGCAGTGTCAGATTAATATGAATGTAGTTTTTTATATCTCTGAGGATGGTTCTGAAATAGAATTGAAACACTGCGCGTCCTCAAAGACAAGCGTTAAGTCGTCACGAAAAATTAATCTTTTAATATGACAACTTTCAGCAAGGTTAAAAATGTTCTGGTGGTTTTATGCAGGTTTGCTTAAAAATTTGAAAGTCCTTGAAGTTGAAATAAATAGTGAAATGATTTTGTTAATTTAAAAAAGCTGTATGAAATTAGGTTGTATTAATTATGAAACTGTTCATGGTGAAGGGTCACTTTCAGGTAAATAGCTAAGTGTGTATTGAACCTCGTACCCAGGGCGTCTTGGCGTTAGGAAGCCCTGGGTACGAGGTTCGTGTGTATAAAAGTCAAGATGCTTCTCGTCGTTGTTATACAGAGCTTATGGTTGGTAGCCAATATCCCATTCTCATAGCGCAAATGCGCGCAAATCCCTTGCAATCCCAAGCAAATATTTTATCCGTCCAGAGACCTCTTATGTGAAGTTAAAGAGCACCACAATTGAAGCCACTAGCCACTCACCTGCTATGGGATGTTTGAATTCCAGTATTTTCTTATTGAACTTCTTTGTGTAGTAATGGTGAAAGTTGATGTTCTCTCTGCTCGAAACTTGCACCGAATATTCGTATTCTCCAGCAGTAGCTGGGATACGAAGTTTCCAGTTCCCATCAGCTGGTACGTTCACAATGTAAATTGCCCCATTAGAAAAACGATTCGTTCCTTCAGTCCATGTCAATCCTGAAGGCGCGTGCAAACTGATGCCATGTGCACTGTTTTCGGTTGTAACAGAAGTCACTACCTGAGCAACAGTATCGTCGAGAGGAATTAATATTTCGTCCATAGTGCTACGTCTTTTTCTTTTCTTTGGAGCTGACCGAGCAGATTTTACTGTGGCCAAAAAACCTAAAATAACGAAGTTTAGAAAGGGCCAGCTTAGGTTTTGTTTTATGTGTAATAGATATGTTGTTTAATAGATATGTCTTTACCTAACTTCGTGTCCGTGAAATTTGCCATGCGTTTTAATTCACTCGCGTTCATCGGTAGATAGCTTCCTCCTGTCTTAGACGCCAATTCTTTAAAATTTTTAAATTCACTGTCCCCTTTAGCACAGGTTTCTTGGATGAAAAAATTGATGGTGATCCCGGACAATTTTGCCAGAGCGAGGAGAGACTCTACGTTGTCTTTCGTGTCATCTTTTGGTGGTGCATCGGTGAAAACAAACATGGGGGATTCGTCTTCTGGTCCATCTTGGATTGCTGAAAGCATGCCGTTTAAAGCATATTCTTCGCAATCTCCTCCCCCATTTGCTTTGAGTTCACCAATGTGATTTACAAATTCATTCACCTGGTTTTCTTCGTAATATGAAGTTTCTCCAATATCTAGAAAGAAAGTTTCTTAAGTTATTGGCAATGGTTGTATTGATCATGGTGATGTTGATGTTAATGATAATGGCCTTGTTCGTAGTGATCGTGATAATGGTCTTACAACTTGCATTAAAACACGCATTTAAATGTAGATTCCTTACCTATCGGATCACTAAACGTTGACAAAATATAATTACTTGGCGGTACATCGCGCTCAAATGTACTGATTTCAGTTGCAATTGCTTTGGCGGCGTCAATCTCATCGTGCATACTACCCGTAATGTCAATTGCAAACATTAAAGTTTTTCCACCTTCCAATGCAAGGAGTTTAGAAAATTTTTCATCGCCAAGATATTTCCTTAAATCTTCAAGAAACTTCTTCGCATCCAACTTAATTGATCTCCTGCGGCGACCAGCCGAACCTGAACTGCTTTTCCCTATCGTGTTGAGTGCAATGGCGAGCGTACGCCGTGCAAATTTGATGTTTCCAAGTTTAATTGCTTCTTTGATATCAGTTTTTAGCTCTGGAACTTTATATTTCTTCCTGAATGTGAAAGCGGAGAAACAAAGGGCAGAAATAAATGTAAGAGTAGTTCATAATTTTTAGGTTGTTGTTAGTATTGTAGTTGACCATGCAGTCTCTAATGGGGTAGGGTGTGGTGTATAGGTTTGTTTGTCCCGTAGGTAAAATTTCAGGTAAGCTTATATGTAGGTAAATATCTAAGTGTAAGGATGGGTGGGTAGGAGTGTTTTGGTAACTAGAAATGCATAACGTAAGAACCTCTTCTGCCGTGTCATCAACAACACCGCATCAGATGTATATAGTGTCACACCAATATATCACCATCACTGGATTCATTTTCGCATTTTAATTTTAGATCAGTGTGACGGCGCTCAAGTAAGCTTATAATAAAGTATAGTTAGTACCTAGATAGATCAGCTTGACCCATGGAACGTTCAATCTGATACATAACTTCATTGACCCGATTTATGTTCGTACTTTTCCGAGTATTGTTTGGGATCAGCAGATTGTTGCGTATTACATCTTGAACAATTTCAGTCATCGCTGATCGCGCCTTTGCAACGGTCACTTTGTGTTCAGAAACTGCTGGTTTGTCAACTGCAATATAAAAATCAAATTTGTTTTATTTTGATGACATAGTACACGAATTTTTACTGTTGTGTACATGTTGGACACTACACACGTAAAAATCTCACAACTTGTAACAAGTCTGCAGACAAGCCGTCAACAAGATGTGTTCGCACTGCTTGTTCCAAAGTTGTCAACAAGCTGTTCCAAACTTGTTGACAACTTGTAACAAGTTTGACGAAAATATCAGACTTGTTACAAGGTTGTTTTAACAACTCTGATACAATCTTGTTGTAGCAAGTTTGTTACAAGATTGATAACACAAGGCTGTAACAATATTGTTATATCATGCTGTATCAGTCTTGTTGGAACAATCTTGTTACAAGTCTGATAGTCCCATCAAGCTTGTTACAATTTGTCAACAGCTTGTTCCAAACTTGTTCTAACAAATTCGGAACAAGCAGTGCGAATACATCTTGTCAACAACTTGTGAACAGACTTGCTACAACTTGTTTGCAGCTCTGTAGCAACTTGTGCGTTTTTACGTGTGTACATGTTGGCAGCATTTTCCCTCCATATACACACGTAAAAACGCACAAGTTGCTACAGACCTGCAAACAAGTTGTAACAAGTCTGTTCACAAGTTGTTGACAAGATGTATTCGCACTGCTTGTTCCGAATTTGTTGGAACAAGTTTGGAACAAGCTGTTGACAAATTGTAACAAGCTTGATGGGACTATCAGACCTGTTACAAGATTGTTCCAGCAAGAATGATACAGTCATGATATAACAATATTGTTACAGCCTTGTGTTGTCAATCTTGTAACAAACTTGCTACAACAAGATTGTATCAGAGTTGTTAGAACAACCTTGTAACAAGTCTGATATTTTCGTCAAGCTTGTTACAAGTTGTCAACAAGTTTGGAACAGCTTGTTGACAACTTTGGAACAAGCAGTGCGAACACATCTTGTTGACGGCTTGTCTGCAGACTTGTTACAAGTTGTGAGATTTTTACGTGTGTAGCTGGGTTTCAGTCACGTGATGCGTTTAGCGCTTGGTGTTCAACCCAAATGGAAACACAGTTAACAGTCGAGTTAATTATTTATAATATGTATTGACCTTGTGTTTGATAGCACGGATAGCGCAATTATGTTACCACAATTGTGCATTGATAGCACAATTTGACGAAATTTTCTTGCTTCCACAGAGCACAAAGTGGTAATATGTGTGAAGTTGACCATCAAGCGTTGTCATATGTAAAGGTACTGAGTGAAACCGAATATTTTAGGGGCATACGAGATTTATCCCTCGGAGCCTGGATGCAGATTTCATATTCCGCGAAGCGCTGAGGGGGATACGAAATCTGCAACCAGGCTGAGAGGGATAAACTCGTATTCCCCGATAGACCTTCGGTACACGGATTTTGTCTACCGCGTGCATGAGGTTCTCTCCGTCTCCAAGCTCGAAAGCTCGCATACCTGTGGAGCGCATCGGGGATAGGAGTTTTATCTATTCTGTTTCGACTAATCAAATTCGTTTATTACAGAGAGGTGGTAGCTAGACAAACGTGGTTCTACCGTATATAAAATTGGACTTACCACACAATTTGCACAGTCTTGGACATTGATATTTAAACAAAGCGAATCGGCAATATGTTGCTGGCCTCTTGGAGCAAATTTTGTCCTCTTTCTTTACACAAATACCGTCTGTAATAATAGAGTGGAAATTTTTATTCATAGAGGCATAATGGGTAGCCTGCAAATACAGAACATGTCACGACAAGAAACAAAAAAAAATACTGGTTCGAGTCTCACACGCTCTGTTTCGAAGGCTACATAATAGGTCGCCATGCCACAATAGATTTTGCATCGCTACCAGGACTAGTTTCAATTTGAATTTCAAAATCTCCGTATCATAGAGTTCTATGAATATATGAAGTCTATGGTACTCCTAAACATAAATAATGTTTCAGTCCAAAATGACTTCTCTGCAGCCAATTCCTGCAGCAACTGAATTGTGGAAAATGTTGTTTTTTAACTCCTTTGTATGTTTGAGTAACGGATAAAAATGTGACTGTGTTGACCTTTCCCGCCTCCTGAGGTGGACGGGGAACAGCACCATGATTAGCCACTTCAGAAACTGAAAATGGACTGGGACCGAATGTTTAAAACGTAACAAAACCTACAAACGGACCTCACCACTTGAAAGAGCAGCTCAAAATTAGTAGGTGTACATAGTTCAACAGTATTTGGATGAATATTGTATGAATAGTGAGCTTTCAAAAATGGCGAAAATAACTATAAATTGTATTGTTTTGGGGGACGCGCGTGAGGTCCATTTGTAGGTTTTGTTACGTTTTAAACATTCGGTCCCAGTCCATTTTTAGTTTCTGAAGTGGCTCAATTCTGATCATGAATATTTACTAAAGTGCCATCTGGATCAATTACAAATGGCTTGCTGCTTTCTAATTTAACAATCGCTGTGCCCCCTGACAATTTAACACGTATTGTGGAGACAAATGCTGGTTGCTGCGTATTCTTAATGCACGCGGTGTGTTCTTGAGAATTATTTTGTACAAGGCGCGAGAGAGCATCGGCATTATTATGAATCCGGCCAGCACGGTGGACAACTGAAAAATCAAATTCCTGTAAATCCATAATCCACCGCGCTAAGCGACCCTTAGCTTCCATAGTGTGCAGCCAGCGTGAAGCCTATTTTTCACTTGGCAACATTATTCGCGCGACGCAAAGCGAAAACAAGAATTCGGCGACGTGATTGGTTAACATTCGTTGGCGAAAAAATTCCCACCGAATAAGTAGGAACAGTTCCTACTTTTTTTCTGTTCGCGCGAACAAATTCGCCAGATGGAAAACGGGCTTAAGGCACTATGGTCAGTAATTAGTTAGAAATGGCGACCTAATAAATAGAGGCGAAAATGAGCTGTACCAAAGACTACGATAACTTTCTGGCTATCTGTAAAACAAGGAACGGGGAATCGGGGAACGGAACGAGGAACGAGGAACGAGAAAACCAGGAACATGAAAAGCCGGAATCTGTAAAACCAGGAACATGAAAAGCCGGAATCTGTAAAACCAGGAACATGAAAAGCCGGAATCTGTAAAACCAGGAACATGAAAAGCCGGATTCTGTAAAACCAGGAACATGAAAAGCCGGATTCTGTAAAACCAGGAACATATATGAAAAGCCGGATTCTGTAAAACCAGGAACATGAAAAGCCGGAATCTGTAAAACCAGGAACATGAACCATGATTCAACGGTATATAGTATATCTCCGAATAAAATGTGTAAAAAGTGTAATGTGCAAATGTGTAAATCAGGAAATTAACCATATATAGCGGTGTATGCTTCATGTTGCAAGCGGGACAATGTAATTATAGCTAGGGTGCAGTAGATTATAAATATGGGATGTCAACGAAAATAAAGTTGAGTTGGATCTAGAGCACGCTGTCTGTTGTACAGGTTGTACTCGCTCGGCATAATAGGTAGCCTGCCCTCTCACTGTCACGCACGCAAAGGTCAGAACAGCAAGTGATTTTATGCTAATCTCTCGTACTGCATTGATTATCATGATGAATGACAATCACTTCCTTTTACTCTAATACTGTATCTTTTGATTTTGAAAAACAAACATTCAAGGTGAAACTGCGTTAATATCAATATATTAGGCCAATATAGTATAGTATCTGGGGAGCAGGCGAGTGCAAAATCAGCGAAACGAACACTGTTTAGCATTATACTGTCGTGAAAGTTCACTTGGTTGTATATTAGTTAATGCAATTTAGTACAGATATCTTTATACCTAAAACTGCCTTGAATTCCATAACATAGGTTGGTTAAAAGTGGAATGAATTTGATTTGACCAATATATACCTGCAGGAGTGTGCACAACCGTAAAAAATCCACTATACTGATATATTTTCAATTGTAGGGCAAAAAAGTATAGGAGAACTAGAAAACAAACCTCTTAACCTACAATCACACTGTCACTATACTTGAAAATTGCTCATTGATTATTTCATTGTAAGCGACAATGTCTTCCTTTTCTCCAATATACCTTCAGGTATGTTTTATTTTGAAAAAACTACTTAAGTAATATCAATATAAGACCGCACATTGTAAATAGCATCCTCCAAGTGTTTTTTACAAACTATTTGGTAAACAAACATCCATCGAAAACGAGACCGCACAATTATCACACGGGAGATGGAGAACAAAGTCTGGGTGTCCGCCCCAAGCCAAAGTTTTACATTTCAAATTAAGCTGCACATTTTTATAATTTTGATATACCTCTTACAGATAAAGGTTTGGTGATTTGAATCTACCAAGTTCCTGGATATATTATTTTTTTGGTTTCAATTTTGGTCAAAAGACATCTTCAATGGAGGAGGCGCAAACAAGTCGTTGCCAAGGTACGTGATTGGGGCTGGGGAGAGTTGGTGCCTCCGTTCTGAATGTAAATGAGGCGCCTGTGTGGCAGTGAATACACTGTCCACATTCTTCATTCACAGTCACAAAGAGATCCAAGAACTTTAGCGTATACCTGATTTATCTCTTCCTTACTAGTGGATATTCATATCATTTCGTGCATGTTTGTTCTTTGTCAATATTACATTCAGGTAACTATGGACTATGCAACTACGTTTTCCATCAAAAAAAATTTATCCAAATTACGAGGTTTAAATAGCTAAAAACGATGAAGTTGAAACTTGGCATGATTCGTGTTCTAGCCGTTTGATCTGGGCTCTTTTAAACAGGGGCCTGACCAGCCATAAATAAGTGTGGGAGGTTCAATCATCCAGTACACGCGGGTATCCTGTTTAGAAAGATTTGCAGAATGTTTTGAAATTGTGATGATCACAAAATTGAGAGAAAGCTTAAATTACTATTGTCTTGCACGCTTCCCCTCCATCTCATTTGTATCCGGTTTCGAACGATTTACAAGACTTGTTCTGGACCCTATCACCCCCCTGGCTACATCTGTGGTTTTGAAATTACATCTTCCAAAAGTTGCATCGTTTCTATTTTGTTTAGATTCTTACAAATGCAAAAATTTATGGGGATCATGTTTTTGTAGCTAGAGATTTGCCAGGCGGAAACCGAATTCTTATAATAAATATGAGAGCCCAACATATAACTTTTAATAAAGCCGTGAGACGGTAAGATTTAAAATAATAAATTTTATTGGTAACGTTTCGTCTTTAACTTAAGACATCATCAGACTAAACAGTATAAAATTACAAGAGATTTGAATACATATCTTTTCTTGTCTCCTGCTTACTTCATCACATATTCAACATCTGTTCCAGCTATGAAAACTTTCATATTCAGCTTGAAGTTGTTAGGAAACTGTTTAACTTGAATGGTTTCCCTTCCCATATATTTGACCATCTTGTTCGTCGTTTCCTCAACAATATTTTCGGACCTAAACCCACTATTCACACGGCCCCTAAGAAAATTAACTATTTCTGCCTTCCTTTCACGGGCTCACACTCTCTTCAAATTCGCACTCAAATCACTCGACTTTGCAATGCTGCTTATCCCCATCTTAACATTCGATTTGTTTTTCGCTCCTCTACGAGCATCTCTTCTTTCTTTCCTTTTAAGGATAAAGTCCCTAAGTTTCTGAGATCTGGTGTTGTATACCTATTTAAGTGTCGATGCTGTTCCGCGTCGTATGTGCACGTGGGTCAAACCACGCGCCATTTACACACCAGAATATCGGAACACTTAGGGATCACTCCTGTAACTGGAAAACCGTCATCCAGTCCAGTTATGTCTAGTATATTCTCTCACTTAAACACTACAGGTCACTCTGCCAACTTTGACGACTTCAAAATTCTCTCTTCTTGTTCCGACTCTTGTGAATTAATGATTCACGAAAGCCTCCTTATATCTAAACTCAAACCCTGTCTTAACGTCCAGGGCAGCTCTATTCCTCTTAACCTTCTTTAATATATCATCTGTTGTTTTGCGTCTGTTTTTTTTCGTCTTTTGTCTGTATCGTCCTGTCATGTACTATCCTACACCCTCCTATCCTTTATCTTCTTTACTACCACGTAACATAACACCTTGTTATATATAATTATTATATATTTATATAATAATGAGCACATATATATTCAAATCTCATGTAATTTTATACTATTTAGTCTGAAGATGTCTTGAGTTAAAGACGAAACGTTACCAATGAAATTTATTATTTTAAATTTTGCTGTCTCATAGCTTTATTAAAAGTTATGTTGGGCTCTCATATTTATTTTAAGGATCATGCTTTTTTGCAAAATTTCAAATTCACTTTTTAGAAAAGGCGAGTAGTTTTTATGCATAGTAGGGGAAGGCTATGATAATTTCAAGGATATTTTTCCTCATTTTAGACCCCGCCCCCCAAAGAAAAAATGATAATGCGGTAATGCCCAAAAAGATGTTATAATACGTGTGTTTAGTCTGGACTATAGGCAGACTATAGCTATGTATACGAAGCAAACGACAAATAATTTAATTATTTAATATAATCCAATCAACCCAAATTAAAGAACTATAAGAGTCACAAAACCGGGCGAAATATCCTGCACTGTACATGTCGGATTTCCATTTCATCTGGTAGTACATTTTTATGTGCTTTTCATTGAACGTAACTTCGCGTTTTCGAGAACTAAAATTTCCGCTTGTATATACTGTATGATGCAGGCAAAAGGTTGAACGCAAAGACTCCGACAAAACAACAAGTTTCCAATTTTTCGACAGACACAACGATATGGGGGGGGGGGGGGGGGGGGCTCCATTGGCACGGCGCCACTGGTGCGTACCTGAAATCCAGTCTGTGAATGCAGTTCTCTCAGTTGAATTTGAAATATTGCAATTAACGGCAATGATAAGAAATATGTGCTTTGAAATAAACGATGCATTCTAAATATTCCTACCTCGACTGACATCTCGGATTTGAGCAAACACTGAACATTGAAGGCCGACGAGAAGGATTACCAAAAAGAACTTCATCTTTGCGTCGTTCCCAGTCTCATTTCTAACGATTGTTTACTGATTGTGCTCTATTTATACTCTTCCCTCACGTGGCAAATTGTTTTTCACTTGCTGTTGACATTCGTACAAGTTCCTGTGTGATGATCGTATCATAAGTTGAATATCTCACGGCTTTTTTTTAGTTCCCATCTCCGTCTCAGCGCAGGAAATTCGCAGCCATCAGTCGTATGAATATAATAGCATCAGTCACCAATCAACGCGGAGACAAGAAATATCCGGTACCTATTTCCGCGTGCCTATTGTATTTTTATACAAATAACTCATTCGCTGAATGTTGGACTCTGTTTATGCATCATTGACCAAACTGGACATCACTACGCGTTTATATGAAGTAAGTACAATGCACGACATTTTAACTATTTAAGAGACGTGTGAATTTAAATTAGTCGCATTATTAGCTATTAACCAATCAAAACTCTTGAAATATTTTCAATAAATAATAATTACAATTATAGGGCAAAAACTGTTTTATAAGAAAAGTTTTTTAAACTAGAAAACAAATATCTCATATTACAATCACACACTATACTTGAGATATGAAAGTAAGTGGCAATGACTTCCTTTTCTCCAAAAACAATCATGAAAGTAAAACTACTTGAGTAATGTCAATATAATATTATAAAGAGCCCCCCCCCCCCAACAACTTTGCTGGCTGAAATAACATCCTCAAGTGTTTTTCACAAACTGTTTGGTAAACAAATATCCATCCAAAATGAGACCGCACAAATATCACACGGGAGGTGGAGAATAGAGGCTGGGCGTCTATCGCCAAGCCACTGAAAGTTTTTCATTTTGATTAAGCGGCACACTTTTTATATCTCTTTTTGATGAAGGTTTGTTCGTCTGAAACTACCAAGTTTCTGCATATATCCTTTTTTGGTTTCAATTTTGGTCAAAAGAGATCTTCAATAGGCAAGGCGCAAACAAATCGTTGCCAAGGTACGTGATTGAGGTTGGGGAGAATTGGTCCATCCGTGCTACATGTAAATGAGTCCCTTGTATGGCAGCGAATACACTGTCCACATTCTTTATTCACAGAGAGATCCAAGAGCTTTAGCGTAAACCTGATTCATCTCTTCTTTATTGGCGGATATTCATATCATGCTGCATTGATTAAGCATGTGGTTAGGCACGATCTCAAGTACGTTGTATAAATTTAATGATTTAATCCAAGTGATTTGGTGTAAATAGCTTAGTGTGAAATTCCGCTATCAAGTGTTGTTTAATCCGCAGAAAAAATATTTCGTGCATGTTTGTTCTGAGTCAACATTACACTCAGGTTCATAAAGATAGATACACAGAAGGTTAGTGTTTTTTTAAAACCAATCAGGTCGCATAAGATATATATGTCTCTTCAGTTGAATTACCTAAAACTAGGGACTATGGAACTACGTTCTTCATAGAAAATAATTCCGAAACATTTGCCCGAGCTTGCGTTTCAGTTATCCATTAAATTACGACGTTTGAACGAATGAAAACGATGAAGTTAAAACTTGGCATGACTCGTGTTCTGGTATCTGGTTTGACCAGGGCTGTTTTGAACAGAGCGCAACTAGCCGTAAAAAAGTGGGGGTCAATCATCCAGTGCACGCGGGTATCCTGTTTAGAAAGATTTGTGATGATTAAAAAATTGAAAGAAAGCCAAATTATTTTTTGCCTTGTACACTTCCCCTCCCTTTCATTTGTACAAGGTTTTGAGCAATTTACATGCAAGCCTGTTCTGGACCCCAATCCCCCCCTCCGTGGCTACACCTGTGGTTTTGAAATTACATCTTTCAAAAGTTGCATCGTCTCTATTTTGTTTAGATTCTTACATATGCAACAATTTATCGCATCATGTTTTTTTCCAAATTTTCAAATACACTTTTAGAGAAGGCGAGTAGTTTTCATGCATAGTAGGGAAAGGATACGATAATTTCAAGGATATTTTTCCTCATTTTAGACCCTCTCCCCTTCCAAAGGAAAAAGGATAATGCGGTACTGCTTAAAAAGATAGTATAATACGTGTGTTTAGCCTGGACTGCCAATATAGCTATGTATACGAAGCAAAGGACAAATATTTCAATTATTTAATCCAATCAACCTAAATTAAAGAACCATAAAGACCACAAAACCCGGCGAAATATCCTGCACTGTACATGTCGGATTTTTATTTCATCTGGTAGTACATTTTTTTACTGTCTTTTCATTCAACATAGCTTCGCGTTTTCCAAAAATAAAACTCCCGCTTGTATATACTGCACGATGCAAGATTGGACGAAAATACTCTGACAATTTTCCGACAGGCTCAACGATACAGGGGGGGGGGAGAGGGGCTCCATTAGCACGGCACCTCTGGTGCGTACCAGAATTCTAGTCTATGCATGCAGTTCTCCGAGTCAAATTTGAAATATTGCTCAGCAATTAACTGCAATGATAAGAAACATGTGCTTAGAAATAAACGATGCATGCTAAATATTCCCACCTCCCAGTCTCATTCTAACGATTGTTTACTGATTGTGCTCTATTAAATTTATACTGTTCCCTCACGTAACAAGTTGTTTTTCACTTGCTTTTGACGATTGTATCATAAGTGGAATATCTCTATTTTTAGTTCCCATCTCCGTCTCAGCGCATGAAACTGGCATCCGGTACCTATTTCCGCGTGCCTGTTGTATTTTTATGCAAATAATAACACATTAGCTGAATGTTGGACTGTTTATGCATCATTGACCAAACTGGACATCACTACTAGTTGATATGAAGTAAGTACAATGCACGACATTTAAAGTATTTAAGAGACGTGTGAATTTAACTTTGTGGCATTATAATTGGCACTGACGAAGATCCGAGCTTACGGATCGAAAGCTTTGCGGTAATAATCTTACGTGATGTTTCCACAAAATTATACTTTAATTTGATATTCACTATGCAAACATACAAGGAACCTATTAGGCAACGAGATATTTTTGGATAAACCTTCCCCCAACAAACAAAATGAGCAGTACTATCTTGTCACTAAGCCATTAGTCTGCGAATACAGAGTCTGTTTTGAGTGGTCAAAGATTACACGTGTTGTGACGATTTGCATATTTAAGCAAGGTAGTCCATTCAAGTGCCAGCAAGATCATCCAGGCTGTTCATTCAGTTAGGCACGTTGTGTTGAAACTATTGATTGTTCCAATCACTTATGTGCTGTGAAGTTGTTCCGGCATTTGAAAAATAATTTAATCTTAAATAGAGAGCTTTCTCGCTTCTTGCTTGAGGTATTTTTATTGAAGACAGTGAACTCTTTTCCAGACCCTTCAATAGTTCAGGTACACATGCAGACGGTCGGGAAACTTGAATGATTGGCTGAGACAACAACGACAATTTTTAAACAATCTGTACATGTACCATATATTCCAAAAATACAAATGATCAACAATATCTGCCTACAGTATATTATTTTATGGTTGTATATCTTTTAAATGTTGCTCATTATGGTTTGTACACTACCTATATATTTGAGTTTCTTTGTGTCGAAATGAAAGCTGATTCCGACATCTAGTATTTTCTTCGTAAAAAGTGGACAGCTTTCTAATTTAAAACCTAGCACTGTGATAAATCGTAGGACTCGTTAATCGTTTGACAACACAACACAATTTATGGCTTAAGTTTCTTTTTGTACTTCATTCCCATTCCATAATTTTCTTGTCTTTAAAGATCTTGCCATGTAGATTCTTATCGCCTTTTGCCAAAAGTGCTAAGTAAAGAGGAGTTTCTGCACCTGCAAAGTAAAAGTAATATATTTTGTGCGGTGTTGATAACCTAAAAGGTTCTAAAAATTACGGGAATCACTGAGTATTTTGATAAAATACAAAACAACGGAAACTCTGAAAATTGACAACATGATGAACTTTTATTTCTACGTTTCGACTATTTTTAGTCATCATCAGGAATAAAATGATGATCTTATTACATACTACAGAATATATACATTCAGTGAGGAAACATGATATACGTCTAGTTAAATATTAAAAGTTCTTTTGAGGGCTTTGTCCCGTGGTTCAAAGCAGGCTTGTGTCTGTCAATTGCTATTGATTCTAGACATTATAGCAATGACCAATGTCTAGATTTATCTATAATGAATCTAAGATGTCACTCCAAAACACAACATCAATTGTATGATGTTAGGAAATCGCTTTCTAACCGGATTTTGAAACTTCCTAAAATTATTCATTGGTTAGTTTAACATAGATAAATGTGAGGTCCCCATGTCAGCCGATGACGAAGCCAGGACTTTAATTTGCATGTATAACCACGCGCTATGCAAATTACAGTATATCTGACAACAGTAGCGTCTGCATACCTTGGTCAGCAGTCAATGGAGTTAAATCTTCTGACAGATCTGGGCAACACTGAAAATTCAGAATAATCATTGATCGTTTTTAGAAAATATTATAGCATTTATTTGATTTCTAGCAGATTAGATTCGATATTTGTCATAGTAAGGTCTAAAAATATTCGAGTAATTCTGTGTTTTTTTTAATAAGGACTGACTCCAGTTGCTGTAAAGAGATCAGTTGTACTTACTGCTGTAATAAGAATGTCTTTTCTTTCGTCATATTTATGGTCCCGCGCCAAGATTCTTGTCATTAGATTGATTGCTAGTTTTGACAATACCCAAACTAGAAACGGAAAAATGTATCAGAACTGAAACTGTAAAATTTCCAGATTGTGATCATCATCACACTGTAGCTCTCTTACGAACTGACTTTTTGAGTCTCTGTAACAGTATGCCCATATCAAATGTTTGTATATAGCATTGCGCGACAATTTAAACACTTTGTAAAGTCGAGCTGCTAAAAAATTATGAAAAATTGGTATCTAGAAGAATTACATGGACTAAAATTTTCAAGGAGTGGTCACAATATAGGGAATAGACAGTAGAACCACTCAATTGAAGTTTGTGTGCCCACGCATATCACATTACGCATCTCATTACCATTATGCCAGCCAGTCAATTGTATTTTCTGGCCAATAAAAACGCTGAACTGGCTGGTGGCAGCAAGTAAAATGCATAACGATAAGGCGCTGTGTTGCACTTCTGAATGGCCCTACTGTTCATTCCCTATACTGTGGAATGGTTGTGTAGTTTGGTCGGGCATGATGTTTATTATTACATGTGTGTTATGTTCGGTATTATTAAGATTCCCCCTTCTCGACTTATGAGAAGCGCAAATGTGTGCAATTTTTATCGATGTTTGTGCGTTTGCTGGTATTTATACTTAACATAACGTGCGCCTGTGGATTAGATTGCAGTCGCAATGATGGCGGAGTGCATGGTGAGGACAGTAAAACGGTAATGACGGATCTTTGAATTGAAAATTAGTTAATCTTACCGTTTTTTGGCCATCCTTTTTCTTCTGTTTTATCATGCTTGACATCACTAGAATAGATTTGTTAGGATATTCATAAGCTTTGTAGGTAGTGGGCATGTAGGAGAGATTGATCTTAACAGAGATTGATTTGCATTCAACAAACAAGATCGACCACATTCATGTTCATGTTTTTCGACGCCTTCATTCATGTCTACCACGGTTCAAGTAAAAAGGGTGAGGGTGGTCGGTGAACGTGGGAACATGGCCGTAGCTCTCTTTCACATCACAATGTGCAAAACTAAAGTTGGTTAAAACCAACGGATTCAAATTGTACATATTCTGCTGATTTTCGAGACTGAACTCGGTCGATAAAAAGAATGGATTAATTAAACTGACATACACAATGTAAGTCTTCAAGGTATCCATCAATTCACTCTCCAAAAGATATGCACTTGAAAACTTTTCTCTCAGTTCTTCATTTGTAACTGAAGATAGCACTCCAAGACTCGACGAGATGTTTATTATTCTATAAAGATTATATTATGGGACAAGTATAATCGTCTTTGGAATGAAAAAAAAAACAGGAGACAGAAGAACCCAATTTATTGCTTATACTATTTTGATTAGTATTTTGGCAGTTTCTCCAGTCGTTATAGAATTCGTGTGACCCAGGAACAATACAACCTGATTCTCAGGGTCTTCACCTCCGCTACTCATGCTAAGGCGAAGACCCTGACACAGGCTGGTAACGTGACACCCAAATTTTGGGTGCGTGAAATTCGTACTTAGCAGGGGTAGGTAAAAACGCGTTATCACAAATTATTTCCAAACAACAATGGAGACCGACGAAGCGGGAAGTCATCCGACTCTAAAACCGTATCTTTGCTTTCTTTTGTGTTTGCATCACGCTGTAGTAATCTAAGGCCTGTTCAAACGAAGCCAACATCATGCAACATTGTTGGCCTAAGTACGAATGTCAAGCACCCAAAATTTGGGCTCTACGTGACTAGCCTGTGTCAGGGTCTTCGCCGTAGCGCGGGAAGCGGAGGTGAAGACCCTGAGAATCAAATTGGGAACAATAAAGCTTTGTGTTTTTGTATAGATTTGCATGTATTAACTACAATGTCATGGTCATGGTCTTAATTACATCTTTGCAAAGCTCCAACAAGGTACCTATGCAAGCAGGCACTGTAATTGGCTGATCAAGACGAAAAACTACAATAGCAATTCCATACGAACGTATGTAACCTTTAAAGAACGTATGATCAACACTTATTATGAATTCCAATCTGTATCATATTAGGGCGATATTTACTGAAAAGTTGGAGTGTAGCATCCCTACAATCTGCGCTGAGTCCGCTTCTGGGTTTCAGACATTTGTTGAAAAGTTAAAAATTTTAAAATCTTGAAGAATAAGGTTACCTTCCGTGTGGTCGAAACAATGGTAAGAGACAATGAATAACGTTTAAAGTTCCAATAACATTTGTCTTCATGGTTAGTTCAGCATGCTCGACACGAGGATCCACTTCAACTTTCTAGTCAAATGAGAAATATGGCATAATAAATAACATTGACAAAAACAGATTATACCTGTAGATCAAATTTATCATGAAGAACATTGCAGCCATTGTATTTGAAACGTTTGAGTGAACTGTTTGGAGCCAGAAGTCAATAAGGCGACTAAAATTTGGTCAACACGGCTAAATACACATGCAAAACACGGGTGTATGGTAAGGATCATATTTTTGCGTGCGCCCATGTTGTCTGGATTTAGGCAATGCCAGCCGTGTTATTTTAGTTAAGCAACTATGTAATCTCAGTTTCAATCATTATATATCTATATCTATATGTTATATCATAACTTTTCCCTTACTGGCACCCAGTACTCTTCTGGTGGGTGACTCTCGCCTTTATGCTTTCGATAACTTTCTGCGAGAAGCCGTCGTTCTTCTGCGATCTTTTCTTCTGGAGTTAGTTCTTTCTTAACTTCAGCTTCTTTTTTCACTTCTATTTTCACTTGTATTTCTTGTTTCACACTATTTACTTCTGCTCCATTTTTCTTCTCTTCGCTTTCAGTTTTTTTCTCAGCATTTCCTTCGCCGCCATCTTGTGCACCATCATGTTCACATTCCTCGTCAACTTCTTCTTCTGTAGATGTCTAAAATGTTTTTAAAACATGGATACCAGGTTTGCTTTACTATCCCTCAGGTCTACTGCCTAAACGAACAAAAATAAGCGTCAAAGAAACGAGTGTCGAATTAGATAGACGCCGCACCAAAATTCTCCACAGTTTTAAGGTTTATTGGTTTTTCTTTGATTACCAATTTGAACAATTCTATGTGATACCATAGTACGGTCAAATGAACAACATGAAGTTCGGCAGTTCGGAAAAATAGAATAATGTACCTTATAGTAACATAAAAATGAAAGAAAACATCATCAAAAGCTCAAGTATAAACTATAGTTTCAACAATGCGTGTCTCTAATCTTTATGAGTTGCCTTAGGTATTACGGTATTAGAGAGGTTTTTAAGATAGCGGTACCCCAGTTTTCGATGGTAGCGTTTTATTGCTAATTTATGTCTGTATAGTTACTACGAACTGTTTGAATTCATTCGCAGAAGGCCATGCAGGCATGGTCTATCCCAACAAGACGGTCAAGACAAAACAAGGAGAAAAGATATGATCAAACAGGCAGATACCGGGGGGAGTATTACATATGAACAAAATGACGCTATCCCCGTGCCGGTTTACATGAGCTGAAACATTGTAAACCGCTGACATATCTATATCTAGTTGACGTAACCTCTAGTTCGTCCAGTTTTCAAAGGGCTACATTATATGATATTTTAAGAAATGGGAATTAGGAAACTAATTTTGGAACAATTATTAAGCAACATAAAAGATATTGTTCCGAGAGAAGAAGAAAAACTCGCTACATATGCTAATGAATTTTCAGTTCTTCATGGTAAGCGTTTCTTTAAATTAATCTTGGAATTTGCTTGGATACCGATATGCCAGATTTTAATGCCTTATAATGCCGGAAGTTATATGGAAGAGAAGAATACAAGATGAAAGACGGAAATGTATCTGCATGCGCAAATTTCTCACTATTACTATTATTAGCTTTTAATCTAGTAAATGACGTAGCTCTATGTTTGGGTATTCAACGCCTTTAATAATTAATCTTGCACTTACCGTGTTAGCAGTGAAAGAATTAAATTTTCCTTTACATTTGCGCTTTTTAATTTGACGAACGAAGCGTACTAAGTATTTTTTATATTAACCAGTAAAGCAGTATCCCGCCTAGGACAGTGCATGTTTTTATTTTTTTTGAAAATTTCAGCTTCAAAATGGTCTTATTTGTTCTTGTTATAAACCCAATTTGGGAACAAAAACGTCTGAAAAAACTTTGTAGAAGGAGGTGGGCAGACCCAATCTAATTTAATAACGTTTTCTCTAATCCACAAGAACAGATTGTGGTTATGTCGTTATGTTACACGCCCGAATGTTCCGTTCTTTTATCCCTAACCTCGACCAAATTCGTGATTAGATCATGACAATGTAATCGAGATTCGTGATTAGAACATAATGGTGATATAACCTAGAGTGTCTACAGCACGTACAAATAGCTGTCAATCACTATTAAATTAAACAATTTTCTTCGACAATGGCAGTGCATGCATGTATAAAGTGTATATACCTATATAAAGTTAGTCTGAGATTGGCAAAAAAGATGGAGCAAATTAAAAACAAACTGAAAGGAAAATGCTTGTTTCGATTCTGTTTATTCGAGAATCGAAACAAGCATTCTGTTTATTACAGAATCGAAACAAGCATTTTCCTGTCAGTTTGTTTTTAATTTGCTCCATCTTTTTTGCCAATTTCAGACTAACTTTATATAGGTATATACACTTTATGCATGCATGCACTGCCATTCTCGAAGAAAATTGTTTAATTTAATAGTGATTGCCAGCTATTTGGATAATCGATTCATCTTGCGGCCGCAATATCAGCTTGACGCAAAAAATTATAAATAATAACGGGAACTATAGAGCCATAAATCTCCTAGTTTGTCGGTCAAAAACGATCTTGAACAACACTGTACCTTGTGAGGCACCGAAGCATAATTGATCAATACATCGATGCCACCATACGTTTTCTGAAGATGTTGCCGAAACTCCATAATCTGTTGCCTGTCTGTGATGTCAAGTTGATAATACTTTGGGGCATGCAATCCTTGTTTCTTCAAGTGTTCACAGGCTGCCAAACCTTTCTCTTCATGACGAGCTATATTTAGAAAAGTATGTGCAAGTATTATCAGTTTTGTCAGGGACACAGTGCGTTGCTTGTTAAGAGCAAACCAAAAGATAAGTTATCAGTCGATCAAATCTAGTAGTGTAAGCTAACAAAACCTATTATGCCATACATATAGAGATTTACGCGTGGGTGAAATAAAAATCGTATTTTCACAGTGGAGAAGCGAATATAAGCGTTTTGATCGGCCGTACGGTTTATTTCACTAGTGAAAAATTATCGTACCAGCATTTTGATTGGCTATACGGTTTTTCTACATTTTGGTCACAACATGGCGGCCGTGTTTGGGAAAGCGCGAAAGAGTTGTTTAGCTTTTACATCAAAAAGAAGTTTTTTTTCAATGAAAAACATGGAATGGAGAGAAGAACAGTTTTGACTCACTATTTAAACCAAAGAATGAAGAAATAAACGGTATAAATCTGTTTTGAGACTTCAATATTTTGCTTCAACATTGTTCTCCTTTGACCAGTGGCGTAGGAACCGGGGGCCCTGGGGGCACGACCCCCCACCCAATAATAGCTAATATATAGTAATGTTATATATTATATAGCTCATAGTGCTGGGTTGCCCCCCCCCCCCCCAATAATTACTTTGTTCCTACGCCACTGTTGACAGGTTTCCAAAATAATCTCAATACGTATGGCATAAACAAACTACCACATATAAATGGTTGGCTCGTTTGTACGATTTTTATTATGCACTTGTTGTGAAAGATTGCTAAACTCACTCGTTCGTTGCGCCCAATCGTTCGTTTAGAAACCTTTCACAATTCGTGCATAATTTAAAATCGTACCCACTCGCCAACTAGGCGGTAATCTATTCTCTCTAGCTATATATAACATATGTTTTTCATTTTTTATCTCAGATGGTGCATGGACAATAGTTTGGCAGGATGACCCATCGACTACTTTACTCCCACGCAGTTTCTCGTTTCTCGCGCGTTCCCATAGTGTTTCTATAACTCTACAGAAACACAAAAACTGTTTTCTATTTCTTAAATACATATAAACAAATAATATGTCTTTAGCCTGATAGCGTAATTCCCTAACTCATTTTCAGCTCAAATTTTTAAATCAAAGTCAAATTAAGGGGCTTAAGCATGTCCTTACTTTGGCCCAAAAACACACGACTTTCTCTCATTTTATCACAGATCGCCAAGGTTACAGGTGTTGTTAAGTTACGTCACACTTGCTGCATCATTTGTGTATGACAATGTTTATTGATCACAAGATGTTGTAATCCAAGAAATTATTAGAAAATAACAGAAATGAATAGACCAGTTAATTAAATCTTTCAGATTTGAAATAAGAAATAATATGTAGACAAGGTTTCAACAAAGGAAAGGACTAAAATACCTGTATATTACGAACTTCACGCATGTTAAAATAAATGCCAGACGTAATTTAAAACCAGCCATAATTTGCTGTTGAAATTTATCCGCATTCTGCAGTATTTATCTGTTGATTTTGGTTAAACATGTTATTACAAGAAAATATATTGTGTGGGCAGACATTATTCCAAAGATAAAAACATAAGGCCGTTACGAGTATGTGCATAACAAATATCTATACAGCAAGAGAATGGTGCATGTGCTCGATTGTACATCAATTATTTTTTTCTACTTGCAAACGTTCAGTAATTTACAATGACAATGAATTGCATACAACATTTGACCTATACTCTATAGCCCGCAGATACTCAGCGGTGGCTGTCGTGGCATCATCTTGGTATGCGACTATGCGTTCATGCACATGATCTATCTGATTAGACTTTATAACAGCCAACATCAATAGGACTACAGAATTCTACTCGTTATTCACAATAGTTAAAGTTGTATGTTTTATTATGTTAGCGGAATACATAGTGCACCATAAGCGGTTAATATATAAAACACACATAAAAAGTATCTAATTGGCTCTGTTATCAAACAAAAACTCTGCAAGCCAGATTGATGCAAATCTGCTTAATCCAACATCATTGCTATAAAGCAAAACTCGTTTTTTTCATGATCAGCAAGAAGAGTAATGTGTATGTGGACAACCACAGTGGGAGCGGAGGCGAGATGAACTTGTTTTAGTGACGGGTTAGGAAACAGCACGATTTTGTCTGCCAACAAGGTTTGTTTTGATAAACAGTGTGATTATTACAAATATAAACAATTGAGAGGTGGCGGCAAAGTTGTAATGACTGTATTATTTACACGGGAAAAGAAGTTTAACTATATTCTTTACATAAACACCAACTATTTTTCTTTTTAAGGTTAATATTGCATTATATTTTTTAGCAACGTAACTGTGATATCTGTTGCTCAACTTTATCGATACCACTCGGGTTATCATTTCTCCCAACTTTGCAGCTGAAGATAATATGCAAAAACTTCATGGTATGTTGCACACAGTGCAAAACAGGGAGATTCCTATATGTGTTTCACGGATGTAGCTGTTTAGAAATCTGTCAACGTCTCATGTTACGTCCCCAATACAGACGTAGTGTGAAATGATTGACTCCATACCAGCTAGTTTAAGGCAGTTTTCCTTCGAAGCTACACAGTCTTACAAATGATGATACACGGAGCGTATATGTATCTAAAATGACACGCCTCACATCACGCCTTTATCTATTGTGTCCAATACGGTATTGTTCCCATCGTTATGAGGCAGGCATTATTTTAGTACGAATTAGAAATACCAGGCTTTGGTTGTACGTACCTGTGCATTGGTTATCCAAACCAATGTTTGAGCTTGGTAATATAAAGCAGAAACAAACAGTGCTTGTTATGAATGTATGTAACGCAGTTTGCTTTCATTCATCTCAAAGACGCCCTGCAATGACTCTGCAACTGTCTCTGTTGCATGTCTTCATATGATTGCAAGCCTCTACATGTTCGCCCACAACACTCTTCCAACACAAATACCATCATGTACAACTACGCATGTTCCATTTTAGCTTGTAAATCATGCACAATAAGACCTTGTATGCTCTTTTAATATATGGTTCACAAGTAGAAGACGCTGTGCATATTTATCTGTCATCGGAAATTTATCAATTAAAACGAAGTTTGATCTTTTACGCATTATGTTAAGAGATGAGTGTTTGGCAATATTCAAGCGAAGTTGCGTTATGCAAGCATATAGAGTCGACTGTGCTCTCTAAAATATCCGTCGAGCGTGGGAGAACTGCGACAGATGGTAGTGTATTTATGTCAAGAAATTACAGTATTGTTGATGGGCGCAATTTACACATAGAGATCAATTAACATTTTCATAAACTCTACCAACCTGTCAAATACACTACTCCGCGAAATTTCTTCAACAGTTTCTTGACGACAGAATATCCAACACCTTTGTTTCCGCCAGTCACCTTTACAAAAGAAATACTATAAAATAAACGCAATTTTAACAAACAGTCAAGGTATATCATTATAATTCATTAATTGGTATAAAACCCGCGCTAAATGTCTTAAACTTTATTTAACCGCATCAAATAAACGAAGAGAGTAAAATTTTGTCTTTACCACTGCAACTCGACTTCGATTCTGTGTTTGAAATGGCTGAAAACCATGCGACATTTTGGATACGTGAGACAGAAATACAGTGAAACTCAGACAAACTGATAACAGAACAGTTCACTGCACTGAATTACCTTTTGACCCCCTTTATCAATGTTTACCTCCTATTTATGTCTCCTACTTATCAATCATGTACCGTCTCACGTGCGCAGTCGCATTACTATACACGTCAGCTTTCGTGAATGCTCACACTTGATTCATGGGGAATGGAATGCGCATAAATTAACGGCATGCCACAAACAATGCAAATTACGTGAAATTTGATTGGTTAATTCATAATTCATTAAATCATAAGCTGGATGCTCCGCTAACTTCAATCCTGTACCCAGATTTCTTTGTTTTGGGGCGCTAACGTTTTTTGTGTCGTCCATTACTCTGACACATATAACATGCATCATCTTGATGGACTGATAGCAGCCGATTATTTTGTAAATATATAATATATCGCACTAGTTTGTTTACTTAAATGTAAAACATGAAAAAAGTTTCATTGTCGAAACTTGTTCATACTTCATAATTATTTGCTTCCCCTTGTTTGTAAAAGAAGCTGTCGAGTTATGACTCGTTTTTATATCTCATTATTTAGATGAAATGAAAACGTACACAGTACGATATTTCCCCCCCCCCCCCCAACAATATGTCGTCTTATGTTACAAAGCAAAATTAAAATAACTTTTCAAACAACTTTTGTAAAACTTTTGACTTTTTTTCACGGACGGCGCAGAATTCGAAAATTTCACTTGACATCGCGCGACGGACCACACCATGCTGGGCTAACATACTGGAAAACTAACTGGCTGTGTAAACGTATCACGTGAGTTTTTACATGCACTGGTTCAAACCATTTGTTTCAAAGTCTTCGGTTAGTAACTAAAACTAAAACGTGATTTTCCTGACATGCTTGCTGCATTACAAGATATTTCGATATATACAAAACACCAAACAGTTTGAAACATTTTACTCTTCAAGTAAAGTCTTTTTCCTTTTCATTGCATACATAATTTTCTATTGCCAATTACATTGAACTGAATGATCCTTGTTTGTAAAGTCAATAAGCGCAACAATTTGTCGCATACGCGCATGTTTCGAGTACAGTATCAATATCATGGTTCATATGATCGAACGCATTTCGAAAATCTAGAAAAATAGTCTACCAGATTGGGAATTCTATGTGGAGAATTACGTATTCTGCTGTCACCGTAACGAGAAAAATGCCGGGGGAGAAGCAAACTTTTCCTGAAGGACATCAACAAAATTTTAACGGTGTTAAAATCCTTATCCGGGAATTTAGAGTGTCAGTTGAGTCAAATTCTTACCTATGACATTCTTGGCATTGCATCTGCGATCACAGGTTTCTTCAATTTCAGTACAGTGTCGCGGAGGGTTTTATCATCACTAAGGAACCTTGAAAACTAACTTTTCAAAAACGAAGCAAAACAGAAGCTCAAATGCTGCTCTCAGCGTCTTCAATAATATTCTTTATATTTGGAGGGCACTTTTGCCCCCTGCCTCACCCAACAAAAAGAAGGGAGGGGGCAGCTGCCCCTCCTCCCTCCCAGTTCCGTTGGTTTTAAGCCCTGGGCACGTCACAGCTACACCAGAGGAATCATTATTGCGGAAACGTGTTCCCACCAATGCCGAGTACGGAAGCAAAATTTGCTCTTCAGAAGGGAAACATATTTCCAACAAATTCACAAGTTTTGGAAACACAAAATTTGTGTAGATTTTAACTACCAAATCTCCGCAATTTTTGCCTGGTTTTTATCAATTTCAATCCAACTCACAAAGAAAATATAATTCTTGATCTAGAATATATCGCAGCGTAGATGATGACTTTGCTGACAGTGACAGTTTACAGAATCAAACGGTAAACCCATAATAAAACCCAGCTACTATGTGTGGAAAATGTGTTAAGCTTACATGAAGTATTGAATATTACTTAAATTCAGTGCCTTTGCGGTGGTTCAACCAATTCTCCAATTTTATTTATAGAGGTGGGCAATTTAGACAATTCCCTGGCCTGCTACAATTCCCAGTTTAATTCGACATAAACAGAGCAAAAGAATGGTGTATGCTTGTGTTAGAGCAGGTGTCCAATTGTGTTGTGTTTACAATTTTTCTAATGCATGAAAAAATGGTGCGAGTGGCTTTGGTATGTGATGTCATGCTTTTTATGATTGCTACATGCTAATTAATTTTGTATTAAAATATGTCTAACTGTACTTTTAAAAGTAATGTATAATTAGAGATAATATATTTGATTAGAATAATTGTTGTATGGTCGCTTTTGGCCATATTTTTGAGAATACTGGTTACAACTGACTGGCAAGTCGAAAAGTTGTATGCCTGAAATTTAAGAAATTTATTAGAAAATTTGCAGAAGACATTAAAATTGCACACCCGATACCTGATCTGTGCTGTATAAACTTTCCACCCTGGACAGCATGAGATGCCAGAGATGGCATCATGACCATTGTTGAACTTTGGATTCAGATGTGCAGTTTTTGTATGTATATACTTTTTTCTGGCCAGTTCCTCCCAAATGCTGGAAATTGCATGTCAGATGCCCTAGAATTTTCTAGTTTCTTTGGTTGTTGTCCATTCCACCCCTTTCTCCCCTGGCTACACTCTTGCTTAGCAAGGTAGTAAGCAGTAGATGTTTAAGATTATTCATTACATATTTGATTGGGCATGGAATCTATGTACAGAATCCTGACTGGAAAGTTTGCAAATTGCGCGCCCGAGATTTCAAAAATTTACTATAAAATATATAGGGAACATCAAAACTGCGCGGCCGAGATCTCGGTCGCACAATACAAACTTTCCAGACTGGTACAGAATATCTGATTTAATAAGTCAACAAGTGATAAATGAATTTTAATGAATTTTATTCAGGTTACAGGAGGCAACAGAGGCCTGGGTTTTGCTATAGTAAAGAAACTCTGTGAAACATTTCAGGGTGTTGTTATATTGACAGGTAAGTGTGGAAATTGACTGTGATATTTTTTACACCCTCAGGAAACTCTATAACAAGAAAACATTGTGGGTGGTCGGATAGTGTTGAGAATTGACTTGTAACTTGTCTAAGGAAGTTAACTGACCCAACATTGTAGCAGTATCCGGTAATGTTTGATTTGTCATGGTTTTTGTTAGGCCCAATGACAAAAAAGGAAATGGTCCTGGGAAGGAGGAGGCAACACTTACAAAAAAAATTATTATAAATTTGTAAACATTTTTTGTGTAATTTTAAGTAGTAACTATATATAGTTTCATGTACTACTTTCAAAATAAAGTAACTTTAACAGCACTGCTTAAAATTTTAAGGTACCGTAGAGTCTGAAAAGTAAGCGCCCCCTCAAAATTAAGTGCCCCTCGATAGTAAGCAGTTAGCGGCCTCCCTTATGTAATGTTATGGCTTAGAAACTCTCTAAACATGGCCGATGCCAAAAATAACAACTCTAAATTAGGCTCCCTTTGCCAGAAAGTAATTAGCACTCCCTCCAAAGTATACTGTATAAGCGACCTTTCAGCCGAAAGTAAGCAGGGTGCTTAAGCAAGCAGACCAGCTTTTTTCTAAGATTGAAAAAGATTCTGCAGAAATCTTGTCTGAAATAATAAAGAGGACAGAATTTGTTAATGATAAATCATAATTAGGAATGTAATAACACAGGCTATATTTATTATATCAGATGTGTCAACGATTTTAACCGGGGCATAGTTTAGGGATACACAGATGTGCTACTAGGGATACTTCGCCCATGATTTTGCTGTCTTACGGATTACGTCATATCCACACGCATTTTTGGCAAGTGCATGTGTTCGAATTTCAATATAAATGTATTACAGAAAAAGGGTTTCTGCCGTTATATAAGCGTCCAGAACAAAACACAACTTCATTTGTTTCTTGGAATATACGTGGCAACTTCTTTTTGTATACTTCTGTAAACCAAGGCAATCTAGCGGAAAGTTTTAAAATCGCCGTTTATTTGACATTTTCTTATCTAATTCCTTATAAAATCTTACATGTCTACTTGCCAGAAATGAGCGTGCTTAAAACGTACCTAAGCCATCCACGTAAGGCCAGAAACACCCCGAGTTTTACATCTATGTATCCTTAATTTATGCCGGGGGGGGGGTTTGAATAGCGAAGCGCACAGATGACGTCAGTGTTGATATTTGTCCTAATTTATAATTTATTCTTGTTTTTTTTGCTTTCGTAACAATTGGATGAGAGAGTTTGTCCGCATTTTGAACTATAAATAGTAAACATAACCCGTGCTGCGTGGTGTAAATTAAGTGAATTTGATCATAGTAAGTGTATACATGTAAATTTTGGCAGCTCGAGATGATGCAAAAGGATTAACTGCATGTGAAGCTCTAAGGAAAGATGGTTTCCAACCAGATTTCTATCAACTCGATATTACTGATGAAAAGACAGTGGAAGGTTTAAAGAATTACATCAAGTCTCAATATGGTGGTCTGGATGTTTTAATAAACAATGCTGGAATTTATTTTGTATGTTTTCATGATGTACTTGTTGAATTTGATTACTGCTGATTATTTAGTTTGATTATTTTGTTTTATTTATTGTGGGAAACACGCGTTTTTTGAAATGCTGCAAAATGGATTTTGAATTTCACAGAGAAAAATTCATTTGAAGCATTAATTGCATTGCTTGATTTGCTTCGGTATTGGGTAAACTTATTTTTTTCCTAACCCAATCTATTATATTAAATTAATAAATACGACGCTCTCTGACTAATAACTATCAACGCTCAACTATCAACTATAACTATCAACGCTAAACTATAACTATCAACGCTAACTATAACTATCAACTATAACTATCAGCGCTCTCTGACCAATCTATTATAACGAAGAGCCTCGGCTCGAAACGTCGAAACATATCTGTCAGGTAGTTGAATCATTCTTAATTCCAAGCTGTTATATACCAGCCGCTCTCTTATTATAAAACGCAATTTAAAAATGTTTTTCAGTAACTGTTTTGCGGTGTCGAACCTGTAACATTTCCTGAAAAGGGCTCCTGCACTGAACGGTAGAGCTGAGTGGTAGACCTGTGATCATTTCTTTATTCCAGGGTTTTACGTCATCCTTATCCTATGCTGAACAAGTGAGACAAACCGTCGATTGTGACTACTTTGGACTAAGAAATGTTTGTAAAAGATTATTTCCTTTGCTAAGGCCATATGCAAGGTATATACAGATACAGAGTGTATACACTGCCCTCAAAGAGTAGGGTTGGAGCTATATAGCCGGGCGCGATAGATATAGCAGGAAGTTTAGAGTTCCAACCAACGAGTTTAACATGCTTGATTTTAATCCTGTCAAAAATGATTTCTCTTCTTCGTAGAGTGGTAAACATATCTTCAAGAATGGGTAAATATTCCTGTCTAAATCCTCCAGCCGTAGAGCGCATCTCTTCTCATACCTTGACTGAAGACGACCTTGACAAGCTAATGGATCAATTTAAGAAGTAAACTTAGTTAATAATGTATTTGCCACAGTACAGTACAGTACAGTACAGTACACTACACTAGTACACTAAATACACTACATAGTACACTAAATACAGGTTTATTTATTCTAGGATTGTGCAGTCAGGCAAACACGAGCAAGAAGGCTGGCCAGCGGATTCCGTATTGAATTCTTGGCAAAACTCTGGTATGTCTGGTTCATCCTGTTACTATCTTTTGCATTCAATTGTTACGCTGCGCAGCGAAATGAAAGTTGTTCCGAGTTTTCCAACGCGTGTTATCATTGGACAACTTAATTTACGTTTTATCTTTCAAACTTCTAATTAGGGGGCATGAACGTTTACAACCGTTTTTGCAATATATCAGGCGAACCGCTGTAAATAGCAGCCACTAACGTAAACAAATATATATTAAATCTTGCTTTTGCAATAATTATCACTAAATTGTCTTGAGAAAAATCAACTCCAACCATTCGATCATTTCTTTGTAAAGTATGTACATCGATACTGAACAACATAATTCGAAACTGACTAATTTGAGCTTCGTGATTGTGATCGTGTTAACGTTCACGCCCCCTAATTAGAAGTTTGAAATATAAAACGTGAAGTTGTTGTGTAAGTTGTTATATAAAATGTGAAGTTGTTGGAAAACTCGAAACAGCTTTCATTTCGCGGCGTAACGATTGAATGCAAATAGTAGCATAGTTATGCAGGCTGACATAAGTCAAAAATGACTGTAAAGATTAAAATTTACGTATATTTCGTGTTTCTAAAATCGCTTTCCTTTTCAGCTTACTGTGTTACTAAACTTGCCGTTACAATTCTAACAAGATTACAAGCAAACTTTTTTATGCAGTCCAGCAGGTCAGCGGATCAGATCCTGGTGAATGCGGTGAGTTCAGTAGCATATCATATACGCATTTACTTCTCTGAAGTAAGAGAGAGATAGTTTCCATGCAAACGTGGCAATATTGTTGCGTGTGGAAACTGAAAAGCTGAGAAGCAGTTGGAAAGCCAGAATGGTAATTTGGTTATGTTTATGTATACAAATATTTCGGTCTTTATTGCAATGGAAACGATCAATTTCTAAGGAAATGAATAATAATAGCAGGACCAAATTGTGGGGCTGGCCACTGCTAAGAAGAGTTATATTCGCATACAATGAACATATATATACAGACCGAGAATACAAATTGTAAGTTCATAATAATGGACGCGGGCTGAAATATGTTGTAACATCACAACGTTCATACTTTTTCGTAATCGATAGATTCGTAATTTGTATCGTAATGCAGAGCTTGTAATCTACATTTTAGTGTTGTCCAGGATGGTTAAAAACACGTCTTGGAGGACCAGATGCTCCTTTGTCTACTGAGGAAGGTATGTTGGTGCAACCAACACCTTTTCCATTCCTTTTTTCTCACTTTCTATTCACAGCTTTATTAAGCTAACGCTCAAGATGTACACTAACATCCGTTAGATTTTGCGCTATGTGTTGTTTGACTCTCAGAGAGAGGTTTTTATCATGGTACTTGAAGCACCGATAAGTATGCACAAACTTTATATAAGATTTATATTGTTTTTTGTCGTCACGTGGTTGACGCGAAAAATTTTGGGTCACTAGTAGGGCATCAATCACAACCGAAAAATGCGTACTTTCATGGTTGTTCAAACAACAAAGACGTGCAACACCCGGAAGTTCTATTTGTGCCGTCGGGTAGTAAATATACTGCCAGTTTTCCTGTACATAAGTAACCATAAAATCGGAGCGATTTAGCTCATATTGTTTAATTTTTGCTGCGCTTAAATATGGGTTATTTTTCTCACATTTTGAGTTAATAGTACGTAAACGCTTATTGTTCTTCCTATAGGTGCTGACACTCCAGTCTATCTTGCCTTGTTACCGCCTCAAACTAAATCACCCAATGGGAAATTTTTGTTTGAAAGAAAAGTTGTACCATTTGTCAAAGGTAATTAGCCACCAGGCCAGAAATGTGTGGCTTTAAAATAACTAAAACTCACTATTAGTAAAGGTTCATTTGATAAAATCCAGGAGACTGGAAAAGCGGGAAAATACTGGCACTAGTTATATCAAATAGAAATCAATTTGTCGATGCAAACTACTAAATTCCTCATGAAATAAGAATTTAGTAAAACTAGTTTGATTAAAAATCAAAGCAATCCCAAGCGTCTGTGGCAAATTTTGAAGTCGGTTTCCGGCGATACGTACAAGACAAATAGAATTTATGGTTTTCGCATACATAATCAGGCTTCACTTCTCATGCTTTAGAATCCAGTTTACGCTATGAGATCAGTGCCAGGAACAGATTTTGTATGCAGTTTCGAAGACTTTCTTTCCCTTACTTTTCCGTGAGAGGGGCAAGGAAAGTCTGTTCGCAGGCTATTTTCGCCATGCCTCGCTGATTTCATTGTACAATCGCATATTATAACGATAGGCATATATTTCTTACAAGCTTTTTGTGTAATTAAAAACGAGGTTACATTGAATATCACATACATATAGTCTTTAAAACTCTAACATTGCAGAATACTTTCGATTATCCGTAGTTGTTGTAGTTGCAGTAGATTTCCAATTTAATGTTACTTCGTATGTCGGTACGTATGCGTCGTTGCGTATACACATCAGACTGGCAAATTAATTTTATTGAACACTGACAGAAGGATTACCTGAGCTTAGTGTTAACGACCGCTTTGGGAATTAATAATAATAATATCACGTCAAATGCCATTAATCTTAACAAATGCTCGAAATGTGATTGGCTAGTTTGCTGTCTGCTTTGTCCGCGGGCTGACTCAATTACTTGTGTTTTCCTATTCGTGGGTTACCTATTGCTCGACACAAAACGAATTACGATGCAAATTGGTATATAAAGGTTTTAGATGTGAAAAGTTTGTTTTCTAGTAGACAGCTCTCTTAATCCTTGTACTAACATTGATTTGGTTATTGATTTCTTTCTTTTACTTCTTCATCATGGACGAAGCTCCACGCGTAAGGTTGTGTGATGTTTATGGCCACCAAGGAAAAAAGAATGATGTTGTTTTCTGTGGTACTGAAGCACAACAACATGTTGTCTATTTCCATGGTGATGTTCAGGTTAGTATAAATGTCATTCTGTTTAGTCATCCAAATGACAGTAGAAGACATTCAGGTATTTTCATTAATATTTGTTAAAGTCTAACAATTAATTTCTTGAAATGAATACTTACGTAAGAAAATCGTTTCAAAATAATAGCGCTACAGCATGGCTACTTATGATTATGCAACTATATTTGTCACCTGAGGATCGCTGTCTCTGTGAGAGATATGCGAGCTTTCTAACTTTTATGCACTTTAAATTAAATGTGTACTTAATATTCGTCAATGCAGCTTAACAGACAGGTCATAGGACAGTAACAAATTTTATTATTAGCTATAAATCAGGACCTTCTTAAGGCAGAGATTATAGGCTTCTAAAATGTTGTTATAGGCATATTATATGACCCTTCCAGCAATGGCTAGCCGATCAGTTTATTTAGGGCGCCTCTATAAATCGGCACTGAGTATAAATAGATAAACTTATTGCGATTATTCTCTTGCCCGGAAGAATCTGCTCGTTATACAACAGTGATTGATTCATCAATAAAACGTTCTATTAGGTGTTTCCAACAAAGACTTTCAGGTAAAACATTTCTGTCGCTGCGAGATCGTAGGTTTCCAGCAATTTTCAACTCTAACGTCGTGGGTTTATTTGTCACTGCAAACTCTTGGTACTTGGAAACAATAGACTACCAATCGGAGTTTTTCTTCCGAATTTTTTTCCCATATAGGGAAAGTTGATAGATAGTTTTACAATAAACACCAGTTGGTGATCAGACATAGGTCATAAGATGGAATTATTAGAATGTTTTGTAGTTTCTGTGTAATAGATAAGCTCAGTGTGGTTAAACATATCATGCCAGAACACGACTTCTTAGCCAAGTACGCTATTTACAGTTTCTAAAAGTAGCTTTTATTTTATTGCATTTTACAGGACTACGTAGAGAATATGGCTGCTCACAATAGCAACAAAGCGTGGGTGCAGTGGGATCTTGAAACAACTTCGAAGTTGCTGTCCAAACGATTTCCTGGTAGTTTTATTTGGGTAGTAAAATCATCGCGACTTTATTTAGGCACGTACGCTTGTTATGATAATTTCGTCGAGACGAGTGTGTTTGGCGTGCCTGACCATAACGCAAATATTGGTGCTGTTCCTCATCTTCGACGATTACTGGATACTGCTGTGAGAAAAGGTTGGTTTTGAAATATAATTATGTAACAGTAGTACAATCTGTAACGGTCATTTCCTCCAATTAGCGTTTCTGAAGTTGATAAAGACTGGGGGCTAATTGTATTCTGGGACGGAATTTGGGAACAAAACAAAAGGTGCTGTCCCATATGTATCAAAGGTGCAAGGTGTTGGACAAAATTGTTGAGACACCATATTGCTGGGGTTTTTAGAATTCAATTTTATTTGAGTTGTGTATTACAATGCACTATCCAGTCAATTGATACATATGAATGGTGCTCCCCCCCCCCCCCCCAATTCTGCCCACAATACCATGGTAGCCGCCTTTGGCAGCAGTTTTCCTTTGAACTTCGAAATGGCGAATTGGCATCTTTCAATGTGGATAAAAGGTTAAAATTTAGAGCACTGAATACATGTGATAGTATATAGTAGACATGACAGTACAGAGCTTGCGGTGTTGTAACAAAAATAATAACAACCCTATGTTTGGTAAAAAAGCAGGTGATGGCACATATTCACAACACATTTAGACATAATTTGTAACAATTTCTGTGAACGTAATCACAATGCGGCTGCATACATTAGCCCAATGTAAAAATGAAAACCTGAGTTTTCAACTGAAAACCTGAGTTTTTAGTTTTTACATGGTAGTAACTTGCTTTATGATTTGGTTTCTTGAAATACTCGACATTATATTATATAATGTTGTGTTTTCACGGCAGCACTGTTAATTTCAGGGAGTAATTTTAACTCCACGTGGGGAGTCAAAATAACTCCTTATAGGAGAGTAAAACTAGTGGAGTTAAATTTACTCCAAAAATGGAGTTAAAACTACTCTAGAATCCAAACTTTACTCCACCAAGAGTAAATTTAACTCCACTAAAGGAGTAAAAATAACTACAACTAATGGAGTAGAAATACCAGAGTAATTTTTACTCCAAAAAAATTACTCCCGGAGTTATTTTCACTCCACTATCAATTGTAGTGAAAGAAGTAACTTACAGAATACTCTGTGTAGAGATCTACAGACATGTATTCATTTAAAATTATGATAAATGCACCATATCTATGTCACAAAGACGACTCAAAATATCGGGCATAGATTTGTTTTCGCAAGATTGCGTTATTTGTGCAGCCAAAATGTGATTGAATCTCTTGTAAGTTCGTGTTGAAATGAATATATGTTGTCCGTTTGTCCAATAGCAGTATGATATGAATGTTGCTGATTAAAAAATATAAACTATTTTGATTACGCTGACAAGTAGCTTTGTGTCCAGTTAATTACACAGATCAGTGGCAGTGCTACGCGCGCAAAGCTCGGCGGGATAGCGTCATTTCGAAGCGACGCCATATTTATATTTTCCACAATTAAAAGGTTTTATACAGCGAAGAAAGATACCATTTCAACCAAGATGAACGATGAAATAACTCCGTATACATCACGAAGGACGGCGTAAAACTCAGGTAAGCAAATTCTTGTGGTTTTTGTATAGATAAAACAATTTAAATGTTTGATATTTACTGCCTCCCTTCCATGAGTGCATCGAAACACGTGTTCCATATTATAAATTTGAATTTCGCGCGATAGTATTTGGATTTAAAAAGAATTTATACGTTGAAATAAATAAATGCTTTTGCTTTCCTTGATGCATGGAATTCGGCTCAATATTATTAGGATCAGTACTGTTAGAACCTTATCTTGTATTCCTAACTGTTAGAACCTTATATTGTAATGTGGCCATGACACAATGACTGAGTGCCAATCTAATGGGGAAGCCGGCGATAATATGTGCATTATTTCGTGAATGTGTTGTTGCGTGTCATGGAAGTATAGCCAAAATTTGTTAGCTACCTAGCTTAAGGTAATATTGTAGCAGGGAAATTTGTGTGTTGCTAATTTGCTATGATGACTCAGCTTTAATGTGCTCAACCATTTCCTTCTCAGCAAAACATTACAATACTATCTTTATATATCTTGTTATACGGTGTATTTTGTATTTTTGATTGCCAAGGCTCTCCTCTTGATGAGCAAAATTCTCTGCTGTAAAAGATATAGCAAAATATAATAATAATCAAAACTATTTATACTGTTAATTATCCTATTAGCATTGCTGCTGATATTACTGATATTATTAAATAGGAGAACAATGTTCATGAGTATTATAAGTAAGACTTGCGTAACAAGAAAAGAGATATAAGTAATATATTTACCCAAGGAGCTGCAACCTCCAAGAAGTGATATTAAATCACCAAGTTTAAAAGTAACAAAATACTAATTGCCCTATTGTCAACATCTTGTTACTGAATAGTCCTTAATGCAATCCATGTTTTACACCACACTACTTGAATTCGGGTCATTCCAATAAAGATTTGCAGGCCCTCTGGTAAAATTTGCTGTCCTTTAGGGAGGAAAGGAGTAACATTGACTCATGGTAATAATGAAAGACAGTGGAACATGTAATTCACCATTAATTAGTCTCACTGCACTTTTAGAAGTACCAGTAGTGCATCTTGTGTGTGACAATATAAACCTTTTTTGCCATACTGTATTTTTTCCACTCTCGGTCTGATATACTGGATTTGTTATAGGGCCAATTTGTCTTACACCGGACTATTCTACTAATCAATAAAAGTGCTACTTTTTAAACTTTTAACCAAGCAGTCTGTTAATGTAAACTTTGCTATTTTATTCTATTTAATATCAAATAATTCTACTAGGAAAAGTGCTGACACACTAGAACATTTTGCATAGAAAAATTTATGATTGCCTCATGTGTTATTGCATTAGAAGGTCATTCCAGAAAAGATCTATACCCCTCAGAGGAAATTTCTACCATTCAAGGAGTGGGATGTCTTGAGATGCCCAAAGGGAAAGGGAGGCATGTATAAGTTTGCCCAAGGGGTTACACTTTTTAAAAAGCCATTGTATTTATCAAGCAAAATGTTTGTAAATTTAAACGAAAAATAAATTGAATCATATATGACGATGATGCCCTGGAAGGGGGAAGGTTGAATACCTGTGTGATATCTGAAGAGGCTGGGGGTATTTTTAATTTCCTCTGTGCAGGATCTTTTCTGGAATGATCCAATGCCCAAGATATATCCTTTCATGTATGGTAGATAGCTATTTGATTATCTTGACTTACGACTTTACTTATCTTATTGCAGCCTTACAAAATTTTGATTACATACAATTGCCTGGAAACACCATTGGTTGAAAGGAGTCAAAGCTAATGATGCAAGGCTTGGACAATTGGGTGCAATATATTTTGATTTATGAAAGATACTCAGCCTTGGAAAATATGGGGCTCATGTAAGCAGTTTCACAGTATTCGAACAGCTACTTGGAATGTATGAGACAATACAACATTTTGAAATCTACAATAGTTAGCAATAACCTTATTTAATAATATTGTTATAATTACCTATTCATAGTTAACTGATAAACCTAAAGCCATTGAACAGAATGATATACATGCATGAAGACAACAAGTTTTATCAAAGAAACTAATATTTTGATCAAATTGTCTATAAATTGATTGGTTTAAAACAGCCCAAAACATTTTATGTGTTGGATGATTATGTTTAGAACTGTATTTTATAATTCTGTAGAATAGCATAAAGTGACTTAATTAAGTGTGTATAAAAACTCAATTCTTTCTTTTTTAAATAAATGTTTTAACTTCACAATATTTCATCTGATTTTATAAGTATTGAAATTATTGCAATTTTTACTCCACATACTATTTTAAGAGTAATTTCTGGAGTCAATATTACTCCACTTATGAGTGTAAAATTTACTCTCCCGAGGGGAGTACATTTTTAATAGGAGTAATAATGACTCCTATCAGTAGTAAAATTCACTCTACTTTTGAAGTAAAAATTACTCTGAAAAGAGAGTTAAAATACCGGAGTAAAAAATACTCTCAAATTGGAGTGAACTGGGGCCTTTTTTTTTTACTCCACTTTTGGAGTCAAATCTACTCCTTGAAAATAACAGTGAGTGTGTTGTTGCAAGATTGTCACTATAATTATGATTACAGCGAGATAAAGTATTTCAAAGGATTGTCTATGTTTTCCCTATTGGTAAATCAGAGAAGAGAAAGTCATTACTGCCTAAATGTAATTTTCCTTAGTATAAAGTTTACATCATAAAAATGTTAAATATTATAAATTTTTGCACCTCATCCATCAGTGTTCCAATGCTGACTAAATATTTGTTTGTTTTAGTTCTAAATTTAGAAAAACACGAGGAAGATGTGACAGAAGATTTTCCAATAGTCTTGGTTGGTTTCAGTCATGGTTGTGTCGTACTAAACCAGATTGTTCACGAGCTACACGATATCTTGAAGACAGAAAAAACTGGTCTACTTAAATTTATTTCACGTATCAATTCCATTCATTGGCTGGATGCTGGTCACTGTGGCCAATCAAATGCGTGGGTGACAGATGAACGATTATTGGGCTCCTTAGCTGAGACAATACCTCGCATATGTGTGCACCTCACGCCTTATCAAATTCGTGATAAGTCTCGCGCGTGGATTGGGGAAGAGCAAGTTCGATTCACAAACATTTTGAAATCACGTGGTGCGAATATCAAATCTCAAGTATATTTTGAAGACCAGGGACCATTATTATGTAATCACTTCAAATTACTCGAGACATTCGACCCAGCAATGCCTTCTAATGAATAACACGACGGTTGTTGAATGCATCAATACCATTCTACCAGAGGGTTAAATGAGTGCGTCCAGGCAGCCGTCACCTTGCAACTTAGTGTAATTAAACTTGAGTATCTGAGTGGGTTCAGTAATTTCCATTCATCCATTGTATACATATGTTGCAGTCTTGAGTTTTCTGGCTATCAAACATGTTGCTGTCATTGTGTTTAGAAAATACGAGCGATAACCTCGACTGACCACCTGTTTCACATACCTGCTTTACAAAGTGGTTACACATCATAATATATACTCTCAGTAACCTTTCTGCCTGGCGTATGTGACCAAAATGTGGTCTTTGCTAGAACACAGTGGTTAGAACTAGCTATATGGGTCAGGGCACAAGCTGATATTTTGCCTGTATTACTTGCGATGAAAGAAAACATCGCTCAGATTTTACATGCTTTGTAATTTTTTAGATTTTATGCTCACCATTTTTCCTTTATTTATTCAAATCTGATTTTTGTAATATTTTTAGCAGTATACACCTGCCAGTATAATAATACCGATTGTGACACACTCTACGTGCCACTGTTCCCTCAGCATGTTCCCTCTCTTTCTCTCTTATCTTACCGCATTTGAACTTTTTACAAGTACGGTTTTGAAAACAATTCGGGCTGGGGGTGAACGTCCCCGGCTGAGGATGATCGTTGGCTAAAGCTTAAAGGCCTTGCGTGGAAATAATGAAGCAGACCTTTAGGGGGAGAGGGAGTGCCAATTTCACAAAAAAATCTTGTAGGGACAGGTCACTAGGGAAAACAGGTTATCAATTTATGTTCGCAGAAGGAATGTTCCGGGCTTCGATCCCTGTATGAAATATTAGTTTGGAAATGGGATCAAAGAACGGAACATTCATGCATGAAACAAATGAAACATAAATTGATGACTAAAAATCACGTGGAACCTCAAGGTAGGATCTAAGTAATCGAATTACCAGACATTGTATCCAGGAGATAATCCAGGTTTAAAAACACCATATCGTTGACCATACAGAGTCAACAAGACAGAAAAAATATTGCGATAAACAACTCTTTGTTACAGTGGGGATATGTCGACCATTTTTCTGAGCGTTTTGTCCAACACCCCCCCCCCCCCCTCCCCAATTTCTAATGGTCCGCTTGGTAAAATAGAAGGACCAATCAGATCATAAACCAGATTCACTTCCGTTCATGATCCAAAGTTGCAACTTGCAGGGAAGTGTGGGTAATTTGCAGCCTCGTGTAAGACAGAAGAGCGTTGCATTGGAAATTTTTGTCAAAATTGTCTTCAAAATTTCAACTTTTTTATTATCTTCAATACTTTTTTCAATAATGAGTGACAGAGGAGACAGATCAGGTTCAGATGATAGGGTAAGTTTTTAATATTTCATTGACAATATAGTAAAGAATCGTCCTTTCATTATGGATGCTGAAACGACGCTCAGGTTACTTACCGCTTGCAAATACTTGGCGTTCCCTTCGGCAAAAAGGATTGTTTGCTTCATTTTTCTTGCCTCATAATGTAGGTAAGAGTTGTGTACGGTAGAGGTCTTGTTTCAGCGATGGGAATGCTCCTGAGTGTGGAAATATAAAATATTTTGCACACGCAACATTTGCCCGCCTAAATATGTTCGTCGGTAGGCGTACGTCGCTGTTTGACTGGCAATTTACGTAAGACATGAATCGAATTCTCGGCATGTAAAACTAAAATATTTTCCATAAAAAACATGAGTAAATAGGTTGTTTACGGTGTATTATATTTGGAGAATGAGCGGGGAAAATTTGAAGACAACGAATCTTTTTTGTCTGGTGGGAAACCGCAAATATATTTGTTTGCAAGCAAACTTGGTATAGAAGTTTTTTGAGAAGGTAAAAACCGTACAATTATAGAATACCTGGCCACACAGGGTTTGGGTTAGGGTTTGGTTATAAACTTGCTAGGTATTATATAACTACTCTGATTGTTGCATATCTGCCTGCCAAATACCAGCATGAATCATTCTGTTTCTCTGTGTTCCGCAAAACCCTCGTACACATTCAAAGATTTAGCTGTAGTTCTTGGGCTGTGTGCCGGAAGGTCGTAGACCTGCTAGAGTTTTGCCGGTTCTTGCCCGGCTGGAGCTCAGATGTCAGTTTCCAGCTTCAGCTTTTCTATCCTTTGCAAAAACTGGTGTATTCTTTAGGAAATGGGTAATTATTGTAATTATAGCATAGTTTCTACTCTTATCTAATGCTTGACATTTTTTAATCCCAAGACTATTTTAGTATTTTCATGCACCGATTCATGCTCTGGCCAACACCACTGTGCACCAAACATGCGATTAGTTTAATATCATGAAAGATGATTCAAACGTAATTTCCTTCCTTTTATAGAAATCACCAGATAGAAATGGCAGAAAAGATAGGTCAGCATCCAAATCCAGATCACGTTCACCCAGAGGTCGATCATATAGCAAGTCCAGGTCACGATCAAGGTTAGTAAAAAACTATATGAAATGAATATTTAGCCAGGTGCTTACCTATCCACTATAATTGTCATCAATTGCGTGTACCTTGAGACACAAAAAAATACATATATAAATTGAGGATATAAAAAAGAGTGTCACACAGTATATGTGGGCATATTTAAAGAAACCTGGTCTATTTTGTTAAACAAACATAAAAATACCATACTTCTGTCGCTTGATCCAATTTTTTTAACTTTTCTTTAGTTCATTTAATTATTGTCAGATGTGATAGCTTATACCAGAGTTTTAGAACACCGCAAATGTAATTTAAACAATTCTTGTCGTGAGGTTTCCTAATTATGTTTGCTACTAAAAGCTTAGCTTGATAAGAAAAATGCCGCTCAATCCTATCCATTCCAACACTTTGTAATGGTACGTTTGGCAGCCATCTCATGTCAAACCACAGCGTGGAATGAACTTGTGTCACCTAAATCTATAAAAAGCCTCGTAGTCAATCAATGTGCCATTGGTTGCAGCAAAGCTAAGTTTTGATATGTAGACCCATGTGGCCTAACTGTATCATATTTACGTCAGATCTCGTTCATACAGTCATTCCAAATCACGTTCTCGTTCACCACGAAGATCTCGATCTGGCTCGCGTCCTCGACATTCGCGATCCAGAAAATATTCCCGATCAAGATCTAGAAGTCCTTACTACAAGCGAAGGCAAGTTTTAAATAAGATTTGTTGGGGATTTGTAATTAATTGTGATGCAAGTTAGCCTTGAGCCAAAAAATCTAAGAACTTTGAACTTATATGTACTGTAATGAATAAGAATTTGTTTCTTGTCTTAAATTAAATGTCAGCCACAGGGTTAAAAAGTACATTTTGGGGTTCTACATGAAATTCCAGGGTTTGAATATTTGCGTAGTACAGAAGTTTAGAAACTGATTGCATTGTGATATATTAAATACTAAATATGATATAACCTTCATAGATCTTCACCATATCAAAGACGTCGTAGACATTATGGAAGCAGGGTAATTATTGTTATTTTTATGTAAATCTCAAGCTGTTACTGAGCTGCAAGTTAGTGTGTAAAACTGACTTCCAATTAGTGTGTCAAGGAAGTTTGTAGTGTGGAAATGCAAATGTTTTGAACTTTGTGAATATAGCTATTTCAATTAAGTTGTCTTTCCCAAAGTGTGAACAGTGAACTATAAGTGTGCAAGGGGGGTGGTGTAGCTTTCATTTGGTAGAAATCAAACACCAACAAAACCCAAACAAAACACTACTAGGTAGACAGGGGCGCAGATAAATCAAGCACGATAGAAGAATTTCTGACAAGATTTAATATAAGTCAACAATACATAGACTCGACGAAACTTGTAATTGAGTTGATAACAGTTCAATTTGATGAATGTTTGGATGAATTCAAGTTGTTCAAATCGTTCAAGATCGTGCTAGATCGTACAAGATCGGTTCGAACTAGAATGTAACAATTAAATAAACTAACTATAGTACCGGTACGAGTATACAATAATAGCACAAATATAAAGGAATATGTGGCAATTTTAAAACAACAATCAACACGTACTAGATTATAACGCTATCTAATTAGTAACAACATGCAATAGTTAGCCAGACTGATTTTAGCAATGCGGATTCGAAACAGGAATTGAATTTTAGCATAATTTGGCATTTTAACTTATATAACGTAACTTAACTAAGCGTGTGCAACTTAGCTACCACTAAAAACCATACCCGAACAGAATTAACTTGTCAAACACGAAATCGCGCACGTACATTGCTGGCCTTTTAGTCGAAAGGCATAACTTAGTATGAACAATTCAAATGCTTTGAAATGCACTAAAAAGAGTAGAGCAAGAAACAGATATTATCTATGGACTTACTTTGGTTTGCAAACGCATTAATTTAACTTTAGACTTAAGCGTAGATACAGCTTCTTCTTTTAAGCGTTTGCGTCGATGACTTGTTGCAGAATGAATTTTACGGACTAAGTTAGCTATTTTTGCGCAAACACGCACCGGAATTTGACATAATCGAAAAATCAATGGTTTTCACAACGGACATAGTGCGGCTAGGCTAAGCAACCACATTACGCATTTGGCTGGATGAAAAGTGCTTCTGGTCGTAGGAAATTTACTTGTTTAGGTGTTTTGCTTGCTAAATTTACGCATTCGATAGGAACTGTTGGTTAACAGTGAAAAATAACAACTTGTTTGTTTACTTCAAAAATTGTCCAAAAACATCCTACAGTGTTTTGAATAATTTGCGTTTCGAAACCTGCAGATGGATTATTGTTTATTTAGACCTTGATACTGAAGGAATTACCTAATAGCAAGTAAATTTGGTGTTGTAAGCTCCATTTGTGCTCTTGATGCTGTTTCAAAAAGTATTCCATATTTAGAGGTGAAAGTAAGCAATAATTGGTCATCCCTTGCTTGCTATAGTTCACAGTTTAGGTTTTGGAAGGACAACCTTTATTGAATTAGCTGTATCTGTATTGCAATTAAGAATTTTTTCATCAAATAGTGAAATCCAAGACTTTAGTACTTTTTAAAATATGAACTTGTGTTGCAAGAGTGTTCGGAAAACAGTAATGATTGGTATCACTATAATTTTGTCATATTAAACGTTCTCAAACATGTTATGTTTGTGCAGTTGTGCAAACTATATGCAACTGATCCGAACGTTGTATTCCAATAAAATTACTGGTTACAACGTTTGATAATTCCAATAGTTACTGGAATTGTCATTTCATGCATATAAAATAAACCCTGACCCAGACCCCAACCCTGACCCTAACCCTGACCCTAACCCTAACAATCCCAATAATTTATTGGAGACAATAATTTTATTGGGATACAACGTTCGGATCGGGTGCTATATGCCACATTGCCCTGAAATGTTGCCTCTCTTTTATCAAATACAGGAAGATCCACCAAAATCCAACTGTCTTGGAATATTCGGACTCAGTCTTTACACAACAGAAAGAGACCTGAAAGATTTTCTTGAAAAATATGGATCTGTTGACTCGTGTCAATTGGTTTATGATCATCAGGTGAGAGTCTTGTCTAATTTAAATAAAACAAGAATTATTGTATCACTTGTAAATTAAATATCCATGAGCTTATGCTATCAATTTTAAGCGCTATTTTCACTAAAAATAAATACGATGCAATTACAATTTAACGCGAGTGGACAATAATGCGTGTCATTTACTTAAGGCGCATGCTGTTCAAGTTATTGCTGCATAAATATGAATCGCTCTTTATCTGGCAACTAACAGATTTATGTGTGCAATTTTTTGTGCTCCTAGCAGTGACTGGGTGTGTGTCTGTGAGTTATAGCACACACCCTAACCCCAGGCCTAACTTTCGTCCTATTTACAGTTCCTAGACTGATGAAATTAAAATTATTAAATAAAAAATAAACTTGTCATTTTTGGGGGTTTTTTTAGTCTGGAAGGTCAAGAGGGTTTGCATTTGCATATTTTCCAGATGAAGATGAAGCTGAAAAAGTAAGTCTACCTTGTTAATCATCACTCTCCATCTAAGTAAAAATATTTTACTGTTGATAAAAGCTGTATAAAGAGTACTGATATTACTCAACTAAGATTTTCTTAGTATGATATGCAGTGAAAGATAATCGGAAGCATCTTTTTAAAACCTATTATTGAAAGAGTGGTAAAACAGCAATGTAATTTTGGAATGATGGGCCCCTAAGTGTCTTTTTTTCTTTTTAAAACAAAATTGCTGTTCTGTGAATGAACAGGTACCCCTAGCAAATGAGTCTGAATGGACAGGTACCCCTAGCAAATGAGTCCTTACATTGTGTATTATAAAACTGAAAATATTGTTCAATGTGGCTAGAAGGGAACTTTCTCTAAGACCCATTTGAAATGTAATATATTTGTATACTAATAGCGATGCCGGATGCTAAACTACATTCTGCAAAATTACTTTTTTTCTATAAAACCTTAAATTTGTAATTAATTTGTGGTGTTTGCCAGGGTAGTAGCTTAGGGCCATTACTATTCGTTATGTAGAAATACAAAATGTCATTCATTCTGTATCAAAAACCTAAACAGTTTAACTAATAGCTAATAGGCTTAGTTTAAACATAACCAAAACGGAATTTGTGATGATAGGATCACGACAAAGAATAAATGCTACACGGCACGATGTAGCTATTGGAATACGCGATCATAAAAAAACTGAGTTGACGTTGTGAGATCTTTTGGCGTGCATATTGATAGGCATCTGTCCTGGTCAGAGCGTGTTCATAAGGTTTAAGTAAAAATTCTCCCGCTATTGGCGCGCTTAAATGAGCCAGACCATTTATTTCGTGTAAAACAGCAGTTCAAGTATAGTCTGCCTTAATACAGCCTCACTTTGACTAGTGCTGCTCAGTCTGGGACGAATTAAGGGCACACTTGCAACAAAATTACAAAAATTACAAAACCGAGCAGCTAGGATCATTACGAGGCCTAGTTATACGTCGTAAAAAAAATTAAAATGCAATTAAACTATTTAACATGTTTAGGTAAAAGAAGAAACGAGTGGTCTTGAATTAGATGGTCGTCGTATTCGAGTTGACTATTCCATCACTCAAAGAGCGCATACACCAACACCAGGAGTGTATATGGGCAAACCTTCGCAGTAAGTTATATATAATTCACATCTCAAAAAAGAACTAACTCGTAATAGTTAAGTCCGTTTTTGAATTGTTCTCAACTAAAACTATGTTTGTTTGTCCAGCACTTTAGCTGTATATTTCATAACCTTTGTTTTGACAAGAAATGAAGCCATTCGTAAAGTATATTATATTTGTGTTTGTCAATTTAGATTCCGTAATCGTCGTGATGAGTATGGAGGTGGGCGAAGTCGAGATCGAGGTGAACGCGATTATGACCGAAGAGATCGTTATGACAGGGATTATCATAGCCGATCGCGCTCGAGATCCCCACGTAAGTTCTCACCAAAAACTACGCCAATTTTTATGTTTAAACTAGGCATCTTTCATGTTATCTCTAGTATTCATATACACTAGATTTCTCAAAAAAGTTATTGCTTTTATAGGTCGTTATTGAATATTGTTTCCTGTGTATAAAGTACGAGAATTCATTCAAACTGATTCTTTTGTCACAAGGACAGACACTATGGTAAAAGCCTTTTTTGCCTCGCTCATCAATGTACTGTTTTCACGGACTTTGCATAGATGTAGGTCTAAACCTATAGTAGTATGCTGCTTTGGTTGCTTTTCTTACTTTTATGGTATTCTAGTACTATGATCTTGATCAACATTGTGATAGTTTTTAAGTGTAATATATTTATAATATCTCTCCAGCTTTTTTAAACACCATAAGCGGACACGTATGTATTAAATACCTTCATATATGTGCGAAATAGGACATCGTAGTGTGTATCCATTTATTTTATGAAGCGCAGACGAATTTTCTTGTGTTTCTGTCGCCGTTGTTGTCGAGTAATGTGCGATCATAACATGTTTTTTTCAATGGCTGCGGGTTTCTCTACTCCACAGTCCATACACGCTTTTCTATTCCATATACACTTTCTCGAGTTTCTTTAATTGATGTCGTATGGTAAAATAAAATATCCTTTAATGTTTTATGTCTCTTGCTGTGTCGTTGAGCCATCCTTTTCTGTCGTTATAAGTTTATTGAGTAAATAAATTCAAATTAACCTTGCCACCAAAAGCACTGTTGTTATCACCAAATGTCTTCAAACTTGTACAATTTCTGTCAAGTCCTAAAGACGAGTTTCTGTTTGCGGAATGGAACGCAAATGCTGCCAAAAATTCACCATCACTATAAGATATATGTAATCAAATTATGGTGTTAACTTTATTCCCTGTTAATCGCAGGAACTGAAAGCTTGAAATTTCAAGACTGAAGAGGGTAGAAAATGAATTGAAGATTTAGAAGAATTGCTTGAAGATTTTCAAGAAAATCTGAATTTTCAAGAAAATGCACTAAAGAAAATCGACTAAGTAAAGAAGAAAACCCTCAGTTTCCCAGAAAAACGTGAAGGAAATTTAGGCGAGGATATTCTTTCGAACATTTTAAGAAGAAACGAAGAAAAGAAAACGTATAAACAAGAATGAAATTTTCCGTCAAATGAAAATTAGAAAAATAATGCCGTGAAACTTGAGAAAATGCACATTTAGCTTGGTTTTACATTTCTCCAATAACATATTTCAAATAATTCTGCTTAGCGTTTAAGGATCTGCGTGAAGGTAAGATGTTTTACCGGACATGTTGTAAACATCTCTGAGCATTATTCTAGGTTCCAATTTACAGACCGACTTCAACTCGTCTGCTGCATGTCAAGGGAATAACAAGGTAATGTCAGGTTGGAATTAATCTGGTAAACCGCACAAAATTAGCCAACCAGGAAGCCACACTAACTTTCAGGAAAATTGGTTTTCTTCACCTATTTTTTCGGTCATCGGTTAGATTCAGCTTTGTGTTATCTATCGAGATGGCAAGAAGGTATCTTGTTTTGAAATTTATCCAGAATTCGAAAAGGAAACTGACCTTCTTATTTCTTTGTAGTACCATTTATTAGAAATGGCATCTACACGTTACCTGCCTGGCTCGTGGTGGTAGCATTATTCCGAGTGGCGAAAGTGAAGAACAATACTAAAGATTTGGTTGTCATGTTAAATACGGTAGCACTATACGTGCATTGGTGTTGAGGCTTCGAGTTGATACAGAATGCGGCAGTCGGTGGTGCGACAGTTTCTCCTATTTGCTTTGTGTTCACCTGATGATATGTCAAGAAAGTATCGCAAATTTTGCCTGGCGACGACAAAATTCCGACCTGTTGCTTCGTTAAACAGCTCCGAATTGTGTCGACGCTTGGCAAAAAACGCGACTTTGAACAAAAGTGCTTTGAGAACACATGGCTATTCGCTAATTGGAGAATGCGGCAGAGTGGTTTGGGTCAAGCGACTAAGGATTGATTGTAGTGGGACAAATTTTAAAGGATGCAGAGGAATCGTTGTAAAAATTTTTCTTGTACTATGAATTTTTCTTAATACTCTGATTAGTATATTATAGGTGTGATTGTAGGTTATTGTGAGTGTGGTTGGTTGAAAATGTAGAATTTAGTAGAAGGCATAGGTCTAGGCTGATGCATCCAACCGATGGAATCCATTGGCATGGCTCCAGTGCAATACAATGGAATACAATTCACTTCAGTTGAATCTGCTGCAATCCAATATACGATCGAATGCAATCTCGGGTTTACTCCAGTCCAACCACTAAAATATATTTTACTGCAACCAAACCACTGCAATCAAATTCAATAGGGAGAGCAATCGTACCAAATCCAATCCAGTACAAATTTTGAAGGGTAGCAGTGGTGGCGCCAGAAATTTTCCGACGGAGGGGCTATATTTTTTTACATGGCTAAGCACGGTGGGCCAAATTTTTGTCAGTTTCCCCCGACAAATGTATAAGGGGGCTGTAGCCCCCCCCTTTAGCGCCACCACTGAAGGGTAGAAACAATTAAGTAAATTTATAAGTAGCAAACGACCATTGTCAATTTTCATGTATCAAAAAACTTTTAGTAAATAAAAATGCACATCAAACAATATCGCAATACAGGATTTTGTTTCAACTCTCGGAAAAAGGGAAACGTCACCTTGACCAGATGCTCCTGCCTGAATTCTGAATTGCTTGCCAAATAACATATCTTACTGCAATTGACACGGATTTCTAACTATTAAAAAAATTACTTGACATTTCTCCTTGTTGAGGTATTGACAATAAGGAAGCAGTGATTGAGTATGTGTCATGGGGTGGGGGCTATTTGGGAGGGGTATGAAACAAAACTTTTATTTTGAGAGGGGGGTTGAATACATTTTGTAAGAAAAAGAGGGAGGTATTAACAAAAAAAAATGTCACATGGAAGTTTCATAGTCTAAATAATTATTAATGTATATTGTCTGCAATAATTTCAATCAGTTCAGTCTCTTTTATCGCTCTCTATAATGGCATGTAGTTCTGTGTCAGAACCTATATCTCACTTTGTGAAGTACTAGCTGTTACTTCTTCAGTGTTATAATCAATGTTAACACAACATTGGAAGAGTGTTCTCTGATTTTTGCCCAGACGCCATTTTGAAAATATTGAAGTAAGTAGTCACCAGTCCCCCGAACAGCGTTGCCAACTGTTATTCTGTACAAATCCCAAGTAAGCTCCCTAAAAATCCCGAGATCTCCTTGAAAATCCCGAAATTCTTACTTTCGTTCTCATGTTCCCAGTCTCTGCGCAATTTAGGCCTCAGGCCTCTTATTGTGTGTTCTTTGCCTCTTGTTTTGCTTTTGAGAGCCTTCCAAAACAAAATTTTGTTAAATATGCAGGTCAATAGGGCTAAAATACGAGCGCATGAACTGTCTATTTTAACAAAATCATTTGTTAACTAGCTAATTTCACCAAAAATTTGATTACTAAATTTAGAACTTGAAGTTCTGAAAAATCCCAAAAAAATCCCGAGATTGAGTTTTAAAAAGAAAAATCCCAAAAACATCCCAATAGATTTAAAAAATCCCGAGATCTCGGGATAAAATCCCGGACTTGGCAACACTGCGGCCCCGAATTGTTGACGAGAAATAATGCAAATAAAAATGTAAATATATGCAAATACCAATGCAAATATGGAGGTTCACAACACCCTCAGGTCCAAAATACGAGATTCCAAAGTGTCAAAGCATGTTAGGGTGTCTTTACAAGTGTGTGCGCCCAATAACTGTGAAGCCTACTTGTCAGAACGGATCAGCCATTTTGAGAGAGAACTACATTCTTCACATGAAAACCGAGCCCACGTTGAAAATTTGAAAGGACTGAGAGCAGTGCTACAGACATTGATGGCAAATATCGAAATTGTGCAAAAACAGTCCGACTTTCGTACATGAACTTCGATGAGGCCTTGGCCTTGTTCCTGTCTTATCGCTCAAATGCACAAAAGTCCATGCTAACGGATTGGTACCAGAAAAAAAGGTTTATCAATTTGCTTTATCCTGCAAAAAATGGCCTTCCAGTTTATCTTGAACAGAATCAGTACGTTGTGTTGAGATCAGCAGATGTTGACCTTGATTTGTTTCTTGAAGAAATCTCTCAAAAGTCGATGAGCGAAAAAGAACATTTTTCAGTCACACAAGTAAACAGTATTTTGGATAGTCTGGACACAAGTTGGGACAGAAAGGTGTGCAAGGTTATCTTGTGGGAACACCTTTCAAAACAAGAGCACAAAGAAACGGGTCTTGGTTTAAGAGTTTGCAAACACAAATCCCAAGTATTTGAAGCAATAGAAACTAGAAAAGCAGTGAGGAATGAAACAGAAACGAATGTCAAGAAGGAAATATCAGAAAAGATATCAAGAATTGATCAAAGAAATTTGCACGAGGAGGAGAATTTAGAGAAGAAATCAAAATTATTAAACAAGCAACAACATGATGAGCTAACTGAGAAAATAGAAGACCTAAAAGACAGAAAACTAAAGTTTCAAGAAATCAATAATACAGATGGAAAAAATTCGAAAGGTTTACGTCAGATGATAAACAGAAAATACGGGAGACTAATTTTGGACAAAAGAGTTGGAATGAGGAAAGCAAGCTCTGGAAGGCCACAGCAAATTGACGAGGAAGATGAACAATTTATTCTGCAATGCATTGAGGAGAAAGCTACTGCAAATGGCAGAAGACACGATGCTGTATTATATACTGGCCATCGAGTGAAGAAAAAAGATTTCTTAAAACTTTTCAACCGTGAAAGACCAACAAACAAGAGGAGCGTACAGGCTAAGAAACATTTAGGGCTTGGTTTGTTTTGTGGCCAAAAAACCACCAAAGCTCAAAGAAAATGACAATATATTGACCCATCACCAGCGAGCCTTCAAAAAGGGTATACTCCTCTGGCAACTACATTCATCCAAAGAAGAAGAGGCTAATTTCAACATGTTTATATCAAGGGACGATAAAGTGTACTTTTGTCCTGGCACAAGTACAAGTAGTGTTTGTATCAATATTTTCATTACCATAATATTCAATACATTATGCTTTTAAATATATTGTTGCGGTGAACTGTAAATGTTGTATAATATTACCGTGAACTCTGAGTGCAATAACCGTGACTTGAACAATAGTATGCAAATTAGAGGTGTGGAGATGGATATATATAAAAAGCCAGACAAGGTGGTTGATTTTAAATTAGATCGTGTGTAGAGAGGACTTTGTTTTTGGGCATTTTGATTAAAAGGGACTTGGGTGCGTAACAATATTTAGGTGTTCAAAGTGCAAGAAACGTCCGTATCATTTAACCGTCTGACATCTCGAAGCAAAAAACCTTGCCCAAGTATGACTTGTCAATGTTACACCTGGTGTAAATCGAATCATGGACTTCGAGCTTAAAGATGTTGACAATGAATATGATGACTGATGACAATACAGTTGTTTTTAACCGACCAAAATATTTCATTGGCAGCAACGGATCATGCAGTGTCAGTGCCTCTGAGTTTATGCAGTTACGCTATTTGAAACCAACTTTATTTCTTTCAAGCCAAACCGATGAGCTTGATGTAGATCAACTTAGTTGTAATATACAACTAATGGATAAATTAAAGCTTTATTGTCAACAATGAAGAATGATGTATTAAATGTAACTAAAGAGCGGGACTGCCAATTTAGAGCGTATGAAAAAAAGAGACTACCCTCATTGAAGCACACTGTTGCGAACTGTTTTGGATCTGGTAATCTGCAAGCAGTTGTGAATGAGAAGGTAGACTTGTTGCTGAAGTTAATTTACAAGTTACAGCTTTTACTAGAATCGTGCAGTTTTAGCCCAACTCTTTGGGATGATACCAGCAAGATGGCTAAACTGTGTGACGATCTTCACAAAGAAATCTCCAAATTTGTTCCAACATTAAAGCCACGCATACATACTGACCGTGCGCATTGATGGTGTTGCTGCCCCTAGTGGTCACATGAAGGCATATTCATCTGAAAAGTGTGAAAACCTGTTTTTCAACAACCATGGTTACCTTAAAGATCACATTTCTTCCTTTGACAAGACAAGGATGTCATTGCCTGTTGCAAACTATTACTGATTCAGACATTCATGGACCAACATTTTGAAGTCGGGGAGAAATATATGGAGTATGTGAAGTACTTTTGCAATTTCTCATTCTGTTTACACTGTAATGAATCTGGTTGGGTTGGGATAAGATACGAAAGCCAATGCCAGATTAGAGTGTTGATGGAATGCATTATACGAGTGTGCTCAATACTCCATCTGAGATTAACGGGGCACCTCGAACAGTAGATGGCTTTCAGCCAAGAAAACAAGTGAAATACCATCTACAAAAGCTCTCTACAGATGAAGAGTTTAGTAAAACATACATTGTTGAATTAACATTGCTGACAAAGTATATTGATCATTTAAAACTGTTAGAGATTAACAGAAGTAAAAGAGCTGAAAAAAGGAAAATTGAAAAAGGACAGCAAAAAATTTAAAGATTATGACTGGACTGTACTTTTGAAAAATGGCTTGGTCAAGAAACTCAGGGTGACAGAACTAGATAAACATCTCAACCACTTGGTCTTTGCAAATCACTTCATCTTAAGAAAACAGAGAAAGTCAAGTATATTTCTGCTCATATAGCCTCAACGATGCTGAACCAGCCTGTTGTACCTGCCCAGGACAACCTAATAGCCGATTCGGACACCTCTGATGAAGAGCTGGAAAGTGAGTAGTGATAACGATCTGGTAATTGCTGATACAGCTGACATGTCCATGGAATCATCCACTGATGACATAGAAAGTAATGAAAGTGACAATGATGGTGATATTTTTATGCTTAATATCTGTGTAGTTGTCTGTTGCATTAACTAGAATATATTTCTTTCTATCTAAACTGCAAAATACGTTTATCTTTCAGTAAATGGATTGCCAACTAGAAGGATTTCATATCTGAAAATTGCGTAATTGATAGCTTTAGTAACTGCTTGCAATATGCTACAGTCGCATTTTTTATTACAATATAAATTTTTAGGTGAATAATCCTCTTCTAATTTTCTTTATTTAAACAGATATAAAAGAAGGAAAGCAGAACATGCAGGTTATGTCAAGTATGGTACAATAGAGAAAAGTGTACAGTAATAAAAAGGAAACCATTTTAATATTATACCAGTATCAGTACTATTTTTTCCATAAATTCTTCTTGATATATCATTATAATATCAAGGAGGGGTATGAGATTATTTTAAGATTATTTGAGGGGGAGGTAATATCGGGTAATTTCTTATATGGATGGAAGGGGTACAAAACATTTTTCTAAATCTTATAAATAGCCTCTGCCCCCCCCCCCCCCCATGACACATACTTAATGACTGCTCCCTAGTGACACCCGGAGAGAACGTAACCGAAAACACTGGGTAAAGAATCTACATCATCGTGGCTATTTTAAGAGTGATTTGTTGTGTATACACTATTTTTTGCCACAGGGAATATAGAGAAATAAAACATGTAAAATAGAAGAAATAAACACAAAGATCTACACGAAATTTTTACAATACTAACAATTTAACATGCAAAAGTGAAGTACGGGTTCCAGAGTGGCGGGACACAACGTACGCAGAAGAAAGTGTGAATTTGAAGGATAGAAGAAGCTCAGAAGTTTTTCGTTTTTATGCGTTCAACAAAAGCCTCTGTAATTTTGTCGTCCTTTCGTATGGAATAACTTGACTACAAGAAACGTGCACCCCATATGGACGACCACTACGAACCCACTGCTTGTTTGCATAGCCAATTCTTTAGCACAAAGTTGCTTGCTCTTTAAGATGTATCGGTAAGCACGATGTAGATAGCTTTCCAAACGATACGATAAATATGGTATGACTGGATTTGCTTGATTGACAATGTTTGTACATCATCAACTGGTTAGATACAACAGTAAAAGTTCATTGAACTCAAATGAATGGACAGTACCAAATCGTTGGGCACACTCCATTATATAGACGTATCACTTCACCCATTGTATTAAACATTTATTACAAAACAAACAAACACCCAAACCACCTCCTATCTCATACTTTTTCACTTCGACTACACGTGGTCTAATTCTTGACGTAATTATATCCCTTGACCAGGAGTAACTTGACGATTTCCTCTGAATGAACATTTGTCACTAATTTCGTTTGTCCGTATTCCATTTTCAACCGATTCCACGCTGTTTCATAACCAATATCAAAATTGTGCAGGAACTGATTAAAAAGTCTCCTTCAAAGTCATCCCCTCTGCTTCCCATTCCAACTCGAACTCTGAAAGCATGTACAAATTAAAGAAGCTTGTTCCAGTTATAATACAGGGGGAGGACCGAAAAAAGTGGCCCCCTATGAAGATAGGGTTTTTAGACTATAATTGTGTAAAGCGTGCGGAAAACGTAGAGAAATTCATGAACAGGACTGTACAATTACCAAACATGACCGAAGGACTAACACTTTTGAACCTCAAGTGTAATTTTCATCACACAAACAGATAAATAACAGTATGTTTTGTGATTAAATTGAATAGTTCAAATGGCTTCCCATCAACCGTTGCTGCAGTTGTTTGGCGGTATTAAAAACGTTTTCACGTAATGAACACGTTAACAACTCAACATTACGTCACATTTGTACAATTTACAATGCCATTGTCACATTAACTTAATTTCTCGTTATCGTGTTGTGTCTTATTTTCAGTACTTTGTTGGCATTCCCTTCGATTTAATAACAGCTTTGCATCTACCACCCATGCTCTCCACAAGTTTTTTCAAGTATTCGTCATTTATTTCGTTCCATGCAGTTTTAAGAATTTGGAAAAGTTCATCTTCATTCTTTGGTTTTCTATTTTTGGTCTTACGATTCAATTCAGACCATAAGTTTTCAATAGGGTTTAAATCTGGTGACTGAGCTGGCCATCGCATGACATCAATCTTCTTATTTGCAAGATATTTGGAAACAACTCCACTTGTGTGTTTGGGATCGTTGCGATCGTTGAACTTTTCCAAATTCTTAAAACTGCATGGAACGAAATAAATGACGAATACTTGAAAAAACTTGTGGAGTGCATGGGTAGTAAATGCAAAGCTGTTATTAAATCGAAGGGAATGCCAACAAAGTACTGAAAATAAGACACAACACGATAACGAGAAATTAAGTTAATGTGACAATGGCATTGTAAATTGTACAAATGTGACGTGATGTTGAGTTGTTAACGTGTTCATTACGTGAAAACGTTTTTAATACCGCCCAACAACTGCAGCAACGGTTGATGGGAAGCCATTTGGACTATTCAATTTAATCACAAAACATACTATTATTTATCTGTTTGTGTGATGAAAATTACACTTGAGGTTCAAAAGTGTTAGTCCTTCGGTCATGTTTGGTAATTGTACAGTCCTGTTTATGAATTTCTCTACGTTTTCCGCACGCTTTACAAAATTATAGTCTAAAAACCCTATCTTCATAGGGGGCCACTTTTTTCGGTCCTCCCCCTGTAACTCTAGTTTACTCATCGTTACTCAAAGGAATTTTCCCTAATGCTTTCAAGGAGGGCGCTGTTTGCCTAAAAATCAAGGAAACTACCCTAGATAAAGAGGAGCTGGACAATTTCAAAGCAATTACCAATATCGCATTTGTCACAAAATAATTGAACGAACTGTTGCCCATCAATGTGATCATTACTTAGCAATGAACCACCTTTATCCTAAATTACAAGCAGCCTACCAACAATTTCACAAAGAAGCCTACCAACAATTTCACAAAGACCGCTCTTCGACTTCAAAATGACATTCTTATAGAGCCATTGACGATAAGAAGGAAGTCATTTTACTACTCCTTGACCTATCAGCTGCGTTGGATGCTATTTATCACAATATTCTGCTCAGCACACTCCAAACACTGTATAGCTGTACAGACACAGTTACTGTATTAAGTGGTTTGAATCCTACCTTCGAGGTCGCTCGCAAAGAGTGGTGACTGGAAGCACCGAGTCTAACCTCCAGCCTGTTGTCATCTCTGGTTTCCCTCAGGGATAAGTACTTGCCCCCCTCCTGCTTTTCATTTTATATCTAGGACCCATTGAAGATGTTATTAAATCCCATGGTTTGACTGTATGCAGACGATTCATAGCTTTATTTTGCTTTTAACCCTCGTAGCAGACAATCTGCAATTACAAACCTTGAAATCCGTATCTGACATTCAGCTGGCATTTTTCTCGCAAATTGAGCTGCAACCCGTTAAAACCGAAATTGTCCATCTTCATTCTCCGTTTTAAACTCCACTTCCATACCTAGTATAAACATCGATGACCATTTGGTTGAAGGAAGTGTGCAATCTTGGAGCAATGTTTGCTAAGCATCTAACAATGTCTAGTCATATAAACAAGATCTGTCGGTCTGCATCTCTTGCTGTGAGAATCGTTGCCAGAGTGAGAAAATAATCAGCAGAGCACATAGCGGCTGGTCCATGCGTTTATCACGTCAATGCTAGACTACTACAATAGCTTACTATATGGACTACGGCAAAGGCAAGTTGCAACGCCTACATAACTCAACAGCCAGGTTTGTGACAAAATCTAAAATTAGAGAACACATTACTCCCATTCTGTTTGAATTACAGTGGCTCCTTGTAGAACACAAGATGACTTTCAAACTTCCGCCGATGACCTTCAAAATTACGCACAACTAGGGGCGTGGAAAGCATCCAAAAATGGGGGGGGGGGGGGGGCACGGCTGCCAGGGGCACTTTGGATAATAAAAAGGGCATCTAAAAATATAGGACGGTTTGATTACCAAAGCTCCAAGGCTAGTGTGTTTTGTGATCGTGTTCTCAAAAAATTTTAAAATTTAGAGTAATGACATGGCATTTCGAGGTTGTTAACAAAATATATTTTGTGTGCCATTTCTGATAAATATTTCGAAATTATATTAAAATGTTTCAGTATTTATCGTTCGTGAGTGTCGTAATAATCTGGAATGATCTTCTATTTCAAATACGTTAATCAGCCTCTTTCATCTCGTTCAAATCCTGATTGAATAAGTACTGTTTTAATAAACTTCTCAGCACATTTCACAGTGACAGGCCAAGTACGTGGAAGACGATATGTCCTATTTGTAGGAATGGAATTAGTTTTTTGAGGGAGACAGGAACTGGGACGATATGATTTGTGCTCTGGGACAGTGAGGAATACCCCTCCTTTTAGACTAATTTACATTTACATGGAGTGCTCTGGGGCGCTCAAAACTTAACATACGGAAATAATTTTTTACAGTTCAAAAAACCAGCCATTTAGCTTTTGAATAATACCGTTGTTGTAAAATAAGAAAGAGCAAATACGGATCAGGTAAAAAATTCCGGTCGAAATCACATTTTTTCACCGTTGTGAATTAATCGAAAATCTGTTGAAATTTAATCCCATCTGGAATTAAATTTTAGCTTATAGGTATAACATTAATGCATCTTATTAGCAAGATTGATTGTTTCTCGTGACAATTCAGTGATTAAAGGAATTTTCTTTTCTTATTCGCTGCCTTAATAATGCTTTGAATGAAAATATGCGATTTCGATCGGTTATTTTCATTTGATTCGTTTTTGCTCAATTGTTCTTCAAATTCTACGTAAATGGTGCCAATCGAAAGGTAAAAGCCTGGTCTTTCCGACTCGAAAAGAATGACTTCTGAAGATTAAATAATGAACGCGTTAGAGCACTAAAAAGTTCGATTTCCTTTTGTTATAAACCCTGTAGCTATGTAATAAAATATTGGCTTCTGTTTTTACTTGTGCAGAATCCCAATGATCATGAAAATCTTCAACAACAAAAGGCAAACAAGTTGTTTCATTTTGATGGAACTCTAGACGACATGCTTTTATATGGTGGAATTTTTACCGCAGCTCTTCTGTTCTTGGATTATGCGGACAACTAATAATCTATTTCTTTCAGAAGAGAAAAGGTATGAGAAATACCATCGTACACCAAACTCGTTCTAAGACATTTCACTGCAGGTTTGTGGAACCACCACGTAAATTTACTACTGTAAAGTTGCCGGTCCGTTAGCTTCGGTCTTAACAATACATTATTAACACTGATACTAGTGACGATCCTAGCTTGAAAGCTTTCAGTTGAAGGTATATATTGTGGTGACTCCACAAAACTGAACTTGTACTATTTTTCACCATGTAAAACTACTTTTCCACTGGATCCATGCAGATCCAGTCACAGCTCTTTATTAAAACAATACAGACTCATACTCAGCTCATTTGATATCATTTTGCCCAATGAAATATTACAGTTAGAATTGTCTTTTAGCTTGTATGTCGGGTTGGTTAAGGAGTGCTAATCGCATTTCACCTTTCTAGAACACTCGGAGCAATTCATGAATCATGTTATAAGTGACATGAAATGAGATTTTGGCCAAACCAAGGAGAAAAACATCCCAAGAGTAGTGTTAGAGCAGTACAAGTGCTTCCAAGACAGTTGGCTTACGAGAATGAAAGCGATTCATCAAGAGTAAATTGACTAATCAGAATATACCGGATAATCTGCAGTTAATAGAAGAATACTAGAATGGCTCTTGTATTTTGTACGAAATTGCATATTTGCCTTGTATGTTAAATAAAGATTCACATAAGGACTTTACAACTATTAGTTTGCTGGTTCATCCCTTGAGTATATGCATGGAGGTTTGTTTGGCAGTTCTTTTGCAATGATCATTCTACGGTTTTTGTTTGAGGACAGAAAGGTCTTGAGCCTTTTTGGGTTTCGCGGGTTAGATGAGAAAGGTTTAAGTAGCTTAAACGGCTATTAATGTTTGTGGAAGCCACCGTAGTCTAGTAGTCAAGGCAATGTGTTACGAAGCTAGGGCGCTAAGATCGATCCCCGTCAATGCGTTGAACCTTTTGGGCCTCGCCAAGGCTAAGAATTAATTATAGACAGCAAGAAAAGGATTAGCTATGATAAAAAAGTAATAGATTTCACCACTTGAGCTTATGTCCAAGTGGTACCTGCTACGTCTGGCAGGCTGTTCGCTCACGGACCCTCGGGTTCAAGGACAGTGTTGTCAGAATGGGAGGGCAAATAGTAGGGGCGTTTCTGCCCCGAAACTTCTGGATATGAAAACTGGAGAATTGCACCAGTGGAGATAAAAAGGCAAGGCTGTTTTATCCAAATTTTTTGATGATGCAAAATTTTTTTTATGTGTGTTACGTATACATGTAATGTATATATAAAAGTCTTACACATATACATAGTAAAAAATGCTGCGCGAAAAATGTTATCCAAAAATTCGGATAAAACAGCCTTGCCTTTTTACCTTTACTGGTGCGCTTCCCCAGTTTTCATATCCAGAAGTTTCGGGGCAGAAACGCCCCTACTATTTGCCCTCCCATTCTGACAACACTGTCCTTGAACCCCAGGGTCCGTGAGCGAACAGCCTGCCAGACGTAGCAGGTACCACTTGGACATAAGCTCAAGTGGTGAAATCTATGATCTTTTTATCATAGCTAATCCTTTTCTTTCCTTGCAGTCTATAATTAATTCTTAACCTTGGCGGGGCCCAAAACGTTCAACGCATTGACGGGGATCGATCTTAGCGTACTAGCTTCGTAACACATTGCCTTTCACACAAAGCTAGCAGTTTCTTCCAGTTAAGCTTTTCTGACTTATCGGCTTGTGTGATTTACGTGGTGAAGGGAAACAGGTTACATGCGTGACAGTATTGGTTACATACGTGATATCGGTTTGTACAGTGTACTTTTTATTCTGCATTAGCATTAAAAGAAGTAAAAATGCTTTGTATGTACAAACATGCATGAATATTACTAGGAATTTCAGTTCAGCTGTAGCTTGATCAAAATCGATTCTATTGCCGTACGTTTTCCTCAGGTTATCGTTGAATTCGAATGGCTCCTGGTTAGCAGCGTAGAGGAGAGCTTCTTCAAGCTGTTGAAGTGGTGCGTATGATTTCACATCGAATCTTCGATTCAACTTAGCCAGACAGACATCAATCGCCTCAAAATACTGTGAGCGAAACATGGATTTCGCTGATTCAAATTGGTATTGCGCAGCGTCGCCATGCAGCAAACGGCGAGGCACTTTATAGTGGTAGTGTTGGCTCTTCTACCGTGCTCAGGATTGCTGCTTTATCAGATATTTGCCCAAAGAAAACGTCATAATCATTTCTTTGATGCTGCAAATGATGCTGCAGTGTTCTGAAACACTGAAAATGTTGACTGCAAAATGTAGTCCAAAAAACGTCGTAAACTTGGTCATCTTCTTTGCAAGGCCAGTAGATTTATCACGTATTTCACGAGAAGAACCAGTTCTGGAAATACTCTGCAACGTGTCGTAATGGCCTGGTAACTGTTCAACACTGCTAAAGTGGCCTTAGTTCTGACAGTCCAGCGAGTGGGGCAGAGAAGATGCAGGCCTTCAACATGCTTGTTTGCTTTCAATGACTCACTTGCTATTATCTAATAGGTAGACATTCTCGAAGGAGAGTGACGGATGGAAACTGCCAAATCCTGCACAAAGCTCAGAGCATCGCTAATAATCTTGCTTTCACTAGCACATCCGTTGAAAGCCAAATCGAATCTGTGGTTAGCACAATGGATGCGATGAGCGGCCGGATTTTCACTCGCCGAGCTACAACTCCACGTAGATGACCACTCATCGTTGCTGCCCCATCGTAAGCTTGCCATAGACAATCATTGACGTTTAGACTACATCTCACCAAAATATCTTTCAAAGAAGCTGCTATAGTCACGGCATCAGGTTTATCGACCAGGTACATGCCAATAAAATCTTCACTGTGGGTCATCAGATCGGACTGAGATACCCATCGAAGTCTACATGTTAACTGCTCCTTGTTGCTGATGTCGCGAGACTCGTCTGCAATTAACCTAATTAAACCAGAGTTACTCTGGATGTCCTCTAAAATAGATCGTAAGATTGAATCACCCATCATTTCAAGAAGCTCATTGATTACCACGGGACTTAGGTATTGTCTATTTTCAATCCACTTGTTCAGTTCAGGAATATCCTCGGCCCATGCTTTAAGCAGTTGAATAAGATTACTATCGATACGTTTGTGTTCACGTAATGCAAGACTTTGGTGTGCCAGGTACTTCATCAGGCTACTGAGTTGTTTCAAGAAAAGATATCGGTGATGTTCTTGGTCATCTTTGTATTGCTTATTAAGCTGAGCTCCGACATTAACATTAGCATCGCCCAAGCAATTAATTTACGCCACAGCCTCTCTGTGGAAATGTAAATTGTGATGCCTTTCGAAATTTTTCTTGGCATTTTTTCCAATTTGCAAAGTTTCCCGAACAAAACGCATTGTTCTTGTGGTGACCAAATGTTACTAGCCCCTTTTCGCACGCTGTTTTGCAGAAATAACATGCTATAGTGCCTTGCGTTAGACAACACGTTACCCACGCATACTTGGAAAAATCGATATTGGACACTGTCGATGTTCCCCATCTGGGTACGTCTGCTGGAAAGATGTTTTCTTCAATTCATCATGCGTCTGTTGGCTGGTATACACGACTTTGTGTGCAACATGGAGACTGACAGCCTGCAGGGCTTGAAGGCAGAGTACTGGTGGAATCTGAAGCTAGTGAAGCAACCGTATCGGGAAATTCACTTTCGAGAATGGCTAGTGGTCGTTCTGGACTTAAATCCCTTATGAGCCGTTCGTATCGGAATGGCTGGAGCAACAGAAAACGAATCGTCATTGTCGTTGTTTGTTTCATACCAATCCGGAGGGTCGTTGTCCAGTGAAAACGAATCCTCATCGTTGTGTCTTTTGGATTCAGTGCCCCCCTGCTTTGTGCATGTGGTTAATCCCGCAGACGTAGGTATCTCGACGTCAAGCTCACAGTCGTTTTCAGGCAGGACGTTCGAGGAACTGTTGGTTGCTTGACTTGCTTTACTATAAGTATTTGAGTCTTGAACCGACTCTTGCGTTATCTTTTTGAAACCAAAACTACCAAGTTTTGGCACATTCAAAGCTGCAGGATGAAGTTTCGTTTCCCGCTTTCTTTTGCAGCGCTCTTTATTTGGCATTTTTCATTGTTAAATGTTTTAGACAGTGCTTCCACTCACATTAAATTAGCTTCTCTTGAAAAATATCGAAATTTCCTAAAAATTTATTTCAGCGAGGTTTATAGTTACGTGACGCAGAATAGGTGTCATGCAGTTGCAGTCTAATAACTTTATTTACAAGAAAATTAGCTCGTGTACAAGGGCAAATCAATTGTAATGTGTTTCACCAGTTTTGGAAACAAAATGGGCACTTTTAAGTTGAAAAATTGTTCACAATTTTAGCTTCTTTGAAAGCAAAAAGGGCATAGCGACAATGTGTTTAGGGCACTTTCGATCTTAAATGTTTAGGAAACAAAAGGGCGCTTTTAGATGTTCAAAATTCAATCATTAAAATAGTATTTGCAGCAACTTATAGTTTGTACAAAAAGGGGCACTTTTCATCACAAAAAAGGGCACTTTTGGTCCTTTGAAAATAATTGGGGGGGGGGGGCATGTGCTCCCCGGTTGCTACGTCCTGCCTACAACTATGCCCCAAAGTATCTAACCGAGTTGTTAGAATCCCATAGTCCTTGGCGTATTCTACGATCTGGATCTCAAAACTAACTAGCGGTAGCACGATCTTCCACAACTAAATATAGAGACAGAGCATTCTCCATAGCAGCAAGCAAATGCTATGCCGAAAAACAGCCTGCCAGTGACTTTCAAAGACACAAACTCTTTACATATTTTTAAATCAACAGTTAAGACACACATTTTCCAGGATGCCTACTTTGAAATCTTAATCTATACTCTACTGTAATATATGGATTTTTAGCATAAATGAGGCTTTGCAAAATGCGTCCTAAGAACTGTAATTATTATTATTATTATTTTTATAAATAGTAAGTGTGCACTGCGCTATTGTCCGTTGGATGCGCAATATAACAAATCTGAATGTTGGCCTTCTCAATTTCTCTTGTGAGTGAGTTTCGGTCAACACGTTTTTCTTCAGTTTTACTATAAAACTATTATATTGTCAAAAATAGTCAACTTTCCAGTTTGTTTATTTAAAAATTACTTTGTTTATCAAAAAGCTCATAAAAAGTATATATAAGACATTATTACGATTACCCTGGGTTTTCAGTTGGTTTTCGAGTTATAATCAAAATACAAAAGTGCTAAAATGGCGCAATAACTCAATAAATTCTTCAAACTCAAAGTAACCAAAATAATTGTTTTTTCCTATAAATGAATCTGAAATCTCACCTTTTCTAATAATAATGTAGCTTTATATGGAAATTAAAAAAAAACCGTGTTGGCAAGAGCCCACAAGAAATTTGAAAGCGAGCTCACAAGAAATAACTTATCGGGCATAAAGGTATACTATATATACATACACGTGATTTAATTCGAAATCATATTACGTGTTAGCTTTACTAATTCATGATGTTTACAATGATAACGTTTGTCTACAGCCTATTAACATTATCCCTTGGTTCACATGAGCGTATATAAAAGCTTGAATATTGATCCAGGGGGGAGGGGGTGAGCGACGCATTATAACATTACAAAGGATACACTAGAAACGCGGTCATGGCTAAAGGGGATGGACGAGAGGTAGGTTTTCATGATGGCGGATGTTTTTTAAAATTTTTAAAACAAGAACAAATCAACAACCAGACGTTTATAGCATTCCTAAATTGGGATTAGGTTCAGGGTAAGGTTAGGGTGAGCCTTGGGAATGATATAAATGTTAGGTTGTTGATTCGTTCTCGTTTTAAGAATCTTGAAAAACAGCCGCCATCTTGAAAACCTACCTCTCGTCTATCCCCTTTAGACATGACCCTAGAAACGCTCCCTTGGACGCACTCTTCCCAGCAATCCTTGCGCATTATTCACATTTTTAATTATTCATGTCTCAGACAGTCATTTGTTATACAGGGTGCATAAAAAAAGCACAAATTCAACAGACTGTCCCGCATCACTTGTTGCATTTAAAGAAACAAATTGCCGGTTAAAATCACATTCTTGCACCGTTTGGAATTAAAACGAAAATGAAGCATTGTAAATTGCATATTCAATTCCCTAGGGTGCAAAAATGTGATCTTGACAGGCAATTTTCATTTGAAGTGTATTTGGTCATTTCATGTTGTTAGAATACAAGAAACATATCACTGGAAAGCTAAATAGCTCAACTTGCTTACCAACTAAAAATTAAGTTGCTAAACTCACCATATGGTGTGTGACAGCCTGTCGAATGTCTGTTTCGTTTTTTAGGCGCTCTGTATGGATGATATTAAAAAATCCTATAATATTATAATAAAGCGCCTGAATACGCTGCGGACGTGTACTGCATGCACCAATTTAATCAAGCCGCCCATTTTCGCCCCAGTCCAGCCTGTTCACACGGTTATGGGTCGTAATAGTGTCCAGTTATAACGGAAGGTAGCATCGGGCAAATTTTTGACCCGCATGAATTTTGGTCAGTTCAATTTAAGACCTGAAGCCGGATTTTAGTTGCATTCATAGTATAGCGGTAATTAATTAAAAACTATCGATGGAAATTTAACTACGAATATTATGAGCATACATATAAAAGTTCTAAACAAAAAATGAAAATTGATAAAAAGACCTAATTCGGAGTTAAATTTCCCTCGTGTCATCCATAGGCATAGCCATTGGTCTGAGCGCGGTTTTGTATACAGGCAGAACATTATCGAGTTCTTAATCTCTCAGTTTCCTCGATAACAATTAGTAAACGTTGTTTAGCTTTCTTACTGAAGTGTGAACCTGTACCACAGTTGACTAGACTGGTGAGCTGCTTCGTTGAATACTCCTGTAACAATATAGCAATACATAAATGCAAGTTTGTGCAGTGTGGGCATGTTTACCACCACAGTCAAACACGGTTAGAAGGATCAACTCAACAGGTTTAGGAAATTTAAAGATTTAAGGTTTTCAAACTTTGAAGAAAACTTTGTCTTGGTACAGGAATAACAATACTCGTGGATGCAGACGTATTTCTCTGATTTAAGACATATCAGCAAAAGTAGAGGGGGGGGGGGGGGGCCAAAAAACCATGCACGATGTTCGAGTTTGACACAAAAATATCTATTTGGTTCATTCAAATCTCTAGATTGTCAAGAATAAACTCCCCAAATAAAAAAGCCCCTCCCCAAGTATACTATCAGGATGACTTAGCATGCGATTTCTTCAGTACATTTCAAGTCTGGCTAGGTTTATTTGAAAGGCCCGAATGAAAGTTAACCTTGTGTTCTCGAATCCATCTTTCCATATCTGGCTCCGTCAAGTAATAAGCTTTGACGTATGCTTCAACAAATTCTTTTTCTGGAATAGGCCTGGACAGGGTAAAGAATAGCAGTGTAGTTAAGAGTGCACAAAAGATATTTCTCTACACCTGAAACAAAATTTGACATTTCAAGTGAACGCTCTTCGTTAAGAAGTTAGCTCGAATTTTACTTTATTGCTTCAGGTATATATATAAAGAACCCATCTACATTCGCGTACTATACCTGGTTTCAAATCATTGTGGACATTGTACCTTTTTTTCTGGGACGACTACAGCACACGTTACTTACACTGTATAAGGTTCTCACCTTAAAGACGTTAATTTTTCTAATTTTATTAGAAACTGCTGAAAATCCAGTTGCATTAGAGCTCGTCCTTCATTACTGCATTTCTTTGCACATGAAAATCTATTTAATAACAAATTGTATTCGTGGGTTCATATTAGGTCACTGGGAATTCACTAACTTTTCAATGCTAACACATGCCTCGGTGGTACCGAAACCCTACCTTGTATATAACAAAGTTTAACAGGGTAAATACTTTTAGCAATAAAATACCATTGGTGCAGCTAATAAGCTGCATTACAATAAGGTACTCGTACATACTACAATTAAAGTTTCGAACAGCTTTAACACGAGAAAGAGTCTTTCGTCGGATTTTCGAATAGGGTCAAAGATAATGACCACAATAGCCTGGCCTTATCAGTATTCTTTATATAAAGCGATTGCACGTGATATACAATTATTGTGTACTATTTAAAATATGAGCAGAGCATAAAATGCGACGCGTGCCCGAGCGTTCTACTCTGAACTATTTTATACCCATCTTGTCAGTTTGTTTAAAAAGAAATTTTCGATATAGATGTTGCATGAGCCGATAAAATCGAGGCAAAAGTTTTGAAAATCCAAGAGTGTTTTTATGACATTTTAAGACTGCTTCACGGCTATGATTTCTTTTGTGTCTTGCTCATTTATTAATGAATTTTGAATGCGTGATTGACTACCAAACTCGTAGCTTGTAAACAGACTCTTTGGGAGAGGGTTTGGGTAACCCCTGATCTTTAACCGCTCTCCTAAAGACAGTTTGTTTACATGCTTCTAAACCACGAATTCTTTAGTAATTGGTGTTTGGAATAAAGTTTTAATTGGTGCAAAACTTACCCTTCAACGAAAGATCTGTTTACCCTACGGGTACAATGATCCCACAAAATTGTTAATACTTCATTAGGGATCGGAATTGATCTAAAAAAGTTGACAATGAGAAATAGAATGACAAAAAAGGTATGGGCTTTCCAAAATGTGAAGCATTAAAATATGGTAAAAAAATGTCAGGGGTATTTTTAAGATTTATAACTCTTTAAGAACAACCTTTTTTGAATCGGCTGAACATAATCACAAAATATCTCAAGAACGTACCACTACAGTCTGTTTTCGTCAGGCGGTGGAAAGATTTCGAAAACATGCAAGCTGTCAAGAGCAGCCTCATGTTTTTGAAATTCCTCTGTCACCTGAAGATTGTCTTTGGAATGAAACAGACGCTGGTAAGTTTCTTGAGGTATTTTATGATTATATATATAGGCTACGTCACGCTCTTAGCAACATAAGTTTGTATGTGTAACTAATTACATATGGTTTTCAACTTGTTTTACCTGCCAATTTGCGAGATCCTCATGCTGAATAATTGCAATTCCTAGCAAAATAAAATATCTTGAATTGAAAGTAAAAGCATCATATGAAATAATAATTATTAACTGTTTTTTTAAAAACTTATTTTGTTTGCTTTAAGAAAACAACAATGTTGTACGAAACAAAATGACACATGAAGGGAGATGGAATAAATATACCCGTGTTGCGCCCGACTAATTTCTTTTGAAATCCCGAAATCCGGTCAGTTATAGGATTAGTCGGACAAAACCAAGTTTAATCACCCTCCTCCCAATCAAAGTGCTAGTTCCCCTTCTAATTGAAGTGCTAGCCCCCCCCCCCCCCCAATTAAAGCAGTAGTTTTGGCCCTGGTGACCCTTCCCATGCAGTGATCCGAAGCTGAATAAAACAAAATTCACGTGGTATATCTTTGAAATGTATTGTTATAAAAGCAGAGACTGACGCTGGCAACCTTGGTTCATTACTGTTGCTGTCTTTGTGGATTCAATGTGGTCACTAATTGGTCATGGCTAAAGGGGATGGACGAGAGGTAGGTTTTCATGATGGCGGATGTTTTTTAAAATTTTCAAAACGAGAACAAATCAACAACCAGACGTTTATAGCATTCCTAAATTGGGATTAGGTTCAGGGTAAGGTTAGGGTGAGCCTTGGGAATGATAAAATGTTAGGTTGTGGATTCGTTCTCGTTTTAAGAATCTTGAAAACAGCCGCCGTCTTGAAAACCTACCTCTCGTCTATCCCCTTTAGCCATGACCGTCACTAATTATCTCATCTAGTTAGGGTCTATCTTCATTTTCGTGGTTTACTTACTCTGAGTAACATGTCTACGTATGTATTGTGCTCCGACATGATTTCTTTGATGTCCCATTTCACATTCGACATTAAATGAATGATCTAAACAACACCAAATAATTACAATGGTATATGCACGCTTGCTACTCTGTCTACAACAGCTGTTTATTGCACTAAACACATCTTTTTTTCAACTATTTGACTAAATATAACAATTATTGCTTGAACTTATATACATGCAGCTACAGTTGCAAGTACAAAAACACAACTGCTTTTTTTTACTTGTTTATGTTTACGTTCATGATGCACGAGTGAAGCTTGTCTTTGCCAGGGGTCTAGCCTGTATTTTTCTGGTTTTGCACTTGCATGCAATGTACAGCTGATCATAAAAGTCAAATTAAAATGGCCATTATAAAGAAATAAATTTATATGACAGTACCATGTTGAAATCAATCACTCGAGCAGCGACGGATTCGTATATGGGCCTTCTTAATTCATGCGCCGTGGAGACAGTCTGAAATATACGAGTTCAAGTTTGAATAATCAATTATCAATTACAATTACATAATCAATTACAAGAAAGGGCGTGGAAATTGACACAAAGACAGATAATTAGATTGACAAATAACAGAGGATTAAAATTCTGCATAAACCCCCGCCTAAGGTTGATATTAGCAAATGTAATCAAATGGGACCAATTGTTGAAAAGCCGATTAGCTTCATTTTGGGTTAAAATCAAAGAAAATTTCCCATTAGCCTGGAACAAATGGTTGTATAGTTTCGGTTTCTGAAGTTAATAAATAAATGAAAAGATTCAAAACACAAAAGTAAAAGAAAGGATTAAGGACTCTAGTATCGATATTACCTGAGAATAGAACTGGGAGAGAAATGCCCTTTTAGCCATTGGTATGAGAGATTCTAAATGTGGTTGTAAGGATTCAAATTGCTTCGCTAAAAATACTCTGTAAAAAACAATGATGTATATTACAGCAATGACAGCAGTTGTTGTTGTTTGTTATATATTGGAGGTAACTGTTTTGAAATAGCTCGTAACCATTCTTTATACATAGTATATGTAAGAAAGTTGATCTTTCCAGTGATCTAGCAAAGTATTTACATGCAAATTGACAAATTTAACACCGCGTTATCTAACTATTAAGTACATACAAAAAAGTGATGTCGAAAGCAATGGCACACTTGTTTGTAATGCTTACAGTGATTCAGTGGCGATAATTCTTTCGGACAGACCAAACAATCCTTCCGCGTTGTCCAATTGAGTTAAAGGGGAAAGACATGGAGAAGGCACCTGGAAATATCATCATATAGAATAATTAGTGTAATCACATAAGTGAAAAATGAAAATTCTCTGCTCTGATTGGTTGCCCTAGAGGTGATTATGACACAATAATGCGGCTTTTCAAAATGGCCACCAGTCTTTTGTCAACGTATTTATAAAACGTATTTTTTGCCATTTTTTACCTATGTGATTATACTAAAACAATTATTCACCTCATGCAGGCTCAGTGATTATCGGTGAACGTTCACCTCGACTTCGTCTCGGTGAATATTCACCGATAGTCACAATGCATTCGGCGAATTATTGTTAATTAAACAAAATGGAATGGACTTTTAAAGAAAAGAAGCAAGAAAATTAAACTTTGATAGTTTGAAGGTTAGTAAATTCGCTATGTAATTTATATGAGCTTTGTTTTATTAAAAATACCTTGTATAAAAGGCAAACTCTTGCCTTATCACTAGTCAGATAATAAATGAATAATAACTACCCTCATATCATCACCAGCTGTGACGTCAGGCGCAGAGTAATCCTGCAAAAACGAAGTTCAAAGTTGGGATGTGGAAATACGACTATGCATCGTGCACACTCACGTATGCTGGGGGAAGACAAAAATTGCGCCTAAATTGTTCACATCAGTCTCAGGTTTTACATTATTTCTCAGTTCAACAAAGCAAAAAAGGTTAACTTTTACGACACGCAATAACACAGTGACGAAATAAATTCGTGCTATCAAATCCTCACCTAATCATAGCTACTTCACAACTGCGTGTCACAGAATTGTAACCCACAGAAGTCACTATACAGACTGATATATTCTTGGTTTACGCTTGACGACGATGTTGAAAAAAACTTCAAGAAATCAATATCATTAGAAACTATTGTAATTAGGACATGTTTTCCTGTTACCTTTTCCTGTTACCGTTTCTATTTGTTTTAGAAAGTCAGGAGATTGATTGCAAAGCATCACGTTTGTCAAGATCACTAAATCACTAAAAGTAAAGGTGTACATGACACACTTACGTCTATAATCAAATTCTCCTTGATACGTTTGAGAGAAGTAAGCAATTTTGTACTAAGGTCTGGTGTCTTTGATTCATCCTAAAACATAAAATATCGAAAATATGCATTCAGTCAAAACACAGAAAAACTCTTCATTATTATCGTCTAAAAAAACTTCATTACTATCCTTTACGTCTTTATTAAAACAAAGAAACACTCCTGCTAAATACTGCATATCTTGTGATTTATTCCTGATATAGCACCCCTAGTCGTGTTTTAAATATTACATACGTATAGTCTGTAACCCCACCATTGCTGGCACAATGTACCACGCACAGTTTCAAATACAATTTATAAAACCATCAGTTCTGATACTTGCTCACCCTTGAACAAAAATTGGACAAATAATTCACATTTAAATTCACAGAAAACCTACCATGACATTTGGGCTGAAAAATCTTTGAACCTGCGTGAGAATAAAGAAAAATATTTATTAATTTATTGTCCGACATTTTAATAAATTACGGACACTTTATTCTTCTTCATATAATAGGATTTTTTACTTAAACTTTTTTATTGTTTTAAATATAACTAAGTTAAGAACGATGCATATACTTACAGCAAAAAGATAATAATCAAAAAGCTGCGATACACAAATAACAACGTCAAAGGCGATCGGTTTTAAAACATTCATCATTTGCATATACTTTCCTGAAAATGGCAACATTTTAAATGTCACGAGAAAGGATTTAGCCAAACGTTTTCTAGATTACATTATATGGAAGTAGAATATACAATCATGCAGCGTAATATATTGACTACCAGAAGCAATTTAAATAACGTAGAGACACTCGAATTGCAGGTTCGCTTTTCAATGCATATCTTTCATTCTCCTCAACTCCCAGCCACACTTGTTTCAATAACTATTATGACATATCGAAAATATGTTCCTTACCAAACAATCTCAGAACATTCAAGGTAGTATTGGTAACAATCGGTCCATGGTTTCTGCTCAACTTTTTTCCGAGTTTTGCGTGCGAGTTATATCTGAAAGAAGAAATAAAGAGGGGCCGGCGGATAAGCGCAATATTTCCTCATAATCGTGCATTTTGCGAAGAAAGCATCATATGACAATGTGTAGACCTTTGCACAAGTATGAATATCAGAGATGAAGGCATTAACAAAATTAATGTTGAAAGCCAAAAAATAGAATTTCTGATACTTTAATATAATTTCTATTACTGATAAAAATTTTAAAAATTCAAGGGAGCTCAGAAAAACAATGAGTTGTAAAACTGAAAAGTAGAAAAAAAGTGTTTATAGCATTAACGCAGTTTTTTTATTTGTCCAGCCGTTCTTAAGTCAATCATTTTTGAAATGCGGAAAATGGATAAAAAAATAAGAGAAAAGACTAGGACTAGCTTCAAATAGTCTTTTTGACAGGTCGCAGCTCTGGCAAAAAAATGTTCTACGCACAGTTTTTTATTATACTTTTACGTCATGCAACGCATTTTTAATTTTAGCTCCCTCGAAATTTTAAGATATTTTTCGTAATAAAAACTTATATTAAAATATCAGAAATTTTTTGCTTTCAGCATTAATTTCAAAAATGCCACTATATATATATGATGCTCATACTTGTGTCTAAATCTACACATCCTGTCATTTTGGTGCTTTCTTCACAAAATACACAATGCTTCTACATATCCGCTCCACTAATACAACATAACATAAAATGGATTAGACGCAAGCATGATAATCGTGTAAGCTAGAGTACTTTGTATTGCATGCAGATGTCTACCAAATTCGTTGCCAAATATATCAATTCAAGAGTAACTAATGAACGTCGGTGACCCAACCTTGGTGATGGTTCTCCAGTTCTCTCATCGACATAATCCAGTTTTAGCTCATCTACAAACGATAGTAATGCACAACGTACTTATCTCTGTACAAATTAATATTTATAGTTATATTAAGCTTATGGATAGAATGCTATACACTCCATGTTCGAAAACTAATCGTTAGTATCGTTTGGCATACATAAAGTTCTTCCTAGTTATACGCTGTACGCTTGTAACGCGGGCAGAAAAACGTAGTCTTAAGCTAATTTTACATTTTTGTAAACACATAGACGACTTTTAGAGAAAAAACATTTGAATAAAACCTTTTTTAAGCGTTCTTGGGCCTTTTAGGCTGTTGACGAGTATTGGCAGTTCTACTACTGAGAACATTTAGTCCTTTTGAGCCGGATCTCTGTACAGACGAACGAAAAATTGTGTTATTTTACGGGTGTATGAAAAGTCCAAGATGGAGGAAGGCCAAACAAGCGCGGCAGTTGAGCAAGAAAAAGACGTCTCGGAGACAATGATAACAGCGTAGACTGACATTAATGGTGAGAAAAAGGATGAAATTGAAAGCACCGTGAGTACAATTAAGATTAAAAATCTTAGAAATAAAAAAAAATTAGCGAAAGCCAGAATGACAAAAGCAAAAAAGCATGTTAGTGACCTTCGACCAGTGGATATCCCATTGCCTAGTAAGAATGCTGTACGAAGAGCAGTAAATAGGGTTAACTCGGAAATGAGCATTATCACGACCATAATTGATAAATTAAGAGAAGTTTATGCCATGAGTAACGAGGATGAGACTAGCACAGTAATTGACACACTAGAAAAAGAGTTAGATGACATTGAGAATTCAGTTGATATTTGTGTGGCCGCAGCTGAGAAGCATTTAGAAACAGAATCAATGCGGGAGAAACAGAGTCAATATTACTATCAGTCGATTCAAAAGAGAGTTCTAAAGCAAAGTTTACTTCCCCCTCAAAAGTAGCATCCCGAGTTCCACTAGCAATATCCTCCCACATAGAGCAGAAACAGTTGGAAGCAAGGAGCCAGACGATAGATTACACAAAATGGAAATGGAACAACAAGAAAAGGAACAACAAATGAGAGAGCTAGCTGCAGAGCTTGAACTAACCAGACAACGCACAGAAGAAGCTAGGAAGATAGCAGAAATAACAAGTCAAAAGCAAAAGACGGAGAGAAATTACAGGTAGGCGATGGTGACACTGTTAAGGACTTTCTGGCCAAGCATCAATTTACAACAGATTTACCCAAAGAAGTGCAAGATCGAGTTTTTACCAGATCACCCGTTAGCTAAAGGGTGTCGAACTTCCAAAGTTTGCAGGCACCGACAACACCACTTACGAGCCCTAGAAGGCAGCATTTATGATGATGGTCGACTCTCAAAATATCCCTGTTGGTAAAAAATGTTGAGGTTGCAAGGTACTCTAGTTTAACTGGCAAAGCACTGACACTTGTGAAGGATTTGGGATACTCTGGTGCTGCCCATGAAAGAGCAAAGTCAAGGTTAGAGAAAAGATATGGGGGAGATAGGCGACTACAGATAACGCATCTAACAACCTTGCGTAATTGGCCGAAATTCCGCTCCCGCAATCTACAAGATTTAGAAAAATTTCAGGCCCTATTGGAGAGAATTTTGGCTGCAATGGCTGACAGTTCACCTGGGCAGGAACAAAGCTTGAACCTATCAGCGAAAGATAAGCTAAGCGAGTAATACATTCAAGCCTATAAGTATTGGCCGATGGATCATGCTAAAGACGACAGCTTTGGATCCTTGGTTGACTGGGTAGAACTCCGCGTACAAGTCATGGAAAAGGCAAGAGAGGAGACTGAATGAATTGGCAAAAAGAGTAAAAAGGCAGCAAGGACGAGAGTAGCTGAAACAATAACGTTCGAGAGTGGACATTATATAGTTGGTATCCCATGGAAGGAGGGCGAACCAGCGTCAAAAATAATTATGATGCTGCCTTGACACGACTTAAAAGTCAGGAAAAGTCACTTAAGAGAAAAGGCACGGACATAATGAACGCATATATATAAAGACAGTTAGCACACCCGAAAGCAACGTGTAATGGCTCCTTCCGCATTCCCCGGTAATCCGACCAGATAGAGACACAACAAAGGTCCGCGTAGTGTTGCCACGAAATACGAAGGAAAAAGTCTGAATGATGCGACACGACCTGCATGGCCCGAAATTGCAAAGGGAAGCTGTGAACGTCCTTACGCGTTTTTGCAAAGCGCCGGTTGCGCTTATGGTTGATATATCCGAAATGTTTTTACAAATTGGATTGCGGGAAGAAGATCGACCATATCACCGGTTCCTGTGGGGAGACTTTGATGCCTCGAAAGAACCCGACGTTTACGAGTTTCGGCGGATGTTATTCGGAAACGCAGCATCGCCCTTTTGCTCGCAGTATGTCCTCTATTAACACGCCCAAGCTCATAGAACCGAATTTCCTGAGGCGGCCGAATCCGTGGACGATTCCATGTACGTGGACGATTTATTGGACTCTACTGAAACCGTCCAGAGCACACAGCAATTACAACGTCAGCTGACTGATATGCTTTCCACGACGGGCTTTAGCATGCATAAGTGGGCATCAAATGAACCAAAGGCGATAGACAACATCCCAATAGCCGATCGTTTGCCGTGCGTTCAAATCAATGTGAAGACTCTTTTCGAACCAAAACATTAGGTGTCCGATGGGAAGCAGCCAGAGATGCCTTTGTGTTCCAAGTCAAACAACCTGATATGAGCATAACTCCAACCAAACGAAACGTACTGAGTGCAATTGCATCTCAGTAGATTACCCCCCCCCATATAGCTATGAAAGGGATGCCGACAATGACGTCATAGCGCATGAACAGCACGTGAACAGCACATGTACATAGGATTGACGTCATAGCACGTGAACAGCACATGTACATAGAATTGACGTCATAGCACGTGAACAGCACATGCACATTGGTTTGGGGTCATAGCGCGTGATCAGCACGTGCACATTACAAATTTGGTTCCTAGGGCAATCCCAAGCGCGGCATGTGTATCAGAAAAGAGAGAAATGCAGTATAGGTTTAAAAAATATTTATTTCAAGTTTTACAAACTAGTGATTATATTTCAGTTGGTATAAACATATGAGATAATCTATGAGATTTTTAAAAGTAAAAGTTTTTTCGATACTAGTGGATAGAGTATGTAAAGTTAAGTATGATAGTTTAAAAGTTTGTTCAAAAATGTTCCGACATTTTGTTGGTGGTTCTTCGTACTTGAGGATTTTAAATGCTTCCACGATTAGGATCCAGATATGTTCTTTCCCGATATGTGATTTTGCTTCTTCGCAACAGTTCCACCAACTACATAATTCCCCAGTGTTTGTGTCTTTTCGTTCTATTTCTTTAATTTTTCTTGCGATCAATTCTACAGTTATCGCAGCAGTCAGTTCCTTTGGAGTAAATTGTTCTTCGAGGTTAAAAATGTTATCAGAATACATCTGCTTAAAGGAATGTGCCATTGTAGCTAGTGTCCGTACGGCTTGAAGAGCAAGTGTATTATGATAGAGTATCTTGCAATACATGTATTGAGTCAGTAGAGCGTTGCGCGTAGGAGTGAAGGTTAGGTATTTTTAGAGCGTACGTTCGCTACGCTGCTGTTTAGGCATTGTCTTGCAGGGTGCCGGATATTGTAAGAGCGAACGTACGGTAGTGTTTAAACGCTGTACGTTCGCTATGCTGCTGTTTAGACATTGTTTTAAGCGCACGTACGCGTGGCAAGGTCAATTCAGGCAATGATATACAGTATGCTAATGTTTAGGCATTGTCAAAATGCCTCAAGGCATATTCTAATTGCGTCATACGGCAGGCATCGCCCATGCGTACCTTGAATATAAAAATCCATAAATCGAGCTAATTTTTTATTGCATTGAAGTTTTTTTACCCGAACTGTTTTTTACTGCATTTAAGCGTAGAATATCTGAGGAAATGAATTTTTCGAAAGGATTCACGTATAAAAACAAAGTGTTTACAGATGAGGTTTCTTCTGTAGACTATCAGAAACTTTGTAGACTATTAGAAACGATAACAGCTTGGGCTGTTTCTGACGAAATTGAAAAGCTTTCTAAGGAGAAATGTTGTGGATGTGAGTATGACCATCCCAGTCAGCGTCGACACGATTGCCTGATCGATGTTAACTGTTGAAGAAAAATGGTCAACGTACGGTTTGGAAGCGATAGAGAGAGTGAACAGCAAGCGGATGGTATGGCATCTATTTTTGGAGGCATTGAGAATTTTAAAACTAAAATATTACAACAGTATTGTCGACCATTTAAATGATCTTCGGCGCGATCCTGATTCTGCATTGTTGTATTCCTTAATGGGACTTCATCTCGATACGAATAATACAGAATTTAACTCTGTTTTGAACTATCTTTCCTACTGGAAAGAAGGCAGAGGGTACTAAATTAAACATTTACGAACACGTGATCGGAAGCGACGTTTAAAAACTATATAAGAGTGCATGATCGATAAAAATTTAGTTACATTAATATACTGTATGATGAAGTGCTTACACGGCGAACCAGCTGCTCATTCAACGACTGAAAAAGGCTCATTTTGGTTCTGTGGTCAGAGTCAAACATGTCACTTTTTCTGCACGGAAGACGATGGGTATTTGTATGAAAAAGCCATAGCTGCCTGGAAATGCACGAATCAACCGCATCCAGTATGTGGTGGTCATAATAAACTTGCGAAGATGCGCGTCGTCAAAGACATGATGAAAGAGAGTTACGGAAGACCGTTTTTTGTGTGTTCTGAAAGAAACAGTCCATGTACCTTCTGGCAGTGGGGTGATGTACAGCCATTAACGCGTCCGATGTGTCGACATGGGTTTGCGTGTGCGGTTCTCAAAGTAAAAAAAGACGGCATCAACAAGGGTCGTGTGTTTTTCAGCTGCCCAAACGGAAAGGAAAACTCGTGCGGTTATTTCGAATGGGCTCCGGAGGAAGAGGAGGGTTCAATACAGCCAGTCAACTCATTCGTACCCGAGCCGTGGAAATACAAAACCAAAGAGCAAGAGAACTATTTTAAGAACTGCTTTGACAATTTAGTGCATAGTTTTCAGGACATGAATATTAACTAGCTTGTTTAATGTTTGTATGAATTACTATACTTTAAATAAATACGTTTTACCTTTTTGTATTCATTCTCGTTTTGGTCTGTGTTTGAGGGGGAAATGGAAGTAATTTTGGACGAGCTTCAAAAAAATAACGTAGATATTGATATGCGAACGTTATCGCATCATGTGAACTATTTACTTGACAAGCATGGAGACATATATCAGTCAATAGTTTCACGCTGTCCTGATCTTGTGACTATTTTTTACGAAATCGACGTAGTTAATTTTGGTCGTGCCATGGCTTATTTAACACTGGTTTATTTAACGAAAGTTTCTGGAGATGAGGCACGTGTAGCTGTACAGTTAGTTGCTAAACGTTTGAGGAACTTTGATTTTGCTAAGTTCAAGATCGAAGAAAGTTTTTTTGACAAAATAATGTCTATTTTTCAACGCTTGTTTTCGTCATAAAACTTAGAGGTTTGCGAAATAAAATTCAGTACATGTCTTCCTTGTGAGCCCGATGGATGTGAGATTTAGGACGCCTGCTAATTTTTATATCTGCGGTGCAAGTCAAAGCGGAAAGTCTTTCTTTCTTCGTTCCATGTTACGTAACCTTGAATATTTATTTTCATCGATACCCTCTAAGATAATATATTCGTATGGCGTATATCAGAAAGAATTTGCCGAGCTATCAGAAACTGTACCGAACATACAGTTTGTGGAGGGATTTCCAAACGATTTATATGATATGACAGATGCTCACGATAGCTCAATGGTAATTTTGGATGATTTAATGTCCCAGTGCTCAAACGATCAACGCGTGGTTGACCTTTTTACCCGTGGCTCTCATCATCGTGGGATAACGGTTTTATTTCTTACTCAAAACCTATTTCCGCCAGGTAAACTTTCGAGAACGCTCAGTTTAAATGCGCATTACATGTTGATATTTCGAAATCCGCGTGATTCACTTGGAATTACAACATTGGCTCGTCAAATGTACCCAAAGAATGTCGACTATTTGCTTGAATCATATAACGATGCTACGAAAAGGCCATACGGCTATCTTTTGCTGGATCTCCATCAATTAACGCCCGCGGATATGAGATTGCGAACAAACATTTTGCCCAACGAGAGACATATTGTTTACGTTATGCGAAACGCATAAGTGACTTTCTATGTAATGTAATTATTATTATTTAAATCCTTTACGCAACCCAACAAAATGTAAAAGTTATAACATCCAGAATATAAAAATATAAAAAACCCCATTGTTATGTGTGTTATTATACACTAGTTGTCAAGTAAATATCTGTGCTTGAGCCTGAGGAGCTCATAGACGTAACCGTAGGGCTCATGTGAACTGTTTCAAGGGTTTATCAATGACTATTCACCTGCTTTTGTGTAAATTACGTCTGCACATACAGAAAACTATTCCTAAATGTTTTCAAATTGCATAAAGGGGGTGAGGTGTCAGATAAGGCGTTTGTTTACTTTTATCCATTAGCGAGTTATAAAATCATGCTTTTCACGCAATTCAGTTTATTTGTCTCATGATGTCAAAGAGGATGAGAGGTAGTTTGCCTTACTTGCAAATACTTGCAAAGTGTAAACCTAAAGTACGAAAAGTTCTTATAGAACATGGGCCAAGCAACCTTGTATTGAGCATTTGTGAATGCTGTCACAACGTCTTAAAAGGGACAGTTCCCCTGACGAAGAGGCAGAAACAACATTTGTCACGATACAAGAAACACCTTAGAGACTTGGCAAACAAAAAGGTCTCACGCGTAAAGAAACAACGCTTGTTGACTCAGCAGAAAGGTGGGGGGAATTTGTTAGCAGCGCTTTTACCACCTGTTTTAACTGTGTTAACTAGCTTGTTAACAGAATGAAAAGTGTTAAAAAAATGATTCTTGTACCCGAGGACGTGTTCAACAGATTTGAACAAAAGCAAAAAATGGAGACCTCCCCGATTGTTAGTAACATGATGCAAAAAGATGCCGACATGTCAAAACTTCTTTATCGTGAAGATCTAAATGATGATGAAAAAAAGAAACTGTATCACGCAAATTTGGAACGTTATCTAGATTTGAAGCATCAGAAAGACAATACGATCCCTACAGTTCAGATATTACCCAATAGTGAGATAGAAAATAAAGAGCTGGCTTTGCCCGAAGAAAAAGCACAACTTTCAGATTCGGCTATTGTGGAAAATATTCCTAAAACAATGCGTACAAGAGCCGTTGCACTTTTAAACCGTTTGAAAGCAAGGCCCGATGTTATTTCTTGGGATGAAACGGGTAGAGTCAGCCTTGATGGTGTGGACATCCCCCACTCTAATATTTCAGATTTGAGAAAAGTTCTTATAGAACATGGGCCAAGCAACCTTGTATTGAGCATTTGTGAATGCTGTCACAACGTCTTAAAAGGGACAGTTCCCCTGACGAAGAGGCAGAAACAACATTTGTCACGATACAAGAAACACCTTAGAGACTTGGCAAACAAAAAGGTTTCACGCGTAAAGAAACAACGCTTGTTGACTCAGCAGAAAGGTGGGGGAAATTTGTTAGCAGCGCTTTTACCACCTGTTTTAACTGTGTTAACTAGCTTGTTAACAGAATGAAAAGTGTTAAAAAAAATGATTCTTGTACCCGAGGACGTGTTCAACAGATTTGAACAAAAGCAAAAAATGGAGACCTCCCCGATTGTTAGTAACATGATGCAAAAAGATGCCGACATGTCAAAACTTCTTTATCGTGAAGATCTAAATGATGATGAAAAAAAGAAACTGTATGACGCAAATTTGGAACGTTATCTAGATTTGAAGCATCAGAAAGACAATACGATCCCTACAGTTCAGATATTACCCAATAGTGAGATAGAAAATAAAGAGCTGGCTTTGCCCGAAGAAAAAGCACAACTTTCAGATTCGGTTATTGTGGAAAATATTCCTAAAACAATGCGTACAAGAGCCGTTGCACTTTTAAACCGTTTGAAAGCAAGGCCCTATGTTATTTCTTGGGATGAAACGGGTAGAGTCAGCCTTGATGGTGTGGACATCCCCCACTCTAATATTTCAGATTTGATCAGCGACGCTGTCAGAGGGAGAAAAAATTTTAATCCTGTTGGGTCAAGGCAATTTTTTCGAGCACTAAGAAAAATTAATATGCCTCGGGACATAGTACGGAATGAAGACAAGTGGAAAGAGGCTCAAATTGACAGTGGATCTGGGGAGGATGTGCCTGATAGCAGCAGTAGCAGCCCTCGAATTGGCAGTCCATTAAAATATTTTCAAACCTTGGTAAAAAGACATAAAGATACGGAAAAGCAAGAAAAAACTTCAAAACGCTGGCTTAATTATTAACATTCTAAATATGTATAGTACTTCTTAACGGCAATAAACCAAATTGAAATTGCAATTTTCCGTCGTCATTTTTATGTGGGAGGGGTACCCGCTAATACGCAATAATAATAAAAAACTGATATATACAGTAGTAAAAAATATTTATTCACGACATGCTAAATATTACAAAATGCGTTTTTTACTAATCTGATTATGGTTTACATGCAAGCGATTATCAATTACTTTAAAATGATTTTTGACAAATCGAGACACCATGGCATCATTTACTAACGTATTATTATTAAAAACATGCACAATTTTGTTCAGGCTATGTCCCCGTGACCTTTGGTATAAATAAAACAAACAATATTCTCCACAAACAGCTGACCAATCGCTTTGCAGCTTACGGCTATTAAATCCCCATTCGTCACAATGTTTATTTAAAAAGTTAGTAAACGAAGTCCCGTAAAATTCTGGCGGTTTTCCCAACGAGTCAAAAAAGGACCCCTTCTTTAAGGACCCTTTCTGTTCAATTGAGATAAACATCGCGATCCAGTGTTCACCTGGTTTATCGCTCGGGTCTGTATTCGCAACGATCCCACACGGGTATTTTTCGATTGTTTGAGGCAGCTTATCACTAGGAAAGACACCACAAAACGTTTTGCTTGTCATGGGGTCCTGTTTCAATGCACAAGTGATCTGAATAGTGTTCATCTAGCCAGAGTAGTCGTAAACAACGTTTCTTTCGGAGTCGATTTGAATTAGGTTCTCAAATTCCCCGTAGCATACAAGACTCACGGCAGATCCTGGGGCAGCAGAGAACTTAATGTCAACTGTTAGACTTCCTTTCTGCACGACGTTAAAATGGGGTGACGACCCGCACATATCAGCTGTCAGGTCGAAGGCGTAGATGGAATAACCGTTAGGGAACTCGTCTCGACTTATATCATTTCCGGTGTTAAAATACATTTTTCCCGTGCCAGAAAACAGTGTACAAAAAGCTTCGATAAATCTAGGGTTGGCACCGAAGGATAGCTGCAACGGCTTAAATGGCATATCTTCCCCATTTACAGATATCCCAACCGATGACACGTCAAAATGTTGAAAGTTGTACGGGTTTTTCTTGTATGCACCGTTAAACGCTGTACTTTCTACCAGGCAGATGACAAACGATTTCGGTACAAGTCCGTTAAAAATGTTATCTTTTCTGAGAGAGGGATTTCCTGCTGGGATTATAAAACTTTTGCACTCGACTCGACGAATGGGATAAATTGCAGGACCCTTTTTCAAAGCAACTTCGTGGGCCAGCGAAATGCTAGGGCTTACTTTTACTTTTCGTAATTTGAGATAAGCATCAACCAGCTTTACTTTGTGATCGGCGTCGTCCACAGAGCTCATCAAACAAAATTCGTTGCCATTACGATTCAAAATAACTTTTAAATCGACAAAACTTAGTAAAAGGCGTTCGGTCATAAATATGTCACAAAATACTGGCCCAGCCATTTCAATAACTCCACTTTCTTTACTAAATTCGTATCTTGTTTTAAGACCCAAGTTAGCATTGTTCACTGTCAACGTGGGATCGGCAACATCCATTTTTCCAGCCGTGTCTTTGTAGAACATCGAAGCTGTTAGTTGAGATTGCTTTGCCGCTGGACCGTAATTTAGAAGAGTCTCGAGGTAAGCACGATATGCGTAAGTTCCCATAGCTTGAGTTACTTGCTTTTCTTTTAGAAACACGTCGACTTGTTTGAACAGACTGTGCAGGAAATTGTTCACAATGCCAACCTTTTCGTCTGCGTCTAGATCTGTTCCATTCGCTTTTGTTACCTTTGCTCTCACCACAAGAATCGTTTTAGACAAATCGATATAGTCTTCAGTGCCCGGAGACAAGAATGTGATTGGACCACCGTCCGATACACTGGACACAGGCTGATGATCCATCCAGTACCCTTTCTCCAAACTGACTTGTGTTGGGGGCACAGAAAATAGATCTAGTTCGCTTTTGCTGCATTCCTGCGATTTGGGGTGTACAAAATTCATGTTTAACCAAATATGTCTTGAGGAGATGTTTTCCGTTTCTTGGTCTGCTTGTTTCTGCCAGCAGGCTGTGATGCCTTTCTCTTTTTACCTGTGTTCCCAACCTTTTTCGCTCCACGTTTTCCATTTCCTGTTTGGGCATAAGTGCTTGCTCGTTGTATAGCTTCCTCTTTCGCCACGTCAGCCGCCTCCCGGATGCGTGCTTTTGCGGCTTCCTTCGCATTTTTACCGGCTAATACATCGCCCACAAAATTTGCTCCACTATTCAATGCTATGTTGCCAAGGGCGTTTGCTCCCCTTTTGATCATCGGCATAACCGCTCTTGCAACGCTACGAAATAGGCCACCAAGACCAAATCCCACCTGCCCATGTCCAATTTGCCATGGACTGCCTCTGAACACAGACATCCCATGACCTTGTTGTTGTTGATTGAGATAGTAGTTTACGTACGGATTGTTCTGAGTCATTTTTACAGAAAGTAAGGTGAACTTTTTTGCTTAAAGTGTAGTGTAATGATCACCTTCCCGCGCTCAAATGGCACTGGATCTCCCGTGTCATTCCTTAAAAGAACCTCCACGTTCTCGAATGATTTGGTTTGGACAGGTACATACTGGATGTTAGTAAACGTTTTAGCAATGACGTCACCAAACTTTCCCTCAGCAGGAATGCTTTTCAGTAATTGCGCACTTGTATCTCCGACGACCTGCGGCTCAACAATATCGCAATACACATAAATCGTCGATACAACCGTTAAGTCAGTTACGTAAGGACTAACAGTCGTTTTTGTGATGATTTTTAAATCAGTATCCCCAAACCCTAAGATAATAGACATTCGACCGATTAAGCCGAGTTGGTACCCCTTTTTTACCTGAACTGTCACTTTTCCGTTGAGAGTGTTATACGTTAACTTAATGTTATCGTTAACATTCCTGGCTAATGCTTTATTAACAGCTTTAACAAGATCTTGCATTGATTGGTAGTAACCATAATCGATAATGGCCTGTTGAAACACGCCACTTGTGTCCATGTAAAAAATATGCGTGTCGGACCCGTCCTGTAACGTGTACCATGTATTTGGATAGGACACAGAGTACAGGCCAACTTCCCAGTTTCCCTCCAAATCAATAGTTTGTGGTAATTTTACACGATAACTGGTCGTTTTGTTATCGGGAAAAACTCCCAGAGATGAATTACTAGGGAGCGTAAGGTAAAAATGTGTTCCGCTCATGTTGAAAGTAATAGTACAATTGAAAAACACACACAGTACACATTAGTTTTTAAACCTTATTTATTTCAGAAGCAGATACCCAGGAATTAAATTTGTTTGGATAGCCTGATCATTTTACTAAATATTGTACATTTTCTCCCCTGCCACGCTTTTTCAGGATCTTTTCTACTTCGTAAACGTCATCCTGCTTGATTACTTTTTGCAATTCCTTGTCGTAAAACGTCCCCTTTAACTCTTCGTTGTCGTAATCTTTAAGTTTATACACTGGAGGATCGCGAGGCACTTGCTTACTAATGGTAAAAATTTCTTTAGAGAAATTTGGCAAGTACCCTTTTTCAAACTTGCGTTTTATCTTACTAATTCTTACTTGATCACCGATCTTAAACTTATACTTTACATTTTTGGGAGAACTATGATCATACAGAGTATGCCAAATTTTCTTTTCGTTTTTTGTAGTAACATCAGCTGGCTTAATTTTAATACTACGGTGAACGCTAAAATTATAAGAATATACTAAATCAGGCAGTATGTCAATGTATCTCATCGTTTTGTTAGCTGTAAAATATCGCCACATTTTTGTTTTTAGCGTACGTATTAAACGTTCCACGATAGAAGCTTTGGTTTCATTATACGTGTTGTACAATTCGATGTCTTCGTTTTGCATTAGCGCTCGGAAATGGTGGTTTAGGAACTCCGTTCCTTGATCTGTCATGATTTTTTCAGGTTTGCGTCCAGAAGACAAAATGACCTTGAAAGCATTGACCAAACTTGGTCCTGTTTTATTTTTCAATGGGACTACCCAAGCATACTTTGAAAAGACATCGATGCATACTAGTAAATATCTATAACCATCGTTAAACTTTTGCATGGATTGCATGTCCGCTAAGTCCATCTGCCACTGTTGATCAATACCTCCCACGATAACACGGTTTCTTTTAAAGTTGCGGCGAACAGGTTTATGTAATGTGTATGCATCTTGTTTCATTAACCATTCTTTAATTTGTTTACGACTTATTTTAAATTTTCCCTCCTTTTTTACGTCATCATACAGGCGGTTTACTCCACCATAGCCTCCGGAACGTTTGGTATTGTAATAAACACTAGATAGATAACTATCCATAACCGCGTGCGAAATGAAAAATATCGGTTAGTTTTTGCTGTCTTATTCCTCCACGTTCTCAATGTTATCGTTCTCATTTTGCAAGGTGCTAATTGGCTCACTGTCATCGGATATTAAAGCGTTCATTTCGTTTTCAACAGGTTTATAATTCTTAACAGTTTTGCTATTATAGCCTATCTGCAAATGTCCCTCGAGATTAAGATCATTCCGGCCAAAACTTATGCCAAATCGAAACATTTTCTGTCGGTTATGATTTTTATTAATCTTGGGGTTATGTCGTTTACTATTAAACTGACCCATTTCACTACAGCTTCTATCGGCTAATGAACCTTGTTTGACATTGCATGGGTATGTATAGTTATTGGGGTGGAAAAGCTATCAAGTTATTTTTAATTAAAAATAAATGTCACTGGCAGAAGTCTCGTTTAAGTGGGAGGCCGAGCAGTACTGGTCTGTTTCAAGAGAAATTAATGAGGCAGAACATAATATTGGCTCACCAACAACTTGCCCTGGTGTGAGGAACTTTCCGAAGGAAACCCGATCGAACTCGTTTGAGGGTATAAAAGTGGTAACTTTTAGGCGAGCGAGCACTCACTGCAAGATGGAACAGATAGTTGGAGTTATAGATATGGACGGGTTCGTAATAAATAAAACTTTTTATTGTAAAGAACTTGGTGTCCTAAAAGTTGGTAAAGATGAGGGAGATTCGTATCTCTTTGACATTGGTATCCGCTGGCAAGATTTAACAAGTAAACAACAAAAACATTGTATGTTTCTCACAAGAAACATACATAAGCTACCCTTCGGCGTTTCTCGGGGAACAAATGCCATTCCACTTAGCAACTTAAACACTATTGTGAAATGTTTTTACGATAGTGTTAAGTTAAATAACCTCAGTAGCATCGCGTACAAAGGCGGACAATTTGAGCGAGATTTGCTGCAACGCCTACAGATCCCCTCAGTTAATTTGGAAGATTTCGGGTGCCCGAAAGCCGAGTTTTTGTTTGATGGATTGGTTTGGCTAGAGACGTGTGGTCACCATCTTGGAACGCACGCGTACCAGCACTGTCCGAAGGTCGAAGTTGAGGCGTTTGGAAAGTGGCTACGCGAACATCAAAGAAGCGTTCTCTCACAATAGCCAACTCAGAGGAGAGCAACAAAAAAAAAACGGTTCTTTTAAGAACCCCAAATGTTAAAAGAATATAAACAGATCGAATGTTTGATGTTTTCTTTTTTACTTAAAAACACTTTGTTAGCATTGACCAGTGTTTCAATACTCCTTTTATAATATCTCGTGCTGTATAGTGAAAAGATTCCACGTAAATACAAGAAAAAATTACAAACAAAATTAACACTATTATGTATAAGCAAGGAAGTCAAAACGCAACATAGCTATAAACCGTTATCAATAAAAATGTAGCAACGATTATTCGACTTAATAACTTCATTCAGCTATTCTAAACGAATCAGTCTAATACATGTAATAACAGTTTATAAGCCGACTGAGTCAGGTAAATCAACTTTCCGGCCTAGCACGAACAACAGACCTCATGTATAATTTTTAAAGGGTAAGCCTGAAGGGTGAGAATACGTTAGCCCATGAATCGGGCCACCGGGCCGTAAAGTGCCTTATAGGGCCAAAACGGGCTAGAATGGGCCATATAAAATATCTATCACACGTAAACGCGAGTCAGTAATACTAGGAACTCGTGGAATAAACATGGGACGTACACGTAGAAACTGTCCTGTTTTTGGCTGTGGAAGTACAAATCTTGCTAGACTAGCTAATCATCTTGACCAAGTACATGGAATGGATACGAAAGAACGGGCTAAGTGGTTAAAGTGGAGCAAACTCGGTATTTGTGTACCTCAACAGAGGGAACAACCAGAGGAATTCAACATGGAGAAAAGTTTGGAAAAACTATTAAAGCGACAACAAGAAATGGAAAGAAAATTTAATGCTTACTTACAAGCCGCCGAAGTAAAGAAGAATCACAGTAGCAAAGGAGAACATTATGTCTCTGGGAAGGACAAAAATAAATGGATAAAATATTAAATGACATATTGGACTACAAAACATGACTCTAAGTGCCAGCAAAAAGGGAAGCGATGTGTTTGTGAAAGTTTTAGATGTCAAGACCGTTGAACACTGGGGAAAAGCAAGTAAGCTCAGTGCAATCGCGCTGTATAACGCAATAAGAATATGCCTTGAGGCATTTTGACAATGCCTAAGCATTAGCATACTGTATATCATTGCATGAATTGACCTTGCCACGCGTACGTGCGCTTAAAACAATGTCTAAACAGCAGCATAGCGAACGTACAGCGTTTAAACACTACCGTACGTTCGCTCTTACAATATCCGGCACCCTGCAAGACAATGCCTAAACAGCAGCGTAGCGAACGTACGCTCTAAAAATACCTAACCTTCACTCCTACGCGCAACGCTCTACTGACTCAATACATGTATTGCAATCACTCTATCATAATACACTTGCTCTTCAAGCCGTACGGACACTAGCTACAATGGCACATTCCTTTAAGCAGATGTATTCTGATAACGTTTTTAACCTCGAAGAACAATTTACTCCAAAGGAACTGACTGCTGCGATAACTGTAGAATTGATCGCAAGAAAAATTAAAGAAATAGAACGAAAAGACACAAACACTGGGGAATTATGTAGTTGGTGGAACTGTTGCGAAGAAGCAAAATCACATATCGGGAAAGAACATATCTGGATCCTAATCGTGGAAGCATTTAAAACCCTCAAGTACGAAGAACCCCCAACAAAATGTCGGAACATTTTTGAACAAACTTTTAAACTATCATACTTAACTTTACATACTCTATCCACTAGTATCGAAAAAACTTTTACTTTTAAAAATCTCATAGATTATCTCATATGTTTATACCAACTGAAATATAATCACTAATTTGTAAAACTTGAAATAAATAATTTTTAAACCTATACTGCATTCCTCTCTTTTCTGATACACATGGGATCACCCTAGGAACCAAATTTGTACTGTTCACGTGCTGATCACGCGCTATGACCCCAAACCAGTGTGCATGTGCTGTTCACGTGCTATGACGTCAATCCTATGTACATGTGCTGTTCACGTGCTATGACGTCAATCCTATGTACATGTGCTGTTCACGTGCTGTTCATGCGCTATGACGTCATTGTCGGCATCCCTTTCATAGCTATATGGGGGGGGGTAATCTACTCATCTCTCTATGATCCACTTCAATTTTTAGCACCGTTTGCAATACGAGCGAAGATCCTAACGCAAGAAATCTGGACGGCCGGTTTGAAGTGCGACGATGCCCTTCCATGCCCCCTAAAAGCAAAGTGGACGAGCTGGGTGACAGAGCTACCTGATCTATCACGTGTTGTGATTCCTCGCAGTCTGCGTTTACCAGAACCAGAGTCAGTCAATTTACACCTCTTTGCCGATGCCTCTAAGGATGCTTACGCCTGTGCAGCCAACCTCGTTTGTCACTACGCCAACAGCCCTACAACGTCACATCTTGTTGCATCGAAGTGTCGGGTATCACCCCTGAAAGCTGTAACGATACCCCGTTTAGAGCTGATGGGCGCCGTTCTTTCAAGCCGTCTAGCTCGAAGTATTTTAAACGTATTGACGGTCGCCCGAGTCATTTATATTTATTGGACGGATTCGGAGAGCGTGTGTTACTGGGTACGCAATCAGAGCCACGAGTTCAAACCGTTTGCCGCTAACCGCATCGGCGAAATTCAGCGCACGACTAGCCCTAACCAATGGCGACACGTACCAGGAACTGAGAATCCAGCCAACCTGCCAACCACAGGTATATCTGCAGACGACCTAAGTAAGAGTACCTTCTGAATGGAAGGTCCTTCATTTCTAAAGGAAGGTGAAAGCGCCTGGCCTGACCCTCCTCCCAGTAAAGCAAAACAAACAGCTGTCGAATTCGAGAGACGGGCGACTACGAAGACGTACACGACTACTAACGCTGAATCTAGTTTTATCGACCCATCCCGATTCTCAAGCTTACGACGTCTATATCGTGTTACGGGATGGATGACACATTTTATTGCCAATTGCAAAGTCCGCAAGAAGACTGAGAGAAACATTGAAAAAACACTTTCTGTTGACGAAATAGCTGACGTGGAACACTTTTCGATCAAGCACGCTCAGAAAAGAAGTTATCCAAAGGGAGTAAACGAGAAGTCCTTAGTCAAGCTAGAACCCATGAAAGACGATCAAGGTTTGCTTCGAGTAAATTGACGTTTACGCTTTGCTGAAAACCTTCCCTACGACACGAAGCACGCTATACTTCTACCAAAACATGATCATCTGACGCAACTTATAATCCTGGATGCGCACGAGACCCTTGGCCATGGGACGGGAGTGGAACACACATTGACGAAACTGCGAGTTCGCTTTTGGGTCATCAACGGCAGAAGTAAGGTTCGAAGCATCATTAAGTCGTGTCCAGCGTGTCGGCAACGGTTCTCAACGCAGACAGCCAGTCAAATGATGGCGCCACTGCCCAAGTCCAGATTGCATTCGTTACGAGCCTTCGATAAGGTTGGAATCGATTACGCAAGCCCTTTCCAAACCAAGCAAGGGCGTGGGAAGACAAGAGCAAAACGTTATTTGTGTCTGTTTGCCTGCCTGGCTGGCTACGAGAGCAGTCCGTCTAGAAATGTCGTACGCTTTAGACACGGACTCGTTTGTAAACGGCTTTACCCGTATGACATCAAGGAGGGGGACGCCTAGATACGTTCTTACGGACTTCGGTACAAATTTTGTCGGCGCTGAGCGTGAGATCCGCGAGTTGGTTCACGCTCTTGACCGCACCAAAATCATTGAAGACAAAACTGTACATCATCCTATCGAGTGGAAGTTTAACCCTCCAAGTGCTCATCACTTCGGCGGCGTCTTCGAGGCTATGGTGAAAAGTGCAAAGAGGGCTATGAAAGCGATATTGGGGAATGCTGAAATAACGGACGCTGCTGACGGCCATATGCGGTGCAGAAAAGCTGCTAAATTCCCGCCCAATCACCTACGTCAATTCAAACCTAGACGATCCCTCACCGCTTACGCCCAACCATTTTCTCATGGGACAAGTTGGAGGTTCGTTTGCCCCCGTCGTTTTAGATCAAACAGAAGTGCATAATCCCAGGAAGCGGTGGCATCGCGTACAGCAACTCTTCAACAATTCTGGAAACGATGGAGAAGAGAACTGCTGCCATGTCTGAACGTGAGAAGGAAGTGGGTACATCCTGAGCATAATTTAAAACGGGACGACGTAGTGTTCATTGCAGAGCATAAAGACAACCGAGGAGAACGGCCACTTGGGCGAGGTACGGAAGCATATCCTGGTGACGACGGTCTAGTGAGAGTCGTTAAAGTTTGGTCGAAGAATAAGGAGTACACGAGACTCGAAGATCGCTTATGTCCTCTGGGATATGTTGAAGAGTAATTGATAAGAAACGATAAGTCTATTTCTAAAATTTTTAACAATAGTTATGATTATGTTAATAATTTCTCGAATTTCATTTGAGAGGGGATGTTCGAAAACTAATCATTAGTATCGTTTGGCATGCATAAAATTCTTATTAGTTATACGCGGTACGCTTGTAACGCGGGCAGAAAAACGTAGTCTTAACCAGGGTTGGTAACTTGGCTTTTTTAAGGCCAAATAACTCGATTTGGCTTTTTTATTTCTTCTTTGGCCTTAAAAAAATGTTTGGCATTTTGGCTTTATTATCGAGTGACAAGATTTAAGTAAAAACTGTCAATGCCGTACACACATTCGTGTAAATACATGTTATTAAGGTATTTTATGTATGTGTTCAACATAAACCTGTATAATTTTTTGTGAAGTTGAAAACTTTTGAACTTAAATTTAGAATATTAGAAATTAGCTGGACCAAATCTGATTGATACCATGTCAAAACATTGATAAAATTTGGCTCTTTTTGGCTTTTTTGAAAAAAGGTAAAATTTGGCCTCGTTTTGTTAAATTTGGCCTTTTTTAAAACGTCATTTGGCGTTGTGCATGCGCAAAAGCCTACCAACCCTGGTCTTAACGTAATTTTACATTTTTGTAAACACATGGACGACTTTTAGAGAAAACATATTTGAATAAAACCTTTTTTAAGCGTTCTTGGGCCTTTTGGGCTGTTGACGAGTATTGACAGTTCTACTATTGAGAACACTCCACGAGAAGAAATTGGATATACAAAATGAATGCGATTCTCCCGGGTAAAAAAATTTTCAACAAGTAATTCTTGTCGTTTTCTTGGGGCGCTATATGTTAAAAAGTGTGTCTTGTAGAGATATTTCAGTAAAATTGGAGTCTAAAACACGCGCATTGTCTATTTTCTAATTCAAAGCTTTATGGAAGCACTTTGCTTTTTCCCGCTCCTTCCATAAGGCTCCCAAAACTCAAAGTGTTTATTTACATAAACAACTGAACATGATTTAAAGGTCAATAAAAAATCATTGTATTAAACGTGAAAATGTTGTAGCAGTTGTGTTCATAAATGTAGAGGCATTGATCAATCTTGCTTCTGCAGTGGCATACTCGCATGCAGTGCATGCACAACGTATATATACATAATATTTGAAAAGGGAGGAAACTCTTTCAATCGTAACCATACATACAACAAATTCAAACGTAAAACTCCGTCTCAAAATGCACACAAAACACCAAATAAAATAGCTTAAAAGAAACGCTGACAACTAGTGAACAATATCCTAATAAAAATATTCGAAAAAACAAACAATAAAGCGGAGCGGAAAAAATGTCCGAAATGTTCACCTAATTGCCGAAATATTTCGTGGGAAGATGCTGGGTGTAATCTCCGGTTTGAGGAACGAATTTCGTTGGTCGAAAAAAATAAACAAACTTACTTGGACTTTTGTGAATCCGGGGGATGTTGAGATTTTAAGATAAGCGAAAAATGTTAAATCTATTTTTTAAAAGGTCTATTTTAAAAGGTCTATTTTAAAAGGTATTTTAAAGGTCTATTTTAAATCTATTTCAAAATGTGAGTTGGGAGAAAATGTAAAGGATGTTAAGTAACGGAATAGTGCGAAAAAGGTAAGAAAACTGACTTCACGCCTCTTTTCAGCATATCTCAAGACCTCAATACCAACCCCCCCCCCCCCCCATTCACGAGCAATTTGGTTTATTTTTCGACCAATCAGATTTCTTCCTCAAACCAGAGAATACAGCCAGCATCGTCCCAAGAAATATTTCGGCAATTAGGCAAATTTGCACATTTTTTCCGCTTAATTATTATTTGTTTTTTTCGAGAATTTTTATCAGAAGATTGTTCATCGATAGTCAACGTTTTTTAAGCTATTATATTTGATCTTTTGAGGTAGAATTTTACGTTTGAATTTGGTGTATGTATGTGAATGATTGAAAGAGTTTTTCCTTTTCAAATATTATGTATACGTACGTTATGCATGAACTTCGAGCATGTCATTGCAGAAGCAAGATTGATCAGTGCATGTACATTTACGAATACAATAACTACACACTTTCACGTTAACACAATGAATTTTTATTGAAATTTTTAATCATGTTCAGTTGTTTATTTAAATAAACACTTCGATTGTTGGGAGCCTTGTGCTCCTTCTTGAGCTTCGTATACAAACATTGTGACCTGTGCCCATTGTAAAATACTGCATGCAGTGAGTATTTTGTATTGACTATATATATCTGACCTGGAACATCATCATCATCGTCATCGTCATCATCATCTTCGTGATTATCATTAACATCACCATCAACGCCCTGAATAAATCATTATGGAACAATGTAACATCAACAAAACTCGCAGTAATTTTGCTATTAGCTAAATATGCACTTCTTGTGAGGCTTTCGTGTTAAGGTTGATGCAATACACAGGACAAGCTAGTATGAACCGCAAACATATTAATTTTTTTTAACAGATGCGACGGAAAAAGAGAGGCTGTCCTTGATCTACAACAAACAAGAAACTTTCCTCAAGAACCTAGTGTCAATTCTTAAGACAGATTTACTCATAACAATTGTTTTCTACACTTTTCTTCATTTGTTTCATTTTTCAGGTATTTCAGTTTAACAGGCATATTAATAACTTATCGCAGAAAATAAAATAATAATAATTATAGCAATAGATTAATATGCTTGCTAATACGCCGACGACTGCTAATTGGAATCCGAATTAATCTATTTATTTCAATTGATTTTGGTAATAGGGCATGCAGGCTCACCAAAACAGCGTGAGCCAATTAATTTGGCCCGGATCACTCACCCACCTAGTCAACGTTCTCGGTGGGAGGAAACCGGAGTATCCGAAGGAAACCCACGACTTTTGCCAGAGCGTTAACTTGTACCTTTTTTACATAAGGACTGGGTTGGAGTCAGGTCGAAAAGTTCTTGCAGGGAATCGAACACACCTTAGAGATGAAAAGGCAAGTGAACTAACCTCTTTGCCACCGAGGCCGCCATGTTTCTTCAGTTTTGCATACAGAGAGAATGCACAATAAAAACAATGCTATACGCCTACATGAACATACCGTGTGAATAGTTGATAATAAGTCCTCACTTTCTTCTTCGGCTTTTTGATCATCAAATGGAGATACACCAGATCCATATCGAGAAAAGAAACCTGACCAAACGAAGCACGAAGTCAGTTACGCACATATTGCGCCAGAATGCGACAAAATAAACAATTTGTCCTGTCTTACTCATTTCAGCTTTAAAATTTCCGGAATCTGTTCTTCCATGACCTTTGCTTGGATATATTTTTCTAAGAAATTTAAATTCCTGAAAACGAACACAATGAGTTTGTTAACAAATAGCACGGTGTTTTAAGATTTGTAGAGACACGGTCAAGGACTTTCTTAACTCAATTTTGAAAACCATCTGACGCATGAGGAAGGAGTCAATGAATGTAATTAAAGAAGAAAAAACCCGGCAAAGTAGACTTCGAGCAAGTAAGTAATTTAAACGAAATATATATTTCATTAATATATTCATTATATATTTACAAGGGGTTGCCAAAAAAAGACCCCCCTTCAAAAATGGCTTGGTTTATAATGACTATAAATAAGGAGAATGTTAACAAAAGTTGTGTTTTTGTACTTGCAAAGGTACCTGTGTGTAAGTAGGAACAATAATGCAATTCTTACTCAAATGTTTGAGTTGAACATTGGTGAGTTTTTAAAATCAATTCAAAATGGCGGTTTTAAATTAAACACCTGTAATGTAGTTGAATTATTTCTTCAGCACGAGTCTTTTCTGCATTAAATGTTCATAAACGACAAGGTGGGATGTGTCGATAAATGTATGCAAATTATTACTTTCAGGCGGAAATTTTTTTCCTCAACCGGGAGGTAGATTTTTACTTCAAAAACCCTAATCCAGAAAACAGAAACCAAAAGTTAGTAATTGTTTGCTTCAAGACCCAGATTTTTTGTTGACACAGCATTTGGATTACTCTGCGTCTACATCAGGTACTGATACATCCCACGATAGGTCAACCAACGGACTAAAACATGAAGTAAGTGTGGCCTTGCAGTTAACTTTGCCGATAAGAGAAGCACCAGCCTAAATGGATCGCATTCTAGAGGCGCATTCTTTTAAAGACACCATTGTGTACCTGAAATAATTACATTACCTATTACGGTTCAATGTTCTTTCACAATTCGACTCACATTACTGAGTAAGTTTTAAATATTTAAACATATTTTTTGGCAAAGACTTTAATCATATTGTTGAATTTTAGGTTCAAAATCGCCATCTTTAATGTGGTTTAAAACTCATTAAACGGATCTGTTAATAAATATTTACGTAAGAATTGCAATCAATACTTGTTCTTACACACAGGTACCTATGCAAGTGCAAAAACACAACTTTTGTTAACATTCCCCTTATTTATAGTCATTTTAAACCAGGTAAGTTATTTTTGTCCCCCTGTACCTCTGATGATGGCCTGAGTCGCTCAGATTTGTAATAAACTAAATTTAATTAATATTGTGTTTCAACCAATTGTTTACAAATGAGTAAAATTCTCTTTTATCGACTTTTAAAGTACTAATCCTGTGCATTTCATCTATAAAGTGCATTTTAAGTTTTTTTAAAAACCTGCTAAATACAAGAAGACTTGTTTGACGACACAACTTAAACAGCGCCCGACACAAACCTGTAAATTGTCAAGAGAAAAGTTCGCTTTAACAGGACACAACTCCCATACTTCGTTTTCCAAAAACATCCGAAGTTCTTCCAACCGGGATCTAATAAACGTTACTGCACAGTTATTGACAAAGCAAAGAGGACATTACAACTGCAGCCATTCTAAACAATTAGCTGATGAGTTTGAGCATGATATGCAGAGTTATTCAGGCCGAGTCATTACTATCTGTTATGGATGTAGCTGAAATCTGAGACGGGAAGCATTCGAATTGGTTTCAAGGTTCGGACTGTCGGACATCAGGTTCAACTTCATCTTTACCTACTAGATTATTTTATTACTGGTTGCTTTGTGCCACTGTAGTGTTAATTATTCAGCACAGTTGCATATAAATGTAGCAATAATAAAAACCTGTGATAATTCTTGAAGTAATTCACGGTTTGCGTTCTAATTGAATCATGAAGTTCTTCTGATTTACTTCCACAGAATTCCTCCCCAATTGAAATTAATCTAGATAGTGAGAACATTTATATTTATTGGTATTTCATCCTTCCATGATATGCGAGCACAAGTGTGGAGCACAACAGACTAAAATGAATTGTTAAATTATGCTCTATCAACCTAAATTTATTTTGGACAGATATAAAAGTTATGAACTTTAGGAGTGGTAGATGCTCAATGTCTAATATGCTGTATGATTTCAAGTACTTCTTTATAAACTCAAGCATTTTTGGGAAGTTGTTTTCAAATTTAAGGACATTTAAGGACATGCACTCAAGTTTAATTGTATGAATCCCGGCTTCACACATGTGCACATTGTCTATATAGTGCATTACTGGAATTCTGTATTTTTATTCAAAACTCATTGCCCCTGGAGCACTGCATACGATGCAATAAATTATAAGTCAAGTGCGGTAAACATATATCCTCACCTATTTACTAGATCTAAAACATGAATAAAATCGTCGTATTTAAAATATGACAAGTCCGTTCCCAATAAATAACACTTCACTCTTTCTTGGACTTCCTAAAAAAATGATCTGAAGTTTCACACGAGTCACGATTTAGGGGCAGTTAGTGTACTTCTAGATCTCTAGAGTTGTAGATCTCTAGATCTCTAGTGTAGATCTCTAGATCTCTAGATCTCTAGAGTAGTGTAGATCTCTAGATCTCTAGATCTGTAGTGTAGATCTCTAGATCTCTAGATCTCTAGATCTCTAGAGTTGTAGAATTAGGGTTCGCAATAGATTTAAAGAATATATAGGGTTAAGATTGGGTTAAGATTAGGGTAAGAGATAGTTTAGGGTTAGCATTGGGAGTGAGATTAGGATTACAATACAAAAAGTCTAAAAATAGAAAAACACATGAAGCATAATAGGTATCGATTTATTTTTTTTTTTTTTGGGGGGGGGGTTCTTTTATACATAGACTAGTTTTCTGTTGTTGGATACACAATACATTCAATCACTCATGGGACGCCCATTTTATATTTGAAATTTGCGTATTACATTTAGAGATATTCATAAGAGGATACTGGAGAGATACTCATAAGAGGTACACGACCGATACTGGTTTCACTGGTATATTAAACTATAGTTTATTAAATTAAGGTATAGCACCTTGAATGATCAGCCCGGGTAAGAAAAACTGGGGCGGACAAGTGCTGCAAACACACCTCATATACGAAGTATTGTCATACTGGCATTATATATGTGTTTCCTAGGATGAGTTTAATATCATCTCGAAGCATTCATGGTTAGAAGGCCTCCGCCAATTTGAAAATTTACATTTATTTTTCAGAACATTTCGCAGTCATCCTGCTATTATCAGAAAAATATGCAATTGAGAGAGAGCGTTTTGATTTTTTTTCTCTTTTGAAAGCAGATAGTACAATTTTACCTTCCAAACTCTGTGTAGCCCGTGGTTCAACTTCTGAGTGACATATTTTTTATTATAAGATGCTTCACCATCATTTTCGTCTTCAGTTTGCAGAAAATCTTCGTGTTGCTTATGCCACTGCGTTACTTCATAGTAATTGGACATCACTTTCCACAGGGTCTGCAAGATTGTTGTATAACATTTATAGCTTAACATGCCGCAGGTACAGTTATTCAATCATGTATAGTTAGTATATTACCAACTGAACTATGTAACACTGCTGCTATAAATTATAGGAATAGTTGTTATGGGAGGGTGTGAATTACGTAAACAGAAAAATCATATCAATGATGGTGGATCACAAAGGGGCATTTTTTCCGTCAGCATGCGAGGTCGCCTGATTTATAAAAGCAGAAAGTTATTACGACTGCCTTCATTTGTGTTTGCATGGTAGTTGGGTATGTGTACAGCTTAGCGACTTAGTATTATCGAATCGTTTTCTATAAAACATGTAGCAAACTCTCTGCAGTCATGTACAGTAAAGAAAATTACTCATAGTCAGTAGCGCAGCCAACTCGACGATTCAGCCCTGCTATGCAAACATTTCTCTATATATTCCTAAATGTGAAAACAATCAATTTCCAAAGAAATGAGCGATAAAAATAATATGAAATTTGCATTAGTGGGACTAAATTATTGGGCTGGGTACGCCAGTGTTACATAAGTCTTACTTTGCATAAATCAACCAAACATGGAGTAAAGTCATCAACTCCAACTTTCTAAAGAAACAAAAACTGTGTTAACAAAATCCACCTTGCCAGAAACAGCTGAAATGCCTTTTATATAAAGTAATTACACATGAAAACTACACATCGCATCACGTTGGTTGTCAAAGCTTCAAAAGGCGTGCTTGTTGTCGTGACACAGCAGCATCGATAAAACATTTACTGTACCTGACAAAGTTCTTGAAATGGGATAGTCTGTATGCCACCTTCATTCAAATCCTCTGGACAGTTCTCCTACAAATCATTTGAATCTAATGAAACTGATCGTACAGATGTGCCTGCACAGGAAGAAAAGCGTTAAAAAATGTCATGCCGAAAAAAGTTATTCGAAACAAAAAATTTGACTAAAAATAGTGCTGTAACAAAACAATGCCGAATGCAACGTAATGCAGTGTAATTCAGTGCAATATAAGTGCAAATGCAATGCAATACAAAATGCATACGAGCCTGAAACAAACCTCGACATGCTTCAGTAAAACAAGAAATGCCTCACTATTTATGGCGTTCATAAAGTGAAGATGAAGTTGATCCATTGCAACCTTAAACACGATATCAAATAATTAATAGTGAACATTGATTGAAAAACTGATGTTCCGCTAAGAAACGTCACATCACAGACTGCATAAGCATCAGTTGGCCCACGCGAACAACTACCGGTATTGCACATTCAATCAATGAAAGACCTACCTGAATTTTACCAAGATATCTATAAGCAGTTTGTAACTTTTCATAATGCAACGCATCAAAGTTATTACACGTTTTAGCCAGGGCACTATCCAACTCGCTCTATAAAATAAGAGATTTGATATACTGCATACTGTTCACGCATGTGTGATGGGAGAGACATAAATTTCTTTATTTTAAGGTATTACAGAAATATATATCGTAAAGTATATCATACAAATAAATTTTTCTGTGAATTTTTATTAAGAAGTCCCTGCTTGGCGTTAAAGTCCTACTAATCAACTGTGATGTAACACATTGCAAGACAATTCTTTTCAAAGTTTATTTTTGTCGATCGCTATATAACTCCGTTCTCTTCTCCCTGATCATTTTCAATGCTCTCTTCTGGTTTGTTTAATATGCTATATTGATTCTTTTCGTTTGGTTTATACTGCATGCATATTCATGTATCTAACAGGATATGCAATTTCCCCTTGTTTCGTTGCTGCTCATCTCAATTCTTTATCCCAATTCTTACATAACAGTAAATTCTTTATCTCAATTTTTACGTAACTGTAAATTCTTTATTTCAATTCTTACACAACAGTAAATTCTGTGAGTGAAACTTTTTCTTAAACTAAAAAAACCTTAAAATTTTTTCTGAAACTAAAAAAACGTGTAAAAAAATAAACTAGTTTTCTTAGAGTGCAGTAACAACAAAGATGTAGTTTATATTACCTCAATTTGAATAAGAATATCTTGAAGGTTAGCACTTAACTCACTAAAAAATAGACAAAAAATGAGCAATAGGTATCAGAGCTTCCACAAACAGGAATATTTTCAAGGATTTTTTAAAAGAACGAATAGGGGAGGAATACTTTGGCAAGAGTATTCCTTTTGGCACGAGTATTCCGTTGGTTACTACTAATAAAATGTTTTCTATCGTTAGCATAAAATGCTTTCTATCGTTTAAACGAAAATATTAGCAAGAATTTGGTCAGGTATGCAGTGGAGTAAAAATATACAGAAAGATCATGAGTTTCAAAACTCAGTTGGAGACTGATGAAAGGTGCTTGAAAATTACCCTGACAATAATGTGAGTATAATGCTGCCATTACAGGGGCTGAGATAGGGTAAAAAAGATTAAATAATGTTTGTTTGGTAACCTAATGATATTGAAACTTTCCCCCTCAGTATGGCCTAAAATCTGCGGATAAAAAATCCTTACATTGCGGAAGCTCTGCTGGGCTAAGCATGTCCGCAAAAATACTTTAATTAGGGCCATGGGCGTTTTTTCTGCGATTCAAGGGCTGAAATGCGAAAGAGCGGTGAATGATTGTAAGTGATCCCTTTCCGTAGACCATCAACAAATCCACTCATTTAAATGCTTCAAATCGCACCAAACGCCTTTAGATTCAAGCACGCAAAAAATTCTCCAAACTCAAGCAAGTATTTAAAAAGCCCACCTACCTTATACATTTATAATGTTTAAAAGCACGTGCAGCCTTTTCACACTCCAAACATAAATTAATTGCACCAGGATAGTCTTCCTCCTATCAAAGACAAAACAAAGCTGGCACGCAATGATTTATTGTTACCAATACTTCTTACTTTCTCAAATATCTGCACGTTCATCCCTCGCAACATTATCACCATTTAAAAAAAAACGACGTATGACGTCACAAAAATTACTTATAAGTGAAATTCAAAACTTTAGGAAGTTTTATGTAACTGTAACTGTACCTGTAGCATTTCTCGTAGTCGAACATCAGTTTGTTGCTGTAAAATATTATGAAATCATTATTACGAGATCATTATAGTAGCACGTTGGTCAGTAAGAGCGAGTCAAATAACTCTCCTCCAAAACATTCTGGGAATTTCGGCAAAAATTCCTCGAAAGAAATATCGAATACTTACAGTTACATGGTGAGAATTGAATGTGAAATAAAGATTAATGACAAGCTCTGCTTTAAATTTTTATTTCAAAAATTTTAATAACAGGATGACAAGATAAAAACGAAATGGGAACTGTCTAACCGTTGTTAAAAATGAAACAACAGAGAGGTTCAGATTTGGCTTCCAATACCTCTACCGCTACCTTAAGCTACCTTTCAGCCAATCAGATGTGCCGTACCCACCCGATTAACCAATCAAATTGTTTAAAAATCGGGAAAAGGCAGCGGGCGTCAAATCTGAACCTCTCTGATTACATGAACTGGAAAGAAAGCTGCGATCTTTTTTACATTTCTGAGATATAAATAAGATACTTTTCGCTCAGCACACGGATGTCATTTGCCCGATGTTAAAGAAACTTACAAGAGTTTTAATGGTTCCTAACGACTGTAATACATTGATCAAATGTTGTTTCTTTCTGTTTTTCGCCAACACAGTAAGACCTCCTAACGACGTCTCTCTTCGCGAATGTTCAAGGTGACTGGAAAAAGAAATTCAAATTTAAAACAACTTTCAGTCCTAATAAAACACAAAACAATAGACACTCCGAAAATGGTAAACATTTTTATTCTTTACGTTTCGACTTTACATTTAAGTCATCTTCAGAAGAATGCATGGGCATGCATTGTTCAGTTCAATAAAATAATCGAAGAATCAGACCACAGAACAAATCAGGTTCTATATTAAGTCCTGGCAAATATCAAAGCATACACATCAAATATAAAATGAACTAACAAAGCATTAATACTCGTACATAAAACAAAATATGGTATTTCTAGCCTATATGAATTTACTATCAAAATATCGCATTACTTTCGTCCGCTGTCACAGATTGTTTTCGCTAATTCAAGAGTGGCTTGGATGTCAATGACCCGTTGCAATTCCTTAACAACAAGAATACACATTTTCACAGAAATATTTAAAGACTACAGAAAAAAAGCACGTGGACATATACAAACCTGCATATACGCCTTTTGATTATCTAGAACTTTCATATACAGTTTCTTGGACACCTGAAATTTGGCAAAAACCATAATCAAACTGAAGCTTGCATATTAATTACATTCATAGTTAGGCGGCTAAACTTTTTAAACTGGGATCGGTTGTACCAATGGGAAATAGCTCTCTCCTCCGGATAGTGATTTTTTCAAACTTTCTATTAAACATATTCGGTTAACCTTAACTGGTTAAACCCATATTACAGATCAGCATTTTCGAGTCAAAGTCACTTCTTATCTCTGTGAGTTCAATATCTCTGGAGTTAAATTAGCTTTTTATGCCTTTCTACGATTATAGTTAAAAAAATCACTATCCGTATACAGTGCTATCCAACTTTCGTGCACGCAGCTGCACCCTGGGTCCCAGAGATTCTTCCACGCGTATCCCACGTTATCCCTTCTTACGAGTGTGGAAGAATCTCTGGCACCCAGGGTAAAGCAGCTGCTGTCCAATAATAAATATCGAATAATTATTTTCCACTTAAAAAGTGTAAAGCTGTCGAGCCAACTGGTATTGGAATTTGAAAACGAGTCTTTAATACAATTTAGGTGCACGAAATATTTTCGTCATGACTTTAGACGCGCAGTGTTTCAATTCTATTTCAGAAGCATCGTCAGAGTTATGGAAAACTAGATTTATATTAATCTGACACGACAGTGAACAAGGGAAAATCGGTTGTCTCGAGCGAGATTTGAACTTGATATCAATTCCAGTCAGCTCAATAGCTCAATTGGTAGAGCGGCATTCCAGAAAGCATGACTTGTATAAAAGTATTACAGCTTGAGCTTGTCTTCTCAGTGAATTTCTGTACTCATCCAATTCCTCTTTGTTTAACACCCCAGGTAGTTTCTAACATAAAAATTAAATAAATATTATTCTGACAGTACTCCAGTGCTAGTGAGAATCTTCAAAGAAGCGGCAGTGATCAACAACGCATACACATCTTTGTATACGTAGAGTCGTTTGATTGGTCACTGTGGAACTGACAACCTTGTACAACAGTACAAAGCCATGGAACTGTTCCGTAATCAAGGAGTGGTTCAAATTCTATGGAAATACAAATGATGGAACAAGACTCAGACAATACACTGGTGTTTGAGTTTCACCTTTCCTTTTCCTATATTTATTTCTTCTCTTCATCCTTAAACTTTACATTTTAAATTTTATTTTCTCCATTCCTTCTATTTTAAATTTATTTTTTGCCTTTCTTCTACTTTCTCTCCCTCTTTTTTTTCCAGTTTCCTCTCCATCCTGCCTCCACCTTTCTCTTTCCCCCTTCTTCCTCTTTCTTCATTCTTTCTCTTTCCTTCCTTTCTTATTAATCACACATACTCCTAGATTTTTATTATTCAACTAATATATTGGCCTTGACTAAATAAATGGAAATTCACTTACATGACCATATATATGGTGGGGTCTTAAATTTTTAAAAAGTAAATATACTCGGCCAATTTGAAACATGTATAAAACCAACATCATTTTGTACAACGGCTGCCTGCATATAAGTAAAATTCTTAGTCACTTTTTTAATCACAATTTTGTAGTTGAATAGTGATTAAGTACAAAATATGTGGTTCTTATTAGTTGATATTTCCACTAAACATAGTCACAAGGTTTTTATACAACCAGCTCCAGAACAACATTTAATATGATAACATCGACAAATGACAATGCAATTCTTATTTTTAATGTTTGTCCAAATTTTGTTAAATTACAATCACTTTCATGAGATTACCTTAAGTTCATGGTCACTTGGATCAAATGAATCAACTTCATGAAAATATATCTCCTCTATTGTTGAGATGATCTATTAAGCAACAAATTTATGTGAAATATTGTGCTTGTAGTTGTATTTATTATACTATTTTGAGGGTAAAATATCCTAGTTTAATATAAAGTGAGGAAAATGTTCTATATTTATCCCCGCAATAGTATTATATAAATTTAAATTTATGCATACCGGTAATAAAATATATACAAAACAACAGTATAAAGCACAAGGCCGTCTGAATTGACATAGAGTGGTCGCAACAGTAGAAACCTAGGGGGTTCTAGGTTTTCACTTTTCTAGTTTGAGTGTTTTGCCCTGCCTTATATATACAGATAGAAATTATTAGGGATATTCAGATCAGATATTCAGATCAGATACACATGATATTCAGATCAGATCACTGTTCTTTTGTATTACCACTAAAATACTGGAAGGTCCAGTAGCTATACTGTGACAAAGCTGACCACAAGGGCCAATATACACAATATACTGACAAAGACTACCTCATCGTCATTTAATGGATCATTTTCAAACTCTCTTTCTCCATCCTAAAACAACAATAAAAAAATGATACAGTACACATTCCCATAAAAATCCTTACATAGTTAGCCTGCCACGTAAGTTATATTTATAGCCACCTACAATGACACTCTACCCAGAGTTTCATAAAGAATTTGCAATAAAATTAAAAAAAAATAATAAAAAAGCATACAAGCAGTTTGAAAAACCATGATATCTCACATATATTTTGCATTCACAAAAAGCTTCTGAGTCAAACATGAATGATATTACAAATCATAATAAAATAATCAGTTGTAGAGACAAATTTTCAAAATTCAGCTACAGCAATCCCTTATAACAGTTGCCCCCTCCAAAAAATAATCAACCCTAATCAAGCATAAACCTATACACCACTTCCATAATGGCTGCCACTAATTACCATAATCATGAAAATATTATGATTTTGAAAAAAAGATTCAACACAAATTATAGATAACTGTGTCCTAAACAACATATATACAAAAGTTTCAAAAAGAATAAACAAATTCGTTTGAAGTTATGAGGGTTTTCAAGTGTGAAAAAACACCAAAATTAGGCTAAGAAGGCCTCTCTCAAAAATCTGGTACAAATCCTTGTAAATTTGGCCTCAAATAACTTGGCGAGTATTTGGTATTTTGCCATGAAGTCTTCAGAAGATAAATAGTTTGAAGGACTGTTGCACATACCAGTGTCAAAATTATATAAATACCCTCCAATCTTTCTAGACTGGAAACATGCAATTATGAAAGTGGTCTATGGTGTAACTAGCACTTAACAATACATATGGTACCGGTACACACTTATTTTGTTGGTGTTGGTTATAATGCAGATTCAGTGGCGGATCTAGCGTAAGTCAAAATAAATTACCACAGCTCATTCTCGGATATATTTACATTTTAAAATACCTTCAAAGCAACTTCATTGGTTAGATTTTATTCTTTTGAAATTCATAACCTATGACATTGTTATAAAGTTATTTTGAATTTAAAATTGAGCTGCTATAATGTATTTTGACTTACCCTGGATCCGCCACTGTGCAGATTGTACACAAGTACTTTATAAAAACTATTTTGAAGTTTGTGATAACGTTGATTTAACCTTTTGCATAATGTATAATCATAATTGCAAAGCTCTTTATCATAAAAAATTGTACGCTGACTTTATTTAATTATGTCATTTGTTAATGTGCATATTTATACAATGTACTGACAATCCTTTTAATTTAATATCAATACACTTTGCAGTTTGTATCAGAGCATTTTCCTGTAATAAGTCATTATTATACTGCAATATACAAATATTAATTAAATGAAATCAAATCTAAACAGCAATAAAAAATGGATGGGTGCCTTTTAATTGAGCATGAATATAATTTTGTAAACAGCAATAAATTTCAACATGAGTCACCTTGAATACTGCCGTTCCAATACTGTTTTCATCCAGACTTCCACCATCTAGTTCCTTTCTTGTGTGCTACGTCAAAATACCGATGATTAGAAGACGTGCTTACAATCTACACTTCAAACAATTGTACACAAACAAGTTCCGCTTATAAATTATTCTACTATGAGAAATTGTTGTACATGGCAAAATGAACTCTACCAATCAATATATCTCAAGTAGTCTCGTAATACACTCACCTCTAGGCCAAGAAATGAACGAAAACGGCTTCGAATAGCCATGTCCCATGAATATTTCTACAACTTACGCTCGTCCGCCATGTTTTGAGATGTTTTCATGAATATTGTTTATTGAACTTCATGCATGATTATTGCGGTTATATTGCAACATCACCTGAATTCCGATATCTAGCCCGACTCTGCACCCTACCCGCGGGGTTTTGTAAGGCCATCGATCGTACATTAGGTCAGTGACTGACTCACTGACAGTCGCAAAACTGGTCAACTACTTACGTACTTATACCTCCGAGAGGTTTGCCTTGTGTTTTAATTTCTCTTGATTGGTTTTAAATCTTAGCACACCAGCGAAGACACGAAGAAGTATGTATGTATGTATCCTTTAATTAAAAATTAGCAGTTACAAGCAATCGACGCTAGCCTCATCAACAAGAGTTGGTTTCCATAAGGGGCGTCGAATAAAAAAAAAACTATTTACAAGGTATATACAAGAAGATAAGTGTGACCCTCGTTAATACAAAAGAAAAACGTTACAAGACTTTAATTGAGATTCAATTTAGATACATTTTCAGATATAGCTGATTTTGCTTCAGTAGGAAGACTATTCCAAAGTTTAGCAACACTATACCCAAAGCTATTTTTAAGAAACTCTCTTTTCGGGTTTGGAAGAGCTAGGTCAGTACACCTGCTTCTCAAATCATAATTTGCCTGCATGTAGTTCATTGTTTCTGGTAAACAAGTCTTTCAAATTTGGTGCTGTGCGATTATTTAAAATTCTGTACATCAAAACTGATTTATTCCGTAAGCGTCTTTTCTCCAAAGTTTCCCAGCCAAGAGATTCGAGAAAGTCAGCCGAATTAGTTTCATAATTCGCACTTGCAGTAATCCTTGCCGCTCGATTTTGAAATCTTTGTAGTTTTCCTTTTAAATAAGCAGAGCAATTTCCCCATAAAGGGGAGCAGTAATCAAAATATGGCTGTATCATGGCTCGATAAATTGTTTGCAAAGTATCATCAGGAACAAAGGGCTTAATTCGTTTCATAACTGCTATGCCGCCACCAACCTTTTTACACGTCTTTTCAACGTGTAGGTCCCATCTTAGTCTTTCATTAAGCATAACTCCCAAACACACAAAGGAATTAGTTCGGGAAATCAATTTTCCATTCAATCTCACTGGAATATCCTGAACTCTATTATTAAGGTTGTAGTTCGAACCTATTATCATTACTTTTGTTTTGGTAGGATGGTGTTGTAGTTTATTTTTTGCAAGCCAATGACTGATTCTATTTAGGTCATGATTTAAACTATCAATAAGTTCCCCGTAATCCGCTGAAAAAGCAAATATCTGAGTATAATATCTAAAGCCAAGTGAATAATCTAAAGCCAAGTGAAGAGAAACTTCTCAATAGAATCAAACCTCTGAGACCAGAAACTCTGGGTGAACAACAGAAGTAGCAGTCGACTGGTATTGGAGGCACCTTCTTCACTGGCTTCAGTCTTACCTTACTAATCGTGTACAGCGTGTGATAGTTCGTGGTTTTAAATCTGCCAATTTACCAGTGACATCCGGTGTCCCTCAGGGTTCCATACTTGTCCCTGTACTATTTAATGGACTCCCTGGAGCAATAACATCCAGTCGGATTGCAATGTTTGCGGATGATACTAAAATCCTTGAGAACTTCCAAACCATAGACTGTAAAGACTGTAAACTGCTTCAAAATGCATGCCTCAACCAACTAAAAACATGGCCTAAGAACTCCGGCCTGAAATTTAACCGTCCAAATTATGCAAGTCCCAATTAAATCATAACTAGAGGAATCTATACATGTTCGCAACGAAGAAGCAAAACTCTCTTTATACCTAACGCTGGTTCGACCTCTCTTTGAGTATGGAACTCAAACTCAACTTTTAGATGCTCTTCTACAAAGTAATACTAAACTTGGTGGACATTGACCTAACTCCCAGTCCAATTGTTCGTTCCTCTACACAACAGGTCCTCGGCAGTGAGCCACAGAATTTTGTTTTGTGGTCCCAAGATGCAAAACCACCACATTTCAACTAAAGAGCTTGGTTAGAAGCACGAGAATGTGGAATGATAAAAAACAAGCATTATCTCCTGATGCTAGTTCTTTCTGCTTTGGACATGTGTTATCTACAATTGGTCAAGCATACCTTGGATCAATTTGGGACTCTAGTATAGGTGGAAACCCAAGTATTAATGATGAGATATCCACAAATTCACCGTGTAAACTACCGCTACGTAATCTAAATAATTTGGTAACAATTCATGTTCGTAAACCAGGACCACCATTGAGTCGCTCTATTCCTACGTGTATACTTATAAACGCGAGATCTTTAGCCAAACCTGAGGCTTGTCCATCACTGTATTTAGAACTGAATACTCATAATGTAGATGTTGCTATTGTGTCAGAAACTTGGCTAAAACCTACCATTCCTAGTCAAGCGATATGCCCTCACGGTTTTACAGTAATACGGAAAGACAGAGCGCATGATAGGCAGGGAGGTGGCGTAGCAGTCTTTTGTAAAAATGACTGGAAACTTGAAAGTCTAGAGGAATTCTCGAATCCTTATGAATGTCTGTGGACTAAAATAACTACTAATAACTCAATATTTTATCTATTGGCGATATACCATCCTCCTTCTCCTGAATACCAATCTAGTGACCTTCTAGATTTTCTTATGGATTCGTGTGAGAGACTACTATCATTAGAGCCCAATGCGAAACTGATCATAGCTGGCGATATCAACCAGCTGGGGATAAAGCCACTGCTAAATTACCATTCTTTAGTTCAGATTGTGAATGTTCCGACTCGTGGCCAAAAGATCCTTGATGTGTTTATAACCAATGTCCCAAACTTTTGGAATAAAGCGAAAGCGATAAAAAGCCTTGTGCGATCCGACCATTTGGCTGTTTTACTTAAACCCGTGGTCAAGGTTAAAGCTACAAGAAAATCCGTAGAATTTCGTGACTTAAGAGAGCATAATAAGTTAAAAATGTTACGGAAAATGGATGATTTTCAATGGGACACAATTACCAATGGCACTACTTGTCCGAACGAAATGATTAACAATTTTTATAATAAAATATGGCCAATATTTGATGAATGTTTCCCAGTTATTAAAACACGGGTATCCAGTAGAGATCCTCCCTTCCTCTCTCCGATAGTCAAGCATCTACTAAAGTTGAGGAAAAATGCTGTCAACAAGAGAGATAATGAGTGTAGTCATCGTTTACAAGAAAAGATTAACAAGCTCATTCGGGTTAACCAACTCAAAGCAGTTAAACAAGAAAATAAGATCCGTGATCGTGGGTCCAAAAGATGGTGGTCATTAGTCAACAAAATAACTTGTCGTGGCAATAGCGAAGTACCATTAAGCCACATTATTGACCCGAAGGTAATGAACGAGCACTTTCAAACTATTAACACGGATCCAGATTATGTTACCCCTCAACCTCTTCATATTCCCGATGGCACAAGAGTACCTGAATTATCTGTCCACACTGTTTGTAAACTCTTGCTAAAGCAGAAAAGAACCACTTCAGGCCCAGATGAGTTGCCATATTGGTTTTGGAACACCTATGCATATGACATTGCGCCTGTGATTACCACCATCTTTAATACATCAATTAAACTCGGCATTGTTCCTGACGAATGGAAACTGGCAAATCTCTTACCTATTCCTAAAGAGTCCCCTTGCATAGAGCCAAACCAACTGCGTCCCATTTCGTTGACCAATATAATTGTTCGCTTGTTTGAAAGAGCAATTTATACAACCGAACTATCCCCGGTGATGGAAAAAGTAATCCATGGAGATCAGTTTGCATATAAGAAAGGTCATAGTTCTACAATGGCGTTGATAAAAGCTCAACATACCTGGATGGAATGGTTGGATGGTGATGCGAGTGTGGTGCGTGTCTTTTCTTTTGACTTCAGCAAGGCCTTCGACACGGTGCCGCACGAGATTTTATGCAATAAGTTGAAAGAGCTTCCTATTAGTCCCTATATCATAAATTGGATTATCGACTTTCTAACCAGTCGGTATCAACGAGTCGTTATTGATGGCATTAAAACGGATTACTTGCCTATAAACCGTGGGGTTCCTCAAGGAACGGTATTGGGACCGATATTATTTTCTATCATGATTAATGACATACGTCCTGTTCAAGCTTCTAACTTAATTGTCAAATTTGCTGATGACATAAATCTAGGGATTAAGGTCACGGATGATAGTGATACTTCTCATATGGAAACTAATAATATCAAGAACTGGGCGGAAACAAATCGTATGAAACTAAACTTAAAAAAGACGTGGGAGATGGTCATACACGGTAAAATATCTCGGCCACTTCCTGAGCCTTTGCCTATGATTACTCGCAAAAGTTGGTTGAAGATATTAGGTGTAACGTTTCAAGAAAATCCTACTATGTGGGACTTGCAAATGAATGAGTTAATGAGTAGAGTTTGCAGCAGACTGTATATTATCCGGACTTGTAAATACTATGGGTTTTCTAGTAAAGAATTGGATCTTCTGTTTCATAGTCTTATTTTATCAATATTAGTTTTTGGTATAGAGGTCTGGGGATGTGCGTCGTATTCTAAGTACCTCAGTCAAATAGACAAATTTTTAAAACGTTCATACAAGTATGGATATCTTGCACAAGAATTATCTATTGTCGACATGTTAAATAACAAAGACAGAGTCCTATGGAAGAAAATAACTACAGATCCCAACCATGCCTTGAAAACCTTGTTACCTCCTCAACGACAACTCGAATTACGCGACCGAGGACATAAATATGAACTACCGAGAGTTAGAACACAACGATTTAAAAGAGTGTTTGTCAACAGATGTCTTTTTAACTTCATATGATATTTTATAATATAATTCCAATACGATTAGAACAAATTTGAAATAATTAATATAAATGGACTTTAGTTTTAATATTCAATTACTAGTACTATATATCGTAGGAAATAATTTAATATGAACTGTTATTATTATTGCTACTGTAAGCCCACACGTTTGTTGTGAGGCGTTGTTCTTACATTTCAAATAAAGAGTTTATATATATGTTGATGATCCACGTACCTTTCCTTTTAACTGTTCGTGTCAAGTGTAACTACTCTGTCCGCACTGACTCTTATTGTTCTACTGCCGTGCTGTTCGTAAACGTTCTTGAACCTTATAGTACTGTAGTTTAGTATATAATTGTTTCAAACGTGGTTAACTGCAATCGCAGCTAGTAATAGGCTAATAACGCTTGCGCTGTTGCGGATTCCCTCCCATATCTACAGCATGTAAGATCGTATGTGCATGGTATTTTGTACTATTTAGATATATGAAGACGAAGTTACATGAGTATATAAGTAAATAAATGAATAAGTAAACGTACTTGAGAATTGACAGAATTTTCAAATGGTCAATTGAAATCCCTTAGATAAAACTTTATTTAAACACAATAACCTTTTCAACTATTTAGAGCTGATTTCCAAAAGAGTTGTGTGGTAAAAATTACAAAATTAACTAATTCATCAAATATTTACAAACTAACTTATTAATTAAATATTGTACAAATGCTGAATACTAAGTCTAATACAAAGTCGGGTTTACTAAGTTAAAACAAGGATCGAGGTCGAGGAAGAAAGCTTATTACAAAATGTTTTGAACGATCCCGAATTGCGTATCTCTTCGGGTATCTGGTTCCATAGCTTAGCTCCACTATAACATGAACTATTTTTTAGGAACTCAGTTTTTGGTTTTGGAATATAAAGCTTTGTCGCGGAACCTCTCAAATTATAATTATGAATTTTACCAACATTTTTTTTAAAAAAAACGCAAAGTTGCTAAACTGGAGCTAAACTTAAGAGCTAGGTGCTAGGAGCTAAAGAAGCTAAACTGTTTTAAACATCAGTTTGGCTTTCAGTTGAGCCCTCCGCTCTTCAAGACAAGTGTCATCCAGCCTAATGATTTTAGAGCAATGGCAGATTGACCATGTTCTCTTTTTAGACCCATGATCAATCTAGCCGCTCTGTAAACGGTCATTTAGTCCTTTATTGAAACAATCCCATACTTCGCTGCAATAGTCGAAGTAAGGTTGAATTAGAGCATTACATACTTTAACCAAAGTGCTTTGATCAACAAATTCCCTTAACCTTTTAATTGCTCCTATATCTGAAGAAATTTTACTACTGATATAGTAGTTTTTTACCTTTTTTACCATTTCATTTTCACTTTCGAGTTGTAATTAGATATCTGCGTGCTTTGTTTTATGTCGTGACCCAATTAAGACACACTCAGTTTTTTTCAATATTTAGACTGAGTTTGTTTGCTCGCAGCTATTTCTGCACATTTCCAATATCAACACCTGTTCCCTCCCCTTACCTCATCCAAGGTTTCACCAGCTGCCGTTAAGTTTGTATTGTCAGCAAACAAGTTGTGCAATCAAGGCAGTTTGGCAAATCATTTATATGGATGAGAAATAAGAGAGGGCACAGAATGCTTCCTTGAGGAATGCCACAAATAACTTCTCTCTCCCCTGAGTAAACATTTGTCAATTGAGAAATTTGGGTTATCAATTTATGTTTCGGTAACTAAGGCAACGGTTAGGGGTAGAAGAGGTTAGGGTTACGCGTTTGATTAAGGTTAAGGGTTAGGGTTAGGGGATACTTGGGGATAGAATCATATTAGTGACCGAAACATAAATTGATTACCGAAATTTGTTTTCGGTGAGACAGATACCGTACCCAGCAACCCCGCCGTTCCCCTTTTATCCTATTTTTATCCCTATTTATCTCTAAGCTTACCCAAGCTTGCCTGAAAAACTTTAGCCTCTGCGGAGGAGAGTGTAGTAACTCAATAGATTTATCGTTTTTGAATTGAAACTGTACATTTCAACCACCTCGACCTCGTGCAGTATGCGGGAATCAAGCGGATATTATATCCTAATCCCCGGATAGTCCCAGTCCCAGGGTACAGGGAAAGGGGTTTGTTTTGCTGGTGTATATCATACGATAAATGTGTTGCGATGTGCCAAGTAACTCACCCAAATGTTTTAGGGTTCACACGGAAACAGTAGTTTCAGGTCGAGACACGGTCAATATAACGTGAAATTAGAATGTTTGATTTTTAGTAAGTGATTACAGAATTGAATCCCGTCATCTAAATTAAACATTAACTGTATGATTGTATAAAAATGAGATAAGAAATATAAAACTGAGCTGTCAGATCAATATTATAGTGATGTTTAAGGATGGATAATCCTGTAAGCCCAGAATACAGCGAGGAGCCATCGTACATCGTTCATATGACCTGGTCCCATTCATCTGCCTGCAAAAAAGGCCATGGTCGTGTAAGGCCGGGTAAGCGTCAGAACGAAGTTCAGAAAACTGCAAGAACAGCAAAATTACTTTCAGTTTGGAACGCTTTGTTGCACTGAAAAGCTCGTTTTGTTGGGATCAGTCTTATGCCGTCATAAGTCGCCAATTTTACAGAAAATATAGCAGTTATGCTGTATTTTCATTAAACATCGGATTGCTATGGCTTCGGTTTGATATTTCACATTTACAATTCACAAAAATGGTCTTGTTTATGGGCCGGTTGTTCGAAGCCAGTTTAGCCTAAACGGTGGTTAAGCTCAAAATAGAAACCAAGTTTAAGGATTCATTCAACAACCAAACTAAAAGTTTTGAACCTTAATAGTATGATTATGCTTACAACTACATATTTACTGCAAAATATTTAAGTTAACTGTCTAACGAGTGATGTAAGAGTGTTATTTAATTTTGACTTAGCCACCGTTTACGCTAAACAGGCTTCGAACAACCGGCCCCAGTTGTATAAAAAGGTGATTAAAGTTAACTATGATTTGTGGAAAAATCAACCAATCAAAGCATCGTATTTTTAGTACTTAATAGTAGTATAGATATGCGGGTTCTGGCCCATTTTCAATTCCTCCCACCTCCCCCCTATTCGTTGTATAATTTTGGGGAAAATTCGGTTCCAACACATTTTCTCATCCCCCCTTCTCTCAAAGAAATTTTGTCGATATAAAAAAAAAACTCTTTTGAAAACGTTCCAAAAGAATTTCCCTAAAGTTTTTCCAACGAGTACGTGTTTCCGTTTGCGTTGACTCTTCCTTCTTTCAAAAGGAACGATAGTGATCCTTGACAAATACCAAACTTGTCTGAGATTTCTTTTTGGTTTTTGAGTCTATGCTCTTTACCTGTTTTTAGGTTTTTGAGAATGTACTTTCCTTCATTTGATCTCTCCATCCCTAGAACTTTACAAAGTTGTTTTTTAGACATTACGGTAACGCGTTTAACACCGGCCTTTGTTGCGGCTTCTCTTAGGTCCTTGACTTTCGAGTGTTCGTTTAGGTTGGTTTTGTTTTCTTGTATTCTCGCGTGGTAAATAAGGTCTACACAGAGATCGTTTATCGACTCGTATTCTTCGAATAATCCACAATTTGTACAGAACGTGTTATCGTTCTTTTCTGCGAGATGGGGGTGTTTACACGTATCATCGTGAGGTATATATTCATCAACTAATCCGCAATTTGTGCAAAATACGGTCCCGCACATATTTTCCAAACAGGAATGTTTACACTTGGTTTTTTCCTCTTCTACAAATGGTATGGGGGGTGGTCCTGTAAATCTGAGTTCACAACGGAAGCATACGAGTTGGTTATCAACCATTCTTTGGTCTGTGTGTTCACAATTTTCGTATTGGTTAGGATGTCTATATTTTGGGTCGCCGTCGACGAAGAGGTAATCACAATCAGCACAACAATAAAAATCCGAGTAGTCAAAGAATCTCTTTTTACGGCGATGCTCACACGTACTGAAGATTGAAGTGAATCGAAGCCCACATCGGAGGCAAGTGAGGTCTCCGAAGATGTCACCCTTTACGGGATGTTCACAGTCTTTGTATTGGTTTGGGTGAGAATATTTTGTCTCATTGTAAGAAAAGTGGTATTTACAATCCGCACAGCGATGAAAAATCCCATATCTCTCTTTACGGTTATGCTTACAACCGATAAAGTTTTTTGGGTCTATATACATTCTTTATTATATGAAAATCAACTATTAAAACGTTTCAAAAAGTAAATAAAAAAATAGGGTGGAATTCGTAACGTTTTTTCGTTACGAATTAAAAACTTTTTTTAATGAACCTAGAGTTTCAATAGCCGTTTAAAACTGAAATACGTTTCGCCCGTAAAGCCCATCGTCCGTTGATTATCAGGGTCGAATACAAAATAGATAGCGTTACCAAGAACGTGGTCAGAACTTCTTGACGCTAAATGTTGTTTAACAAACTCGTACGTTATTCCTTTCTCGTAATCTAACGACAAAGCTATTTCTTGACCAAAAATACGCGTACCCTGGTTTAAAAACGATCCTTTAATACGCGTCCTTTTCCCTGTCCCTCGATGGAAATACCCACCCTGTGCATTGTCTTGTGTGACCTTATTCGTTAAACTCCAACTCCAGTACTTATATTTCGTTGACGCGTTGTATCCAGACCCACCGCAGTCACCCCACAACGTGATGTTGTACCCTCTAGACGTTGTTAATACGACGTCCATTTCGTACGTGTAAATACCGTTTGGAAGTTTTGGTTGAACGGAAAAATTTATTTGGTAACTGTCACCTACTTTGGAAAAATCTAACGTTTGACTAGCACGTCCGTTTTCAGGCGTATCAACCATATCATCTTTGTGAAGTATCGTTACGTTACCGGGGCTTCCTTTAAACGTCATAATATTTTTATAATCAGCATAATACTGGTCTACAAACCCTTTCGTGATCGGTTCGCCGGACGACAATGGGATAATAGGTAAACCGGTAATACGGTGGCCGTTCATATCAATATTGGTCCCTTTTTTAATGTACACCGTGTCGGTATAACTTTTGGGTACGGCTGCCGTATCGTTGGATGGAGTAGGGTTTAAACCTAATATTTCGTGGTTGTTCATACCTATGTTGTCTTGCATTGTAAACCAACTATCTGTCAAGTATACTCGGTTAGCGTATTGTTTTGTAATGAAGTCGTTTGCTAATGTTGGATCTGGAAGGTTTGTGATTTTGTTGTTGTTCATATCAATGTCCCCTTGCATTGTAAAACCCGAAGCGGACAACCCCCCGGAGCCTGGATCACCTTTTGGTCCTTGGTTGCCTGTGTCTCCTTTGTCACCTTTTAGCCCTTGTGGGCCTGTATCTCCTTTGTCACCTTTTGGTCCTTGCGTGCCTGTATTACCTTTGTTGCCTTTTAACCCTTGTGGACCCATATCTCCTTGATCACCTTTTGGCCCTTGCGCACCTGTATTGCCTTTGTCACCTTTTGACCCTTGTGGTCCCGTATCTCCTTGATCACCTTTTGGTCCTTGCGGACCCGTATCTCCTTTGTCACCTTTTGGTCCTTGCGGTCCCGTGTCTCCTTTGTCACCTTTTGAAGAAGCACCACTACCTTGGTCGCCTTTGTCTCCTTTCGGCCCCTGCGCGCCTGTTCCTTGTCACCTTTTGGTCCTTGGTTACCTTTAGGACCTTGTAAACCTACATCTCCTTTGTCACCTTTTGGTCCTTGGTTGCCTGTGTCACCTTTTGGCCCTTGCGTCCCCATATCTCCTTGATCACCTTTTGGTCCTTGTGGTCCCATATCTCCTTTGTCACCTTTTGGTCCACGTTGTCCGCCACCGCCACCACTAGAATAATGTGTGTCTGCATAACTTTTCGTAACGGGTTCCGAATCCGACGTTGGTGATGGAAGGTCTAAGATATTATGACCGTTCATTTTGATATCTTTTTTAATTCTCCCCAAACCTGGTGGTGAGTAACCGAAGTTTAAACTCATTGTTTATTTGTAGACCTTTTCATTATTATGTTTTCCAGAACGCTTTCGCTTTTTTGTTTTTCCTTGTTCAATATCGTTTTACAAAGTTCTTTACAATTGACGAGTTGTCTTGATCCAGGTGGTCCTTGTGGTCCCCGCTGGCCAACAGCCCCATCGTTCCCCCGCGGGCCGGGCGGTCCAGGCGGTCCAGTGGTCGTTAAATATTTTTTAAAATGTATAGTCCGATTCCGTAACCCAAAATATGTATCATCTTATTTATTTAATATCGTCCAAGTCAATATCTGGTGTTTCACGAGGTCCCATTATATCCTTTCCGTAAACGATAAGAGAGCTAATAAGTACACAAACTCCGAGTTCAAATATATTTTCTATCATTATAATAAATAAGACATGGATCAAATTATTAATTTCACGGAAGAGGAACTTACGGAATTAAAAGAAGAATTAACGACGGAGTTATCAAAAATGAAAGGAAATACTAGAAGAAAGAAATTAAAGTTGGTTGGGAAAACGTTATTGAAATTAATTTTTATTGGTGGTGGTGTAGCGGTGGCCATAGTATTCCCTCCTGCCATAGTGCTTGCAGCGCTTGGTGGGATGGTTGCTTTATTAGATGGGAGTAAGGGGACGATTAAATCGTTAAAGAAGGTTAAAGAAGGTAAAAAGAAAACTAAAACCGGGAAAGGTGAATTAAAAGGTGTTGAGTCAGAACTTACAAAGACGAAGACGGTGAGAGAATATTTTCAAAACCAACAACCAACCGCACCACCACTTTACCCGGGGCTTTAAAGGTAGGTTACAGTCGCTTCTGCGCATGTGCTATAGGTTTGTTTTGAGGAGCCTCCTCATCACAAGTTTCCAGTCCCATGGGTAAATGAAAACACGCGCGGCCGTCTGAATCGTTCTCTGTTGTATTGCAAGGAGTGATGGCGCATCAAGTCCTGGCATAAAAATTGTTGCTTTGACTGAGAGTTTCAAGATCAAACAATTAATATTGGATTTTGAAAATGCGGCAAATCGCGTCGTCTAAAGGTTTAATTATTCGCGTTCGGTAGCTTTTGCTTCAGATGCTGTGGGTTTCGTTCGAGACTTCGAGTCGCACTACAGAATATTCACGAGTCACGACATGCTCACAGGCTAGTCTGTATACCACTCAATGAGTATATTGTGGATATGATCTATAACATAGCTAGCAATACATAGATAATATTACACCGTGCATGGCGCGAAGATATTATTTACGAGTGTACAAGGTGTGAAATAAATTATACATCAGTATATGCGCCCTGTAGAATATGCAATTAAATTGTCGTATTCTCGATTCCAGACTTATATATCATGATGAGGATACATTAACTGGCAGCGAATGTGTTGTTGGTGAAGACACAGACACAGTAATGAAATTGAAAGCACAGTGATGAAAGCAAAAACTCACGTGAAAAATTCATGAACAACATTTATTTGATTTCTACTATACAAAATTAGTTTATAAAATGGAATTGATAAGCATTTAGAAGTGTATAGCCTGTGTATGTGTATATAAACGTTCAAAGCATGTATAGAAGGTCTACGATTAGTACGATAATATTATATAACACTTGTGTTATATTTCAATGTATGAAACTACTACCTGTAAGTTTCAGAATAAATAAAATAATAAAATTATCCAGGTGCAAATACATGAAAATTTTGCCAGGATTTTTTACATAAATGGGCAGTTCGCACACGCGTATTTTGTAGTGATTCAGCAGAAGAGAAAATGAGTGACAATTACTGCAATACGTCAAACATCAGGCTAAATTCTTGATCCAGCAACCAAAATCACATCTATGGCGTGCACCTAGACGAGAGCATTATAACATGTTTAAACGATATAATATCACGACGAGAGCACATATGGTGCTTATATTGCATTATATTGAATCTGGGATTATAATATGTAGTAAAAAACTCAAGTGTATACAGTATAACAGTTTGAAATATATTCCAGGCTATTATGCTTGAAACACAAAATTAACACTCCCAGAGACATCAACACCTAAGATACACCGACAATTTTAATACCGGATATTCAAACTCGCAATTTCTGCATCTCGCTTCGCGGCTTTGAATTCACTCATTACTTTGTTTGGGAAACGGATTGTAAAAGTTACTATAGAGCTAATGGATTGAGAATACGACAATTTAATTGCATATTCTACAGGGCGCATATAAAATGTATAATTTATTTCACACCTTGTACAAGCGGTTGAAGCCTGCACTCAATATCTATGTAAGCGATCGGATAAGCTCATTAATGATTTATTATATGGTTATGGCTTTATGGGTTTTTCACCGTAAACTAAAACACTCGTATCTCCCATATTTTCACTAGTGAAGGCATGAAAAAATATGTAACGCTTGAAAAACGCGTGTGTTTTCCCCTGGGATTTATATGTTCTCTGTTCGCTAGCTCCAACCTGAACGTGTTTTCACCACTCGTAGATAATATCTTCGCGCCATGCACCGTGTAATATCCTCTATGTATTGCTAGCTATGTTATAGATCATATCCATGCACAATATACTCATTGAGTGATATACAGAATACAGTATCGTAATTTTCTTTTGATAAAATTGGTTCTCTGTCAAAATTGTGATTGGATGTAAGGCCGGGTTCCTTTCTACACTGTTTCATGTTTTAAACATACTTGTCAACTTCTAAATACATCCTGAATATTATTAGTAGAACTCAGCTAGCGTAACTAGCTTAACATTTCCTTATTATGTAAACGTAATACAATATCTTTCTTACCACATTGCATGACAGAGCCTGTGAGCATGTCGTGACTCGTGAATATTCTGTAGTGCGACTCGAAGTCTCGAACGAAACCCACAGCATCTGAAGCAAAAGCTACCGAATGCGAATAATTAAACCTTTAGACGACGCGATTTGCCGCGTTTCCAGAATCTAATATTAATTGTTTGATCTTGAAACTGTCAAAGCAACAATTTTTATGCCAGGACTTGATGCGCCATCACTCCTTGCAATACAACAGAGCACGATTCAGACGGCCGCGCGTGTTTTCATTTACCCATGGGACTGGAAACTTGTTATGAGGAGGCTCCTCAAAACAAACCTATCGCACATGCGCAGAAGCGACTGTAACCTACCTTTAAATTTTTTCATATACGTAATCGTATATGAAAAACAATTTAGGAGTCCAGATCGACGTCCGGGGGTTCGCTCATTTCGCCTTGTTTTCCCATACGTTTTTTTACTATTTTTTCGACAACGGTTACGCCACCGATTGTTAATCCAATCTTGGGAATGAGAGGCATTAATTCGTCGTTTACCAATTCGTTGAGTTCTTCTTTAAACAATTCGTTTTCGTCTAATTCTTGTTTTAATTCAGACGAACAATCGATTAGATTGGTTTTTTCCAGTATGTCCGAGAGTAGACGCGATTGCAAACTGCTTTTAAATTGTCTGTTGACAATTTCTTGTATTTTACCAAAAACAACGAGTAACCACGAGGTAAAATTTTACGTACTTTTTTTTTACAAAACGTTGAACAAGAGAGAGAGTCATAATGCGCATGCTTGAAATAATTAAAATAAATTATCTAAGTCATGTACTTGGTGTAACACACAACGCGTGTCCATTCCGCCGGCCTTGATAATATCAACTTAAAAAATGTCCATATAAAAGGTAAATACAAATCTATTGTAACTTATCTGCTTGAACTTATGTTTGTTCAGTGTATCTTTACTTGCTTTGATTGTCTTTCCTCGGCTGTTCTTTAGCTGGTAGAAGTAGGCACAACTTGACAATTGGTCGGATGAAGGTTCCAGTCTTTGTTTGTACAGTAACGACTCGAACCAGGTTATCTGGACCCGGATGGATCTTTGTGACTCGAGCAAGGGGCCATTGGTAAGGAGCGGTACGATTGTCTTTGACGAGGACTATATCGTTTACTTGAAGATTTCGTTTCGGACGTTTCCACTTGTTAAATCGTTGTAAACCATTGAGGTATTCGGTGGACCATCGCTTCCAAAAGTGTTGTGTCAACGCTTGACATAGTTTCCATCTCTTTAAGCCTAGGATGGACTCGGTGTATCTGTGACTAGGCAGTGCTTCTAAAGGACGTCCAATAAGAAAATGACCCGGGGTGAGTGGCGAGATTCCATCATCATCATTTGCATCGAGCGACGATATCAGGGGTCTGGAGTTGAGACAGGCTTCAATCTGACACAGTGTTGTAGTCATTTCTTCAAAGGTTAGCTTGGTTTCACCCACTACTCGCTTTAAGTGCCGTTTACAGGATTTTACTCCATTCTCCCAAACCGAGCCATGGTGAGGACCAATGGGTGGGCTAAATTTCCATTGGATACCTTGAGATGTACAAAAGTTCATAACGGATTCCTTGATATCTGATCTTTTCAGAAGTCGATAAAGTTCCTTTAAATCTTTATCGGTACGCCGGAAACAAGTTGCGTTATCGCTCCAGATCTGTGTGGGTTTTCCTCTTCGAGAAACAAAGCGACGAAGTGCAGCAAGGAATGCTTCTACAGAAAGGTCTGAAACTAACTCGATGTGACAGGCTTCGGTTTCAAGGCAAACGAAAATCGCTACGTATGCTTTGCGGCACGTTGGCTTTCGAGTCGACCCAACCTTTAGTGTAAACGGTCCAGCATAGTCTACTGAGACTCTGTCATTGGCAAAGGTAGGCAAAACACGTGCAGAGGGTAGTTGACCCATCAATTGGGTTGTTATCTTTGGAGATGCTCGCCTACATACCATGCACTCACGTATCCACTTACGAACGACTCTACGTGCACTAATAATGTGATAAATGTCCTGAAGAGATCCCAAAGTAAGCTTTGGACCAGCATGACTCAATCGTTTATGTTCACTTTGTATTATCAATGTTGATAGATGATGCTTTCCATGAAGTATCAGTGGATGACGAGACTCGTAATCTTTCATTGACTGCGAAAGACGACCACCAACTCTTAGTAATTCGTCTTTGTCCAAGAAGACGTTTAACGATTGCAACGGGTCAGACAATGGCAATGGGTTTTTCTTTCTTAACGTTTTAATAGTGTTTGGAAACATCTGTGCTTGAGCTTGTTTAAGCAAGTCTTGGCTTGGGATAGCTCCAATACTGAGAGTGGTGTCGAACTGAATAGATTTGAGCGAGTGACCACGCGAAATACCCAGGCGGTGACTCTTACGAGTTGAGTGTAACTTGAATATCGGTTAATGTCAATTACAGGAGTCTGTGCCTTTGGGGCTATAACCGTCGTTGCTTGCATGGAAACTTCTTTCTGTTCTTTTAGTTGTAAGCTGTCCCTTGCGACACCTAGTGATTGGAGAGCTTCCAGTGAAGGAGGTGCAGTAAATTTCGATGGCCAACTTGAATGATTTTCCTTTATCCAATCAGGACCAGACCACCAGAGTTGGTGTTCTTCAATTTCATTTGCTAGTATGCCACGAGATCCAACATCAGCTGGATTTTGTAAACCATCAACATGTTTCCATCTTTGAGGTGGTACAAAATCTTGTATCCTTGCAATTCGATTGGCTTCGAATGTCTTAAACCGTTGGCTGGTACCATAAATCCAGTAAAGAACGATAGAACTATCGGTGAAGGCATGTAAATTCAACAGTGGGATGGAAAGGATTTCTTGAAGATGTCGCATCATCTGGGCGAGTAAGAGAGCTCCACAAAGTTCGAGACGAGGTAGAGAAACCTTCTTGATCGGTGCAACGCGTGTTTTAGCCATCACAAGAGATACATGAACTTGTCCTGTAGTATCGGTGCTCTTCAAATACACAACCCCACAATAAGCCTTCTCACTGGCGTCGGAGAAACCTATAAGTTGTTGATCGACGATCTGGCAATGGATTGGTGTGTAGCAGCGAGGGATTCTTAAGTTGGAGAGTTTAGCTAAGCTTTCTCTCCAGTTCATAAAATGTCTTTGAATGTCCGGTGGCAACGGCTCATCCCAATCGATGCCTTGTTTCCATAGCTGTTGGAAAATGATTTTCACAACAATCGTGATACACGAGATGAGGCCAAGTGGTCGTAGATCTTTGATGAATCAGATAATACGCTGCGCTTGGTGAGGTGGGATGGATCAATAGAAAGATCTGCAGACGAAAATCGGAAGTAATCTTTACTTGAGTTGTATTCCATGCCAAGTGTCTTAACAAAGTTGTCCGAATCTCCCAACTTAGATGTGGCTTGGCTGCTTTGAATTTCTTGTGGGATCCAGTTCAATACTTCAGTTGAGTTAGAGTCCCATTTATGAAGCTTGAATCCGCCTGCTGCAAAAAGATCTTGGAGTTGTCGTTGTAACTAGATTGCTTCTTGCTTCGTTTGTACTGAAGGTAGACCATCATCCACGTAAAACGATTCCCTTACAGCCTTAGCAGCGAGAGGAAACTTTGCTTCGTTTTCTTTGGCAAGATGAGAAACCGAATTAGTTGCAAGAAATGCAGCACTTGCAATACCGAAAGTGACTCGTGTCATTCGATAATCAATAACTGGATCGGTGGGATTCTCTCTCCATAAGAACCGATGGTAATCTCTGTCCTCTTCAGCTAAGCCGACTGCCCGATACATTTTGGAAACATCAGTAGTAAGGACATACGGATATCTGCGGAAACGATTGAGGACGTCGTTGAGTGGGGAGTATTCGGTTGGTCCAATAAGTAGCTGATCATTAAGAGAGACACCAGAAGTGGTTTTCATTGAACCATCGAAGACAACACGTAGAGGAGTAGTTGCGGAATCCTTATATACGGCATGGTGGGCCAAGTAAAAGGTATTCGAAGGGGGTTTGTTAAGATCATTATCAGGAACTCTTTCAGCATGACCAGAGGAGATATACTCATTCACAACATTTGCATAATTTTTAAACTGGTCGGAACGACGAAGACGATGCTCAAGAGATAAAAAGCGACGTAAGGCGAGAGGTCGCGATTCCCCGAGGGTAGCTTTCTGTGGTTTGAAAGGAAGTTTAACAACAAAGCGACCATTTTCTTCGTGCTTGAGGTGTTGGTTGTAATGTTCTAATGCTAATTTGTCAGCCGGGGACACAGGAACTTTAGGTTTGGGCGGTTCTTCTAACGCCCACAACTTCCGTAACGTTTCTTCGCAGCTAGGGTAGATGGTTGAGGCATGGAGAGTTGTGACTGATTCTCTTGTTGAATGATGATCATTAGCATTGCCGAGCAAGACCCAACCAAATAGGGTTTCTTGAGCTGCCGGTGTTCCCTTAGGTCCAAGGATGAGCCCTGTTTTTACGATGTCGTTGTAGGCGCTTACTCCAAGAAGAATATCAATTGGCTTTGATATGTTGAATTCAGGATCTGCTAACTTGAGAGAGGACAAATGAGGCCAGTGACCCTTTGGCAAGGAAGTGATTGGTAGGCACTTGGTTAAGGATGGAAGAACAATAGCTTGCACGTTTGACAAAGTAGACAAGCTCTGAGTGGATTTTAAGTTAATGTTCACAATACTGTTACTTAAGGTAGGGTATTGGGATCCTCCTATTCCATTTATGGCGATTTCTTGTTTGGATCTCCTTAACTTAAGGTGCTGGGCCAGTCTCTCAGTGACAAAGGACGCTGTTGATGCTGGGTCAACTAGGGCTCGCACTGTCGTTTGTTGACCAGACGGGGAGCTTACAACAACTTCGGCTGTCATCATCAGAACAGTATGTAAGCTGCTTGTTTGGGGTGTAGCTACGTAGGTTAGTGATGCATTAGTTTCATTGTTGTTGGGTAGATTGCTTGCTGGAGGGGGGTTTGCAGAGGGGGGCAAATTGGTGTTTGGTATATCTTGCTTAGGGACTTCAGGGTCGTTTTCAGGTGGTTTAGAGTCATCAACATGTAACAGAGTGTGATGTCTCTTGCCACATTTGAGACATGAATGTGGTGAAGGACATTGCTTTACCATATGCTTTCCTTTCAGGCAGTTGAGGCAAAGACCCTTTTGATATACAAAGGTACGCTTCTCGGAAAGGGATTTCTCTTTGAAGGTTTGGCAATAGGCTATGCTGTGTTTCTGCCCATTGCAAGCTAAGCACTTGACTTGTGCAGTAGTGGCATGGGCTAATTCAGATTTGTTGAAATTTCCAGGACTGTGTGACTTTGGTTTCTTGTTAAAGGGCTGTGATTTCCTTTGATTAGCATCAAAGGAAGTTAGTTCAGTAGTTGTTGCTCTGAGGTCAAGAAATTCAAGGAATTTGGTATAGGAAGGGACATCCTTTTCTGTTTGTGTAAATTTTTGCCATTCAATCATTGTTTGGGGATCAAGTTTGGACTCACCCAAAGCTGTCATAAATCTATCAAAGTCAAGCTTGTCTTGAGCTTTCAATGATCTTAAATGATGTTGGAAGGTGTCGTGTAGCTGTCTCAGTTCTGAGCTCGAGCCATCTTTAATTGGTTTGGCATTTAGCAAGGCTCTAGCATGGGCACGATGGATAATTTGCGGGCGATCAAAACGAGCCTTAAGAGCTGCAATGGCTTCAGGGTACGCTTCTGCTACTGCATCAATTCCTTCTATTGCATCTCTAGCCCTTTTAGTGACAAGAGATTTCAGAAGATATTGCATGCGAAGCTGATTATCTAATTTCTTCGAGTTATGTATTGTTGCTTCAAATTGTTGCCAATAAGATTTCCATTCAGTGGGTTCCCCATCAAATGTAGGGACACTTAGTGGAGGAAGTTTCACAGTTTTTTGTTCAATTTCTTCAGAACCTTCTAATGTTTTGACTTTATTCAACAACAAGCTAAGCTCATGCTGTTGTTGAGTATTTTGGAATTCAAGTTGCTTATTTCGGTTTTCTCTTTCAATTTCAAGCTCTTTGGCTTGCTTCATTTGCTCTCGGCGATGTTGCTTTATTAGTAAAGATAATTTCTCTTGATTTGACTTAATCTTATCAAAATAACTAGACAGAAGGTCGTTTCAGTTCTCGCCATCTTCATCTAATTCTGGTATAGATGAGTCAATTTAACTTGTAAAACAATCAAGGGATTTTTCACATTCAGAAGTTTGATTTCTAATATCGATAAGATCTTCAATATCACATTCCTCAGGCTTGTTAGCTGCTTCTTCAATATTTGTAACTATTTTGTTTATGTTACTTGTAGTACGATTCCATTTCCGTTCTATGGCTTTCTTGTCTTTGCTATCAGATGATTTTGTTTCATGTGAAACCTTGGCAGCTTGAGTGTTCATAAAAAATATAAGTTTACCAACAGTTTCTCTGATTCGATCGTCATGAGCATCCAGTTCTTCGTAGTCTTTTGCGATCAGTTCTTCATCTTTAGGGTCGATTTGAGCATTGGCTAATAAATATATTTCTTGCAATTGACTATCTAAATAACGAAGTTCCTTTAAGTATTGTTCCGCACATACAATATCGAATTGTGAGCTTTCAATCTTTTGCACCAGTGGCACGACTTTCTTTATAAGGTTAGTGATTTTTCGCTTTATAACGCTTCGTTTCTGTGCTAATACTTCACGAGATTCTTGCGACATGTTTACGTTGTACGATTTCTTGTTTCAAAATGAGTCAAACGACGCCACTCTTTCGCTGATTTACATCCGTTTTCGAAGGACCATAATAATAGACGCGATTGCAAACTGCTTTTAAATTGTCTGTTGACAATTTCTTGTATTTTACCAAAAACAACGAGTAACCACGAGGTAAAATTTTACGTACTTTTTTTTTACAAAACGTTGAACAAGAGAGAGAGTCATAATGCGCATGCTTGAAATAATTAAAATAAATTATCTAAGTGAAGTACTTGGTGTAACACACAACGCGTGTCCAGAGAGTTTGGAAACGAGTAAGTTCGAAACCATTTTGGATGACTTTTCGGTAATTTTTCTATCGTATTTTATTTTAATTTTTTCCAAAGCATCTCGGTTTGCTTTTTGTATATATTTTGGCGAGTAGTTTATTTTTCCTTTTTCGGCTAACGAAATAAGTTTCTCGCGTAAGTCGCCACCAGGAGTTTCTTCGGGGATTTCAAAGTTTACGTCTGGGAAATTAGTATTTTCAGAGCTCATTTATTATTATGATGAGTATACGATTCTATGTCCCCAGGGAGGGCGACGGTACACTTCGAGCGTAGAATACTCGTTCTTCTTAAGATTATCTTTGATCTTACGGTATTCTTCTTCGGTACCATCGACGGACTCTTCTAATAACGTTTTCATATCGTTCTTATCAGGGTTGTAGAACGTGATCAGAATCTGTGTGTTGGTTCTGTACGGTTTTGTGATCGATGTCAATTGTTGGGTAATGATAATTGTACTGAATCCGTAATGTCTTGCCGAGAAGGCAAGTCTTACGATTTCGCTCGATCTGTTTTTTACGTATTGGCTGCTAGCACAATCGTCGAGAATGATTAAAATGTTAGTGTCTTTGTAGTAGTGTGTAACGAATTTTAGAAAATTTTCTACATCGTCTTGATCGCAGGGGATTGGAAAAAATTTTTTATCGTCTTTATATTTCCATTCCTGGTACGTTTTGTTCCACAAATACGTTGGGCAAATTAGGAAAATGTAATCAAAATGACCTTTGTAATCGTTTTCTAACATTTTAAGAAGGTGGTGGGTCTTCCCACAACCCGTCACTCCGACGATAATCATATTTAATGGTGTTTCAAATTTCATTTATTTATATTTCAAGGTTCCGGAACATCATATTGACAAAGTTTAGGTACCTGTCAGACACAACAAACGTATTACACACGACGTCTTCTGTTGTCCTATCCTTTTTGATACCGAGCGAGATTCCATTTTGGGTGTTTAGAACCTTTCTTCCATCACCGGAAACACCGTTATCTGGGTAGGTTCGCAAGTCGATAACTAGGGCGAACTTGTCTTTTACGAAGAAGTCGGTTAGGGCAAGGGTGTCCGTTTCGTAGTTCAGGAAAACTTTTCTCGCCTCTTCAAATAATTTTGATTTGACTAACCCTTTGCTGTAAACGGAGTTTGGGTTACTCTCGATGGTAACATCCATTCTCTTGATCCCTGGGTAGACGTACTCTTCGCTATCCGTAAGCGTCGTCTTCCTGAAAAGCATCACGATGTGTTTCATCGACGAGCATGGTAAATTGATTGTCCTGTTAATGAGCGTCGTGTCCTTTCCCCAATTTTCTTCATCCATGAAGGTCACGTCTTCGAAGACGAGCGTTCGACTCTGGAAGCTATTCAAGGCTTTGTTATACACGTCTGGGTTTTCTATCGACGAGTATTCTAACCTGGCGTCTTCTAACGTGTACCCTGCAACTTTTTGACTGCTTTGTGCAACCATAATTTCGTCTGCTTTTGAGAAAGTTAACTTGTATTTAATGATGTTACCGGCATCAAGGGGTGCGTATAACCCGTGGTCGTTTAGTATTTTTCTGAGTTTAATTCTTACACGGCCATCGAAGATGTTGACAACGGCTTTGTCAGCGACGACGGAATTATCAGCGCTATCATCTTCTGATATTAGTTTCCTGGTGTTTTCGTTCATTATTCCCACATCCGCCATATTTTTTCTTTGGTCTTCCGGTAACCACAGATCTTTGTATACGGAGTACAAGCTTTCCTGGTCGTTCGTGTAACAGGCTTCTCGACGACTTCCAACCATAACTTGTAATTGTTTCACCAAAAGTCTTCCAAGATTATTCAGGAACAGGGATTTCGTGTTTTTGCTCTTGAACTTTGCCGTGAGGAAAAAGGTGTCTGGGACTAGGCACATATTTCTGTAAAAAGTCTTTTTCCCATAATCTTTGCATCCTTGTATCTTGAGAATTCTGTATCGAGACTTTCCATTCTGTTTTCTAACTTTTTTCCTGTAAGCATATTTGACTCTTTATTTTATATATATTATATTTTTTAAATATTTTTATGAAAAGATCGGCCCAGCCCCACAAGAGTTTTAAATTCTTGTCGGTTAGTTCGTTTACGAGCGATCTAACGGTTGATTTGTGATTGTCTGGGACTAGGTAAACGAGTCCTTCAACATCCCTGTTTGAAATGGATGATCCCACCTGGTCGTTCAAAAGTTTTGATCCTTCTTCCAGTAAGTATTCGTGTGTGAACGTGGCAACGTAAGAGGTTAAAAGTCGTATTTCTATTTTGTATGGGAATAATCGTACGAGTTCGTTTAAAAACGCATCGTATTGAACGGAAAAAATTTTAACAATATCCATTTATTTATCTTCTTTTTCTTCTATATTCGTTGTAAACGATAGAGGCTATTATTAAGAACAAAACCCATAAATTTTGAGACAACCACAAAAGTCCTTGACTGCCTGCCAAAATCATTTTTGATAAAAGTGATCCTAATGCGGAAAATAACGGACCGAGTTTTTTAAATACTTTTGATACACCCTTTGCTAATTTTCCTAAGGCTTTCCCTCCTTTCTTTACCACACTTCTTGAACCTATAACGGCTGTGGTAACTATACCGGCTATAGAAATTGCGATTGCAGACACACCAACGACATTTTCCCTAGCCCACTTCTTGAATTTTTCTTATCTGGTCAAATCGTTGACATCGGTTTCTTCTTCTATCATGCTTAGAACTTCCTCGCTCACGGGTTTTTGATTAAGTTTTAATCTTATTTTATCGGCTTTTAATTCTGCAGCTTTTCTCATTGCATCGTAAAGTAAGGCTTTGTTATTTTTTCCTTCGGCGTTTGCTTTATCCGACTCCTTTTTCCAATGTTCCATTTCGATGCCCAAGGCTTTAATTCTTTCTTCGCCTCCTTCGATCGGGTCTTCTCTTGCGTATAACGTACCCCTTAATTCTCTTAACTCGTTTGCAGTTATTTCCGTGCTGGACGATATTTCATCGAATCTCCTATCTATTTTGGAATCTATTCGATCGTTCACATCCCCAATAATGTCATTCATGACGTTTTGCGGGAGGTCGACTCCGGCACGTTTTTCGGCTATTGGAGTTGGCGTTTTTTTATGTTCAGCGTCTGCCTTTTTAAGTAATTCCTTAAATTCGTTAACGAGCTGTGGCAATAGGACATTATAAAATCGAAAACAAAAAACTTTAAAAAAATATAATAAAGATGAACTCGGAAGAACTAAAAATTATAGAAGTTGAAAGACAGGAAATCCTAAATGATATCTTAGAAGAGTTACAAACAAAAAGTCTAAAAGAACTCTTCTTAGAAACAAGCGATAAAGAAAACAGAATAGAAAAAATGAAAGATGCTCTGGAAGAATTGTATGAGGATTTACACTTTTACGAACGTAGGACAAAAAATAACAAAAGGCAAAAAAATAAGGATTATTGGATAGCACACGCTCTCAATGTGCAAGAAATAATTGATGAAATTGAAAATGACTACTCGAATTATATGCAGGGAGGCTATGGATTCATATCAGAGTACTTAGGTGAAAGTGAGTCAGAAAATGAAAGCGACTAAACGGAAACACGTACTCGTTGAAAAAACTTTATGGAAATTCTTTTGGAACGTTTTCAAAAGAATTTTTTTTTTGATATCGACAAAATTTCTTTGAGAGAAGGGGGGATGAGAAAATGTGTTGGAACCGAATTTTCCCCAAAATTATACAACGAATAGGGGGGGGGGGGGTGGGAGGAATTGAAAATGGGCCAGAACCCGCATATCTATACTACTCTTAATCAACTCTTTAACTACAAAACGGTGATTAAAAAGTGATTAGTAGTTTTATACAACCGGCCCTAGGATTGGACAGTAAAAAAAGGCACCTTGTCACCTCCAGAATGATGTGATTTACACAAATATTGCAGTTAAAAATTCGCAAACTTTCTCACTTCTAAATCAAATGGCGAGTAAATCAAGTTGCTCAGTAGGCGACACTGTGCCTTTCATTTCAATTTCATTCTTCGTCAGTACAGTTTCGTATTGTATAGGTAAGATAGCGGTGAATATAATTTTGTCATTTTTATTCTTTAAACGTACATACAGCATTTTTAAACAAAAACTATCAATGTTTTACAAGTATGCACCAAACCACCAGTTAGTGCTTGAGTCAGGGCCAACAGAACAGCGGAACTTGTGGTTGATGGAAACGTAATATCCGAAATTATCTTCGCTGGCTACAGAACCTGCGGTCGGATTTAAATGGCAACTAGTTGTCGAGCTATCTATTGCTGCGGCATACGCATTAATTTTTTGCCACCACGTTGCTGTACATTGAGCACATTGATGACCACGAATATTGACAAATTCCATCTTTTTACACACTGTATCACCCAAGAACGTCATGACATCAAAATCTGCAAAGTTGGCTCTTGCGTAATCTTTGTAGTCAACACCATGGGTAGGGAAACTGCATGTTACTCTCCAGTGACTGGACTGTGATTTGAGCGAAGTCATCTGGGACAACGACATTCTGTAGATGTTGAAGTTGGGTGTTTTTTCATTCACTGGTGCATTTATTTGAAGAGGATGTCTTCGTATTTGATCTACTGCTCTGTTCTGCAGAGTAAATGACACGACTAATGTCCAGGCGGAGCCCTGCTCAGATTCCATGTCGCAGAAAACAGTGATGAAACGGTCGTTCGTTTGGTCAAAAATTTGGTAATACCCGTTGGTTTTAACGCCTTTCTTGAGCAGGTCAAGGCAGCTACGGGATGAGCTGGCAACATCTTTATAAGCCTTGCAACTCTAAAAAATTAATTAATTTCGAGTTATCTATTTAATTAGTTTTAGATACAAATAAGTAATAGCATGGCTTGAGCGAGATTAGTGATTAAATGGCCCCGTAACCCGAGGGAGGTTTGTGGAATTCCCGCGGGAGGTTTGTGGAATTCCCGAGGGCGAAGCCCGAGAACATGAAAAGGAACATGAAAACCCGGAATCTGTAAAACCAGGACCATGAAAAGCCGGAATCTGTAAAACCAGGAACATGAAAAGCCAGAATCTGTAAAACCAGGAACATGAAAGCCGATTTCGTAAGCTCTTAGCACAATCGCCAAGTAGCTCATTTTAACTCATTTTTAATGATATCGTGATAAATGCAAAACCAGTGTCCACACACAATTTGTGTGACACAAATATATGAAAATTGACATTTAAATGCGGGGTATAAAGCCTGTCATGTTTCTTCGTATTAAAAACATATAAAATGTATGCATATACAGACCAAATTTTCTAACTAGATTTCGGTAAAAGCTGAATTTCTCGCAAATTAAATTCAAATTTAACAGATTAGCTATTGGCATAAATAGAATTGTAGTTCTTTCAAGCGATATATGCAGTAGCTATTTCCACGCTTGAATTTCATTTCGAATCTAAGATTGGGTTTTTATAATACACCCTGCATATTTTATATACTGCGCCAAAATTTAATTTCCGTGTCTATGCCGGGACGCTGTCTGGCAACTGTGATATTGTAGAGCCTTTCAACGATGTTTTTAAGTTTTGAATACTATGGTGTTATGGCTATATATGTAATATAACTCTATTTTGTTAGTGTCGGACAACATGCTCACTAATCCAACCACTTTCGTGTTTTCTTTTATTTGATAATTAGCAGGATTCTTTCGTCTAGCTCATATTACTTACACCTCAACTTACATAGTCGTTCTTGCCTGATAAGGCAGTATAAATAGTGGTTAAGAAGGTCCACAAATATACAGGGTGTATAAAAAAAAACGGAGTCCATGTTTTGTGTAAATTATTTCTAAATTACTGGAGCTTATAGAACAATTTTGGACTTGTTTTAAACCACGTTTTTTTCTCATTCGAGCAAGCCGTAATTCGTATTTTTACTCCGCGTAACGTACGTGCTATGACAAATTTAGTAAAAGCTATCGATTTGAGATGCCCTCCAATTATGCAAATTCACTATGTCTTTCATGGTCGCCAGTTAAATTTTTAATTTTTTCGCTTATTACATAAATGGTATTTCTGTTAAACTTAATAAAACTTGTTATAAAGCTTTACAGAAGATAACGGACCGTTAACGTGCACTACGAACGGATAGTTCAAGCTTGTATCGACTTCATGAATCTTAACATTATGCAATTTCGACAACATTGTGCACGCGCGGATAAACAAAACGCTAATTTCGATCATTGATTATTTTAGCATAAATCTAAGGTTTTTGTTGATGTAAACGGTCCGTTATCTTCTGTAAAGCTTTATAACAAGTTTTATTAAGTTTAACACAAATACCATTTATGTAATAAGCGAAAAAATTAAAAATTTAACTGGCGACCATGAAAGACATAGTGAATTTGCATAATTGGAGGGCATCTCAAATTGATAGCTTTTACTAAATTTGTCATAGCACGTACGTTACGCGGAGTAAAAATACGAATTACGGCTTGTTCGAAAGAGAAAAGAACGTGGTTTAAAACAAGTCCAAAATTGTTCTATAAGCTTCAGTAATTTAGAAATAATTAGACACAAAACATGGACTCCGTTTTTTTTTATACACCCTGTATAAATAACTATTTTTTATAGCACCTGCAAATTTAACAACGTTCAGCAATCGGCAGTGACCTGCTTGGCGGCAGTTCGATCATGGCTTTTAAAATGCCAAAAACGGCAATGTATCTTAACACGATATCCTCAGTTGTTGTGTTTCATCGTTTAGTTTTTAATGCGTTTATTGCATATACAGGGTAAAGCAAAAAATGTAGACATTTTCCAAATCTGCTTTAGATTACGCAAATCTTCTCAACAACTTATGTCAATATGGGGTTTTTTAATGGTATTTTAGTGTATGCTACACGAACATGATTTTAAAAGGCGACTCTTAAAAGTTAATGGGGATTGTTGTTGAAACGCACTTATAATACAATATTAGACTTTATTCCCAAAAGTGCAAATATGGAAGAAGGCGTTTACCTGCTATCAAGGTTTAAAACAGTTTGATAAAAATGTCTTCCAGTTATTATTTTACAGATTCCGGCTTTTCATGTTCCTGGTTTTACAGATTCCGGCTTTTCATGTTCCCGGTTCTACAGATTCCGGCTTTTCATGTTCCTAATTTTCTCGTTCCTCGTTCCGTTCCCCGATTCCCCGTTCCTTGTTTTACAGATAGTTCCTCAAATCTAGGCTATCTGTAAAACAAGGAACGGGGAATCGGGGAACGGAACGAGGAACGAGAAAAACAGGAACATGAAAAGCCGGAATCTGTAAAACCAGGAACATGAAAAGCCGGAATCTGTAAAACCAGGAACATGAAAAGCCGGAATCTGTAAAACCAGGAACATGAAAAGCCGGAATCTGTAAAACCAGGAACATGAAAAGCCGGAATCTGTAAAACCAGGAACATGAAAGCATTTCGTAAGCCCTTAGCACAATCGCCAAGTAACTCATTTTAACTCATTTTTAATGATATCATGATAAATGGAAAACCAGTGTCCACACACAAATATGTGAAAATTGACAATTAAATACGGGGTATAAAGCCTGTCATGTTTCTTCGTATTAAAAACATATAAAATGTATGTATATTCAGACCAAATTTCTAACTAGATTTCGGTAAAAGCTGAATTTCTCGCAAATTAAATTCAAATTTAACAGATTAGCTATTGGTATAAATTGAATTGTAGTTCTTTCAAGTGATATATACTGTAGCTATTTCCACGCTTGAATTTCATTTCGAATCTAAGATTGCGTTTTTATAATACAGCCTGCATATTTTATATACTGCGTCGTTAAAACAGTTTGATAAAAATTACTCCCAGTTATTGTTTTACAGATTCCGGCTTTTCATGTTCCTGGTATTACAGATTCCGACTTTTCATGATCCTGGTTTTACAGATTCCGGCTTTTCATGTTCCTGGTTTTACAGATTCCGGCTTTTCATGTTCCTGTTTTTCTCGTTCCTCGTTCCCTTCCTCGTTCCGTTCCCCCATTCTCCGTTCCTTGTTTTATAGATTACCATTTGAATAGTCAATAGTGTTGTGTTGTGTCGAATGTAATTACTTGCATGTTTGAACGTCCATAACCGAGCGGGCGATTAGTAATCGACCCGGTAAAAGCAAAAGAAACCCGGTCAACTATGCTATCAATATATTTAAATATTCAGTATGTAAATAAGCCATGCATGACCATGGCGGGCCACACATCGAATTAAGCCAGACGATTTTGAAACACAAAGCATTTGAACAGTCAGTCGCGTCATTGTTGAATTACCTGAAACCCTTCTGAGCGAGTGAATCTCAGGTCAGATATGGAATTAATAATATTAATCGAATCAATTAAAGCTAGCGACATACTACACTGAACGGACGGTTCGACGGAACTAATCAAGATCGTGTTATACAATTATCCGTGGCCCGGCTGCCCGGCAAGATGTACAATTATATATGAATATGTTAATGCGGCATCCTCACGTCGCTAATTGGAAAATATACTGCGGCCAGGCATCGTATCCGATTTTCGCTGACAAAACTGTTGGTATTTAGGTACTGAATTAAAATGAACTTGATTTGTCAAGCAGTCAAACTCTGCTGATGCAGGGCCGTGGCTAGAGCGTTAATTGGGGGGTGGGGGGGGGTGTATATTCATATATTCGTGTTATGACTGCCAACTAATTTCTTTTGAAATCAGTTGTCATTAGGGTTAATTTCAAAAGAAATTAGCCGGGCATAGCACGAATATATGAATATACACCCCCCTCCCCAAATTAACGCTCTAGCCACGGCCCTGCACTGATGAATCTCATTTTTGACTCACGGATACTCCGTAGGAGTATTTGTGAGTCATCGCGATCACTCTATTTCGATTAGTGCATTCTTTTGTGTTCTAATTGCCTCCAGCCTGCTTTGCGCGCCTGGTGGAAACAGGTTAGACCAGTCAAGAACCAGTTTAGTGGATTTTTCACGGGAACCTGTCCGACCGGTTTATACCTTGGATTTATCGTTTACTTGTTGAAATTTACATTGTGAGAATTCTTCAGCCTTCGCTGAAAAGCAATTTATTCCTGTTACGTTTTTGTCATACACATGTAACTATTATAATCGCTTGTATCTGACCCTTACACAACGACTAGCGTGCATTGCAGCTACAATTCCGTTTCTTACCTCTATTTCTGCCGATAACATACCGTTTCTGTACATTTTAAAAACTAAATTCACTATGGTTAGTAACAGAGCATTTCTGTCATATTCAATCGTGCTTAATAGTGTTTTCTGTAATATTTCCTGATGAAGATTTGTCGATTTGTATCGTGAGGAATCTCTATCATATGTTTTGTTCACATCGCGTATCAGTGTAGCCCGTTTTAAAATATTTGTTAGTGTATTAAAGCAGTAAATTTGATGTATTATATTGTTTAAAGAGGGGTTACAGTCCGTTCTGCGCATCGGTTCTGAACGAAAGTGGGCCACCTAATATAAACATTGTCCAAATTTCACATTTTTCGAACTCTTTTTGAATTGAAACTCTGGTTTACATTCATGTATAAGCATAGCAAACCAGAAAAGTGTCAGATATTCATTTAGTATGTCATATTTTACGAATATAGAATTTCAAAATGTGAACAAAGCGTTTGTTACATTGTGTTGATTTCGAACTGTTGTTATTAAAGTCATGTTATAAAACGTGGAGCGAGAATGAATTGACGACTACTCGGAGTACTCTCGGAATATGAACTTTCCAGCAGCTATACTAGTCGACTGATCATGATTTCACTCTGGCTAATCATGAGTGGACATTTCGTAAAATCTGACTGTCTGCGGTAAGAAAAAAATAGAAACATCGTATTGCTATTTGAGACCTTTGATTAAGCTTGCTACGGCATATAATGACATGGGTGATCAACCTTGCCGCGTCAACAACTTAAAACGTTTTTATTGATTACCTGCAACAGAAATATGAGAGCGATGGCGTTGTATAAAAATTTCATCTTCGGATATCTCTCGTATCAGCTTAACAACCTACGAATAATAAAGCAAAATTTAGCAAGGAAAAAATTTGTTTTACTCATCAGTTAGACGATGATTGTGTAGCATGATCAAAATTGATGAAACACATGAGTGGAAAGCGAAGTGCTCTCACCTTCAACGTTTCAATGTGGAAAGCGAAGTGTTTTTACCTTACCTTCTCCTGACTAATAGTGTGGAACGGATGCAAGAATGAATAATCCACATGAATGTCAGCTCAAATTATGCTCTATGGTTATGCACGGAAAATTTCAATTTTAAATAAATTATATGACGTACACTGGAAACTTCCATTGACCTTGTGTATTGTTTTCTTCAGTTCAGTTCCCCTCTATTGTTTGTTGAGAATATAAGATCGACCTTCCCCTTAATTACTTATCATCACTTGATTTCTACTCAACATTTATTCGGTAAATAATGACTCTGGATTGTTTAGATCTTATACTTAGTCCCCCTATAAGGGTCAAATATTTTTTTACGCCCTGTATATCCTTGTAAAAGTAGACCCTAATAGGGGAACTAAGTAGAGGATCCAAACAATCCAGAGTCGATATTATACCGAATAATTATTACGATTATAATATTTCTCATGCATAAAAAATAATATTTCTCGTGCATAAGAAAACTCAAGCTGTTAATTGCTAAGCTCACCATTACGTTCCTCAAAGAGCCAACGAGATAGCTAGATTTTTGCCCACACAGACCGGACGCGTTTGCCCAATGCGACGTGATTTTTCAATTTTCAAAAGCAAATAAAGTATCAATGGATAGAAATTTTGCTATATATGCTCACCAAATAGCTTAAATTGCTCAAGTCTTTCCGAACATTAGAGAAAAATAGAAAAGGATTAAAGTTACAAGACGTTGATGATCGAAAACTTGCGTCGCGTTATCAAATCGCGTCCGGTCTGTGTGAGCACAGAATAGAAAATTATCAGAAGGTTCACTCTATATAAATCACTAGTCATACTTTACGCAGTTTGGCGCGCTCGGTCCAGTGCCCCAAACAAGTGTATTGTTATTTTCCATCCACCTCACGGACGTTGCATCATTTTCACAATGAAGAATTTGTGCAGGTAATCGTTTCCTGTTGCTATGGTTAGAATTACGATTAGAATTAGGGAGAACTTAGAATATATTTCAAGAATCTTTCTTGTTGAAAAATAGTATTACCTCCGATTGAATGATGGAAACAAGCAGCAACCTGCACTACACTTGTTTAGCTCGTTATGAAAAGATGACAGGTTTCGACGAGAGTGAACTTTCTGGTTGATTTCTATTCTGTGGTGTGGACCTTGACGCCCTCATGTCCTCGCGATGTAAAATTCTCAACAGAAACAATACACGCCAACTTGGCCGAACAATTGCTATGCATGGGTTAGTCTCGCGAGGTTCTCAGCCAGCTAGTCAAGAGTTCTTACTGTAACAAGCTATAAATGAGACTCGGAAATCCTGTCTACCTCAGGCCTAAGCCAACGACGGTATTAACAATTATTTCTGGAATGCATATACAACTAATTTCGGCTTGTCCAGTGATCAAGCATCTAGCATATTCATCATGTGGAAGACCGTGATGCGTGCGATTTTTAGGGGAAACGATGAAATAAACTTAGACGCACCCCTGTTGAGCACAACCCAGCTTTATCATAGGAACTGTGCAGATAGTTACCCAAAAGCAATTCTAACCATTACGGGAAATAATTCATGCCAGCTATTGACAAGTCTCAGAACAGATCTTTAATAATTGCGCAACTCACAGGCACAACCTGTTTCCTCCCATATCAGCAATCAACGTCATTACACGTGTTATTTTCCGACAATTGTATAAGATTTCCGTCTAGCTAGAGTATCTCTTGCCATTGTGTGAAAGGTCATTAATAAAAAGCGAGGCAACGATACAAGCTTCCAGGGGTGTGTGGGAGTGAATATTTTAGGCCATGTAATTGACAATATATCTGGTAATGTAAAGATACCAAGGGGCAGTATTTATTTTAGAGCAAGACTTTTATAATGAAGTAAATATGGTCTTTCAGCTTTGATGGATTTCTTTTTAGACAGCGTAAGATGTTTGCTATATAAATGATTTTATGTATACAGCATGATCTGTACTATGTACTATGTATTTATAGGTAAAATATGGCACATATCTAAGCAATAAATTTTGACTCCATTACAAGCAAACCACGTTTGATTACCAAGCGAACTTAATTTGATAGATATACGTAGGTAGCCTCCTCCGCAGGCAACTCAACAGAGCATGGAGTTAAAATTAACTTTTTAAAATTTAACTTTTTAGTTCAAGTACAGTTAATTCCACCGTTGAACACCAGTCCCAATATTATGTTAGGACTATTTTACAAAGCACTATTGATTCTGTAACACTTAAACTCAAAGGAAGCTGGCGAAGAAAAGGCATTTAATTGGCAGAAAACTGCGAGACTTTGTAATGGGCCAACTAATGCGAGGAATTTTGCCAAGATAAAATACAGTTCACTACTTCAAAAGTCGACGAAACTTGATTGAATTATTCCTTAGCCATGTAACATCGTATAAAAGTACCGTGAATTGAATGAAACTACGGCGAATCGGCGCTAAAAAGCAAACAAGGCCGCAAAATATGGAAAAACCGTGTTGTTGTTGTTTTTTGTCGGGGGAAAACTACAGTTCGTTATATTTGAACAAAACAATCAACAATGTCAATCCTTATATGGAACTTACAATAATTGTATTTGATAAAAAATACATAGTCATGGCCAAGTGGGAAATCTTTTGAAAATTTGGAGCTTTTGGTTACTAGAAATGGCACTTTCAGGGTTCTCTTAACCCTTATTTTTGTTGTCGAGTCAGAGATTGTTGAAGCTTCTGAGAGTGAGTATGGCGCAGACGATAACCATGAACCATATTCAGCATGCGAGCCTATAGCGGACGAATATTGGATAACAGAGTACAGGCAGCGACGAGCGGAAAAAGAGCAAAGGCTGGCAAGTTTAAACGATAGACTAGCTGGGAGAGAGAACCTTAATAATTGGTGAGATATGAACTGGCTTGTTTTTTACGACAATTTGTAAACACGCGAATCACGCAATCACATGAGTTCAGACACAATTTCTATTGCATTGAATTTTGAAATATATGCATAATATGAATTTTTAGGTGCTCTTGCGCCGGGTAGTTGTTCAATTATATTTCTTCAAAATGCAGATGAGTGCTGCTGCTGCCAAAGACATGGAAAAATTTGCAACAGCTCCAAAAGCATATTCTAGGCGCTCTTGTGGTAATTGAACCATGACGTTCCGTCAAATTGGAAACGACTCAAACGAGTGCTCTTGTTGTCACGAAATGGAAAAGTGTGCTCAGTCATTGTCAGATGAATGGGTGCCTCAAGGCTCGGAAGCTCAAAAATGTATAACATTGCATCCAGCTTTTGATACTGTTTGTCTTGATAGATGGTCATTGCGTTTGGCATCTGGGAAGAACAGAACCATTGATAAAAAAAGTTATCAGCAAACTAGTTCAGAAGAGATGTAAGTTACAGTAGCATATTTTTCCTTCTCGATGCTTAGACAAATAAAGGGAGATAAAAATTATACCAAGTAATTTGTACTTAAAAAGGAATTCGGGCAACATTATATTTGATGATGTTTAACAATGTTCTTACGTTCTCTCATAAAATTAATGTATTTCTAAATTAATTTAGAAATTATTTCAGAATTTTTACACGTTCATGAGAAGTGTGGAATATCGTGAATGGACCGATTGCATTATGAGCAATCGAAAAGTTGAAATAGGAAAATTTATTACCACAGCATTGAAGAGCATCCTTAAATTAGTAAAATTGCAAAGTTTGGTTGCGAAACGTTGTAAAATGTGGAAAATGTAAGCCTATGAAGATTGCAAATTTTGTATATTTTGGTATTACGCACGGAAAATTAATACCAACATCGAGAAAACGGTATCAATTCGAAATACAAAATTCGCAAACTTTGCAGGGCTATATTTTCCTCATTTTACAACATTTCGCGACCAAACTTTGCAATTTTACTAATTTTAGGATGCTCTTCAATGCTGTGGTAATGAATTTTCCCACTTCAACTTTTTTCAAAATTCTGTCCATAATGCAATCGGTCCATTTATACACCTGGTGTATGGTCGTGTTGGTAATATAAAAACAGAATTCCGCTTCCAGCATGTGCTTATCATGCAATTAGAAGCAAATTTCCAACAAAAGAAAAGAATGAAAATTGTGTCGGCGTTGTAGACGAAGACATGGAAGACTGATAATGCTACAGTATCTATTGTGTAAAACTTTCAATATGCGAATGTTAAATTATGTCGAAATATACAATTTGTAAAATATGTATAGTAACACTGTGTATAATAATAATGACTCAAAGCTTTAATGCCAACCCAAAATATTGTTTTGTGACTGTTAGTTTAGTAGAGTAACTTGAACCCAATCTATTTGTGCAACAATATGCAATGTACTAGTTAATTATTTTTTTTCCTAATTTCAACTGAAATTAAGCCTGCATGTTTTTTGGACTGTCCTTTACATTCTTATGCTCTTCCATTGGGTTTTTGCATGTGCGGCAATATCTTGCTCTTTTGGGTGCAGAATCTGTTGAAAGGGATTGGTTAGCTGAAAAAAATTATATGCTTTGAGATGAGCAGGCACATTGATAGATACATTTTTGTTTAGCTGTATTAGAATATTAAACTGTACAATACAGGAGCCTGGTACAATCGGCAATTTTGTAGTTGAAAACAAAACACATGGTTTGACTTTACGGTGAACGATTCTTTCAAAGTGTGCGACTCTTGCACCTTCTACATCAGGCTCCGACAGATGTGCAACACTTTCAGAAGCTGCTGTTTCTTCACCAGTCTCATGTATGATTTTGATCACGTTTTCTTCATTTTAGCAGACCCCTAATAGCCTATTTAAAAAAGACTCATATTTGTGACGCGAAAACGTGACAATGAAAGCAACGCCAATGTGAAGTAAATACAGAAATATAATATGTACATATTTGTTCAATTTTACTTACATTGCGATGCTTTCTGGTTGAACGCATATCAGCACTGCTAATGTCATTGTCAACATTGATAGGTTCGGCTTTCTGGCTGTGTATAGAAGGACAATCATCCTTTTTCAATACCGCGACTAACAAAAGCCGTCCCTGGAATTGTAATAAATGGGCTTTCGAAATCATCGGCTTTAAAATGTTGTGAACATATATGCGTGATGCATCTGTGGGAGACCATTTCGCACGTTTCATCAGAACAAACGCGATCCAAAGTCTGCGTCTTTTCCTCCCGGAATCATCGTCTTCAGGAAATTTATGAAGACCAGTAAATGCTGTTACGTGCAATCTTCCCACTCAATGTACAACTAAAAAAACACCTTTCAAACGATCTCCAGCCAAGTCCAAAGTTGGCGTCTCTTCTCAAGCATGCTAGTCCCCTATTTTACATATTTACAACTCACACAATACGCTCTATTGATCACACACAACACACGCTATTGAACAACCACACAGTCTGTTGAGCACACACAACAATACTCTTGGAAGGGTCTGGAACATTTGAACAACCAGCCGCTACACATCCATTAGGCATTTATATATATATATAACAACTTAATTGGATACGTAAATATATACATGTATCAAAAGGGTTATGTGAGAAGAAACTTAATTCTCATAAATTAACATACCCCTCAACTACTTTATATAAGATACAAACTATTTACATACATACAACTACAAGACAAGTAATCTTAATATATATATACAATTAATAATAAATTTATAAGGCATATAATTTAAAGTATTGAAGATCAGAAATACTTAATTAGACATATAAGATTTCCTCTAGGCCTTTCTTAAAAGAATAGAGTTTATCATGCTTAACTAGACTTCCTGGTAAACTGTTCCACTTATTTATATGTCTGTGCCAAAAGGAATATTTCAAAATGTTTGTTCTGCACGAGGGCTTATACAATTTATAACAATGGCTATTCCTAGAACTTCGTTTATTGAAGGACATAAAATCATCAATATTCACAGCAGAATGCCCTTTGATAAATTTGAACAGTTGGACAAGTCCAAGATATCCTCTCCGTTGGGTTAATGAAGGTAATTTAAGAGATTTCATTCGGTCTTCATATGAGGTGTCCCTCCCAATGATCCATCTCGTGACATTACGTTGGACACGTTCGAGTTTTTCAACCAGGTATTTTTCATGTGGATCCCATACTTGACAAGCATACTCAAGCAGTGGACGAACCATTATTTTTTAGCCAACTAACAAGGCTTTAGAGCGTAGACCAAAAGCTATTTTAATTAAGCCTGATAGCCTGTTGGCTCTTGCTGTGATAGAAAGGATGTGGGACTTCCAGGATAAATCTTCAGATAGAATCACTCCGAGATGCTTATGTGTTGATACTTGAGAAAGTGGTTTGTTATCTATACTGTAATTACAGCTGGCAGGTTTTCGTGCCCTGATGAACTTCATGGATTCAGATTTTTTAGCATTAGTCCTTAACAGTCATTTACCACACCATTCGTTGGCTTAATCAAGGCTCTCTTGAATAGAGATCGACGTTTCTGTAGAAGGACAGCGGTCATGCAGAAGAGTATCATCAGCAAACAATGCAGTTGTGCTGGACAGATGGTCAGAAATGTCATTTACGTATATAGTAAAAACAATAGGGGACCCAATATGCTTCCCTGTGGAACTCCAGATCGAACGAGCACCAAGTCAGAGTGACATCCTTCGAGTACAACACGTTAATGACGATTTGTGAGAAAATTTGAAAACCAAGTCAATAACTCAACAGAGATACCATACTGGTTTAGTTTGAGAAGAAGTCGGTCGTGAGGCACAGAGTCAAAGACCTTTTCAAAGTCAAGGAATATTACATCTGTTGAGGATCGTTCGTCAAGATTTTTAGCCCATTTTTGGAAGAGAAGTATTAACTGGGAGTACAGGAGTATCTGGGACGAAAACCATGTTGTTGGTTACTGAAAAGATTATTCGAGTCGACGAAGGCAAAAACCCGATTATATATAAGTCTTTCCAGGGTTTTAACCACTAAGATAGTCAGAAAAATAGGACGATAATTTTCAACCAGTTCCTTTTTTCCCTTTTTATGTACAGGAGTAATGTTGCCAATTTTCCAATCGTCTGGTAATTGACCATTTTGAATGGAAAAATTTAATAACTTAGTAAGAGAAGCAGATATTGCAGGTGCTGCTTCGTGCAGCCTGCGTGCAGTAATTCCATCTGCATGGGCCATGTGCTTTGGAAACATTTAGATTGACAAGTACTAGTAGTTTCTCCACTTCAGCTTTACAACATGTCAGACTTGAGATGGCATTGTCCGTGAATTTTCGCTCGTCATAATCGTTATCATGAACACCAGGACTAACTGTAAAGACTGATGCAAAAAAGTTGATAAACAACTATGCTTTATCGGTGTTGCTCGAAGCCTTTTGATTACCTAAGGAATTAGCCAAGGATTACCCTCCGTTGGAATTGATCTTGATTTAGTCTTCGATTTAATAAAAGACCATAAGCGTTTTGGGTTGTTATAATTCAAAAAGAGATTGGGTGTGATGACAGTAACTTTTATTAAGTTCTGATTTAACGTGGTTTCTACACTTCTTGTATTTATCCCAATCATCCGAATGTTGAGATGATTTTGCTTTTTTCCGCAGGCGTTTCCGTTTGTGAAACAGGCGTCGAATAGCTGATGTTAACCAAGGGACGTTTTTTTTCTTTTTAATTTGTCGCATTTTAATGTTATTGTGTACTGCAGCAAAAAATAGGTCTTTCCATTTGTGTCACATTTGACTGATATTCTCTTTTAAGAATACAGTCTACCATGGGGAATTGGACAGATCAGATCGGAAGTTAGTCCAATTTGAATTTTTATAATCATATACAATCTTTGGATTACCAAATCCACAATCGATATCAATGCTTGAAATATTTTCTGAAGTGTTAGAACCAAATCCAATAAAGCATTACCTCTACTTAAGGTTTTTACAAGTTGTGAAAGACCAAAATGATTTACAATGTAGTCGCAGAAATAGTCGCTAAGAGAGTCTTGTTGAAGTGGAGATACTAGGGTCCATTCAATATTTGGTAGATTAAAATCTTTAATTAGCAAGGAGAAGAATTTTACACGACGGAGGGAGTTTTTTAAGTGAGTTAGTTAATTCTGTAAGATAGTTCAAATCAGTGTCTGGAGGTCGGTAGAACACACCAACGAAGTAAGATAAGCCAGGACTTGAGTTTAAATTTAACTCACACCAGAGAATTTTGCAATCGGTTTCCAGATCAAGACGTCGCTGACAACGAATACCTTCTCTAACGGCGAGTAAGACACCACCACCTCTTCTTAAACGTTCCCCTCTGTGAATATTATACTCCGATGATAAGATTTCATTGTCCAGTATATTACAATTCAGCCAGGTTTAAGCTCTAACTCTCTTGCATTCGCCACGGCTTGAAGCTCAATCGCTTGTTAACAATACTTCGTGCATTAAGAGTGCAAGATTTAAGAACCGCACAACCGCCAGATGGCCCAGGATTCCGTTCTATATCGTTAGATATTATTAGAAGGAACAAGACGAATAAATGTAAAAAATTCCCTGCAGAGTATATAACTGCGACGGGGCCGTAATAATACTTTGGTCTTCAGGCGCTTTCCGTTAAAAATTTTTTGAATAGGATTCATCAAAGCGCTTAGACTGTCATATGGTAGAGAGCATTGGTGTTTAACAATAAATCCTGGATTTCCAGATAAGATATTATTTAGAAATAAGGCAGTAAAGACCAAAAACGTCGGAGCTAGTCGGATAACGTCCGCCATCTTTGTATATGTGCATTTCTCTATATTTCCTCTCGCAAAAGGCAAAAAATTCAACTGCGGCAAATTGCGGTATAGATGAAATAGAATTTGCAAATTACTGCACGCACGGGTTACTCCTGCTACGTCACTCGACTCAACCCTCCGGGAAGTCACTTCGCCCGGCCAAAAGGGAACTAATGATGAAATATGCGCTATTTTGCACTTTCGAGGCGCAAAATAAATGCGAAAGACAGTGCCAAATGAATTTATTTCCAGACAATTCCACCATTTGAAGGCTCTACTTTTCATTGATGAATTAAAAGAAATTGGGTGATAGGCACTTTAAAACCTTTGAAGTGCAATTAATAATCGTAATTGCTCTGGGTGGAGTGCAGTTTGGGAATTTCTCGAACTATTTTAATTAAAACCAATCACATTGCAGGAAACACCATTGATTTCAAAATGAATGTGATAAATAATTAAATTGCTAAAAATAACGATTCTAATTTACATGCGTATGTATGCGTTTGGCGCATTTGAGTTCTCAAGCTTGCCAACAAGAAAGGCTTTGCGTTGATCCATGGAGCATTAAAGATAGTGAGGTTTGAACAGTGACTTCCTGCCAACGTTGGAAGCTACGGAAGTCGTGAGTTTGAAATATAAAAAGATTGACAAAAACCTAAATCCTTTTGGTCTGTGATTTAAAGTGTATCAAATCTTTTCCAAAACAGAAAGACATATCAACTCATCTAGGCTTCGCTGCATCATGTAAGTAGTTTAAGTAATATTATATTCCCTTATATCCATTTTTCTTTTCATTTAAGATGCATAAATACATTATTATTTTTATTATATCTGCCGGTTTCTGAAAAATAAAAAATTGCGTCGCGTTGCTTCACACTTCCATGCGCTCTGTGGCCAGTAACCGGTGACTTTTCACTTTTGAAATAAAGTGTCTGAGGTTAGTTGTTTGGTATAAATGACAATTTAAAGGTATTTAAACAATTCTTTGGACGACTGAAGATGGAAATGCCTGTAAATATCTATATCATCCAAGTTTAATTCTGCGTTTTTAGCGTTTTTACTGATGATTCGTTCTTTATCTGTGATAAAAGACACGTTGACTTTTACAAAAAATTTTCCTCGATTTTCTCGGCTTATACAACATTTATATTCCGAAAATTTTTTCGTATAAAACAAACTGACAAGATGGGTATAAAATGGATAGTTTTAAAAGCCATTTAAATTACATTCGTGCTTATCAGATACAAAGGCTTCGCCGCGCCTTACGTTTTATATTTTAGGAAACGTTCCTGTTACATTGAACTGTAGACGAACGAGTGACGGTAGCTTGCCAAGCGTGCATGAATAATAAGAATTAGTAGAATCATACTAGTATACTAATGCAAATGCTGTCATTTGATTAGCTACTCTACTCGCTATCTATTTCTCGATAGATAGCAAGTAGCAAAACATTAATTTTCCTGGTGTATTTTTTCCATTCAAGGACAATTTGTACACGAATTTTTAACAAAATGATGGCTTAAAATCAACCCATTCTACTAAAACAATTAGATTACTCGCTTTCAATTTCTCTGCCGGGATACTTGATTCGGGCTTCGCCCTCATCAACTATAAGCGCATAGAAATCTCGAGGGGAGGCCCTGGAAGAGAGGAAGAGAACACAGCACTTTCAATATTTAAACTGCATTCCATTATAAGTTACAAAACAATATCTGTGATAACAAGCTGAGCTGACTGAAGACTCTCTATTGCTTCACTATAGTGCACATCCCGACCCACACTTCCTTTCGTGAGAACTTGCTAATTATTAATGTCTGTGAACACCTGTTTGCATGTTCTATAAGCCTTAAAAGACGCACGGCCGGAATATATTATTTGTCAAATGAGTGCTGCGTTATATCAACGAGGTACATTGACTTTTTTACTTCTAAAGTAGTACTCTCGTATAGTGGACTATTCAGGTATGAGGTAATTAGCTCTTTGTAAAGGGTAAAACGGGGAGAAAAGTTATAATGTATTCTAGTCTATAAATTTTAATTGTTTGTAGAATTGGATATCTTTGAATATATGTCTTTGCAAACAAGCGAGATGACTATGCTACATTTGTCGATGCTACATTAATCGAGGGAAGTGCAGCATTTTTAAAAGGCGTAATCGAATTAAGTATCTCGCCGTCAAGATAGGGAATTGCGACAGCTGAATTACGACAGCTGAATTACAACAGCTGAATTACGATTTGTGTGAAAACCGCAGAGCTTTCTAAATAAAAGCACCTTCGATCATCTGGATGATTGGATAAACTTGGAATAAAAAGCTGTGTTCACAAAGTTGTTATGCATAAAACGTGTAAACGATTTAGTAATGAAATATATACGCAAAGTTATAGATGCGTCAATACAATTCACACGTTATGACATTTCAATAATAAAGGAAGTTTAATAATGAAAACTAATGTGATATGCATGCAACGCAATGTAATTATGACATAGACATTTAAAGGTTATTCTAATGCGATATAGCATATAAAATAACGTTTTTGCCGCAGTGAATAAAGGGACAATATAGCAACCAGTAAATATTACAACATAACAAACAGGCTGTGGCGATGTGTTAGTCAGCTGAGCTAACAAAGACTTTTTAACACACAATAGGTTTTATTTTACCATTTTTGAGACGTAACGAGCCTTTGCTGACAACGCGAAGCCATCACATCGCCGATCCGGGAGAGTAACATTTTATAAGAGTAAACATATGTTAGAGTAAATATATATGTTTTAAAGTTTCAAGTGCCCTGTTAACTCTCCTTGTGGCATGCGCAGATAATAGAAACACTCTAAAGAATCTCACACAAGTGCAATTTCGCTTTTATAGAGAAATGGTTTCCTTTGCCTTATTCAAAGAGTATTTTTCTTGAAAAACGGTAACATGTTTTCTGAATACAGGCTCATGTCTGTGTTGCTGCTGCTGTTATTGGGAATAACGAAAGAAATTGAATGTTTGGATTTTTGTTTCAATGCGAGTATAGAAGGTAATTAAGTCATGCTTCTGAAAACACATCGCAATTTAACATTGCATGTAGACAGTTAAAATCTACAATACAAAGGCGACTCTAAAAACTTGTATATTCTTTCTAAAATAATCAGTGGTTGTAGTTACACAGCTAGTTCATTTTTTCTTTTACTTACAGGATTCCGTCTCAACGATGTGCGTTTACAGTCAAGGAAGGTTTCGTCCATGTTGGAGTGCGTGCTAATGTGTGTGAATGATCCGTGCTGTCGATCTGTAAACTACAAGGATGAATCCGAGTGCGCTGAAGAAAGTGAATGTGAACTACTACATAACACTGTTTACAATACATCAAAAGAATTGAAGAAAAACATTTCATATGTCCACATTTCTCTCGACAAGCCGGTTAAGGTATGGCTGGTGTGAGGTGTGCTATGATCATCCTTACTGGATGCAATTTGATAATTATTTCAACTTTATTTAACTTTTATGCATGGTTGCGAAGATTTTTAAGGTTGACAATTAGGTTGACGTTTCTTACAGTCGCTTTATTTTGACTCTCGTACAGCTTGAAGTGTAAGTGTTCATTCTTTCGCAGATAATCTGAATATACTCAAAGAAGATCTTGTTAGACATTGCTATTATATATATATATGTTGATAGACGTTGTTATTATATATAGCTAGCCTTTCCTAGTGACTTATTTGTGCTATTTCCATGTTTATTGCTGCGGAGCGAGCGAGCCTGAAGCGAGCGAGCGAAGCAGCAGACCTAATTTTTTATGTATGTAGGGGAGAATTTATCTCAAACCATGTTTACCGCAGTGCATTGTGGTCATGCGCGTTCGGAAATGCGCAGAACACCTTTTCTCACCTGTGTTTTGTCACCAATTATGTCTTGTGTTCAGAAGATATCATGTTTCAGGCTGGCTGTTTAAAAAGTCAAAATCATATGCCTAATCAAGGTTAAATTATATATGCGAGAGGAAGACAATTTGTTTTTCTGAATATATTCATTTTTGAAGTCTGCAGTTTGTGGTAATAGTCGAGTACTAAAATTTAAAACGAGTTTGTTACTCGCACAACAATATTAAATCTCGTATTAAATTGCAGTGGAATTTTAATATACATGCTATTTGATAGTATCGCGTTGCGAAATTGTATTAAAGCGCGTTTGTTTTGTCCATAATTATTTTCCAGCATTACCATTTTTGTTATTAGTCAACTATATTCGAAGTTAACAAACCACAGTTGAACAGAGACACTGCATAATTATATATTCATGTTATGTTTTAAAACGGATCTGCTGTTCACGCGACATTATTTACGGTGGAATTATGACAGTTTTAAATTTCGTATGTTTGTGATCCAGCAAATATTTTCAACAAACATAATTATAAAACAACAAAGTATTTCAGAGTTCACTGTAGCTGTAAGAAAATCGTTAGCGTATTATTCCTCATCAATAAGGCATTTGCTTTTGACTTTGTTGACCCCTTTTGACCCATTATGCCACAGGGAGCCCCACTATGAGTTACGCATTGAATTAGTTATAGGATTGAACTAATATTGTATTCATTTGTAAAAACCTACTTGAATTTTACTTGAACCCTTGATTACTGCTTAGTATCAAACAAGCAATACTAAGCAGTAATCAAGGGTTCAAGTAAAATTCAAGTAGGTTTTTACAAATGAATACAATATTAGTTCAATCCTTCAATCCTAACTAATTCAATGCGTAACTCATAGTGGGGCTCCCTGTGATTATGCTTAAACCAGCCTGAAACATTATATATATTCTGGCAGACAAACTGAGTCAAGGCCGAGTAATGTACTGGCATGCAAGTAATCCACAACATCCCACTGAATATATTTTGGGTTGCATAAATGTCATTTTTCAATAACCTATAAAACAATTAAGGCTCCGCAGCATTCCCTACCTTGCAGGTAACCTAGTTTTAATATCTAAATTAATGCATGGCTGTCTTTTTATTTCCAGGATTATAACGCTTCATGCATTCAGAAAGGTATGTTGTGATAAAGTTTTTAGAGTGGAATATGTGTTTATTTGAAATATAAAGCTCATTTTATCACAGAAAGCTGTGTTGAACATTATGAAGATGGAGAGAGAGAAGATGGTATCTATGTTATAGACCCTGATGGTCTCGGATATTTTGAAGTAAAGTGTCTTATGAGTCCTGACAATGGTGGCTGGACCGTGATTCAACGACGACAAGATGGAAGTGTCGACTTCTTTCGTAACTGGACGGAATATGAAAATGGCTTTGGTAATTTTGCCACTGAGTTCTGGTTGGGGTTGAAAAAAATCCATCGCTTAACGAAGTCTGGTCATAAAACGTTGAAAATAAATATGACAGAATGGGGAACAAATGAAAAATATCACGCAACTTACAGCTCTTTTTCTGTCTCTGGTACAGATGAAAAATACAAACTTAAAGTCTCCGGTTATGCAGGTATCAACTATAAAACAAGCCTCCTGGGTCTACTTTTCCGAACGGGTGGTTTATATCCAATAAAGCATTCTAGTCTCGCCCGCATTTTAAATTGCTCATCAGAGGTTTCTGTCTTCGTTTTAGGTAATGTCGAAAATGATGCAATGGGGTACCACAATGATCATGGATTCGCGACAAAAGATGAAGATTACAACAATTGTGCCAGTACAAAAGGAGGAGGATGGTGGTACAGAAATTGCGCAGCAACAAACCCTAATGGTCCTTATATGAAAAATACGAATGGATTGTACTGGGAAATACAATCCTCTCAATCTTTATATATATATCCAGAAACATTTCAGATGGCAATACGACCGAGTCCAAACTCCAATTAAAAATTTTGTACGTCCTTTCTGAGCATCGGCATAACAAAGGAGGAGGAATGAGGTGGAGATATGAACAATAATTGTCCAAAATTCTGAATTCAATTTAAGCACAGAAAACCAGCTCAGAGTTAGATATTCAGTTGCCATGCCATCTTTTACAAATGTCAACGTTCGGTAGATGTCACAAATTAAGCGTTTTGGTTTCATTAATTGGCTTTACAGCGTCTTTAAAAGGTTAGCTAGTTGAACATAAGCCCGGTTTGCGAACTTTGCAGTCCACAAGCAAGATTTTAGCTGGATTGAAAGGTTCTGAGCCACGATTTTTACTTGATATATAAACATAAATTTTACTGGACATGTTCTGAACTTCCTACAGTGGGTTCGGACAATTATTGGTCGTGAGAGTTGGTAACTGTCTTGTTTATTTTTACTTTAATCTAATTTTAAGTTTAATTTTAGCAGACGCCTTTAGTAGTAACGTCTACAGTCTCATACGTTTCAATTGTACTTCCAAACTTAAAATAGTTTTTAGACCAGTGTGATGACGTCTATGTTTATAATGTTCTCTCAAATAATGTACATTTGGTTTCATAGATATAGTGCACAAAAACATCTGTGGCATCTCATTGACTTCGTGCCGAAATATATACAGTTCGATTCCAAAAAGCAAACATTTGCCTCTAATCTACGCTATACAATGTTGGCTTTGTTTTCTAAAAGTAGGAGATGCAGTCTGACGAAATACTCTGAATAACTGTGTTTTCATTGGCTCTTGAAAATATTTTATAAATTTCAAAGTTCATCGCAATTTTTGCTGTAAAGAATTAATTACACAGTGAATTTATGTCGGTCATACTTGAAATAACTTTTGCATGAGAAACAGTTATTGAGCTTGAACAAAATAATTAAATCAAAATATCTCCGAGTCTGCGTTGAGTTTAGTGGACCTTTAAGCTTTTAGACGAAATTTTGAAAAAATTCAAAACAGGCAAAAATATTACCACATCTTGCAAGAGCATCCTAAATTAAAATTGCAAACTTTGGTTGTGAAATGTTCTAAAATATGGAAAACATAGCCTTGCGAATTTGGCAAACTTTGTATACATTTGTATTACGGGTGGAAAATAATACCCAGTTGATACCTTTGGGTATTCATTCCTCACGGATAATACAGAACTACATTAAATTTGCCAACTTCGCAAGGAAGTGAAAAAATTGTGATGAAAAAATTGGGTATGCCTTCAGCCGGGCAGCACACTTGATAGGAGCAATGTATTTGGATCGTTACTGTGATCCAAATTTTATTTAATTTAATTTTAGCTATAAAAGATCCAGCTTAGGAACGAAAAATACAATGGATTTACATCATAAATGGAGTGAATCATCATAGTTACAAAGACTAAGATTAATTATACGACAAGTTAAAAAAAGTCATTAGTACCAAATTTATATAGCTATATTTAATAGATCTAGGAATAAAAGATTGTTTATGTCTTTCAGTTTTAGAAGAAACTGTGTATAAATTATTTTGTCTGAGCTCGTATGGATGTTCTCTGGGATCGGGCAGTAGGAAATGGCAAGGATGATTTGGTTCTGCTTGAATCCTTCTATCTCTCGGATAGTTGCTAACTCACACCAACTGCTTAGAGGTGGCAAGTAGTTTCTATCAAGAACGAGTATTCTCATTCTTCTTGCCTGTATACGTTCGATTTCTTGTTGTAGATAATCTGGGAGTCCAGCCCATACAGGCGATACATACTCTAATACTGGACGAATTTTTTATGTATAAGTTGCCAGTCCAATCTCTGTTGGTCGTTGGGATTTTCTGCACTGCCTAAGATAGTATAACTCTTATTTGCCTTATATGTAATTTGATCCATATGTTCATTCCATTTAAGGTCATTTTGGCATGCCGTACCCAAGAGCTTAAAACTTTTTACCCTTTCTACTTCTTCATTTTTGATTTGGATACGGGGTGGTTCTGGCATTGAATCTGTAAAACAGATCCACATATCCTTTGTCTTCTTTGGGTTCAGAACAATTTTGTTTGTATCTGCCCATCCACTTAGCCCGTCAACAGCCTCTTGCATGGTGCTGCATGTACCCCTTTGAACAATCTGATATTGGGTACAGTCGTCTGCATATTTGCACGCATCAATGTTTACGTGATTAGGCACAGCGTCCTCTAAATAATTTACATGTACGTTAAATAAAATTGGCGATGTAACTGAGCCCTGTGGTACTCCCGAAGGACAAGGTTGTATTGATGATAGAATACCGCGTAAATTAACTTGTTGTGTTCTTCCGGTTAAAAAGCTTTTGATCCATAACCAGAAAGATTTACCGACATTCATAGAGGCCAGTTTTTCTAATAAGATGTTGTGATTCCCCAGATTAAAGGCCTTACGAAAGTCTATAAATATTACATGGACACCTTTTCTGCCTGACTGAGAATTATCCGTAGCATAATACCAGCTCTGTGTCGTGGATATTAGAGCAGAAACACTAGATCGATCACGAGTAAAAGCATGTTGGTTGTTCTTTACAGTATATTAAGATCCGATATGTTAATTGGATTTGTACTTTTTCTATAACTTTAGCTAATTGTGGTAACACTGATATTTGTCTTAAGTAATTTTCATCATTGCTTGGGTTCCGAACTTTCGCAACAGGAGATACCAACGCGTGTTCATATTGGCTTGGGTATTAGCATTGTTTTATACTAGCGGTAACAATATTGTGGACTACTGGTGCGCACCCGATCCGAACGTTGTATCCCAGTAAAATTATTGTTTCCAATAAATTATTGGGATTGTTAGCGTTAGGGTCAGGGTTGGGGTTTGGGTCAGGGTTCATTTTATCTGCATGAAATGACAATTCCAGTAACTATTGGAATTATCAAACGTTGTAACCAGTAATTTTATTGGAATACAATGTTCGGATCGGTTGTGGTGCGAGGTCATCACAAAAACGCTTAAGTGTCCAGGCAGGAATTTTATCAACACCGGTCGCCTTCCTGGTGTTTAAATGTTAGTTTAGGCAGCTCTTGACTTGTCCTATATAGATAGCAGCGGAGGTGTAGTATTCCTGAGCAGTCGATCTATTTGATTGACATGCAGTTCGTTATCAGATGGTAAATTTTCCCAGGGTTTTATAAAAGCCTGTTGTAGTTTTTCAGCCAATTCTTGTATATTATCATCAGATGTTTGTCCTAGTGAGTTATTTCCATTATGAATTCCTAGGAGTGAGATGATAGACTTAAACCATTCAGCTGGGTTTGTCGTACGAAGACCTCTTGCATTAGATTTGTAATACGACATTTTAGCTTTAGATATGAGTTTTGAGACAATAACGCGTAGTTGTTCACATTGCTCTAGATCATTACGAGAGAAGGCCCGTTGCCTGGCTTTTGTCTTTGTTTTGATGAAGCTCGTCATCCAGGGTTTGTCCGATGGATGCATTCTAACTGTTCTTTCAGGAATAGTCTCGTCCATAATTGTGAGCATAGTTGAAGTGAAGACGTTCACTTTCTTATCGATCTCTTCCACAGCATATACATCAGACCAGTCTTTAAGTATAACTTTTCTGCTTAGAACATTCTTGCTCGTTTACAATAGATTGGTAACCTCTCCTTCTGTTTTGGTACAAAAAGAAGACATTGGTATTCAGAATGCTCAAGTGGTGGTAGATGAATCGTCGTATTATACATGTCTCGTATATTTGTCAGAACTTGATCCAGTGTATTATTTCCTCTTGTTGGGGCGCGAATGGATTTCTTAAGATTGAAGCGATTACATAGACGAGTAAGGTTGAGTTTATTAAAATCTCCGGCAACTACAATTGCCGACGATGGTCGGTCATAGAGTAATCTATCTAGATTTCTGGTAAGGTATTCTGTCATATCAGTTTTGTGTGACCTCTATGGACCAGGCTGGCATATGAAAACTTTTTGAGCTTAGGATTAAAAGTAATTCTAACGGGCATCGGGTACCGAGTATCTAATAGTAATACTGGAAATATATCAGCTTGTCTTTCCGCTTGCCCTTCCGAAAACCCTTCTCAGCCTGATCGATTTTAGTGCAATGTTTATCACGTCGCCTGTATGATTTCTTTGATTGTGTTCTTTCCCTACATGTTATGCGCGTCGGAATGAGGTGCTGGTTAATAAGTTATTGTTAATAAGTCGACGAAATACTTTAACCTTTCCCAACTTGACGTCCATTTGAAACGCTTACCGTCGTAGATAAGATTAGTACAATTAATTTGTTTCATATCATCCTTGAGACTCAATTTCTGAACACTATTATTCAATGGTTTTTTAGAGTGTGTGAGTACATAACGATCCGCCATGATCTTTGACAGTTTGACTGGCAAATCTGTCAATATTACCGACGTAATGATCCCATTCAATTGAGAACTTATTGTAACAGTAAACGATTCCATTCGAGAGTCTTCTATTATAATAACTCACCGGCCACTTTCCATCTATTATTAAGAAGCGGTGACGTTGAAAAGAACCCTGGCCCAAAAAATAATAAGGCTCCTCGTTCTTAAAACCACAAACGAGCTATTGGCATTGAATGTTTCGACAGTAAGCGCGCTAAATGTGCGCGATTTCTCAATTTAAAAGTGGTCTCTTCGAAAGTACCTGCTAGCTGGACTTGTACAAAGTGTACTTCTTATTTTGGATGAACTCGAACAGTATGATACCATGATAGGCTCTACCACCCTCAACAACACTAATGGACCAGCATCCTAAACATTTGAAACATTGACTTTTGAAGCTTAATAATATATCTTCACGTTTCCGTTTCAAAAAACAGCAGCTATGTAAACTATAAAATACAAAACAACGGTACGTAACTCCGAAAATAAACATTTTAATAATCTAGCTTTCGACTAAGTTTCAGTCATCAACAGGAATGATGCTAGGTTACATTTCACAAGTGTATACAGCTAATTCAAAAAAGGTTGTCCTTCGGAAATCTAAAATTCAAATTACAAAGTACAAAATACAAATATAAAGTATGTCACATCACACACATAAGTCGACTTTTAACTTCCAGTCCGTTATATACACTGTACTAGGAGGTATTTTCTGTTAAGTGGAATATTTCTAAGAGTATATGTTTACATTTCAAGCATATCACAAAGTATTTTAATCTTAGACTTTGTATTTTGGAATTTAGATTTTGTATTTTCAAGGGACAACCTTTTTTGAATTAGCTGTATATAGTAAACTATTATGTTGAGTGTAAAATGTAATTGTATGAGCAAATATCGATTACTTGAAATTGCCATTGCCAAATTGTTGCCGTTTAAATATATTTTCTTAAGAAACACAGACAAAAACCATATATATGTATTACATATATTTCATATATATGTATTTTAAAACACTAAAACACACCTGGGGCCGGTTGTATCAAAGGCGTTTAGCTTAAACGGTGTATAAGTAAAAAATATAAAAGAAGTTTGCATGTTGTATAAACAAACCAGCTAAAGTTATTTGACCTGAGAAGAACAATTATATATAAAACTAAAAATTTATTTTATTAAACTCATAATTTCGGTTCCGTACCAGGTGTAAAAGTGATTTTTAAATTTCACTTATCCACCGTTTAAGCTAAACGCCTTTGATACAATCGGCCCCTGTTGAGATTGTTTTTCATCCTCTGACTCTGTTTTTGAATTTTATCTTTTTCGGCTTTTGCAGCAATCTTGAAAACTTGTTGTATTTTGTAACTCCACCATTTCTTTGTATTATCCGCTCAGAACTAATCCTTTCTCGTAAAAAACTCATAAAATTCGTTTTCCTTTGTTTAAAAGTTTTAATGAACCATTTTTCCATGTAAAGTCACGAATTTTTATTTTTCTGTAAACTTTGCTTGACAAAAAAAAAACAATCGCCAAATTCCCTCCCGTAGGAGTCTGGAACTGTTAAAAATACCCTTCGAAATCCGCCATTTTGTGGAGACTAATTTTTACTTGTGAAAATATAAGAGTACTCATTCTATATCTATTATTTCTATGGATTTTATCGAACAATATTTAATCATACTTTTTTGTCGAGCAAGCTCTTGAAGTTGCTTTTGAGTGTAATTACATTTCTAAATATATGTACAAATTTATTTTTAAATAAATCCAATTAAGTCTTTAACAATATCACAAATAACAAAAAAGATCACAGCTTGAGCATCGAACTTTTAAATCTCATATTGTTATACGTAAAACATTTAAAGCATTTGAAAAAAAAAAGTGCGTTAAAATCAGCCTTAACTTGTAAATTCTGATCAAGAATACATTTCCAAATTTGATGAACCAGCTATATATTATATATATATATATATATATATATAAATTAGCATGTATATTATATATATATATATATATATATATATATATATAAATATATATATATATATATATATAAATATTTATATATATATATATATATATATATATATATATATATATATATATATATATATATATATATATATATATATATATATATATATAATTAGCATTCGGCTGATTAGTACTCACAGTAATAGCACTCAGCTACTACTATACAGCACCACTAGATGCGTCAGTCAAAACAGGGCTTTCTGTACTGGAACGCTGCAGCTAACGAAGTCAATGGTTAACAACGTCATCTAAGGACGAAAACAGCTGACTTTGCTCACCTTGGGTACTTTGAACATTGGAGGGAAACAATTCCCCAACAATGAATTCTAATCTGGCACGAGACACTATAGCAAAAAGGTAAGGCTTTTTTAAATTTTCTAGAAATTATTTCATGAGATGAAAAAGGTATATGCTTTTTTGTCTTTTACATAAAGCTAAAGGAGTTAAAAAGACGATTATTAACGTCGGGATTAAATCAAATTTCAATTGCAACATAAAACCCATGTTAAAAAAGCTACTTCAAAAGCACAACAACAACCACAACGAAACACTATATTAGTATACTACAATACAACTTAATAAGCGTATCACGTGTCAGTCCGCACAGTCCGCAAAACGCCGTGTTTACTCGATTGCCTTGGCAAGAAGGCAACCGGTCCATAACAAAACATTTATTGACCGGTCAGTTCCAAAGTGCCAAGTTCCAAAGTCCATTCTTGGGTTTTTATTGAACATTTACGGCGTTCTAATTATCTAATTTTATTTTCAAACTTGACTCCAATAACCGGTGAATTATTCATACTTTGACAATATAACTATATAACAAAACAGTTATTTCCTGGGACCTCGTGAAACAGGGAGTTTTGTGGCCCCTCGAGCCTGTTGTTGAACTCGGCTTCGCCTCGGTTTAACAACAGGCTCTCGGGGCCCACAAAACTCACTTCTTAGCCATTTTTAGAACGCATTGTATAATCACGGCCCAACTAGAGCGCATTGGGAGGGCATTTAGCAACCGATCCGAGCGTTGTACCCCAATAAAATTACTAATTACAACGTTTGATAATCCCAATGCTTATTGGAATTGTCATTTCATGCATAAAACATTTTGTATTATATAGATTTTCATGCATACAACATTTTTTTATTATATACAACATTTTATATACATTTCGTACCCTGAACCCTAACCCTAGCCGTGATAATCCTAATTCTTTATTGGATACAATCATTGGGATACAACGTTCGGATCGAGTTCATATATTCATGTTCTTCCCGACGAAGTTCTTTTGAAATCGATGCGGGAATTCAGAAGAAACTGATCGGGCGAAACACGCGAATATACGAATACATACCTTTTAATTATTCTTTGGCTCACGATATGATGACGTTTGACTTGTGATCAGGACCGTTTGAATACTTAGGAATAGTGTATATTGGTATTGTGTGCGACGAATTTCATTCGAAATGAATTTGATTTCATAATGAGTTTGTCAAGTAGAACATGGATAGATGAATACACACCTGCCCAACTTAGGCCTGTTTTAGACGTCGAATTTCTGTCGAATTTATTACACCGAACTAAGAGTAAAATGTCTTACTTGTTGGAAATTTGAAGTAAAAACACAGGATCTATAAAACTATAATTCTGGTTCAAAATCTTATCTCGGATCCATTTAGATGTCAAATCTATGTCTCATATTTTTATATTAAATGCAGCAGTTACGGGGTGATATGGGCCCGTATAGCGTTTGAATTTTGCGGCGAATGCTGACAGCAGTTCGTTGTAAACGTCAAGCCCGAGACAGACCGGACGCGATTTGCGAACGCGACGCGATGTTTCGATTTTCAACGTTCTTTAACTTTAATCCTTTTCTATTTTTCTAGCTCCAATCTTCGGAAGGACTAATAAGCAATTAAAACTATTTGAATCGTATTTCTAGCCAAATTACTTTTCTTTGATGGTTTTATTTGCCTTTAAAAATCGAAAAATCGCGTCCGCTTTCTGTGGGCCTTTAAACGTCAAGCGATTGAGTCATTAAACTGCGTCATAGTGCAGCATTTCATCTCATACAGTACATCGTTTCATTTGAATTACGATGGACAAAACATTCAATTTACTCTTATGCAAATTTATCCAATTTTGTTGAACGTACCGAAATTACCGAGCATGAAGACAATTAACTTGAATTATTCTGCAATTCAAATGAGTAGTTGTTATTCTGACATGTCCTTGAACTTATGCTATTATATTTTATGTTAAAATTCATAACGAGTAAAACTTATTGTGCGAAATTTTTTGGGCTATTTCAGCATTACAGCGACACCAGTGCAACAGCATGGACAAGGTCCCTAACTTGATGGTCAACCACTAATACAAAAGCGAGAAGCTTGCTATAGTCTGTATGTATTTTAGTGTAAGAACACTGAATGAAATTCAGTTGAAGACTGTGTTGTCAAGCAACTACCGCTTCAGCTCAAAACTGCACTAGAATAAGCAATCAGACACGTCGACAAACGAAGAACGGACGCCGAAGTAAAAAAATCAACCGCTTCAAGATGAAATTGCCAAGTTGCTTCACGTCTAAAACTCCATTACTATACAAGGCATTCTACTTTGTGTTCTACGCTGGTTATATTTCGTTTTTGCTATACGTTCCTGTATATTTTAAATATCTTGGACTGAGTGCAATCTATGTCGGACTTCTTAACGGTATTCGACCCCTGATGCAAACAATTGGGGCACCACTATGGGGTGTTATGGGAGATCGATTTCGCATCAGAAAAATTGTATTTATCATCGCGTTCGTTGTTATGATAGTTAAGACAATGATGTTTCTTTTATTTCGTCCAGAGAACACAATTTGTGTCGTAACCTACTACAATTCATCGCAAAATGTCATAAGAAATGAAACTTATGCAGTAAAACATCGCATAACGAAGCGATGGACATCATATAAAAATCCAAACTTGGGAACTATGCCTTTGTTTGATAAAAATTCGCAGCAAAATGAGTTAGATCTCGATATAGTCAACGAAGGCTTTATGAATAAGTCAAGTGATGTCAACACTGAGGATCCTTCTAAACAGGATGATGGAAGAACAATAGTAAAGAACTATCACGACTACAGTGTGCATTACAGACTAATCTACGACAATAAAGAATCAACTCGTACATTTTTCTTCATATTATTATTAGTAATATGTGGCGATGCTTTTGATGCAGCTGTTTTCACTCTGGCGGATACATCTTGTCTTGACACACTCGGCACTGAAAATTATGGTTATTATCGTTTATGGGGCTCGGCTGGATGGGGTATTATGTCCCCCATTATAGGATTCACTATCGCGCGTATAACTCGAGATTATTGTGGCATAACTGCTGGTTCATACTTCATTATTTTCTATTTCTATCTCGGGTTTATGTACTTGGGATTATTATTCGGGTCCCATTTTGAGTTTAGTTATAAACATAACGATCATGTACACCAGACAGTAAAAAGCGCCCTGTTAAATTTTCACTACGGCGTATTTTTGTTTGTAACGTTCTATGCTGGCGTGTGTTACGGTTTTCTACTGTACTTCGTCAACTGGTACATAGACAGTCTTGGTGGCACTGCTATAGTGATGGGCACGGCCACAGCATGTAAAAGTATTATGGATGTTCTTGGTTTCTTTCTATCTGGACGTATTATCGATGCTTTTGGTCATCTTAACGTAGTGACAATCAGTTTGGTAGCATATATTGGTGCGTTTGTATCATATTCGTATGTGGAAGAACCCTGGTATGCCGTACCTATAGAGGTTTTACATGCAGGTGCTTATGCACTTGTCTGGTCAGCATCAGTATCGTATCTAAACAAAGCAGCTCCAGCTGGATCTAGTGCTACTGTGCAAGGTTTGTACTTATAGATTTTTAAAAACACATGTGCATAATTGTAGCTATACGTGATATTCTCGAGGTTTTATGTGGAAACACCATGTTATAACTTAGTTTAACATTTTAAATCGGCAAACTCTATGTCTTTTTCTTCTATATTTGTTTTGTAAGTATTACCTGGAAGAACTTTTAAAACGTTAATACAAATTCTTGAATTCTTTTGCCCCTCAACGCTTTGTTGACGAGAATATATATATTTGCCCACTTAGTTATTACCGATACGTAACAGTTTGCATAATGAATTATCAGAAAGTGCACTATAATGTTGTTCAGTTAAAGAGAAAGGATTTGGAAAACACGTGGTGTGATTATATTATAATATTATTATCGTTCATCGATACAATACAACATTTTTGCTATTTTATTTTAAAGGAATCCTGCAAGGTGTATATTGGGGTCTGGGAACCGGTGGTGGGACCATTGTTGGTGGTTATGTCACTCATGTGTTTGGCTTTCGATCAACTTTTCGAGGATTTGCTGTCGTAACAGGAGTTGTTCTCGCCGTGTTTCTTACCACGCAACTGATATCGAAATATTCCGACCTCCCTGAGCAGAGTGAGAATGAGGAAGTTATTGATGATGAAGAGTTCGATCATGAAGAAATGTTTTTAGGTCCTCGAGCAAAAGAAAAGGAACATCATCATTCCGATGATAATGATGTTGAAGAAGCATGGGAGGAACAATGGAAAACACCCCTAAATGATGAACCTGTTGAGTCACACTCACAGCCACGGTCACCCCAGCATGCAGAGTCACCTCAGCCTGCGGAGGCACCTGTGCCTGAAGAACATTCAGGCCAGCCGAGGATTCAAAGGACACCATGAATTTGAATTAGAATAGTCTATGAATTAGGTAAATCTGAATTAGTTTATATATTAAGGATTACATTATTCTAAATATTCTAGTATCTTGAATACTATATTTATGCACCAGTGATCGGTCGAGCAAAGGTTGTAAAGTGCTCATGATAGTGCTATCTTAATAAAACACAAAACTATTGTAAATTGTTAACATTTAGAAAAAAAACAATGTTGACAATTTACGGATTATCAATAGTTTTGTGTTTTATTAAAATACTGTATGGTTGTCGTAAATTTTAGTGCTACTTGATCTTCAAACATGCAACCCACCTCAGTTTATATATTTATGAGTATGCGTAGTAGATCATCACTTACTGTAGATTTATAGGATGTGTTGATCTCATATATTGTTTATGACATATCAATATCATAATAAGAAACACAGTGCATGCATAAAAGCAATATAATGAAAAAACATTCTATCCAAATATTTGCATACATTATACACGACAATGTCTCTTAGCATGTGCCTAAAATCAGAAATTATGGGGGATGCACCATACTCGTCTGTTAATTATTTAATAAAATCAATATTCCTTGTCTCATTTGGTTGTTCGTACTTTGTAGTATCTGAAGTAATGCCTATTTTACCGTGCCGCATTGTACACTTCACTTGCAGTATTGATAAAAAGGTGTGCAGTATTAAATGAGAAAATGTGAATTAGTCAAAATTTAAAGAGCTTCGTCTGCAGTCAACAAATTAAAAATTATAATCAACTGAAGATATTGACCGAAAAATATGATGCTGCATGTCCCTAAAAAATCACTCTACTTGCAAAGATGTGTAACACTAAAGGAAACAGTTTGAAAGCACAAGTTATTTGACTCAGCTAAACAAGACAAAGGCTTAAATTCTATACGAAAGCATAACTAGCATGTTTACGAAAACGGCAGTGAAGGCTAGTCAGCCAAGGATAAAATTTTTCTTGAAAAAACCCCCAAAAAAACGATATTGTATAGACCTGTGAAAAGTAGAAGTTGCTGAAACTTTTTCTGATTTAAATCGTTTAGAGAACGCAGTGCATCAAAATGATTACGAATACAGTTTTTATATCATAATTTTTCGATAAATTGACGTGAATCATCGTCAATTTCATTCTTGTCGGTTCGCAATTTTCAGTTTAAGCTTAATTCTTCAATACTGTACAGTACTGCACATTTTTCAGAATAGGCTCTGAATTAAGTGTTAAGTTTATATGTCATGAAATTTTAGTCACGCAAAGATTGCTTAAAATGACAATAGAAATTCTTAGATTTTATTCCATGGTCCCACCCTTAGCACTTTGCATAACGAGTATCGCTCTCTGCATTGTGCTGCTTGAGTATGTGGGTCATTCTGTGCACGTTGCAGGTCAATGATGATTTTGAAAAAGTTCTTATGCACTGTGCTGTCATAAGTTCTGCAGTATTAAAATGGACAAATTGTTGCAAAAAAATTCACGTCATGGGCACTTTAAGTCAAAATTATATTAAAGCATTCAAATTGAATGCGTGCGCAAGCCATCTTTAAGTTGTTGAAAAGTCACAATCCTCAAGATTTTGTTACTAAAAGTTTCCAATTTTTTTAAATTTTATATAATATGCATATACACAAACAATCATATTTGTATATAAGATGTTTCATGAAGCTGAAATTTGTTCATCCACTTAGCAACAAGTCACGTGGTGGTCTAGGCTGAAGGATCGTGGTCCACTGTACCAAGCTATATATATATATATATATATATATATATATATATATATATATATATATATATATATATATATATATATATATATATATATATATATATATATATATATGTATATATATATATATATATATATATATATATATATATATATATATAACAAAGAAGACAAACTTGAGTCACTTCATTTAAACATTTATTCACTACAAACTTGTTTCGTATGGTAAGCAAAGCTTACCACACTCATCAGGTGAAATCGCGTTTGATGTTGTGCTTAGGAAACTTGAGGTGTTATATACATGATTGGCGTCATCGAAATAGTGTTATATTACAAGGGTTAGCTATTGATTGCAAAGCAGGAAATCTTTCCTATGTCTACAGGCTGATAACAGTTCGTTTCTAGAGTTCAAGGAGCTGAGATGCGGATAATAAATAATTATAAATTTTTCATGTAGGCAAAGGTTGCATCGTTTAGTTTTGTTCGAATAACTATTGCATTTTTTTATGATATTCCAGTTCATTGAATATTGTATGTTTGATTCCTTTAAAAACCAAACGTATTTGCTGAGTGCGGTGGCATGCTTATGCTTAGCGTTTCTAAAAGAATTAGTGTGGTTATTGTAGCGTGTTTTGAATTGCCCCCTCGTGTGCCCGACATAGGTCTTCTCTTCCTTGGTATCTTCTCTCGTCACCGTCGCTTGATAAACCACACTCTCTGTTAGGCATTTACCAGAGAGTGGGCACGAGACACTCTGGCGGCAATTGCACTCTTTACTTGCATCGGTGGTGTTGGTCTGAGGCTGTTTCGCGAGTATAGTTTTGTTGTGGGCTGAGATAACGTTCTGCATGCTTGGCATGCAGCTATAACTTAGCTTCAGCGTGTTGCGGTTCAGTATTTTGTGCAAGGGGTGGCTTTGCGGGAAGCATTCGTCTATAGCTTGAAGGAACTTGTGCCCAATGCTCGTTGCAACATTGGCGCTATAAGGTGGGTTGAACCATATAATGCTTCTCCTTCTAGGGTGCTTTGGTTTTGGAGGTTGAGGGTTGTATTTGAGCGGGTAATTGTAACCACTTTTCTGCAGGGCTTCTTGATATGGTGGAATAGCCGAGTCAAACGATTGCTTATCAGAAGATATATTAGATAGTCGTCTGTTGATGGCCTCTGGTATGTTGCGGAGTATTGATGGCGGGTGATTGCTTTGTCGGTTCACGTATTGCGGGACGTTTCCAGGTTTCATATACGGTTTGTAAGAGGCGGATTTCAGATCAAGTGTAATATCAAGATAGTTGACACATTTCTTGTTAGCTTCGATGGTGATTTTCAAGCTGTGGTCGCTGAATGTCTTACAAATGTGTTTCTTAATGTTCTCAATCTCTCTCGGCGTTTTATTAAATGCTGCGAGGCCGTCATCTCTGTACAGACCGATGTCGTTGCCGTACTCTGTTGCAAACTTTGACAGTAGGTAGGAGCCTACAAGTTCACACGTTTCCGCGCCGTCGTAGCTTCCCATGGTCACGTCAAAGAGAGAGTCTGATGTTTTCTTGCACCAGGTTGAGTTTCCATTAAAAAGGAGGGATTTCTTTGCCTGGATAATGATATGTTTTTCGTTTTCGGTTATCTCGTCGTATTGCGAGGCGAATGCTAGGGCTTGTCTTAGCAACTCTTCCGATATGGATGGATAAAAGTCTACGACATCAAAACTAATGAATGAGCGAGTGGATTTGTCTGGCATGTTGTCGAACCACTTGATAACCGAATCTGTGTTTTTCCATTGATTTAATTTGGTAGATTTTGCGATATTTGAGTTGATCCGTTGAAGGATTTGTTTACTGACAATACCGATTTCCGATTTGGCTGGGTTTATCAGTCTGCACGTGGGGTTGTTGTTAAAATTCGGCTTGTGGTCTTTTAGGGTGACAAACGAGTCTTTTGCAGCAAATGATTCAATGCGGTTGTCAAGGCCGATGCTCTTAGCGATTTTCTTTTCTTCGGATATTATTTTGCATGCGGTTTTCGGTGGAGCTTTCTTGTAGGCTTTGGTTATTGTAGTGTCAAGTAATTTCTTGTACGCGGGGGCGTCTAACTGGTAAAAATTTGTCGTCTTGTCAGCTGCTATAAGTAGATTGTTATTATTCCTGATTTTAGTCAAGTCCTGTGATAGCTTTCTCTGGAATTCATTGCGATCTGCAAGGAGTGCAATTGAGAGTGCAATTGCCGCCAGAGTGTCTCGTGCCCACTCTCTGGTAAATGCCTAACAGAGAGTGTGGTTTATCAAGCGACGGTGACGAGAGAAGATACCAAGGAAGAGAAGACCTATGTCGGGCACACGAGGGGGCAATTCAAAACACGCTACAATAACCACACTAATTCTTTTAGAAACGCTAAGCATAAGCATGCCACCGCACTCAGCAAATACGTTTGGTTTTTAAAGGAATCAAACATACAATATTCAATGAACTGGAATATCATAAAAAAATGCAATAGTTATTCGAACAAAACTAAACGATGCAACCTTTGCCTACATGAAAAATTTATAATTATTTATTATCCGCATCTCAGCTCCTTGAACTCTAGAAACGAACTGTTATCAGCCTGTAGACATAGGAAAGATTTCCTGCTTTGCAATCAATAGCTAACCCTTGTAATATAACACTATTTCGATGACGCCAATCATGTATATAACACCTCAAGTTTCCTAAGCACAACATCAAACGCGATTTCACCTGATGAGTGTGGTAAGCTTTGCTTACCATACGAAACAAGTTTGTAGTGAATAAATGTTTAAATGAAGTGACTCAAGTTTGTCTTCTTTGTTATATCCGCTCTACTTCGGTATTGAGCACTCTACTCATATGATTCTAAACTCAATACTAGTATATATATATATATATATATATATATATATATATATATATATATATATATATATATATATATATATATATATATATATATATATATATATATATATATATATATATATATATATATATATATATACATCAGGTAATATTTGATATGTTTAAGTGTTCAAATAATCAAAGGCTTATGAAAATATATATTAGCTAAAATACAATAAGAAAACGTCTGACCGAAATTCTGAACTTTTTCAATTAAAGTGCAATTAAAGTGGAAATGTATGCAATATTGATGGAATATATTGCCATGTCATGGATAATAAAAACAAGTGCGAGATAAAAAAAGAGAGCGAATGCATGTCATAAAAACATTTTTAATATCATTAATACGAGCAAATATGGATTACTTTGACATGAGCTCAAAACATAACTATTTTGTTCAACTGCTGAAACTGTTTTTGCATGGTTATTCTGACTTGTAAGTTATGCATTATGCATAACGTCTTTCAAACTTTCAAAAATTAAAACTAAGTTTAATATCGTTACAGCTTGTTAAGAGTATTAAGTATCTGGCGTCATTTTATAAAAATAAGTGCATTTAATGAAGACGTCGAACTTAATTAGTTTTCAGTTAATGTTGTCCATCTAAAGAACTGTATGTGCTGAAGTGGTGTATGGTCTGACGAGTTTCTTAGTGCGTTAAACGTTTCTCTGCCCAAGAGGCAACGCGGCATCTTTCTAGCTGTACGTACTCAGACCAAAGTTTCTGTTTTAAAACGTTATGGACGCTAATTTTACTGCCCATTCATTTAATTTTAACGAAGAGTCGTGCAGATGTACATGCTTGAACATCCACGAACTACGAACTACGGCCAAAGGCACTCATTTGATCACCAACCTTTGTGTCGTGATCATCAACATGTTGATTGTCATACCAGAAATTATGCTGAACGCTTTTGTGCTAATGGCGTATGCGAAAAACAGAAATCTTCACACGTCCGCAAACATGTTACTTATGGCTCTGTCACTTAGTGATTTGTGTGTTTCCATTTTTGCTCAGCCACTGTGGGTTACCAAGATGATATTAGAAGTTTTTGTGACTTTTAATTGCTACATATGGTCGGCGACTACTATCTTATTGCAAGGAACTTCCGGCGTGTCGCTGTTGATCATTTCTGTGCTAAGTGTGGAACGTTTCCTTACTTTGGCCTATCCGTTTCGCTCCCAAACTATGATAACCCATTTCCGTTTGAAGGTCGTGATAAGCCTCTTATCTGTAACTCTTTGGGTGTTCGTGTTAGGGGAAATGTTTCAATCACCTTACCTCATTGTGCCGATAGTAGTCGGTATTTACATTATATTTTCAATCATTCTAATCATTGTTATATGGTTATGGATTCATCGACTCATCTCACGACATAAACGACAAATAACAAACCTTCATTCGTCTACGCCCGCTGTGAAGGATATGAAAACTATCATGCGGAATACCAAGACTAGTTACTTAGTGTCAGGAAGTGTATTTCTTTGTTTTTCGCCTTCGTTTGTTGCAAATGTGTACTATTTGGTGTCTGCTTTGTATGGAATTGAAAGCGAGACTGTAGATTTCTATGTAATTCCTTGGTTTAGTACGCTTTTGTTTGCAAGCTCTCTGCTCAATCCAATTATTTTGCTTCATCGGAAAAAAGATTTCAGAAACACTGTCAAAAACATGATATGCTTTAAAAGTAATGACAGTACTTTTGTCGCTAATGAATATGGGACGGCTTTTACATAATATTGCATGTTCCGATAAATATATTTACGTATATATATATATATATATATATATATATATATATATATATATATATATATATATATATATATATATATATATATATATATATATATATATATATAATACATATATATATATATATATATATATATATATATATATATATATATATATATATATACATATATATATATTTAAGAAATATAAAACATTTTCCGTGTTGATATACAGTTGTATCAACACGAGTGGAAATTGGAAAAACTCGAAATTGTGTGAAAACACTCCGCCCTGCGGGCGTCATTTTCACGAGTGTTGATATAACTGTATATCAATACGGAAAAAATGTTTTATATTTCTTTTATAATATTGCACAAACAACTTTAACAGAAGAGTGGCGGGAAATTTTCCGTGTTGACATAGGGTTATATCAACACGGCTCTTAGCCAATCAGCGTTCAGAATTTACAAATGCTATATTATAAATATATATATGTATCCGTATTCGGACCGTGGTCCGTAAATTTCCCTATTCCGACCGGACTTTTTCCCAGTGTTTTTAATCGCACTTTTTACTGCTTGCAATACACTTATTAATATAAAATTAATGTTTTTCTGAAATGTTTAAAAACTTTATGTGTAAAAAATAAAATTTTGTGGTGTTCATCAATTTATTCTAATTGACGAAACCACGTCCTCCACAACATTGTTGCACCCTATATTTAACAATCTGTAACAACTTATAGTCAGGGAGGCAGATGGTTAAAAATGTATGCACACTTACTTTCTCGAGCGACTAATTCTATTGTTGATAATATTGTAGTTTAGATGTCCCTAAATACGAATTAGAATGTTGTTTCGGCAGATTTTTCTTGAGTAATGTGTTAAACATGGTTTTCTGCTTGACTTCAAAACATTCGAAAAGGCGCCATTTTGTTTCTAATTTTAGTACAAGAAACGAGCCCACGATATTTTTGATCAGCGGGCCACGACGTAACTTCATGTATTATTATTATTATTATTATTATAAAATTTGTATGTTCCCCAAAGGGCTTTTCGGCATACAATTACAATACACAATTTAAAATAAAGCTATGCTATACTATTCAAAATCTAAGTTTAGATTGTCTATTAAAACCTTCATATATATGATACTAAGAATTTAAAAAATGTTCTTTTAGTTTTTCCTTAAAAACCTTGAGTGCTAAAATCTCCTTCAGTTCATCATCAATACCGTTCCATATCTTAACTGCGCGATAATGAAATGTTCTTTGCCCTGCAGTAGTTTTATAGCTAGCTTGGAATATTTAAACAATGGTTATTTCTAGTCTGGCAATCATGAATATCAGATCGCTTTGAGAATTTATTTGCAAGATAACTTGGCACAAGATTGTTCAGACATTTATAAGTCATTATCGTGTCTTTGTAAATGAGTAAGTTTTCCATAGATAGCCAGTTAAGTTCTTGAAGGTCTGGTGTTACATGGTCAAAATTTTTAATACCCGTGATGATTCGGCATGCGAAGTTTTGGACTATTTGCAATTTCTTTAAATTTTTCGATGAGGTATTTGCCCACACAGAAGAACAATATAACAACTTGTTAATCACCAAAGCTTCAATAAGTGATATTAAAGTTTTTTTATCAAAGCTCTCCTTCACTCGACTAATTTGACATAATTTATTTATGCACGTTGACGACAGTTTAGAAATACGGTCATCATAGGAGAGATGTAAATCAAGATGCATCCCCAAGTCTTTAGCAACTGAAACTGGTTTAAGAGTTTTTCCAAGAAAGTTCAGATTGATTTGTGTCGGCAAATTCTGTAACATTGATCTTGTACCTATTAAGAGGAATTTGGTCTTATCAGGATTAATTAATAATTGATGTTCCAAGCACCATTTAGCAGTTTTATAAAGATCATTTTCTAGTTTAGCAATTGTCCGTTGTACGTCTTCGACAAGAAATGCAAGATGGAGTTTTGAATCGTCAACGTAGGAGTCGAGATCACCTGAAACCGTTACAGCTGGTAGATCATTAACGTAAATTCCAAACAAAAATGGTGAAAGAATAGAATCCTGAGGCACTCCATGGGTCAGTGCGCTGGTTGAGGAAACAGTAGATCCCATCCGTACGTATGGTGATCTGCCCGACAGATAGCTTTTGAACCATTGAATGGCTAGCGAAGACGCTTCCACGCATTTTAACTTATGCAATAGGACGGTATGATTGATGCTGTCAAAGGCCTTAGACAGGTCTAATAATACAAGGGCCGTTACATGTTTTTTGTCCATGGCTTCGAGCATCTTGTCAGTAACGTAGATGTTTCAAGTTTCTGTAGAATGGTGTTTCCTATTTCCATTTTCATGTGGTGATAAACGTTGATTTTCTGTTATGTATGAACTAAATTGGTCGAGTGCAACTCTTTCACAGACCTTTGATAAAACCTCTAAAAGTGAAAGAGGTCGATTATTAGACGGTATCTCTTGATCGCCATCTTTATATGAAGGTATTACTTCAGATAGTTTCCACTTATCTGGAAACTTGCCTAACATTAAGGAACTGTTAATTAGGTTCATAAGGGGGCCCAGAATGACTGGTAGACAGTCTTTAATAACACCCATGCTGATCTTATCAACTAACATTTTCAAGGACGCTGAATCCAAATCCGAAGAGTTCCCGCTTCGTAGACCCGCAGTTTTTTCACAAACTGCTATTTTATGTTCACTAATTTCACGACATTTTTTTCATTGTTAAACGACATGCATGGATGAAGACCAGCTCAGTGATGAAGACACGCGGCTGCATAACTCAAATGACTCCTGTGAACCAGTCTCCACATTTAACAAAGACCGTTTTGCTCGAATCATTTCGAGTTATACAACATATCTTGTCTACAACTTTGAGAAGGCACAGATGACGCTTTCCAAAATTCTCATTTCTAGCAATATCTCTACAAAATCAAAAAAACGTTAACACCAAGTCTTTTGGCTGTGTCACTGGCCTGAAAATAGCTCTTTTAACGCGATCAAGGTAGTTAAAACAAATGTAACGCGAAGCCAACGTAACGGTTAAGACGACACTAAACAGAATATTGCTGATGGGTTGCTTGTAGAAGACTTACGAATGGATCAATCGTAAATAACTTTAAACAAGAAGATATGTTTACATGAAATACAGAAATCGGTGCCAAAGTACAAACTCCGCCCTGTAAAATGACCACGAAGTGGAGAAATGTGGGCGTGAGCTGTCTATTTGGTGATTTCAACGTATATGAGAGTCCTTTCTCCAATAACATTCGCTTATCGCACAGACTAACACTAACTAGTTATGTAATAGTTCAAATGCAATGATAATTTACCCCTTGAATTACGTCTCCAAATCTGTGTTGAAAATTTAAATGCTTACCTTTTACATAAGAGTACCGTTTAACATTGTTGTATATTACATTTTGATCGCATGTAAGCAATTATTTCTCAGTCCAAAGACATAGCCCAAAGACTTGATGGATTGGATTAATGTCCTTGTGATTTTATACAGCTAGAGCCAGAACAGATGATTATAAAAAGTGATTTCTTTATCTTGCAATGTTGTAGTCAAAATATGTTGTTTACATCTAACGAGCTTAAAATTACATAATTCAGAATAATCCAAGCAAAACGGTCTTTTGTTAAATGTGGAGACTGGTTCACAGGAATTAGTCATTTTGAGTTATGCAATCGTGTTTCCTCATCCATCCGTGTCGTTGAACAATGAAAAAAAAACTGTCATGATATTAGTGAAGATAAAGCAGCAGTTTGTGAGAAAACTGCGGGTCTACGGAGTGGGAACTCTTCGGATTTGGATTCAGCTTGCTTGATAGTGTTCGTTCCCATAAAAATATTTCAGTTCTAATAAGACATGCACAATGAAAATCGTTTTCTAGATACTTTTCGAGGTCACAACACACGGCCTATGATACACAAGTGAAAAATTGCCAGACGTGCAAACAAACGCATGTATAAGTATAAAACAACTACCGCGCTTTCTAGTTAGTATATCCAGCAAATATCTCTCAATATATCTGAAAATAAAGTAATAACACGCAGGTTACCCAATGTTTTGACGGACATTTTCAAACTTCATTGAAGCGTGAAAAACAACAAAACGCCACCCGTTCAAGGGTTCACATTGATAAACATTTGGAGAAGAAATATAAAAATTACGACAAAATTAACAAGATAAAAAACGACTTATTTCTTTCAGACAGATTGTGTTAACGTTTGTTTTGTGGTGCGTTTGTCAGCTTAACTGAATACTAGAGGTCTATAAATCAAAGATGAACAGGTATAACTCTTTGATGGCGCTTGCAATGATAAAGTAAAAAAAGAAACGTCATTCTTCTTGAGCTGAAGATGCAAAGTCAAACTAATATTTCATCACCTGTTTCGGAAGGTGGGAATAAAACCAAGAACAAAACGGACGATGAAATCGGAGAAGAGGAAAACCCAACAAAGGAAGTTGAAAGAGAGGAATCATCGTCACAAGACAGAACCTTACTCACATACAAAGCATTTTACTTTTTGTTTTTTGCTGGATTTGGTTCAACCTTTCCATATTTGACAATTTACTTCAAACAAATGGGACTAACAGCTTCATATGTTGGAACTTTATCTGGAGTGCGACCGTTAGTTCAATTTGTTAGTGGACCATTCTGGGCTTATCTAGCAGACAAATATCGAAGCAGGAAAATTGTATTGTCCATGTCTGTTATTGCTTGGCTTATATTTACTTTAGCGTTAGCATTTCCACAACCAAAGAAAACAAAATGCGATACAATAAATTCAACTAGTCATCTTCAAAAACGAAACCTTCGTCGGCCAGTTTCCTATTCTGGTTTACCTTTAGCTTCAATCCCTGCGGTCGTATCTGAAGGTCTTCTAGTTAACAAGAAATCCAAAATACAATTTGCTGACAAACACGAGGTAGAAACAACTAAAGTCATCGTTCATGATCAAAATGAACTCAGACACCTGTTTTATATATTTCTGATCTTGATCGTAGTTGGCGAGGTCTTCGAAGCTCCATCGTTTATTATGATTGACACAGCGCTAATTCAAAAACTAGGAGATAAATGTCATGACTATGGTAAAACACGTTGCTTTGGATCATTGGGTTTTGGCTTAGCTTCATTTGGCGTTGGTGCAGTGTTAGACACAACGAGATACATCTATTGCGGACGAGAAATGAACAACTACAATGTTATCTTCTATTTCTTTGTTGCTTTTATGGTGATAGGTCTTATATTCGTGCTAGTGCTTTTTACATTCAAGTACAATGAAGACTCTATCGCGACATCTTCTAGTATTTTTCACGTCTATAAACTATGTTTTTCACCAAAGTATTCAACATTTTTACTTACTGCCTGGTTCATGGGCATCGGTAATGGAGGACAAGTGACATTTATAAACTGGTATTTAGAAGATCTCGGTGCTACGAAGTTTATGATGGGTTTAACAACAACTATCAGATCATCAGCTGTTATTGTGGGGTTTTTCTGCTCTGGTGTTGTCATCAATAAACTAGGAGAACTGCAGTCAGTATTTTGGTCGTTGTTAGCATTTGCTGTAATATTTTATGGTTACTCATATCTGTTTAACCCATGGCTCGTTATCCCGCTCGAGGTATTACAGGGATTGGTCTACGCAATCTCTTGGTCAACATGTATTGTTTATTTGTCAGCGGTAGCACCAAACGATGGTGCAGCCACAATGCAGAGTAAGTTGAAAATATTTATATTCTCGTGCAACCTCGCTCCCAGGGCTTCTGTGGTGGAACGTGAGGTAGAAGGCCCTGGCAAAGACTGGTTGTCACATGGCCAAATTTTCCAGTATAGCTGGAAAATTTATTACAGAAATTAAGTACCCGAGAAGTTGCAAGGAAAATTTATCAAAGCAAACATTTTCTTCCTAAGATACTAGCTAAATATTACAGTCACGTAATGTTCATGTACGAATATGGTAACAGTTTATGGGTTATTCTTTTATGTTACGAGTCGCGAATGTACTGGCTTTTACCTCATCATATTCTGGGATTGGGTCCGTATGCACGGATTCATAAGGATCGAGCCGAGTTGATGTTGAAAATGATATTCGGAATATATCAATGCAATACATATTCTTTCAAATTCAACACAGTTACAGAGACAAAGCTCCAATAAGACAATGTGTAGGTTGTTTTGAATCCGGTAAAGATGTTGGACAATCGAGTATTATTATCACGTTGTGTCTCTTAAAATTACTTTCTCTAAGTAAAGATACTTCCTCATATAAAAAACTGGAACCTAAAATTTCATTGATGAGGTCTGCTTAGATGAGAACACAGTGCGCACACGAAGCGACATTATGGTCTAACTTAGGTAGTTAACTGCATTCAAACTGCAGATTTTACAATTCCACATTTACAGGGTCATTACCGCGCAGATACAACAAAACGTTATTGTATAAAGCTAGTGCATTTATTACTTTCACCCCATTTATTACGCAATCGCAAAAATACTTCTCCATTTTCTAAACGATCAATTTTCGCCTCACATTAATTCTAATTTGACTTTATGTTGTGCTTTTCCAGACCTGGTAAGTATATATTGGTATGGAGATCTACTAAACTGATCCGGTTTTCTACAAATAAGAGTTTCATATGAAGAAAATACGTTGCTGCATTTGCATAATGCATTTTTCAAATATGTCTGAAGGTTAACAGACTGAAGATACTTTTTCTCCCTCAAGGTATCCTTCAAGGCATCTACTGGGGCCTCGGGACAGGCATTGGTTCTATTCTCGGTGGAGTAATAATCAGTGAGTATGGAATAGTACCAGCTTATCGTATAGGTGGAACAGCAACGATGGTTGTGACGCTGTATTTTGTGATCTCTCAATGGTTAGTCAACAAATATGAAGCTGCTACTGCATCAAATCCATCCGATGAAGTAAAACTAACAGACGATTGTGAAAATTCAAAAACTACAGATTAATACACAGGATATCCATAGATCTTTGTTTTTTGCAAATGTTTTGTACACAGTCTATATTTAGAAACGATCGCATGATATGTCTATTCTACCATAAACCTTTGCGGATCTTAAGGCCTGTTCAAACGAAGCCAACATGTTGGTCCAACATCACCCAACATTGTTGGATGCAACATGTTGGCCTCGTTTGAACACCATCAATGTTGAAGGATGTTGGCTTAATTTTAAACTTGCTTAAAATTTTGTGTCATGCAACATTGTTTGGCCAACAATGTTGCATGATGTTGGCTTCGTTTGAACAGGCTTTTAGACTGTTTCATTGCATCTATTGTTTGATTAAAACTTGATGTACAAGATTGTACTTGATATACAAATGTATATTCTGTGGCCATTTGAACATCTAAACTTTGCCGAGCAGATGCATGGTCCCAGCGGAAATTTGCGCCTGGGAAGAAGCATGGTCACTTGTGTCCCATTATAATGATTTATTACATTCAACAAATGCTATCATATCTCACAAAAAGTTCAAAAATTTCCTCGTATACAGTATCTTAGTGTGTTGATTTGTGAATAGGGGGGGGGGGGGTTAAAAGAACTGGAACACTAGAGAAAACCTTCGTGGAAGATATGAAGAGAAGATACGCAGAGAAGATATCAACTTGGTTTTCCAAAGAGCGAATCACGAACAATGATTACTTTTGTTTCAAAAGGCTAATCGCAAACGCTGATCATTTCAGGTTGGTATTTACCCCGACACCGTCAATTGTTGTAGCAAATATATGCAGATAATTCAGGTTGTCATTCAAAATTCATGATCATAGATTTACTTTATGACTAACATCATAACTTAACGTTATGCGGCTTGCGAGAGTTTTGAATAACAATATACCGTCGGTGATAGTACCGTGATAAACCTTGTGTTATTATTAGAACACATGTTGTGTCTCGTATTTTGATTTTTGAAGGACAACCTTTTTTTGAAAAATGTAATCTTGTGTCATGTTTTAGGACGAGATCCTTCAATGGCATGTATGTGAAATATAAACAAATATTAATGTTTGACATACAAGTATTTAGCTCTAGTAGGTACTAGAGGCTTTGTATCAAAAGTACAAGCAATCGTATTAGATGTGACCTGTTCACTTGGCGACGAGCTACCTGTTTTGTTTTGTTCAAAAGGTCGTCTAAGTCTAAAGTATTGCATAAAGATCATCAAGTTATACGATTTTAGTGAATTTCACGCCAAAGTATCGCGATATCATTTAAATTTAACAAGGACAGTGGAATAATCTTCTATTATAGAATTACCGCCAAGAAAAAAATCTAATTTTCTTCCCTGGTAGAGAAATGCGTTCGAGACAGCCATGGAAAATAAACAAAGACCTGCTTATCTACAAGTCTTTCTATTTCTTCTACTTCGGAGCTTTGGGATCCATTATTCCCTTCCTGCCTGTTTATTTGCGTCAAATTGGACTCTCTGCTTTTGCTGTCGGACTGCTTGTTGGTGTTAGACCCATCGTACAGCTAGCTAGTGCACCATTTTGGACCGTTGTAGCAGACAAATTTAAAAAGAGAAAAGCTATATTAATTATGTCTATAATGGCTTGGTTAATAATGACTATAGCATTAGTATTTGTTGAACCAACAGAGGAAATTTGTGAATATACTGCGAAGAACAGTTCCCACAATGTTTTTGTGAATTATACAAAACATAAAACTGGATTCTTCAAAAGATCTACTGAAAGGCCAGTGACATTGCCTATACGACTTACAAGATCCACACATACACATTTTCAGATAAACAAACTAAATACTCCATCTGCTTTTATTAACAGAACATTCAAGAACTTTCGTGAAAACAAAACAACAGCTATTGACTATATATTACAAAAACAGGCATATTACGAGAGCAGGTACTATGCTTTAAAAAGCAAATCTGGCCAAACCAATGAAGAATTATTTCATGATAGCAACAGAAAGAAAAGATCTGCTGATACAAAACTTCTTCTTGCCGAAGACAAAGATCAAAAGCAGCTCAAAAATATGTTATTGAAGAGAGAAAATGAAAAAGAAAGATTGGCAATAAAGTCAAAGAACATCACAGTAGCACAAAATGTGTCCAGCACATCAAAAATTGAGTCACATACAGTCTCTTCGTCAGGAGATTTTCAAACATCAGCAGAAGGATCTACGGATGGGCAACATGAAGTTTTTGATCCGTTCAATATGAATGGAAAGAGCAAATCCTCCGCTGGCGCAGAATTGGCAAAGTTCTTTGCAACCACACATAATCCTACGAGTCATGCATCAACAGACGTGCATTACTATAATATGAACAGAGCTGAAAATCGAACTGTACAATCCCAACACAAAGCTGAAAACTCATCCAGAGTAAAGTACAAACACAGAAAGAAATATTCTGGAAGAAACAGAACATTAAAAACAACAAACGTAACAGGCGGCAGAAAGAAAACAGCAATCGGCTTAGCCAAAATAACGGAGGCAAATGAAACAATGAAAGTCATACCAACAAATCTTTTTAAATCCAACAAAAATGAAATGAAACGACTTTTTGTTATCCTGTTAGTTCTTATAGTAGTGGGGGAATTTCTGGAGACACCGTCAGCTCCACTTTCAGACGCTTCACTTCTTGAGTACCTCGGAGAGAACCGGATACATTACGGAAAGCAACGACTATGGGGATCGCTAGGTCACGGAATCGCTTCGTTTATGGTCGGAATACTTATGGAGCGTTCCCGTCACCTTACATGCGGTGAAGAATTCATCGATTATACAACATCATTTTCTGTGTTTACTGTATTTATGTTGATAACTTTAGTAATATCAGCTAACTTTAAATTTCGTTATAAAGATGTAGAAGAGGCAGATAACAGTGTTCTTGCTACAGTTCTTACGGTTCATTATATATCATTTCTAACTGCAGTTTGTTACATGGGGCTGTGCCATGGTTTGCTTCACAACTTTTTAATGTGGTTCCTCGAGGATCTCGGAGGATCCAAAACTCTCATGGGCCTTTCGATCTGTTCACGTAACTCTGCGGATTTGATCATGTTTTTCGTTGTGAGCAAGTTGATTGAAGTATTCGGGCAAATTAAGATAGCATTTATGGCACTCATATCGTATGGTACGATATTTATAGCATATTCTACAATGAGCAATCCATGGTTTGCGATCGGTGTCGAGTTTCTTGGAGGTTTTACATTTGCTGCATCATGGACAGCTTGTACATCATATTTAGCTGAGGCAGCTCCACAAGAGTCTGTTACAACAATGCAAGGTGAGAAACTTAACGCGACTTAATACATGATTGTACACTATTTGCTATTTCGTTGACTTGGCCTATATGCCTTTATTGAATTGGAAAACATTATGTTTCTTACCAATGTTCCATGTTTCCTACCTCGCGAAACACTGTTGTATGTTTCGATTAGTTTCCACTTTCCTCGTCTCGTGACTTGTTTCAAATGGTCAAAATTGCCTATCTCTCGTCTCGTCCTCATACAGGCCAGAAAAACGGCTCACAAATGCTAACTTCATAAAAAAACAACTAATTATTTTATAATACTGTGTTTGAAGTGCCAGGCGATTACGAGACTAAGATTATCAGAGACACACGTTTGATTTAATGTTTTCTTTTATACAGGAATCCTTCAAGGTGTGTACTGGGGGCTAGGTTTAGGCACTGGATCTATATTAGGAGGGCATTTCATCCACACTCTCGGCCCGCACTGGACGTTTCGAGCTGCGGCCAGTGGATCATTTGTTATAGCCTCATTATTTGCGATCACGCAGTGGAAATGGCAGAAAATAGACTTGGATGAATCTTTAGGTATTTACCACTATTTCTTATCTGGTGAACCTAAAGATACACAAGCACTGCTACGAGAAGATACAAATGCAACGATCAACAACACAAAGACAAAAAACGACACAAAGATAAAAAATCACAGAAAAGAAGCGAAGCGCAAGCATAAAAATGAAAAACACGAGAAAACGTACAAGACACACGAAAATCCACATTAATTATAACAGTTTTCAAATTCAAATCGAAAACAATATGTCATACACGTACTTCCACACATATCCATGCTTTCCACAATAGTTGGCTTTCAATCACGTGATATTCATTTAGCGCTTGTGGGCCAACTCCACAGTTATTGGATTTGAGTTAAGTATTCATCATAGGCATTGATCTTGTGTTTGGCAGCAAAGATATATTAGCGGAATTTGTTCCTTTCCACAAGGAACAAAACCGAGCAATATGTGTGAAGTTGGCCACCAAGCGTTGTCCTACTGTATGTAAAAGTATTCAGTGAAACCCACCTAATTACGTGCTTAGTCGACAATGGAAATCTTGAATACTTTTACAAATTCTTTTTAATTTTTTAGCTCTGCATTAAAATGTATTGGTATCATGACTGTATTTTCAAATTTAAAAATGTTGATTAAGTAGCGATGAAAATATACGAATTATATGAGTTCTAGTGTTGATTTAAAGTGAATTCTCCCACGCATTATTAACAGTAATTGAGAAATTAGCCCCATAGTTAACATTTTGAAAGCACCAAGCCTCGCACTATAGACAACCTAGCACGTTCTTATATATTGCTTCTGTGCCATTCTGCCCACCTTCTCCCATCGCACACATATAAATATTTGGACGAAGTTTTTCAGCAGTTGCTAAGACTATAAGAAAATCACCGTCCTTAGCTAAACGTAATTGTTGCCTTACTTCTTGTAATCTGCTGCTGTCCATTCGCTCATAACCAAACCTCCTACAAACACATGAATAACGCAATGATTCTCGTAACTGTGGAAAATCATTTTGCATTAAATAGTTGTCTTAAAGGATAATTAGGGTACTAAAATTATAGTTTGGTTCACTTTTAAATTGAATAATAAAAGCCTATTATCAATCACAGATTTTCAGATAATTTGACTAAAACATGCGAGCTACTGTCATCTTGGACTATCAAAGATGCGTCAACAACATACACAGATAACGCAACAACATTAACAAGCAGTACTGTTGCCAATTACGAACCAGAAATTCTTGACATCACGCATTTAGTTTAAGCCTATTGGCCAACTTTTCAAATATTTTTTAAAGGCTTGACCTACTTCTGACGTTATGTAAATGAGCTTGAGAACTTATCCAAAATACTTGACAGCTGACAATCTTTCATATTGTAATTCATATGTAAACGGCTCTTCGAATAGAGAAAACTAATACGTAAACTAAAAGTGCCAATGTCCTTACAGCAGGCCATCAATCAATATTATTAGTAGAATCATACCAGTATACTATCGCAAATGCTATAATTTGATTGGTTACTCTACTCGCTATCTATTCCTCGATAGATAGCAAGTACTGAAACAATCATCTTCCTATAGAGATTTCTTTTAAAAAAATTGCTTAAAAATCAAATTTTTTGTTGAATATTCCATGTTTGACCTCTGATTCTACTAAAACAATTAGATTACTCGCTCTCGATTTCTATGCGGTGATAGTTGATTCGGGCTTCGCCCTCATCAACTATCACCGCATAGAAATCTCGAGCTCGTAATCTAATTGTTAAACAGAATCGTGTACACAACTGAAACAATTATAGACTTACGAAAGATCCTCGATATATTTGATGACAGCCACAGCTCTTCTTCTTATCAGACGTTTAAAATTTTCAATATACACCAGACGAATGCTGTCCTGTGCTGGCAACAGTTGAATCTATAACCCAGTGATAACAAAACACAGTGCTGTATAGATTATTTTTTAGCTTTGTAACGGAATTTATTAATATACAAGGAAAGTATCTCGACTGTGATAGGTCAATTTCAGTGAAGTTAATTCCAAACAGGAGTGCAAAAATCTGTAACAACAGTACAAAATTTGTAACAACAGTGCAAACATCTGTAACAACAGAAGAACCAATCAAATTGGACGTACGAAAACGGGAGAGCAAATTTTCATAACAAAATAAACAAACATGGCGGGTGAAGTTTGAGAGCAATTGCGGTCAAATTTGGTTGGTTCTTCTAACGAAATGTACTTATTTAAATGAAATACATCGCTATTGGGAACTTCCGACAACTCTACAGGTATTTACTGTATCACTCATATCGGTTATCGTTATGGGCGTAAATTTAAAGTTTTTAAAGGAAAAAGTGAAGAGGAGCGATCGCGATGTAAGACAGATTTGATACATAATGTACCAATAAAAGAAAGTATTCGTTATATAATCCCTTGTAATTTTATTCACCTGTTTTTCTACAGGTAGACTCAATATTATTACAGCCGTTGTTGGGGGCTCCAACAAACGCATATTTTGACCGCGGTGTTACACACAACACATCCAAACAACAATTTCGAGAAAGCACGAAGATTTCGAAGAAAACGGGTACAATTTATTAAACGGATGCAATTTATTGATAAATTGTAAATTTCATTGTACTCGTGGGGCAATTTAAATAGCTTTCTTTCAAAGACGCTAATCACATTCTTCAGAACTAGGACTTTGTCCTCTTAACATTTGTAAGGCGTAGCGCATGCATAGTAAACATTCAAATTATGACAGCATCACATTACGATACTTACATCACTTAACATGTCATTAATCATCTTGCTTTCATGCTTCAAGTCGTGAAATATCCCTCTGCAAATAAAATAGACAGTACACAATATGCATGCATGTATAGCTACAGTACATTTATCCAGATAAATACTTGGGTATATCTCATCAAACATCAATGTTCGTATGAAGGAGGGGCATGTTGCGCTTGCCGCCCCTACTCTCTAAGTAATTTCTTTCGTATATGCTATTCGTGTATTTTTTTCCTGTTTATCCCAACAATTCTGTCATATTTTGAAAATATTTATTTTATTTAATTTCAGGCCAAGAGCAGGCTAAGCAAAAACCAAACAGTACATTTTGAAAAACGTGTTAGGTAAAAAGGCGAGAAGAAAGCAATGGCCATTTGATACGACCCAAAACCGTGGAACTTACGAAGAAGGATATATTGGCGCATCTTCATCGTCATTCCAGAGATATTCTAATTCCAAGTTTAAAAAATGATGCCGTGTTGAACAATGTTCTGCAAACAGACTTGACTGTGAAACACTTTCCTTCTCAAGATTGATTAGCGTGGTAGGAAAACGACTTGTTAAGATTTTCTTTGAACTTAACTCATAACTACCATCTTCTGTCTAGTGCGAAAAAACCCCCAAAAATATTTAGTTGGAAATTTATAAACTAGTTTGTAACTAAAGTAAGAGGGGGGGGGGGGAAGGAGGCAATAATTTCAATTAGTAGAATCATACTACAATCCTGGAAAAAATATATGGAGGCTATTTGTTAATTTCACAAAAATACATTATAAAGTGTTAAAATCACACATTTCCGCCTAAATAACCTAGTGAATGATCTTGAATGCTACATCCCCCCCTTCCCCCAGAACAATGTTGAATAAAATGAAGTCACTTTCCAACATACACCACATAAATAGCAACATTGTGTAGGGGGGAAGGCAAATTAAGTTCGCACCTCTTTGAAAATGAGATTGCCGGCTTATGATCAAATGTGAACGAGGGCATACCCGTTTGCAGGTTAATGGCACCATAGACAATCAACAGAATGGACTGGAAACGCAAGCTAAAGTATCAATGTTGCTGACGCGACATTCGTGATACGGCCTGATATGCTATACTTTGGAACCCTGTAACTTCACTTTAAATATACTTCAGGACTTTCTATTTACATATTTTAAACAAGAACGGCAATCTCTATAGAACTATCGACTTTTAAAATTCTTTATGGATATAACAAAGCTAAAATCCAACGCTGAATGTTTGCATTCTTTTTGACTGCAGAAATGTCGCCATTGTTGTTGTTGAAAAAGGTTTACGGAAACATTAAATGGTGATTTTCCGCCTCGTTTATCTCTCTGAAAAGTTTTAAAAGTCGATAGTTGCATTCACATTTCTGTTCTTGTTTAAAATATGTAAATACGAAGTCCTGAAATGTATTTAAAGTGAAGTTACAGGATTCCAAAGTAAAGCGTATCACGGATGTCGCGTAAACTTTAGCTTGCGTTTCCAGTCCATTCCTTAGATTGTCTATGATGGCACTAACCTGCGACCAGCTATGTCTTAGCAAACGAGATTGCGTCTTGCAAAGTCGCAAGCGTATAATATATAGATTATAGAAAGGCGTTCGATATTAGTAATACCGTTAGGATTCCTTGCACAAAAAGATCAGGATCGTACTCCATATTATCATTTGTCACATGACGTGATTGACATCGTTCCTCTGGCGATAAAAATAAGGCCAGAGTGTTTATCATCTAAAATTACACAAAATACAAATATTTAGCCCACAGAATCTGTAAAAAAAACCGGTTACAGTCCGTATTTGAACAAATATACGTCCCCCTGAAGAAGATATATTTTAAAGTATAGTACATTTTTTGAGTACAGGATTTGTTCAAGAACAAATTGTAAGATATTAGTTCGTTTCACTTTGTAATATAGAATAAAAAAATTAAGAAAACAAGTCATCACAAACCATACGAAACCTGTAACTGGTTGAAGTAACAGCCATAAAAAACTACAGATACTACATGCATGATTATGTGTTATTATATCAATGTATTTATATAAACTGTAGAATATTGTATTACTTATATCACTGTCTATGCTTGTATATTAAATGACTTTAAAATAGAGCAAATGGCAAGAAACTTCCATCACGTTTTGTGTAATGAAGCTTATTAAGAATATTTCTAACCATATTGATAGGTTCCACTGCTTTGCCTATAACAACCGTACTTCCAAATGTCTCCATATGTGAAGTTATACATCTAAATCAAACAAATCTATATTATGCCATAAATATTTCCTTCGCTTGTGATTTAAGGTTAAAAGAATCATACTTTTCAAGCAATGATGAACTAAAACAGGAGCTGTTTCCTGGAGCAAACGCACTGTCCCACACCTAGAAAACATACAAATATATCGAACTAAGAAAGTCTTATGCAGCAGACTACATTAACATTGATAAAGTTACTTTAATACGATATGAATTGATCATAACGAAAAAGGTGGCAGTATGTACGTTTTACCAGAGTGCATTGCGGGCATCAGGCAAAAACGACTGAAAAAAGATGCGAAGAAAAAACATTTAAGGACATAAAACTTTAACAAAAAACCTCCCCTCTTATGCTCGTCCTTCAACATACGTCGATATTTTTTTTAAACGATTTCCGACCGCAAAGCATTCTGGTAAATTGTACATTCGCCATATTTTTCGTTACGGTCAATTGAACAATGCAATTAAATTTAAAAAACAAAGTTATATAATGTATACTTTTGCTTGCTATCAAACAACGGACTATACTTCGAATATCATCATATTGAAAACTCAAGATTGGCTAGTTAACAAGAAAGATTAAAGTCCGGGTGATATTTAAACTTTGTTTCCAAGTTATTGTCAAATTATATAATTATGCAGCTATAATAATTGCAATTAAGATGTCTTTCCAAAAATGCAAACTGTGAACTATAAGCGCGCAAGGAATGATGGATTATTGTCTATTTTTAGACTTTGATACTGAAGAAATTAGTTTGTGACAAGTAAATTTTCTATGTACCCTCGATGATGTTTTAAAGAAATAATTCCGAGTCTAGACGTGAAATAAGCATCACAGTTAACGTTTTTGGAAGGACATCCTTTATTGTATTAGCTGTATTCATCAGTAACACGAGTATTTAAACGAAGATTGAGAAACAGTAACAATAGCCCACAAAACGACTGTAAATATATATATATATATATATAAATATATGGCCTAATAGTCTATATTTATCCAATTTGAGAATAATTAGAACTTACAGAGAGAGTACTGGATAAGCGATGCAGATGCAGTGATGAAACCATGTCAATCAGATTCAGTAAGCATTTTGAAAAGTTGGGAATTGAAGTCAGAAAGTCCTGCATAAATAAATTATAATTATGGTTCAACTGTTAATAAACAATTATTATTGAATGAGGTTCGAGTAGGAAATGAGGATTTATTAAGGCAGGTGTTTGTGTTATCTGCTGAAGCCATAAGCTGAGGCAATATATAACTTACTTAATATAATTTCTCTATATTTTACGCACCGCTTTTAACCAATCAAAACTTTTGAATTATTTTCAATAAATAATAACCATTGACAATTAACTCTTCATTGGCTTGAGCGTTTCCCACCCATGTGAGAAAGTGTTTTTAGAGTATAAATTTTAAGTTATAATTGCGATATCACATTTGTGGCGGTTACAAAAAAGTTTTAAAAAGTTTTGTATAAAATGAATCATCTTTTAATCATGACTTGCCGGCATTTTGTGATAGATGCACGTATATAATATTACGCATATGTCAATTTTTCAAAAACTAGAAAACGGTATTTGAAGTAGGATGATTTTTGCACCCCAGACTACGTTGAACCATCCAAAATTGGAATACCTGTATACATATAAAGACAGCATATCTAGATAAATATATTACACTGACTGTTAAAAAATCCATTCTTTCAGATTTATTGATTTACATAATTACTGAGGTTCGCCAATCGTAGGTGAGTTCCCTGGTTATACTCCGTGCTACAATTTACAAAATCAGCGGCAGGCAGAAGGTTTTGGTTGAAGTATATATTATAATTACAGCTGCTGGAGATAGGGTATATTGCGTGAGCGTGAAATAGATCTCAATAATCAAAGCTCTTTAAGACAATGATTTTGAAGAGAAGTTATGCAGCGGGAAAAACGCCAAACTGAAAAATGCAGTTTCATTTCAGAACCATCTTCAGAGATATGAAAAACTAGATTCATGAATCTTTCATGATTCATGAAACTAGATCAATGAATCTAGTTTTTGAAATAGAATTGAAACACTGCGCGTCCTCAAAGACAAGCGTTAAGTCGTCACGAAAATATTTCGAGCACTTAAATTGGATAAGACTCGCTACCAATCCCAGTTGACTCGATAGCTCAATTGGTACAGCGGCGGTCTAGAGACCCGAAGATGCGAGTTCGAATCCCGCTCGAGACAACGAATTTTTCGTTGTTCTCTGCAGTGTCAGATTAATATGAATCTGAAAAATACAGGGTGCATAAAACTGAACAAACTTAAAATCGCTCGTAACGTACGCCTAAGTATGAAGTTTGTTGTTAAATATACATTGTCAGTTTGGGTACTTATTATGCAGAATAAAGGAAAAAATCTGAAATTGAAATCTTTAACAGCCAGGCGGTGTGTAAATTTTCAACATGTGTCCAATACAATCTGCATTAGATTCGTGGAAATTTAAAATTCGACCCACGAATTTTGCATGACATTATGTGCATTGGGGGGAGGGGGGGGGGGGGGGTTTGCCATAAATGACGTAAACTTGAGTTACTTAAAAAATAGATAGGCAGTATTTGTCAAGTACATTCTGTAGTTGTGAAAGCTATATGGAGCAAACCCAATTTTAATTGTTTCAGATGCTGAATTCAATTGTTTCAGATGCTGAGGTCAAGAATCGTTTTTCTTTTTAATTATAAATGTGAAAATTAGGACTATATGGCTGCATAAATTACGCATAAAGCAGATTTTTCTCAAAATATGGAGGATTGCGTGATGTTATGTATCAGTCTTGCCATTTTAACAAGAATGTGCTTCAGTGGAACATAGAAAAAGAGGTCTGCATGTATTTTGGAAATTACTCTACTTTTATATGCATAGTACACTAAATTTATCTGGTCAATATCATCTACCAATGAACCATATTAACTTAGAATGCTGCATATCACTAAAGTACACACATATAAGGACCTTGCTCCCTATCCCAACACACCAAGGTTTTTTCCAAGTTTTTCTTACCCATTCACTCATTTCTCCTTTCCCCTCCTCTTTTCTTTCCTCTGCTCTTTATATTCTTCGCTCTCATTTTCTTCAACTGTACTTTTCCTTTTTCAGCCCCCCACCCCAAGTTCTGACTACCCAACAGGCAAGAGCAAATGAGTTTTTAATTATATTGAATATTTTTGAGGAATGTTCACATATTTCTGTGCTCATACACCACCACACCTCAGTGATCCAACATATGGAGTTAATTATAATATAATAAAATTGCATATTTTGGAATTTATCATATTTGGTCATTTTATTTTAGGTCACTGCTACTTTTTAAACATGAAAATGAGTCTTTGTCTTAGTATGCTTTGGGTCTATCACTGCAATGCCATGCAAGAGATCTCTGGCTTGGAGTGTATGGAATACAATCTGTGAATTTTCAAACTCTCCAATCAAATATATACAGTAGATATCTTAACTAATGAAATATTAAGTACCACTTATGTGAAAGTAAAAGAATAGCAACCAAACTGATTCCAGAGCAAAGTTTCTAAAATGAGCAGCATAACAATGCCAAGGCTTTCTCTTTCCATGGGACTAGATTTTTATCCCTAGAGAGAATGAAAGCCTATCTCATGGGATTAGAATCATTGTCCCTCTAAATACAATAACTTCATGGTTGGTGAGTGCGTACGTACGATTTTTACTCACGAGTTGTGAAGGATCGTTAAACGAACGAGTGAGCGCAGCGAGCGAGTGAGTTTAGCGATCCTTCAAAACGAGTGAATAATAAAAATCGTACAAACGAACCAACCATGAAGTAATTTGTTTATTATATGAGTACAAAGATTAGTGTATAGAGATACGGATATATCTTACTGACAAAAACAAACACACAAGAAAAATATCAAAATGGAATTTCTTACCATTTATTGCTTCGTTTTCTTGCTGAAAATGAAACCATGAGGTTCATTTCAAGTTAATGAGGCCCCGAATGTCATCTTTATGATTTTAGGTGGCTGTTTTATCAGTGAAATTGTCGTAAATCTCTCTTTTCGGTGAGTTAAAAAAATACTAGTAAAATCAGACTCCATGTTTACACAAGCCAGCGAGCAAGTGTTGCACGTTCAGGTCAGCCAATCAGAACACTGAATGATAAATTTTCACTGGTGAAAAAACATCGTTCGTCCAATCAAAGGCCGTGAATGATGATTTTTCACCGAGTGAAATTTTATCGTTCTTGATGCTGATTGGCTATGGCTAATTTGGAATGATTATCACGCACAGCCATATCGATGAATAAATCTCTATACTCATATAATAATATCACCAAATCAATAAAATAGGAATAACATCAGGGCAATCACATCACTCTAATAACACTTGGCAATTATTATAGGCCCATATTACCCACCCCACCCTGTGAACTAACATGCTTTTCAATTTTCACATGACGACATGTTTCAATTGCATTGAGAACACTCAGTAATTGATTCCGGGACCTCAAGAGGTGAAAAGCTGGTGAACCATTTCACCGGCTCAATATTAAGATCAATTGTCCAGACTGAAAACTTCGGTCAATATTCATGTCTAGACACTGAAAATTTTTAGACAACCTAGGATGCATAAACAATAAATTACACAACTCTTGAAATGTGTGTTGTGCACAAGGTGCTTTTGCAATTTTTCTAACATGGCAGCACAGGTACAAGGGGCATGCAAGAACAGAAACCCAGGGTGCATTCTGTGTAAAGTTCACGCCGAAGATTTGTGATTGTACGCCGACTTTTATTATAAATTATATTATGATTTTTGAAACTCCACGCCGAAGATATCCGAACTTTTGTGCATGGAATGCACCATGGTCAGAAACAAGAAATTATGCAATTTCAGCAAATTTCCTGTGACAAAAGCCTGTGATAATCTCATGAAATCTATCAGTTGAAAAACACTACTGCTTTACTTACCTTCTTTTGCAAAACCCTGAGTCTAGCTACGAGCAATTTCATTCTAACATCAACTAATTCCTGATACTGCATGTATTCCTTCAAAGCAGAAAACGGAAGTAACAAGCTCAATGAGTAGAGTGTTTCTCCGGCTCCTTTGGAGATACCAGTAAATATGTAAGATGAAAACACCAGACCACGCTCTTTGATGATAAAAAATTTCGAATCCACAGCATTTGGTGGTGCTTGCCGTGTCAGTTCACCATTTAAAGTATGTGTTACCACATACTTGACACTGTCCTCCGTGCACTTTTCCTCGCACTCCAACCAAAGATGTCCCAACCTTGGGCCTACAATGTTATCCCAACACGAGAGTACGATACCATTGAAAAGGCTTGATTTAAAGTCTATTTTAGTCAGATGTGAACCGTTCAAATTGGAATATCCAAAAGAATCTTTAAAATTACCAAACATTGCACCTGGTGACAGGCACTCCATTTTGAAACTCACCCGATTCGCATATTGACCTGTCAAACACAGAATCAAACTGGAGCTGGAACCAGCTGGATTTCTTTGACCAAATACCTTCTTCAACTAAAATAACTCGAAAATTCCTCCTCTTAAGACGTCGTACTAGTAACTGGTCAAAAATGCAGAGACATTCGGCGCTTGCAAGTTGGGGAGATTGAAGTCCTGTTTTATAATGTCCTGATATAAATCATCTCACCGCGACAAAATATCGCGTTTTTTTACGGCTGGAATGCGCCGCTAATTTCTACCAATATGGCGGACAGAAAGAGTGGTAAAAATAGAGAAACGCAAATTAATTCAAATGATAGCTGGTTTTTTATATCCGTGGTTATTTTATTATCGATACTAGTAAGATGTTGCGTGTCATTGAATTTATACTCAGGTATATTGCTGCATATGAGATTGAATTTTGTTAAAACATAAAAATTATTGAAATAATTTAATTGATGTGACGGTTAATATCCCAGATAAAGACCCATATGCTTTCTTTCTCTGATGCACTCTTACGTTAGTAATAGCTGTCTGTAGTTAAAACCATAGAATGCGAGGATTGCAAGCGACACTTGGGTACAATTATAGATTACCTGGCCACAATAGGGTTAGCCGGGAGCCAATTAGGATGAGTGTTACTGTGTTACTGTTATAGTGTAGTGTCTAGGTCAGAGTTTGGGTTGAAGTTTTTAAACTGGCCAGGTATTCTAAAATTACTCCGGACACTAGAGACAACAATAGTGTAGTACAGCCGAGAAATAACTTAACACTGCATCCACATGTGTGTAACGTGCCGAGCGAGTACAACAGACAATGTGGTCTAGATCCAACTCAACCTTATTTTCGTCTACATCCTATATTTTAATCTAGTGCACCCCAGCTATAATTACATTGTCCCGGATGCAGCTTGCAACATGAAGCATACACCACTAATTACTGTATAATGGTTAATTTCTTTATTTATACATATTTATCTATTGCGACTCAAAAATTCATTTGCCTACTACACAACAATCTTGGCAAATATTTCAAGAACTAAACAGTTAAACTGTAGATCCCAAATTTCAGTTCAATCAACGGTAGTTTTTGGGACACCATTTTAGCAGCTTCCAAGGTAAAAAAAAATCAAACGAAAGATGTGAAACGTTTGCCTCAAATTCTTTGTTGTAGCACAGGCATGTTACTTTGTAAAACAATAAAACCAATTTGGCCTTCAATATTACTGTTTGAAATCAGAAAATATAGCAAAATAAAAAAATGCCGAAAATACAACATTCACAGTCACTCGTGACATCATAAATCGCAACTAGGTGTAAACACTGATGCCAGATAGTGTCCTATCACAGGTCCTAAACATTCTATGCAAAAATTTCACAAGACTTTGATGAAACATTTATTGTTCTGCAGCTACTGTAGGCACAAAAGCCACAGTATAGCTGCCTTACATAAGACGTTTATCATCTGTTGTACCATGATTAAACCAGGTGCTGGTAAACCACCCTTGTTTGGCGACTATGAAGCACAACGTCATTGGATGGAAATAACATTTAACCTGCCCACACAAGAATGGTGATTATCAGCTTGTTTATATTTATATTTGTTACATTTTTACTATATTAAACATCTAGGGTACTTTCTTTATTGTAACAAATCCTGCATAAATGATTTTAAATTTAAAACAAAATGATCATTGAATGGTTGCTCATGCATAGTGTGATAGATTAGATCAACCCAACTTCTAGAAATGAGCTTGTAGTGTGAAAAACTACATGTATTAGAAACCATCATGATTATTCAAATGAACAATTGAAGATAAAAACACTCAGAAGAACGTTCAGACATTTTGCACACACTGTATATGATGTTTCGAACATGCATCGAGTCTTGATTGTTTAACAAAATCATCTTAGTTTGGTAGAGTTTTAAAGCACAGGTTTGAATACCTCCGACAGTGTAATGTGGTAGTGTTGACTTGTAAATATATTATCATATACATGATCATTGTCTCATCCAGATAGTTTTATTAAAACTCTTATTGTTCATTAAGGTATGTTAATTCTACATCAAATGATCTTCAGTATTGGGGTTTGGATTACCCTCCACTGACGGCGTATCACAGTTGGTTATGTGGTTACATGTAAGTCATATTTGCCTTCTAGTAAACACACAGCATGTACTAAAACCCAAAACGTCGAAACTAAACCACCGAAACGAAAAAATACGACCAAAACGATTTGCATCGTAAAATGTTTACCTCGTTCTTTGATAAAACTATAAATTATGTGCACTTTAATGCGTTATTTAAAGTTTAAATTGATAGACCTGAGGCTGAGGTTTTTTAGAAGAACAAGGCAAATAACGATATACAAGATAACAAGTTATTTTATTGCATTGTGTTGGTCATTTCGTTTCAGTTTTTTTCCGTTTTGGTGGTTTCGGGTTTTAGAAGCAATCTAAATTTGTGCTACATACAGTATGCTGTAGCAGCTTTACAATGTCATATTAATTTAATATCATTATTTTAAATCTGGTTGTGCTAGTTGTTTCATTGTTTAATCAGTGCAAATAAAATCAATCCTCACTGGATACAGTTGAATACGTCAAGAGGATTTGAAAGTGCAGAACATAAGCTGTTTATGAGATACACGGGTACGTATTATGGAATAATTGAGTCAGTTTTCTTTGATCAATGTCCTGAGGATTTTTCATTTGCTACTGTTATATGGTCTCGAGTACAAAGATACCCTACTTCCCATTCCCCTGGCTGATAGTACTTGATTAAAGCATAGACGCAAGTGTTTATATGGTAACCCTAAACTCGCCTTTTTTATGAATAAGCTGAAAGTTGAGTGAAGAATTTAATTGCATTTATTTTTCATTTTAGTTTTAGTTGCAGATGTGTTGATATATTTTCCTGCTATTTATGTATTTTGTGTACTTTTTTATAAAAAACACTCACCGGTATCACAGGTATTACTGACTGTAAGTGTGTATTGCAGCAAAGCTTGCATGTCCCCACTTTGCAACTGTATTACAATGTATAGTTGCAAGACAAGTTGCAACTCAAGTTGAACTTCTGTACACTTTTTGCAACTGAGGTTGAAAAGTCCTGATATCCTCGATGCAACCACAGATTAGATACTGTAATCTGTGACCATTGAACTATACTGTAAGTAAACTGGAATGATAAGTTAGTGGGAGAAATTGAAGCCAATTTGATTCAGTTTTTCTGAGTTTTGAGTCGAAATACTTAAGTCAAATGTTGGGCCGTATATCAAATGAAAGCTATTAAAAAGTTGTATTTGCTGTAAAAATTGTGAGAGTTCAGGCAAAAGACAAACAACTTAAACTTTGAAGGGAATTTTTTGGAAATTTCTGTTGTTGTATTTTTTAGGCATTTCCTTTTTGTCTAAATGAATCTCTTATATAAAATTATATAACTTTTTAATACCTTTTAAGTATTTCGACTCAAAACTAACTTGGCTTCAGCCATTAACTAAATTTTTGTATTGAGTTAGCATTCCAGTTGTATTACAGTTCAATGTCTGTGACGCAACTTGCAATGTTCAGTCAATGTTTTGCTTTCGTCATCTTTGCGTTGTAAGTGTAGCCAGTGTAACATACACTTAATATTTGATATGTCGTAGTAGTCATGCTGCAGGTCGCAATTATAAATACGTATAATTTACAATATTCTTAGATAACAACTCTAATGACGCTACTTCTTTATCCTGGCTTAATTTTAATTGATCATGGTCATTTTCAGTATCCTTTGTTATTGTCTGTCTTAAGGAGCAGATAGAAAAGGCATCCTGCTATCAACTTCAAATTCTATGACTTGTGCATGCATTAAATTGTTGGTTTGGTTCATTTGCTTCTTCACTCTTAGGTCAGCAGATTTCTCCTATAGACATTTGCCCAGTTAATGCGCATGCCATTAGCTTAGTTTCCACATAGCTGCAAACAATGATGTTGTAACCATGTCAATACCTGTACGTAGAGTCAGTCTATCTTTGCAACATTCACGACACGGTTATTAATTATTTGTGGTCCCAGGAGTATTCTTAACTGCGTGGTCATGCCCCCTACAACGTAAAGCTAGGCATTATCATGTTCCCAATACGCAACAGAATGCATGCTACGACGAGAAAAGTGTTTTGGTAGTCCATCTTATGACAGACAGTACGTCCAACAAAATCGTTATGAAGTTACTAAAATAAGCTTCAAACGGTCGTTACAGTAATCAAATTCCAACAAGCTTCTCTTATTCAAATATATTCATTTGATACCGCGTCATCGATCTAAGGCTCCTTATTGTGCTATGTACAAATTCGAACAAAACTGCTTCATTATTTTTATGTTTTTTTAATCATGACATTACCTCATCCTCACATTTGTTACAGCAAGTACATCGAGGCCGCGAACAAGAAAATCGAGGCCGCGTTTGCATATTTTGGATTTTACATAATGGCTTCTGATTCGCTATATGACTCGCTGGTGATTGGTTGGGCTTAATTCATTAAAAATATCCAAAATGGCCTCGGGTTGCCCGTTTGAGCTGTAATTATAATTACAATCGATTATTAAAAGAACATGTTACTATGCGTGTTTTCATTTTGTGTAAAAATTTTATCATGTATGTACCTGGCGAGCAGCAATTTTCTTAACTTTCAACCAGGTACAATTGCATTAGTTTAGGTTTCGCCTTATGGGGGATGATTTGTGTTGTGAATGATCGTGATATTCTAGGTTCTATTATGTTTTCATTGGCTCTCAACTACAAGCAGATGGAATTATATCATGCACTGCCGTTCTTCAGTTTTCTTCTTGCAAAAGCATTGAGACAAAATTCGTGGTAATTAGAGCAACAAGTTATGCTCGAACGATTTTCAACTTTATTCGCGGTATGCATGCAAATGAAACAACCTATGACATCATAGTGCATAATAACTTTCCAAAAATCATCAGTAATTTGCAACGTGCATGACCTACGTATTTTAGCACAACAATGCTAAGACCAAGCAATTAATCGTAGTTTAGGCGTTACAAAATTAGCAATCTCAAGGATACTAGTGCATAATATGCGATGTGATGGCATATAAAGTTGTGTGTAATTTACATATCGAATAAAGTTGGGAGGGAAGACAGCAGGAGAAATTGTACCAAAGTCGTTCTTTGCAATACAGTCAATAAATAGTTGCACAAAATTTCGTTTAATAGGCACTTCAACCCGGTTAACGTAAAAATTTTCCGAATTTTGTATGGCAGGTTCCAAGTGTTTCTTCAGGAATCTTGTCTGGATCAATAATATTTTTGGTTTCTGAAATTTTGAAAGAGACCGAGTTGTACAAATAAACTAAAGAGGTTAATGCTAACCCTGCTTGGAATAGCCGCCCTTATCCGTCGGAGAGTGTTTTTTCTTTCTAGACACGTTCATTAACTGATAAAACTTATATAATTTTAAGATGTGCATTTTCGAGTTAAAGTCACTTTTTATCTCTTGCGAGTTCAGTATTCTTAATGTCATTACTTTTTATGCCTTTCTGCGGCTGTTGAAAAATACCCCTGTCCGGTGGAAAACTTTGTCTGCACATTTCTTATACAACCGGACCCGGGTGGACAAATGTGCTTTATGTGACAAGCTACACACGTCAGGTGGTGTTTCGAAAAAGAAATTGAGGATTGGGCTGAGCGAACAAAGCCAAAATTCATGTTTGTTTTACCAGGATGAAGTCTGTTTTGAAACTCGCCTGCCTCGGGATTACAGTTGTAGCGACATTTGGCTTATGGTAAGTGCTCACTATAGTTCAACATGCTGTTCTGTATAGGCTGGAATTTTATTTTTGTTTTACTTAATTTTGGATGTCTTCACAGTTGGTTACCATTCCTAAGAAATTTCCAACTAGCTGCTCAAGTGCTTCATAGATTGTTCCCTTTTGCACGAGGACTTTATGAGGTTTGTCTCAACGTCCATTCTTGAACTTCAGATAAATTGTTTCTACAAAGATAAATTGTCGCATATTTTTACAGGATAAAGTGGCAAATGTATGGTGTTCGGTCTCAATATTTATAAAATTGAAGAATGTATTCTCTAGAAGTACCTTGTTAGCTCTGTGGTATGTGCTATATAGTTATTTTGGTGGATATTTGAGATATACGTCTACATCCACAATATTCTCCTTTTCCTCTTTATAGTGGGTGTTCAACACTGGTATTTCTTTTACCATCTAATCTCATGTTAGTCACACGTCCATCACCAAAGTCATTCTTACTTTCTCTTGTGAGTATATTATACCCAGTACATTGAATAATTACACAACTGGCGTGTGGAGAATTTTCTTCAAACATTGCGTGTTAGTTACCAGATTTTCGCATTTGTCATGCGCCTTTCAATCTGTCCAAATGTATTTATTGTAATCAAAAAATAACATGGATTCATGGATTGTTCCCGTGTAATACTAGGGTTCTCCCAGGCTAAGGGTGTCTGTAGTTATAGTTTTTATTTTTTTATATTCAAATATAATTACTGTTTCCTAAACTACTACCCTTTATTTTAGGTTAATTCATCTCTGGTATTTTTCCTTTTTTCATTTCAAGTTCATGAAAAATCTGTTCTTCTTGTTGCATTGTAAGTTTCAAAAATAAGTAGAAAGCTTTGATGCAGAGCATCTACAGTAACTACACTTCTTACAGTAGAAAGCTTAGAGTATCTACTGTAACTACACTTCTTACAGTAGAAAGCTTTGATGCAGAGTATCTACTGTAACTACACTTCTTACAGTAGAAAGCTTTGATGCAGAGTATCTACAGTAACTGCAATTCTTACAGTAGAAAGCTTAGATGCAGAGTATCTACTGTAACTACATTTCTTACAGTAGAAAGCTTTGATGCAGAGTATCTACTGTAACTACACTTCTTACAGTAGAAAGCTTTGATGCAGAGTATCTACAGTATCTACACTTACAGTAGAAAGCTTAGATGCAGAGTATCTACTGTAACTACACTTCTTACAGTAGAAAGCTTTGGATAAAGAGTATCTACAGTAACTACACTTCTTACAGTGTAGTATAAATTGCTACTGCTAGCTTAGGGCAATCATACTATTAATATCCACTTGCTTTATCAGATTTAATTTCCCAGCTAAAAACCTATTTTACTGTTTTTAATCACTTAATTAATTTTTAAAGAGCCAAAAGGACCATGAAGGTGGCTTTTTTTCTCTAGGAATATTAGATTTTAAGAAAATAAAAAATATATTAGGTACAGGACCTGATGTCATTTAAGTTCATGCAAATCAGTTTTGACAAATGACGTTCGTTTCTCTAAATTAAACGACAAAAAACCCATGAAGATGAAGGTTTTGTCTAAAATAATTTATTGCATTTCGTTTTAAAATATACTAAATTTAAGAAATATATCTCAAATGACTGCATGTTCTCTGAATTTCATGAGGGATTTCCGGATTTAACATTGATTTTGATCTAATAATGGGTTTTATTTAACAACTAGTGCCAGTGCTTTTCCATGTTTGCAGATCACTCGTTTTGTCTGAAGTGAATGACTCGGACTAGTTTACAACACTGCTAATACAATACTTTCGTTTGTATGTTACAGACCTGCCTGTTTGCTACTGCCATTAAGACCATTGGAGACGATATGGTTTTTATTTATAACATCATTCAGGTACTGTTATGCTTGCTTTTTGTAGGTTGCTTGATTATTAATTCCAGTTTTAAAACAATGCCGAGTTTCCTCATTTCCACACTCATCCCATTGACCCCATCCCTTCTGTTTGAGGAAGAAATTCGCCTTCCCAACAAAACCTGAAGAGTTTCACATTTACACTGATGTATGGTGCACCAACTTCATATACCTTAAAAATTTCATAGCATGATACCCTTGCTGGAGAGAGACGGATTGCTCATAGCCTACATTCCATGTATGCTCCTGTTTATGCTACTCTCTTTTGCTTTTCATCTGGATTTCAAACACACAGCAATGGCTAAGCAACTTATGGTATGCGTAAATTTATTTATCAGTAGTTAAGTGATGTGCATTTATAGATACTTGAATAACCAACACCACCAACTATCTAAATTTGAATGTTTAAAGGTTATATCGTTATGATACGCGCATGAATCTTTCGTCCTTTGATCTTATCACGAATTTTGTTGAGATTTTTGTTTGAGAGCTGATCAGGAATTTTACTGTAATCGAAGAACGGAAGTACGGAACATTCTTGCACGTGTCATAACGACGTAACGGGTTAATGTTAGAGGATGTTTGTGGATGTCTGGCTCATCAACAGTAATACTAATACCGTAAAATCTTAAATACCTTAAAACATTATTAATAATTCATAAGGAAAACACAAAGCAAATCACAACCTTCGCAGTGGTTTTATATACCTTACAAAACGCGAGAAACTATATAATGCGCTTTTCGTCGTGTTTTAAATATTACTTAATAACCTTAGTTTTAGAAGCTAGTGTTGTGCAGCTAAATCATTCATTTACTAACTCGTATTCTCCCATTATTTAGTTTTTCCTCTCCATCTCGGGCAGCATCTTGCTTCATGTCACCAGCCATATAATTGTACCTCCCACAAAGTATCCAGATATTTTCACTCTTTTAATCTCCATGTACTCTTGCGCGCATTTTCTCTTGTTTTTAATGTACTCGCATTATTTACAGTATAATGTGTACTGCTCTGTTGGTAATGAAGTAAAAAAGAAATCGTAGAATCTCTGGAATTAATGTATATTCTCAAATGTGTGTGCTTGATTTTAAACAAATTATACGTTATTTTGGAAATGATTAACAGTCCGAATAAAAATAAACTGTCAAACTTTAGCTGATGTAATTTTGTGTACAGTATAGGGCCTCGTTCTTACATCTTAAATATGTAAAGGTTATCACATGAGAGGCGATAGGGATAAAACCATTGATCTGGATAATACTGGATCGCGCATACATAATAAAATTTTGAAGCCATCGCCGCCATCTTGGTACTCCAGGTCCAGTGTTCTTTGCGGGTGTAAGAGTAATCTTTTAAGCAGAGTTTTCAATTTCCGTAAATTTCCTTAAAATAAGGAAGTTTATTTATCTATTGAAAATGCTGATTGTCCGCCATCTTGGTACTCCAAATTCGTCATCTCTGCTGGCTTCACTTGATGCCACTCTATGCGCGATCCAGTATTATCCAGATCAATGGATAAAACCCGTATCACCGAGTGTCGAATGTGGTAACCTATTTATCACATACGTGTGCCTTTATCAGGGGGAAGAATCACATTTTATTTTCAAACTATATATAAATCATTATTTTGAATTCATTTCCCAATGAATGCAAAATCATTGTAAGAAATACATTAGACATACCAAAAACAAACCAAAAATAACTGCTTTATAGCTGCAGATATCTTTCTGTTATCAGGGTTAAGAAACAGAGGTTCATTGCTCAATTCAAACGTTTTCATCACTATTGCGGGTCAGCGTCCCCGTGATCTGTACAACAAATCTGTACATCAATATTGTTGAGAATTATGAAGCAAAACATTGTTTAATCGTGGCTCAAATTATTTGCTGTGTTTAAAGTAACGAGTTTTAAGCTTAAAATACTTCAAATAGCTAATAAGTGTTCAATACTGGTTGGTAATTTTTGGACTGTGGAGGGCATCCAGCAGCCTGGTATGGAATTTAAAATCTTTGTGCATGAATCAAGTGGTTTCTTTTCATAATTCACCGGTTAGTAGTGGTCTGTCAGTTCTTCCTGTATTGCCTTGTCAAGACGTCGATGATAAACATGTTCTCCATCTTCCAATTTCATATCCAATTTCGTTAAAAGAGCAATCCTGTCCACATCTGATAACAAAATACATTCACAATTTCCGCTATAAATTCATCACCAGACTTAGGAATGCTTTTCTTACTTTCTTCAGGCACGATACGATTTACAATCTTCACATCCTAGATATATTTCAAAGAGATTGTTAAATTCAGTTAATGATGATGGTAGGCTGGAAACAATGTAACTTAGCATCGACAATGAATAATAGTAATCCTTCTGAAGGATGTGAAATAATTATAAGGTTTTCTCTTTTTTAATCTGACGAGTGTGTAAACGGGCTTTTATTAGCTACAAGAAGACTTGTTAACTGTAAATAGACCTTACACATAGTACAGACACACAGTAGACCTACATTTGTTAGTCACGGCATTTAAAAATCTTCGAAAAATGTTTGTTCAATTTGTTAATTCAACCCAAAAAAGAAATTCAATACATTCAACAGTAACCATTGTTGTCGAAGATTTTACTGGCGTGACTAACTTTATTACGCATTCAGGGAGTTCTCATTATTTATTTTTTTAGGGGGGGGGTAATAAAATTGGAAAAAATAAAGTTGCCCTTACTAAAAGTGAACTTATTAATTGGAAAAAAAACACGACGCCCCCCCCCAAATGGTAATATTACTATAGGCTTTACTTAACGATGCTAACACTTAATAGTAGTGAATTAAATTACACTGATGACTTCGTGGCCCTCACTATATACTAAGCTATAATTTAGAATGTAAAAGTATACTATATGCTAGACTAGTTAAAAAATTAAAAATAGTTATACAATCTCATAACCATAGTGGCTTTTTTTTGATCATCTAAAAATGATTTATATAGATTGTATTTATATAATAACTTCCTCATAAGACCTCATCGGGAATAAAGTGCGAGTACATGTTTGCATGTTAGAATAATGCTACGGGCGCAAATTAACACATTCAAACACATGCTTCATCTGAGGATCCTGTAACGGTCATGGCTAAAGGGGATGCACGATAGGTAGGTTTTCAAGATGGCGGCTGTTTTTCAAAATTCGTAAAAGGAGAACGAATCAACAACCAGACATTGATAGCATTCCTAAAGCTTACCCTAACCCTAACCACAATTTAGGAATGCTATAAATGTCTGGTTGTTGATTCTTTCTCGTTTTAAGAATCTTGAAAAACAGCAGCTATCTTGAAAACCTACCTCTCGTCCATCCCCTTTAGCCATGACCATCCTGTAACCGTATAGCCTTGAATCCCTGTTCACACTATCTTATTTGACGTCTATTTCATCTTCAATGGTGAATGTAAACGATGGCATTTGTAACAAGGTCAGAAAGCAGTTCGAAAGAACAGTTTTACATGCCAACATGTCATGACATCACAGAAAGAATATTATATAAAACTTACCGACCGACGTTTCTCTTCATGAATTCTAACAAACATGAACATGTCAAAGTTGTCTGGGTTAAAGAGAACGAAATAATGCACTTTGCTGTCGCTCTTTGAAAACTCCCGAGAATTCTCGCCAAACTTCGACACTAAGGTGCTAGAATAGGTAAATTTTTAATATTCATTATTATAGGGCTTGGCAAGGGATAAAAGAAACCCAATGAACCACAATATTTCCTAGAAATTAATAGATTGGACGGATTATAATACATTGCACATTGTATGGAGATGTTCTGAAATTGTAGTAACTAAAGTAAATTAAACTGTTAAAAAGTGCAAGACTTCTTAAAAAACATTTAACAATTATTCGTCGAAGGCGAAGTGATTATTGGTGAATATTTTCCGAGACGAAATCGATTTTGAAAAAATACTAACTACAGTAGTAACTAATGCCTCATATTTACTGGTCAGGCAACAAATCAGAATGCTTAAAAATCTAATTTACTAAAGAAATTACACTAAAATAAATGATGCACTCAAGTCTTTATTTGTAATATTTTAGAGGTAAAAGTAAGACAATATGACGATCTTTACGCTTTCGAATGAAATCGAAAAACTGTCTCGATAGCCTGTCACTGTTTCACTGAAAAACGTCTCAGGTGAAAAAAATTGAAGTTTTCGAATACATATTGTTTCACAGTGACTAAAAAGTGATAAGATTTTATTAGTCAACCAAGAAAAAGCATAGCTATGTAGCTATAATGTCAATAGTTTCGCCAATATCAAGACAGGACAAAAAATCCCAAACGTTTGTCTGCAGTACCCCAAGGAAAGACATAATGGCTACTTACGTCCACAGATTGAAGTACCAAGCAGTGTCCATAGAAAGAAATGGCTTTAACATTTCGTCTACAACTGGAAGCGACAACGGTACAACTAAGTCCAACAAACATTCAAAATCTTCAAATGACATCTGCAAGAGACAAAAAGTATCATGAAAGTCGACCATATTTTGCCTTAATAATTTAATATATAAAACGAGAAGGAAACAAAGGACGTAAAAAATGATCGACAAAACCAACAGATCATTTCCGTGAGAACATCATGTGGATAACTATTAATTATTATATAGACTGCCAACAGATATTTAGTATTCCGTAATCTGACAGGCTCCTATACTAGTAGGTTATTCTATTCGCTCATATCCTACTAGTAGAGAAACTAAGATGGCGGTTGAAAGTTTTTCGATCGCGAAAAATCTTGTTTTGAGTATTTTGCCAGCTTTTCTTGGCCATAAATACAACACATAAACCTAGATAAAGTTTTTGAAGGTTCGTACTTTATTTAAATAATCACCTAAAGTATAAAAAGTCTCCTGAAACCTGGAAAAGACTATAATTGTTTTGAATTGCTAGAATAACAAAAATTCTGCTCAATTTTGAGGTCAACAAGCGCTTGTTTCACCCAAAACATTTATATTTTTTAAGAATTTGAAGCTTTTGGCAAAATTTGGTAAAACATTCTTTTTAAACAACGATAAGTAGTATTTTATACGGTATAAGCTCAAGTTGTTTACATTGCTAAACTGACTATATTTTAGTGAAATACAACTGCACTGGGAAATTTTTTTGGTAGCAGTTGTCTTTATAATAAGCACTTCGTCGGCTATCAGCTCATATATATACGACTCGAGTCCGTAGAATGACTGTTTTAAAAATGTTTACAAAATGAGCGGCCGTTCATTTGCGAGTGTTCCGCACGACTATCTTTGTACAATGGTAGAACGATCACGACTTTTGTAAATTATTTTGTAAATATTCGTTCAGTAAAGTTACTATGAAAAATTAAATGTTTGCAGCTTAGAAAATGGCGATTATATTCTAGAAGTGGGTTTGTGAGAGGGAGTCTAGAGAACAGAGAACATTTATGGCATTATCCGAGTAAAAAATCCGTCTATGATTATTAATGCGTTTTTAAAGTATAGCGTAAGTATAGCTACATGAATTCATAGCATACCATGTTTGTGGTATTTGCGACATCACGTAATGAGGAAGGCACAGTCCAGGCATCAGTAAAATCATTCACATTTTTTCGATGTTCAGTTTTCCTTCGACCTTTTGTTTTCCACACTTGACCTTCGTTCCCACTCTCTTCACTGCTCGCTCTTTTCAGCAGTAAATGCCACAAATGATCTCGTAGACAATCTTTTTGAGCAGAATTTACTGCTGTGTACAACTTGTTATAACATTTATCGGCATCGTGACCAAGATTTCTCAAATCCCACGCCATGAGCGAGTCTGAAGGATCTACTTCTAATCCTGTGATGATGTATGGTCTATCATTTGAAGCGTTTACCTGGGAGAGAGAGGGACTAGTAGCATTCGAGGAACTCTGAGAATTGTGCAGGATAGGTGAAGGCAAATGTCTGAGAAGCTCCTCCGAAGGACTTTGAGACAGTGGCATAGCTGTAATGAACTGTGGACTGGACGAAGATCTTTTTATGTTCTCATTATACACTGCTGTTCCATGGCTCCACAGTGCAGGTTCGCGATCAGGACTGTTCGCTACTTGAGCGCCAGAGCCAATAAACGACTGACGTAACCGGACACCTGATTAGTTTAATAATGATTAATTAGTATGAATAAAAAATGAGAAATAAACAAATCTTAATTCCACTTAGTTAAAATTTGAATCCACAAGTAAGTATGTTGAAGTAGTACCTGAATCGCCTGTGAAACCAGACGATTGTTTCCGGCGTGGAACATCCGTTTTCACTTTTGGAAACAATTCCCGACGATGTGTCTTCACGACGTAAAATTTCATTCCTAACTGTCCTTCCTCGGCGTCCAAATTAAGCTTTGCTACTAATGAAACTTCGTATTTGTCTGAATATGAAGCAAACACTAAAACATATTCTTTCTCGTTGTCTTTCGAGTTCATTTCAAATACAGATAGTTTATATCGGTCACAATGTTCAACAATATAATTGTAGACAGTTTCGCGAGAAAGACGACTTAATGGAAGTGAAAGTTGACCTGAAAGAAAGTTATATTCAAGTAAATTGATGAATAAAGAAGTTCGAGAGAGTGTGCATGTAGTGCGGTCTAAATGTACTTAACTATACTACAGGAAAAAAACTTTAATAGAGATTTTTCTACGTGAAATGCCACCTGTAGCACTTTTTTAATTCCGAACATGCCTGTAAATACACAATATGCGTCTCATTGAAAAAACTCGACGTCTAATAATATCTGTTTGGCCCTGGGTTGAGTTCATTAAAAGTTGTGCTATTATTTTGCATTTAAAACTTCGCTGTAAGGCAGTTCCGTAGGTTTTTGAAATTTTGACAATGGTTCAATGAACACGCGTCAACTTTTGTCGTGGGAGAAACCGGAGAGCTCGGAGAAAAAACAGGATTTGCTCTAACCAACTCTTTTCAAATAAGGATCATAAGTCTGAGGTAAGGTCGAGTCCGTGTTGTTAGCAATAAAAGATGCTTGGAAAGCCCCATGTAAAATAGGCTGACTACTTGATGATAATTAACACCTTGTCTCACATTACCTTTGCAAACATGATTCCACGAAAATTTGGGAGGGTAAATATACTCATTCATAAGTTTGTTCAACATGGATGTCAACCTGAATCCCACGGGAAATACTAAGCGCTGACCACGGAGAAAATACTGAACATTGCGGAGATGGAAGTCATAGCTGAAGGAGTTTAGGTGAGTCAAGTCTCGTACTTTAGAACATTCAGCAAGAAAGTTTGTTTTAGCCTTGAAAAAACATTAAGTGTTGTTACACGACAATGCGCATCTTAAAATAATTGACTCCAAGTATCCAGCCATCAATAATAGTGATCTGGAAAAACGGCCGGGTTATTTAATAGGCGACCCAAATTATAGGACTAATCTTACAAATCTACCAACCTGGGTGATCTGAAAACGCGAAAAAGTACTGGAACTAGTTATCAAATAGAAAGCCATTTTTCGAGACAAACTAGCAAATTTCTCATTGAGTATAACTTACTTCGTTTCCAAATTTCTGGTAGGCTTAACTTATAATTACTAATTTTCAACAAGTTCCATAAAGCAAAATAAAATATATAAGTTAAAGTATAAAGTATATTTATTTCCTGAATAAATATTATTAGTATAAATTCCCAGGTGACTATTGATTTTCCTGCATTCTGATTGGTCAAGATTCACTGTCTCTGAAGTGATAGTCACTGACCAGTGACTATAGCTTTTTAATTTTTACTTTTTTATACAGTACTGAATAAAAAGTAAATTTTTGTAAAGTTTAGTGGATTATTATTAGTAGACACCTGGAAATTTATACTAAAACAATTAGTCGCCTCAGGCTCGGTGATTACAAGCCTATATTCACTTCGCTTTCGACTCAGTGAATATAGGCTTGTAATCACCTCGCCTTTGGCGACTAATTGTTAATTATCAAGTGATTAAAAGCACGAAAATGGATTTCTATTTGATAGCTAGTTCCAGGCTTTTTACTCACAGTCAGATCAGCTGGACAGTTGTGTGTAGTGACAAACAATTAGTTGCGTGCGCATCGTGTATGGTAAAACAACAATATCGCCATAATAAGTACCTGCTGATTCAAGTTATCACAACTGAGCAGTCGACGCGACTCATACGCATATAATTTCACGCTAAAATGACAACCCTGTATAGAGAAAATCATGTAAGTGAAAACTTATTAATGTTATGATAAGCATAAATGGCATCAGATAATCATAGAACGTACATGCAGGTAGGATATTTTGCAGTGTATCAGGAAACAACTAGTACCGCACCTTTAAATATATAATTTTGCCTGTTTGTAAAACATCCATGACTATATTTGTTTGACTATTATTATACAAATTATTTTGGCGTTAATATCTGTGTCTTTAAGTGTTAGCCGTAAAGTAGTGTTACTACACAGTGTTAGTCAGTAGTTACTTAAGTAAAATTTTCAGTCAATACCTTGACTTCTACTTAAGTAAAAATTGAGCGTAAGTAAAAAATTTGCGGATCACTGGTCTTGGGTCAATGAGCGTACCTGAATGCAGTTACGAGAGAACAAACCAATAAATAGTCGACATAACATCTCTACCATGATACACACGGGAAAAAAATCTGCCCGTATCCTCCTCAAGTGTTAACAATTTTTCGTTTTATTAGTATACGAGGTATGGGATCATTTAATGCATGTTTTTGTTGCCTTGTGTTTGAGGACGCATATAAGTCGTCACGAAAATAATTCGTGCACTTAAATTGGATAAGACTCGCTACCAAGTCCAGTTGGCTCGATAGCTCAATTGGTAGAGCGGCGGTCTAGAAACCCGAAGATGCGAGTTCAAATCCCTCTCGAGACAACGAATTTTTCGTTGCTCTCCGCAGTGTCAGATTAATATGAATTTATAGTTTTTCATATCTCTGAGGATGTTTCTGAAATTGTCATTAAATTCCCTAAGTAATAATATAAAATTAATGTTGTTAAAACATCTCAGTGTTCATTTCAACTTTTCATCCATCTTTCTTTCATTGTGTCTTCTTGGTGTTCTGTAGTATATATCTGCGGGTTTATATCCACACCGGGCAAGCTGAAAATATGTCTAGCAATGCACGGTGGAAATCGAATCTACGGCATTTGGAATGCTAGACCAATGATCTACCAATCTGACCGGGTAGCTTTCATGGTCAGTTTTGTCATGTTCATAAATTGTTCATTTTCTAGCCTGAGTTAAATTAATTCAAACATAACTTGAGTTATGTTAATTCAAAATTAAATATCAACTTTTTATACATTTCTAACACTAAGATATTAATACTACAAATTGCACTGATATTACGAAATGAATTTTGAATTCCACATGTACAGGTACCTCATATCCGAGTTCAATCAACATAATTCCACCATCATAAGCGTACTTTTCATCTTCTTTACTTCCATCAATTGTTTTTTGCAAGTAATGACGAAGTTTCTTCTCATTTGTATCATCTTCAATTTCATTTATTTTCTGACATAAAAGGTAAAAAATACAAGGTTTGTTTTTTTTTTCATTGTTTGAAATTTCATCAACCAAGGACAGGTTGAGCATTTTGTTAAGTAGTCTGACTTGTGTGAAATGTCTGTAAAATGCTATCAGATAAGTACAAATGTTTGGTGATGTGGGTCGCCGAATTTCTAGTTGAAAAATAGTTGAGGTAAAGGCAAAGAGTAGAGACTACAAAGAGGTGCAGGTTCAGTCAAAAAAGCATAAGGTGCTGTCGTGATGATTCGTCATGGGCGCCATGTTCCCAGCCAGTGCCCTAAACAGAAGCATTTCCCCCCGGTATTAGTAACCATTTTTAATATTTCCGGGGGGACGAGCATACAATATTCGTAATGGGCGCCATGCTCCTAGCCAGTGCCATAAACAGAGGAAGCCACCCGCGGAAATATAAAAAATGGTTACTAATACCGGGGGAAATGTTTCTGTTTAGGGCACTGGCTAGGAACATGGCGCCCATGACGAATCATCACGACAGCACCTTACGCCTTTTTGACTGAACCTGCACCTCTTCGTAGTCTCTACTCTTTGGTAAAGGTAGAGGGGACATCCCATCGTCCTTTGCGCGCTCACGCCGCAACATAGTACATCATGTAAATTGTTTCATAATGCGTCGTTGCATCAGCATGCGCGGACGAGGCAGATAAGCGCCGGGGGACAGGAACAAGAAAGAGTGGCATTTACCTTCGCTCGTTCTGACACTGCTTTTTTACGACTTGGCTTCGTTGGCTTTCTTTGTCTAATTAAATTTAAGTTCTTGTTGAGTATACACAGTAAAATAAAGAAAATAATTATTACATGGACAGGGTTTACCGTAAACTAAGACACTCGTATTTTCCATATTTTCACTAGCGAAGATATGAAAAAATATAACGCGTGAAAAACGCGTGGGTTTTCCCGCGGGATTTACATGTTCTCTGTTCGCTTGTTCCGACTTCAGACCAAATAATAAAAAGAACATCACACGGTAGCTTGAAGATATGAATATTATTTTCACCACCGTGTAATATCCTCTATATATACATACTTGGAATAGATAGGGCATTATACACGTCTGTGTGATCTGCACATAGGTATGTAGCATTATTTGATTTTCAATTAGGTTACACATTTTCTCTTCATGTTACAAAACAATGTAGAAACAAAATCTCGACTTACACTTTAGCCGATTGCGGGGCCAATTGGACAAGAGCAAATTTCTGAGCTTGCAAGAATTGTGTGTAGTGATTCATAAATTCTTCTCTTAATTTGTAATGCCATACATTTTCTTTCACTGTCTTAACCGTTTCTTGGTTAGTGATCTCTCTATCGCCTTGTTTCAAATCCTGCTAAATACAACAAATAGTAAACATCCTAGTTTAGGGAAAATTTGCTGGCGTAAGAGTGAAGACTGAAGAAGCACTAAACTGAGCTAAAATATAAACAACACCTGCGTATTTTGTAAGACTGTCATCAGGCCTGCCTTTAAACAACAATATGCGAGATCACAAGATTATAAAATGATAAAATAATCCAAACTCAAGAACGTTGAAAGCAATCAATAACTCTTACTATTTCCTTTTGACTTGCGCTTAAGTTTGTTTTCTTCTCGATGCTAGATATCCATTCTTCACAGACCAAGAAAGGCGTTGTGCAACAATGAACCAGACGACTGTGATGTTTTAACAAGTTGATATTGTAATCCTGGACAAAATAAAAAAATCCTGCATTTCCGACCTCAAATTTCAAAGAAAATTTTTCCAAATCATATTTGACGTTTAACAGTAAAACCGCACCATACCATACCACACCACACCACACCACGCCACGCCACGCCACGCCACGCCACACCACACCACACGACACCACACCACTTATAAACTT